>CM045445.1:9148094-9828543 GCA_024666655.1 Dascyllus trimaculatus | reverse complement strand
AAGCAGATATTTGATTTGAAAAAAATTGCAAGTGGCACTTTAAGCATCTGGGGTGATTTTCAGTTTAATTAACAGTTATGTAAACAGTATTTTTTGCACACTAATGCAATCAAAAGAAGAACTGTCTTCATCCAAGTGAATTTTGGAAGCACTGTCTGTCAGCAACAAAAAGTTTGTTTTTCGCAGAGCTTATTTTTGTACAAAAGAACTGCTTTTTGTGTAGTAACTAGGTATATTTTTTTCTTTTAGACAGAGTTGGCTGCATATTTTTTGAGATTTTGCAGTTCATATGTAAACTGGCCAATCAGTCAGTGGAAGAATAACATTAAAAGGAACCTGAAAGAAGACACCATATTTTAGACAACTGGTAAATTGACCAGCTACACTCATCTCAAAAGGAATTTACATAAAACATTGTAGACTTAGATGGCAAGCACTTGTGTTTGCTTCTAACGTTCGATTGGTAAAAATTCAAGCATTTTCACTAAATTGTAAGCCCCTCTGTTACTAAAAACCAAAAACATAAATACTTAACACAAACTGCGTTGTCTAACCTTTACCACAGGACGCACTGCACTCTGTAGTACCAGTCAGTTTCCAGTTGTACTCTCTCTCACGTCTGGGCGGCTGTATGACGGGTACCTGGTTGTCAGGGAGACGAGCAGGATACCTCCCTCCATCTGCTGGGTTGAAGTTTTCCTGCTGAGTGTTGCTGTGAGGGTCGTATCCACCCTGCCCATTCACAGCATTCCCTAAGACGTGGACACAGCGTACAGACACACAAAGAGATGTCACAATAGATTAGAGTCACTGTTGAATGGGGGGGTTAAGTTGAAATTAGATACATAAAGACGGATAAATGCTTGTTTTTTTGTGTTTCTCTATCACATGTATGAAGCAATCAGTCAAAACTGTGGTAATAAATGCTAGGTGGGTAGAAAGTGGGTTTTATTTACCTTCTGGTCTGTGGTTTGGTTGCTGAGGGCCAACTGGTTCCTCAGAGGGCAGAATGTACTCATAGTGAACACCAGGGTTTGGCTGCTGGAAGATCATCTGAGGGAAAGTAGATGAAACTCAGTCAACTATCCTAAAATATTACTTTCCACCCTCACATAGCTGCCCTTCTAACATGTAATATTTGTATTCTCAGGTCAAATTGAAGCTCTTCAGTATGAAAAAAGACGACTGTAAGCATGTTAAAGCCCAAGCTTATTTTTTACTCACATAAACATCCAAAATCTCATTTGTGGGTCCTTCAGCAAGAAAGGATTCCCCAGCTGTGCTACTGATTTCATTGGGTCGCCGGTAGGTAAACATGGTCCCTCCACCCTCATACTTCCCTGGTCGGTCAATAGCCCAGTTCCCATTAATGATAGATCTCCCCGATCGGCTTCGCAGAGCTGGAAGAGACAGAACAACCACACAATCACCACTGACAGCCCTGAGCTGAAACAAGAAGGAAAATATGTCAACAACCTCTCCCATATAATTATCATTTAATGTAAAACCATTTTGACATAATGAGATCTGTAGTGAAAATAACAGCTCCGAAGCCCAGTTTCTCCACCCAAAAAAAGTAATTATACCTAACTGAATAAACGCTCTCACGTGCACTTTCAAAGCATCGTCTTTTATAAACGTGACAATCTGTTTTTGCTGGCAAATCTTTCATGCAAATCCTGTAACAGAATCTCCCAAGATGTTTTCCACTGATTTCATGGATTAAATACAAGAGGCCATTAGAAAAGCATTAGAAGTGTAACATTAGACGGCCTTGTAAAAGAGTGTTTGGACAACTAAGAGCACTATTAGGGATGCACAGCACAGAACAGAGGCCTATTGAGGGAAAGTCAGGGACGTGGTGAGGATACAGTAGCAGAACTGCTGCTAGATTCCTGCCCTCATCTCATATTCTGGGTTTGTGTTTTTAAAATTATATAAACTGTTGCTATGTGGAATTTTGTGTACATTTTATCCCTCGGGGATGTTTCTCACATTGTATAAGTGAAAGGGGACATTGTCCATGAATGGTTTTTGCTTGCTACTGTGAGTGTGTAAATATGTAAAAGTGAGTGAATGAATGTTGAGCAAAGTGCTTTTAAGTGCATATGTGAGTGTGTGTTTGTGTGTGTCTGTACATAACTCTGTGTACTTGTCTATATAAACTCAGGAGTTCACATCAGAGAAAGCACAGAGTACTTGGCGTCCAAGTAGCTGAGAATTGAAAGGTAGCCACTGAATCCATTCTCAGTGTTCAAGGTCTTTTTATTACACAGTGGTCAAATTCCTCACCTTAATTAGAAAGGATGGTGAGGCTTGAGGGGTAAGATCCTCTAATGAAAGCGTGTTTATGCACTTTCCTCAAGGGAAGCAGCCGTGGGGGGAAAATTGGGGCTGTTCCCCTCTTCCTCCAAACCTACTGCTGAGCTGGGGCATGGCTCTTATTAAACAATGTCTGACATTCCAGCAGTCACTTCTGAAAATAACCCACTACTGTGTCCCACTGCTGCACCTCTGTTAAAACACCAATTATCTATGTACTGTGTTTCACTTAGACGTTTAATTGAAAGGCTGCATCACATCAGTGGGTGGTAGTTCAGGCTGCAGCAGAGAAATCATGGAAAAATTTAACACCATCACTCATTAGGTTTTTTAATCCGACAAATGCAATTCATTCTGTAAGCAGCTGTTGCCTGCACAGCTGGACTTAATAGACTTGTTAAATGTCAGCGTATTAAATGACAAACATTTCTTACATTCATCCGTTAATCATTTCTTTCATGAACTCTCATGAACTTTCTTTTCATTGGTGTCATGCATTTAATCTGTAATGTAATACTACATGTGGTGGAGACTCCAATATTTTTCAGCACATGTGTTCAGCTGGAATTAGAGCAGAGCTCTACAGCAGACTGCAACTAATGGAACTGTAACCAGGGTGGAAACTACAACGCTCTATTTGTTAGGAGACCACTAAATTAGCTGCTACAGAAGACAACTAATCCTGTAAACGCTGTAAGGCCTCATTCTTATAATACATACTGTTCATATGGTGAGCTTTCAGACATTACAATAAGTTTTCACACTTTAGCAACAATTACTTAAAAGTCTGGTTCTCAAGTAAAGTAGTAGATGTATAATGAGTATTTTTATAATGTGATTTTGACACATGCTAATAACCCTTACAGACAAAACGCGACAACACAGCACCATGGCTTGCCATTGCATCAAGCAAAGCGCAGCATGGCTCTGGCATGCTTGGGCTCATGCAGTGGTCATAGTTCAACTTAAGTGAACTTTCACCACTGCATGCTGTGACAAATATCTGCGCAACCATTAGAACGGAGGCATCCAGCAAGGCACTGAAGACAAAACAGGGAATGTCTGAATTCCCAGAATTATATGACACAAGTTTGCGTTTGCAACAAGACCTCAGGGGGAATCTTGGAAACAGGTTTCTATCTATGTCCGGTGTGTTGTAACCTCATTCTATACAGTCAACACAGTTGGTCAGTGTGTTGTCAATCTGTGCCAATTCAGACACAATTTTGGAAATATGTTGCTTCCCTGCTTCAGAATTTTAGAAGTGTCATATGTTTTCAGACACTGAAATATTTTGTATTTCCACCTTCAAAAAGCATCTCATGGGGGAAGCTATTTTAAGTGTTCAATATCTCCAGAAATATAACTCCAACAGCTGTGAAATTTGGTCAAAAATTAGGTTTTTAGCAGATCCAAATGATTGTGGGTGGTATTAGGGTCCCATAAAATTCCTGTGTACATATGTGGATTTATTCAAGACACTGAACCCAGACTTCAAATGACCCATTCAGACCCCGGAAGACAATATGTGTGTACAAAGCTGTGCTCCCCCTCAACACTTCTACGGGCATATTAAAGTTTCTTAATTGGAGTTATGAGGAGAAAAATACTTACACAAAATAGTTTGTTGACTTAATGATGTAGTCCTGCTAAAAGTTTTGAAAACCTATTTTGCTATTTTGCTGTGCCCTGTATGACTGCAAACCCTGATGTGTCTATAAGGGCCATAAGACACCATCTCTGTTGGACAGCTTGGTTGTATGTCTCTGTGTTGGGCCTGTGATAGACTGGCTACCTGTTGAGAGTTGTCTCTCATCAGCTGGGATAAGCTCCAGCTCCCCACGACCCTCTACAGGATAAAGCAGTCTGCTAATGGATAAATGGTTGTGCTCCACTGCTAACTCATGCACAACAGATTATTATATGAATTTAGGGGCTCATATTTTAGGTTACTTCCCCCTAGGGAAACATAGCCTCAGAGCCTGCAGGTGGAGGTGGTGCTTTTGAAATATTAAATGACCTGCAGCAGCAGCAGTGAAAGAAGAAGCTAATGCTCTCAGGTGAGCAGCAGAAAAGCAGGATAAGAATAAGTAGAGCAAGACTCCAAAAAACATAAAAAGACCGTACTGGCTATATGTTGCAGTGAGAAGAGCATACTGGACAAATGTAACAGTAGATTCAAGTTAACTGCCTTAACTAGTCTTGCTTGGCCAGCCTATTCTTTAGTACATTAGGGTCTGGCTGCACCTTAGGGTCATTCTGCTTCAGGGGAAAAAGACACTCTGGCATGTTCACATGTTTTTAAAAAATCATAACTGTATTGGATGGAGCTGTAGAAAAGGATGCAGTTTCAGTGTTCCTTCAAAATGGTGATGGGTGGATTTAAAATTGACAATCCACTTAAAAAAAGTAGCAGAGCTGCTTTAATTCACGATCCAAATCCTCTGCAAAACTTGAAATTTTCAGTGTGGTAGGTTGCTAACCTGCTGGTGTTCATGTTGTTGCTTCCCACAGTGAAGTGGATTTTAAAACTGGTAACACAGAACACGGAGGGACAGGAGAAAGCTGGCTGAAATGAGCAGTTAGTAGCCAGATTTAAGCCACAGTCTATAGCCGGTGGGTCAGACGAGCCTGAACTAACTTGTTTTCACTACTCATGGTGTTCTGTCGGTGAGCTTTGTCATTAATTAACTGCAGTGACATTTAGTCTAGATATAAAACAGTAGCTAGAAGAAAAACCAGCAAACTAATCTTTTTCAAGAAGACCACACTGAGGACCACTGCTACTAAGGCTTCTCTGTGGGGAAACCACAGTACAGTATCAACAGTAGGACTGTTTTTACTACCCACCTAAATAGTTTCTGCTCTTCACCATCTCCGTCACGTTGATCTTGGTGGCTCCCTCTGGAATCTCCACTATCTTGTGGTAGCCGATCTTGGTTAAACTGTGTTTGAACACCCCTGAGACCAGCCTGCAGGTCGTGTTGTCGCCTCCACACACGCCGCACTTGTCCATCTCCTTTCCTGATCCAAGATACTCGTCACAGCCTAGACTCTGTGAGACGGAGAAGAGAAAGATGAGGAAGTGTGGAGTGAAGAGCATTATAAAGTCAAATATCAGAGTGTGCCTTAAAGAGTGTTGCAAGTAGTCAGTCTAATAAAATTAACCAATTAGGCATGAAGGATTATTGTCTAACAACGCTACACAAAGTGCACCTGCTAAACTCATATTATTGATTGCAACAACACAATAACTAGTTAGAAGGAATCTTCGCGTGACAGTCTTTCAATTGATCCCAGAATTTTCTCCCCATTTCCCTAGGGGGTGAGTTTTCTGTGTCACATTGGAGGTAATAAATTACAGGAAACCTGGGCACAGTAAAAATAGAACAGTTAACATCAGCAGTCCATAAATTCACTCAAACCAGCAGTAAAAGCAGTTCACTGTGCAAACAGGTGGTCCAGGAGCCAAAACTGGTTACAGTGAGCCACCATACAGTCAAACACGCTGGGCTGGAGCTACTGCAGTGCCAAGGTAAGTAACAGAGCACATTTGCCAGTAATAATAAAGGAGGGTGGGAATTGGGGGGGACACACATTGTGACACAACAACTTCCTGTGATTGGACAGTAGCCAGTCTCCAAGCCTTCAAGTCAGTGTGCAGCTCCCACCTGGCTTTAGTACAGATCCACTGATTGCATCTGACATATTCTCTCCTGGAACTAATGTATGTACAGGATACCAACATTCATTTTAAAAGAAAAGTTAAAAATAACTCCCATAAGAAAGCAGACCAAAGAGCCAGTGGTCACGAGGTGCCAAACCCTACACTAAAGACAAACGACATAAACAAATTTTTCAGATGTGTATAATAAATTGTAAAAAATGGGGCCATCTTTATGGATTTTGCAGAATTAGAGCAGCCATAAAACAGCTGCAGAGCAGCGGAAAGACAGACAGACAGCAAGAAGAGGATAAACAGGTGGAGAAAGGTAAAGGAAAGGGAGGAAAAGAGGGAAAAATGAGAGGCGGAGGGAGAAATCGTGGCCAAGGGTGGACTAAGGTAGTCGGGGTGAACTCAAGAGAAGAATCTGGCTTTCTCCCACCCATAGCAGCTCACTGTGCTCATAGCCAACGCAGCACCTGGGCCAAAACAAACATGAAGTGCCTCCTTCCACACAGGAAATAAATGATGGGAGAAAAGAACAGCAAACTAAGAGGGTTGAAAAAAATAAAATAAAACTGCCAAACGCTTCTGTGGTCAGCCTGGAATTATGTTGCAGTACAGCATGGCGCTGGATAAATCCCGGATCAGAATCACTAAACATAACACAATAACATTCAGGAAGGCACTGCTGTGCCTCATGATCTCATTTTACAGAGCAGTGAGTATGAAGCAATTCAGAAACTGCACAGACCCGCTATGAAAGAACACACAACATATGGGGGATATTTTAACTGGTGACACTACAGCATCCCTAACATGGAAGACAAATAAAAAACGCAGTCAAGTGGGACTAGCTGTTGACATGACTAAAAATGAATTAATATCTCCTTCATGTCTCCATTTTCACTGTAAATCTCTTTTTACCAAGAACAGCACAATTATAGCAGCAGCACAGCATTTGCCTGTAAAGGGGAAAATGTTCCCCTCATAAAACAGCCAGTGACACGGTGAGAGGTTATCTGTGGACATTTGGTTGGGAAAATGTCTAAATCAAAACATGGAGGAGAGGAAGATAGGCAGTGTAAATTATTTGACCCAAAATCTGAATTGTTAACGTAATATCTTGTGACTGTGGATACAAAAACACTCAGCATTTTCATTCTTCCGAGACGGGGACAGCCAAGAGATTTTACGCCTACAGTGCAGAAAGCATTAGAGAGTTTAAGGACTACTTGATATCTAATGATTTGGACAGTTGCACTATTAAAACCACTGAACTGTTAAGACAAGCTTTTCAGCCTTGCAGTGGAATGCTGCGTAAACTACTAATATCTGTCCCTGAATAATCTCACATCTAGCCTGCAGGCCGTCTCTGACAAACATGACCTCAACTGTGAACCCATCAAAAAAGGGTGCTGCTGCTGTGAGGACACATGAATGCAGCTACGGTTTAACGAGAACCTCACAAGCTCTTCCCAGCAGAACCCAAACAGCAACCTTAGAGTGTCTGATGAATAAGGAGGCAGCTTTGGAGTCTTGGTCTTGTTTCTTCACTCTGAGGCCACGTCACTGCTTTTTTCACCTTCTCTCTGTGGGTGGCTCGTGCCATCTGGTGAGGGGAATGGCCCTGTTTTCAGAGGAACTATAACAGAATTTTTTAAAATGTCGCTAAAGCCCACCTTCATCTGGAAATGGTTACATGTGTCAGGACGGTGGAGTCGACTCCCAGTCAGCCCGCAAACACTGAAAACAACATCATCCTCAAGTAAATCCTGATGGTATGTTCCCACACAATGCGGCTGGGTTAAACTCATCATATTGCAAAGTTTTTGTAACAAACTGAACTCACACACAGTTTTGCCAAAGGCACTTGTCACTAGAGATTTCATCTACTCCCACAAAACACAACAAGACATTTAGAATTAGACACAGACGTCCTGAGAGGTGAGTTTTAGTCTCTGTCTTATTGAACTACTTGTTTGTCCTCAGAGGCCGACAGTTCAGTGATGGCAGCACTTTTACTCCCTGCAGCTTTAATGTCTGAATACTGAAAATAACGCAGCACAGAGACCTTGGCCCCTAAACCCCTGGTGCACCAAGTTATGGGTATTAGCCGCTATGTGAACTGTGCACTGTAGATTGTCAGGTTAAATGTTAATTGTAGCACATAATAAGACTATGCTGGATCCTAAAATTCATTTTAAAAACAATCCATTTGGTCATGTGAATTTGGGGACCTTTGAAACAGATGGAGCAGGCCTCCACTTGTATTTTACTTCACCTCTTGAACCCAAGACTCTGTTTCACTTCCTTTACTTTAATACAAAGCCACTACATGCCTTCAGGCTACTCAGAAATGCCTAATTTGTCCAGAATCAGGAAGACTTTGCATTTAGCAGCAGGATTAAATGATTTTTAGTGACTTATCAGGAGTGCAACAAGTTATAAACACAACACTAAGATATTAGGGATAAGGATTCAAAGGTGACCAATAGCAAACAGTTGTCTTTCACACATTCAGCTGACAGTGAAGGAACAATAGTATCAATTGGTGTATTGTTTCAGGTGACAAACAAAGTTCTGAATGGAATATCTGACACTGTAGCTTCAAAATGCTCCACTATGTTCACCAGCCAGCTGTTAATTTTGCTTGTCTCTTATCTGGCACCAGGGCGGTAATGAACAGAGGATTTATTAGAGATTTGTTGTTAACAGCAGCTGCCTGGAAATTAGCTTGATGACAGCAGTAACAGTGAGTCAATGCAGTAAAGTTGTGGCATCAAAAACCAAAACAGTGAGCTGAAAGAGTTTTTTGTAGGACTTCTGAAGGAAGCTGCAGAGTCACATTGAACGTGCTGTTCAAACCTTTGTCAAAATAAAAGTACTGATCAGTCTGGCTTTAAAGGAGGTGAACTGTCAAGTACAGTAAATGTGTTGGTGATTTTTATACTGTATGCAACAGGAAATGTTGATGTCACATAAAATTATAGAAGCACTGAACATGTGCACATTGTAACTAACACCTTGGGAAACTATTTCAACTATATTCTTATATATAAGATTCTTACTATATCGGTCACATACTTAACACTGAGGTTCATATTAGTGCAGACATAAATGATGATTTGTGCAGCCCCTTTGATCACTCTGCTGAAGTTGTAATTGTAGAGATTATTACCAGTTTGCTTTTTCCACACATGTGCAGCGGCTTCCGTTCTCTGCAATAAAGATTTAAAGGCAGGGACTAACTGTCAAATCCAATATCACAGAGCAGAGAGGGAAGGAATGGCAAATATCATACATTTGGATTATTCCTTAATGCTAAACAGGCCCAGTGTCATGATATAAAGTTACATCTGCCTTGCAAAAATAGTGCTTTTATCCATGTAGGAGGCCTGGTTTGTAGCTCCACATGAGGAATGTAAATATGAAAAAAGTTAGCACTCTGAATGATATCACAGTCAAATTAACAGCAGTGGTAGATGCAACACACTTGCTTTTAACTCCTCTCTGCTGTAAATCAAGTTTGAGATGTGGTGTGACTCCTCTTGGTGCTGGAACTTCTCAGAGCAGATGAGCGTTCGAATGTGTCTTTGTACGAATGGTGTTATATTTGTCGCAGCTAAATCTTTTGTGAGGTTTTGCCAGACAGCATTATTTGTGTATTTTCTGTGTGAAGTGGTATACTGTATCATCAGGCCTAAATGGCTCGTGGTCACTCTGGCCTGGACCCTCAGCCAAGATATTTGAGGAAATTTATTCTGTGACCGAGACAATACTTTCATTTAGAGAGCAAATTTATGCTGACTTATTGACTTGTTTTCTTCTGCTCATATTACATTAGAGTTCCTCGTTAACAGACTGATGTGGCCTGGTGTCTTAGACCAGAGTTACTGGATGATATAGATAATAATGCATTTAACAAAGTCATTGTATGCTTTTGCCTTTCCTTTTTTTAGGGAGTTACATAACGTTTTGTGCAAAAAGTCTGTAAAGCCCAAAGTCCAAAATTCATGCCAAAATGAGTTATTCTGTCCCACAGAAAACCTGAAACACCTCATTGACAGTGCACGCATTTGCTGCATTTCTAATCTACGTCACCATGCAACAAATTTGCATAACACCTACCTAGCGTAGTTTGGCACACCTTCAAATAAAGAATGAATCTCTGCCTCACATGATGCCGAGTGCCATTCAGAAATTGAGGAACCTTTAGGACCTATTTGCAACCAACAAAGAAAGAGCCGGTATAGGTTACTGTGTTTCCGTGGCACTCTTTGTGCTTCAGTGAAAAAATATTGGTCACAGTGCAAGTAACTTCAGAAATGGCAGTGTCATTGCAGAAAAACGATGTGCAGACACTTCTGCAGTTGACTCCCTGTTCTGAGTCTGATTCTGGCTGAAATGTGTACGAGCTACACCTGTACTTACAGCTAGGATTATGGTATGTAACCAGTGTTCTTTTGCCTTGTTTCTGTCAGGTTATTTGACCAATCAGAGCAGACTAGGCTTTTCAGATGGGATGCCTTAAAGAGACAGGAGCCAAAATGGAACGTTTCAGACAGAGGGTGAGTAGAGGAGTTGCAGCAATGTACAGTATAAAAATAATGTTTTTGAACATTAAAACACATACATCTATTATAGAGGACCCAAAAAATAAAATTAGGATCCTGTATATGAGCATAACTCCTAACTCCTAACTTGATAACTCCAAAGAAAGTCAGACAGTTTATTGAGGAAAGACACCAGTTTTTGTGTCTAGCATGTGTCCACTAGTGTTCAGGGCGCTGTGACACAATAACTTGCAACTGAAAGACATGCAGAGGCCTGGCTTTACGGACGGACTTACAGGAGCAGATGCTTAGGTGCTACAGAGCCACGCTGCATCCCCTGCATCCAGATGTGGACAGCCGTTCTGGACCATATACACAAACTATACCCACTAGGAGAGAAAGCTGGACACTACATTATGCACAAGATTCATATGACTCCTCCTCCCTCTCTGGAATCTGTGGGATTCATCTCACTCTTTGTTTTATGTATTTTAGCTTTAGGGCTCAACATAACAAAAACGACGGATCTATTTTTAATATTAAACAAAAAGATCTTTGCATATTTCAGCCTCAAAACATTAGAATACAAAATGTTTTTGGTCAAATACTGACAGCCTCAAGACAACAGTAAATTCCATCCAATTGTCTTATATCCGAAACACATTGTAAAGAGGTGTGTAGTTCTTTAGTGGAGGTTGGACAGACAGAGCTCAGGGAAAATACAAATTGATTGTTCTCTTTTTAACTGTCTTTTTCCCATGGCCAGAGTACAATGGATATTAAAGGATTATAACATGAACAACATGTAAGGAGTCAGTGTAAAGCACTGAGGCATCAACTGGATATTGAATCTGGATACAGATTTTGTATCAGAGCAGTTTTTGATAACAGTTTAAAAGGACAACGCTCAGGCCTTATTGTCTTTCCCCAACTAATCCTCATGGCTACATGTTGCTGGGCCAAAAGCTGCAAAGAAATGGAGGAGGTTATGAATAAAAGGATGTTTTCTTAGTCTGGAGATGGTGCAGTGGTTAAGCCCCCCCAAGTCTTAATTCACATGAATCCATGCTGGATTCCCACCAGAACCTTCTAACCTGTGTCTTGGCAGTTTCCTGCTCAGCTTTCCTACTGACCTCAAAAAGCAAAATCAAAAACAAGACTGAGAGACGAGGACTGCTGTCTCCTTCAAAAATGTTTTCACTATCTGCAAATCTACCACAGCAACTGCAATCCTGCAAACAAAATGAACAAATAAGTTCCTTTATTATAATCAGGGTATTCATCTTGTTCATGTCAACAGACGATTCCAACCAGACAGTTTCTTTGAGTAAAACTCTGGGAATGAAGACTATAGTCTGCACTCATTCTGTAAAAATGCATCCTGGGATGGACGAAGTGCAGTATTTTAAAACATATTTATGAGCGTGAGGTTAAAGGGGGCTGTTCTACAGCTCTTCACACGTAGAGCGGTTGTAAAGTTCATTGGCAAATGGCCAATGAAGTGATCATGACTTGGTCAGCTGTGACACTCAGGCTCATCTGGAAATGCTATAGAGCCCTAACTTGGCTTCCAGGTTGAGAATACAGAGACAACATCATCCCAATGACAAAGAATTTATTGTGGAAGTAACCTCAAGATGTGATGTTATGTCTGGAAATGACATTACTGAGATCTTACAAACATCTCATAGACCAAGAATCAAAAAAGGTTGTGATTAAGTCAGGCTTTAAGTTTAGGTTTAGATCAGGATGAAACGAGGTGATGGTGTGATAATGAAGCCCGTCTCTTTCATGTGAAGCGCATGTTGCAGTTGCCACGGCTACCAGCATCTGCCTCCCACATGCTGGGATGCTGTGGAACTTTAAGTGGTTTTAATGAGCAGGGGAAGGCGACACTGTTTTTACTTTAGTCAGCACTTCAAACACATCTGTATCTGTGGAAGCAAGACTGCCATCAAGTTCACATATGACATTCTCACTAATAAACCGAGTGAAACGCTGACTGTGGCTGGTTTACTGTCTGACCTCAGTGAAATATACACAGTAAGGATGAAGTCTTAGAAAACTCTCTTCTTATTGAGGATTACAGGCCACATCTATTTTTCATGATGATTTTACATATTTCATGTGGAAATATTAAAGAGGTAAATGTATCATATGACTGAATAATAGATTTCTTAGCTTTAGTACATATGAGATCTCAGCGAGAGGAAAGAAACTGACACTTCTCTGAACTTCTCCTCTAAAGAGTGAATGCTCTGCCAGAATTTCTCCACATGCTAATACAACGTGCATGGGGCTTTAGTAGTTATGACAGATAAATCATGATCTGAGCCATGGTGATATGAACATGACCTGAAATGCCATGAATAAGAAAAGTCATTTGATTTACACACACCATGTATTCACACAAAGCATGAGAACATTTAACCAATAAGATGGAGCCCTGGACATGTGGACCATGCATTCACACCCTCTGGCCAATCAGATAAAGCTACAGCAAGCTGTCAGCTACCCTTAAACAATCTGGTGTAATGAGGAGGTGGCTGCAAGCTTAGCTAGCACAATGGCTAAGGAATCGCACAAAAGAGTGGGAAAATGTCAAGAGGTGTTTTTGTTTAGTTTGGAATAAAATATTTTGAAGGAAGCAGGGAGAATCAAACTCCAAAGCATTGTAATATCTTATTTAAATGAACGTTTTGTTATGTTTGTGGGGCTTTCATGTGCAATTTGTTCAGTAAAAGCATGTTCAAAATAATTTAGTTCATTTCCCTATTTCAGGAGTTACTCAATGCCTGGGGTTTATCTAGCAGGATCTAGCAGTTAATTCAAAAAGGAACTGTACACAGTATCCAAGAACTGAATAACTCAAATGCAAAAATCAATATTTGTTCATATACTGCAAGTCATAACTTTATTGCAATTTTGAAAGATGTAATCACAAACTGCAGATTTTCCTTACTTTGTGCAGCCCTAAAATGTAGTAAGAGATATTCAAAATTTAAGTTTAGCCTTTTTTCTAAGACTTTGTAAATTCAAAAAACACAACAACAAACATGTAAGGAAGAGTTTTAACATTAACTTTATCTGGTCTACTGGAAGCTGTGATTGTTAGCTTACTACTAGCAATACTTAATATCCATGGAGCATTAATTACGTTTATTTATGTACAGTGCATTAGAAACTTGATTAAAGAATTTGCTTTAAAATATATGTAACTAATGATGTTCACCATCACACATCTAACCTCATGTACTGTTGAGTTGTATCCAAACAATAATGCAGATGCAGCTTTTTTATTGCTGATGGCTCCAAGGTCAATTTAACTCTGACTTTAGCCCAACTATGCATGTTCAGCATGGAAGATGTGATTTCATCAGTAGCTCAAAACTCACACATTTATTCAATTTGTTCCTTAACCTCAGATTTCACTTCTGGCTCTGGTATAATGGAAACACTACGCAGAAGACTAACCGTAGTTTTGACCACAAATAGGACAGTAATCATTCAGCCTTCCACTTTCCACAACACAGCAACACAGAAAGCTGGGATTATTTATTGTAACACAGGAGATGAGTTGAGGACAAAACAAGTGGGATTTGAGGTTGCAGCAAATTTACAAATTGAATTATACTGCTAGCTGTGTCTTTTCAAATAAGCGAGTTTCCAAATTTTATTTTAGTGTTTGAAAAGTCACATCATTGCAATCAGGTTATTAAGACATCCTAAACGCTTGAAGCACAAGCATTTGCAGCTTTAGGTGAGGTGGAAAGAGATGTAGGCCTGAGTGGCAAGACCTTTGATCTCAGCAGTAAAAATGAGGCCTCATCCACACCACAGACTGCCCTCACAGCCTGAGGCAAAGGGCACAGCGTCTTCGTTAAAGGCTCCCATGCTTGTAAAACACTCAGAAATAGCATCGAGTGTGGTGAATCTATGGCCATTAAAACGCATAGGGTTTCTGATGACATCACTGCTCACATTTGGACGGACAGTTTTGGGAACGGAGTGACAGAACAGGACCTGCTGGACTTTAGCACTGCAAGCTAACAGGTTTGATTTCTACTGGGAATGTCCGCATTATGACAGAAACTGATGACAGGCGCTCTGCTAACTGTGGCTCTGTCTATACTTCGTGATGTGTGCCAGCGGTACACATGTAGACATAAAATGCATTGTTGCTTTTATTCTGGTAGCGGTCCTGAAGACTCCAGAACCTTGGTAACTGCACAAAGTCATAATGAGTTCTTGCTGATTGTTTTCTTACCGTCATAGTTCAAGAATTGTCTGAAGTTTATTAAAAAATGTTCAAAAAGGGGGATTTTGAGCTGATGACATGTTTCAGAAATTAATTCTAAAACATTTTTTTAACCTGTAAATGACAGAATTTTACATGCTCTATACAGCTGCCTATATAGAACATGTAAAATGCTCTTTAAAAACAAAGATAAATAAAAAATATAGCTTCCTATATGTGCTTAACACTCCTAAACCCCAAGTCAATTAGAATTCTTTCTATACTGGACTTTTACACTAATCAGCCACAACATTAAAACCACTCAGAGTTGAAGTAAATAGTATTGAACATTTCGTCACAGTCCAGTGTTCTGGCAGGAAACATTAAGTTTTGGTATTCATGAAGATGCTACTTTGACACATAGTACACACCAAAACACTGTTGCAGATGAAACAGACACCTCCATGACAAAAGCACTTCCTGACAGCAGCAGCTTTCCTCAACAGGACAATGTGCCCTGCCACAATAGCTTCTCAGGCATGGATAAAGGAACCTGACAAAGAGACTCGGGTACTCGTCCACCATGTCAGATCGCAATCTGATCAAACATCTGTCAAAGTCCTGATGTCAGACATCACAGGACCTCCCTCAGAGGTCTGAAGTCCTACACTGATGGGTCAGAGCTGTTTTGGGATCAAAGGACGACCTACACAACATTAGAGAGGAGGATTTAATGTGAATAACAAAGTGTTCAAAAGAGGTTTATCAGCAAGTTTTTCTGGGTCTAACTGACCCCAAACATGCAGTAAGTAAGTTATTTGACATTTCTATCTCTATACAGTTCTCTGTGGATGACATTATTGCAATTAAAATGTATGTCATTTTGTGATGTTATAAAACATTCTGAGAAAAACTATTTATTTATTTAACTACTTATTTTTAAGTCCAGTATATAGCCTCATGTAATTGATTTGATTTGAAGAGTTCTCAAATGAATAATAAATATGTTTAAAGGGGAAAATAATATCTAAATTGGTTGATTATAAGGCAAAAACAAGTAACTAAAGCCAATAAAATTCACATAAACAAATATACTACACAGATCATAACTAAGATTACATAAAAATAGATTTATAGATAGCAATTAGAAGTAGTTGTTGAAATTGAAGTTGGATATTAAAGGGTGTTCTGTCCACTGTATTTTTCAAATGATGCAGAATGTCTGATTTACTCTGCTGTTTTCCAAGCAGGTGCCCAACCTGCATTTTGTGTGTTGACAGATCATGTTTGTATAAAGTTGATAGGCATGCAGTTTAAAGTCACATAAAACTGGCACAGACATCCTCATCAGGACTTTGGCACTTCATAAGTTTACATTAATAACCTCAGACACCTCACCACAGCCTCATTAATCATCAGCAAACACAGGTGATCTAAAACTAGCCGACCTCAGCCACAAGCGGCGACAGGCTAATTCAGGATTACAGTCCATCCCTAATAGAGTTCCAAGTACATCTTTATAGTCCCAGGACAGGCCTGACTCACCGAGTCTTCCACTAGGAGGGAAATCTAATCCTACAAGCAGCCAGTGAATGTGCTGTGGAAAAATAAACAGCTCAGAGAGCAAGCAGAGCCTTGGTGCATACAGCCATACTGTAAATACTTCCACTCAGTAGATGGACCACAGGATCACAGCACTGCTCTGACAGTCCAAGTTATAGAGTGACACTGCCCAGTGCTGCTTACAACCATGAGAAAATGGATGGAAAGAAGAACCAGGCTTACTTACATCTACATTCATGGATTTAGACGACTTTAATCTGCAAATCCAATAAATGCGATAAAATTTCACTTGATGACATGCATGAAGCAGCATATCAGCCACTTCCAAAACCTCACTGTAAAGAGAGTCCAAAACAAACTTACACTGAGCAGTGCATTGTGCAACGCAACTCTTACAGCCAGAGTGTTAGCATCAATGGGACTCCCCACTCTCTCCCAGGTTCCTCCAGGACCCAGCGGAGGTGAAGCGGGTCCTACCTGTGACCGCAGCTTCCCCTGCACACGCATGTGGAGGCAGACAAGCAGCAGGAGAGCCAGTCCTGACAGCATTCTCTCACGTGGGCATAGAAATGCTCAACCAGTCACTCAGGCGTCCACACGAGTCCAGTGGCTGCTCCGGTCAGCCTCTTCCCTGCCTCTGTAGCTCTGAGAATGCCAAAAGAACCCTCTCACTACAGAACTGATCTCTATGAGCTCCCCTTGTAAACTGAGCTGGGGGAGGTGCAGCTGGGGGAGGTAAAGGGGAACCAAGGCTTTTTTAGAGGAGGGAGAGTGAGAGGTAGAGAATGAATTGGAGGGAAAGGGAGGAGGGAGGGAAGGGAGGCCGAGAGCAGAGTGTGGCAGCTAGTACTGACAGTAAATTGGAAGTCAGAGAGGAAGTTTTGGGGAATGTTTTCAATGTGACAAAAAAAACCGAGGAAGGAAATTTTTGAGGCTCTGAAATATAAGCAAAACCGCTACAGCTAAAATTACGTGGAACTAACTGGCAAGTGGCCATGCAGTGTTCAAGGGATGCCAACAATCTTCACTCGGTGATCGCCTTGATGCAACAACACAAAAGCAGAACATGTTTACATGCTGAAGTAGAAAAGGCCCCATAAGAAAAACATATTTTGTTCACAAACAATAAGGTTCTTCTCCCTCTTTGAGCTTAATAACAAGCCACTTAGCAATGAAAGCATAACTGCTGCAGCCAGAAAGACTTGACTCATCATATGGCTTTCCTATTGCACCACCATCATTTCCACAACATTAAATCCTAATTCACCAGGACATACTGAGGCAGGGAGTACACTCTTCATCTTCTTATCTGACAGTTGGTTTTCTCATATTATAACAGAGACAGGCCGACATTAGGGACATTGTGGCTCCACAAAGAGACTTCAGGAGGAAGAGCTGGAGGAAGCATGAGATAATTGAAAACTTTGCTGTTTTGAAGTGGCACATGGAGACCACAACAGTCTGCTACAAACTCTGTTTTATGTACTGTCAGGCTGTGTGACAGACACACATGATGGGAAAACAAGGAAAGGAGAAGGAAGAGGACAGATGGACGTATAAAATGATATATAGCAAAGTGGAAAGAAGAAATAAACGTCCTGGTGAGATTATGACTTCCTGCAAATAATCATCTGACTTGACTCTTACTAACTTCTTTTTTTTTTAGCAATGTCCATTGTATACTTTAGCATACCATAGATATCAGCATGCATTATTCAATGACAAATACTGTCATTCATGTTAAAAACAGAGTGTATAGAGTGTAAGGCATCAAGCAATTTGTAAAAATGTTATTGAATTCATTAATTGTGCCCTGTCCTAGTACTGCTAATGAAATATAAAATGTCATTATTTTCTACAAATTAATCTTAAGTTCTGTATTTGTGATCTATATGGTAATAAGAATAATATGTTCATACCAAGATTCATCATCAAAACACAAAATAATAACACTGCATGCTGTCAAAGTCCTCTAAGGTTTTGCCTGTTCAAAAAGGTCAACTTGTAAGTAAATGATTCAAATAAAATCAATTAAAATGCAAAAATCAGCTCATTCAGCTCACATTTAATAAAACATTACACCAGTAATATACTTATATTATTCAACAATATTGAAACACAAATATACCTTGACTACATGAGTTGTAGTTTGACCCGCTCACACCAGTTATAATAACTACATTTGCAGCTCCTGCAGCATTGTTTGTTTATTTTTTGTTGATGGGATCATTACAACATACAAAATATATATTAAAATACATTTTGGCCCAATTGTACAAATACGTGCTACACCTTCAGCATATTGCATAACTTCTCATTTCAGTTGCTTTTTCAGCTATAGATGGCAAATTGACAAATTTGGTAACACACACACACACACACACACACACACACACACACACACACACACACACACACGGTTCATTTGCTCCTACACCTAAAACTTAAAAGACTGGACCATTGGGAAGAAAAAGATGTCAGAATTACAGTATATTAATGCAGCTCATCAGAAGGATGGTTGAATACTCAGAGGACGAATAACTACACTAGTAGCCTATAGATGGATTGACCTACATTGGACAGCAGGACTTCCGTTACCTTGACACATCCATCTGAAAATTTGCAATGTTTTAAACACCAGCTCACAGTCCAGCTGCTCACTGTAAAATTATTGGCTACTATGAAGCTTGGGACCTCAGATTTATGTGTGTACTCACATGTATTAAATGAACTGAGTAGATTGCCAAATATTTCCTGGGATAATGATATGTATGTTGGCAAAGGTCTTAATAAATCACACTCTTACACCTTTTCCTAATATTCTGTAAAGTTGTTTTACAGAGCGAGCAGAGGCACTGAGTGCAAGGAAGAGTAGCAAGAAACAAATATCTCCACACCTGTGACTGGCTTGGTTTATGCTGGAACACTGTCAGCTGAAACACACACACACACACACAATCACACACTTGCACAGGCGTGTTTCCGTGACTTTAAGGACATTAAATTGACTTACAGTCATTTCCTGGAGACTTACTCAAACCTCAACCACTATTTCCTTAACCTTTACCCTAACCCAAACCTTCAAACTTCACCTTGAAATTTAATGATTTACATTGCAGGGATTTACTGTTTGTCCCCAAAGAGAAGACAAGTCCCCATAATGTTACTGTGTAAACAGTAAGACTAGTAATGTTCACACACCCACACACACACTAAGCAGCATGTACAGTGTGCACAGTAAGCAGCTAAATGACAACCATCGCTCCAGTCAAACACAGCTGCAGACATGTAAGAGGGGAACAGCCCTTTTCAGCAGCCCATCTGTCACTATGTACATGCAGACATTGTCTCCAACTCCCCTAATGTGCCTCTGATCTGGACAGATCTCATTATGGAGCTACAGCGCCCAGAGGTCGGGCGGGGCCAGACTGACTCTCCAGTACACCCGGGGGTCTTTGTTTCCTTCTACAAGTGGGTCAGTCCTGAAGCAACCTTGGCTCCAGGCGCCTGATTCCTCCAGCCTCCAGCCCACACACGCCAGAGTCATGCTCTGCAGCAGGTGGGCTCAACATTGCTGTACACTGTCAGGATCCTACAAACACACAGTCACACAATAGCTGCTTTCAGCTCTGTCCTTATTCCTGGTCACCTTTCGAGTCTTTCTAGGTGTTTGCTGTTCGGAGGATGTTTAAACTCAAATCAGCAAAAGCATGACTGCAAACATTTTTAGCAAGTGAGGCTTGTGGCAGTGGGAAACACTGTACCTGGCAGCTGTAACATCTGTTACATCATGACTCAAACATTCAAACACTGAAAGATAAAAGAGGATATATGATACAGTGCTTTTACACCTTGGCAGTCAAATTCAAAATCTCTAACAAATCTCAAATCCATTTACTCATATCCACCTTTTCTAAACTGTCTGCACTCCTGTTGACCTGATCAGTTAAACTAAAGAAAGCCAGAAAGTAGGAGGAAGAGAAAACACATGATTTTCTGCATCTGGGATACATATTAGTCAGCAAGGCCAGACATGTAGGTCCCATGATTGTTCCCTTCAAGCAATGTGTTTGACTGAAGAAGGCAGGAGCAGCGTGGAGGAGGGTGGGCTGATGAATAAAGCAGGTTGAGAGGGGATTTGTCTTTGGAGGGGCAAGGTGTGGCTGAAGGAAGCTTCTGTTGCTATTTGTCTTTGGCCTGTGATTGACAGACTGTAGAAAAGGATACAGGAAAGTTACTGTACATCAGACGTCTCCTGCCATGTGGCAACCTGAACCAAGAACACAGATACTGCATGTGGGGTTTGATTTCCACTAAACACTACAGCAGCTGATGTCTAACATAAGTCCCCCATCACTGCCTGTGTTGTTGGATCAACATCATCTCCATCACAAGTTGCATTTGTTCCACTGCAGCAACTTGGGAGATGTGTGAGCTTGCCGGATGTTTACAGGAATGGCCCCCAATAGGCTCTTTTCCACCTTTCTGTTTCCAATACAGGGTCGGATCCAAAAGACTCACAAGGTGATGTAATGATCTGGCTGCTTCGAGCACAACATCAATTCAAGCACGCTGAGACAACAACAGGAGGGAAGCAAGATGGTCCTGCGGTGCTGTTTGCCATGCTAGCCTATTTGGCAAATTTTACATTGTTGATGGCAAGTGTTAATTTTTGTTGTCATATCCAAGTTTAACAAAACCATTGTGGAGCCTTGCCTGGCAGGTTTTCAGGGCCACTCTGAAGTATTTATCCCAGACAAGGTACTTTTCTGGCCCCCAGAAAACAGCTTTAACAGTGACTGGTCAACAAAGATGTGGATCACTTCAAAATGACCCTGGAATTCCTGCAGTTGGAAATGTGTATGCTTGTCTCCATCAGTGTGGCATCATGCTGTCCATCTACTGTCAAACAAAATGCCAGACATAACACCTGAGCTGCTGATAGAGGTTGGCCCAGTGGTGGATTGCTCTACTCCAACCAACTCTTGGTAAAACAAGAGGACTGGATGGGTTATGAATGCAGAAGAAGGACTGAACTATTTTCTTTAAATCACAGTAAGGTGTTACATCCATTTAGGAAGACCAAGTTGTAGTAAATAGCTTTAATACTAAAAAAAAAAAAATACAACCAAGGGTAGAATGAATGGAATTACTGTCAATTTGGTGGGTGGTGGGTCTCAATATAGAGATGCTTTTCCAGTGCTTTTATTCAGAGAAATAGGAAGCCACTGTATGTATGGCTGAGACCTCTCATTTGTTTAACAGGTAACCATTATGGTATTGCACTACTATAAATTCAGTGAATGTGCCAAAGAAGAACCACAATAAGTTAAATTTAATGTCTAGTCTAAGTCCTCTCAGTGGAAAGAGAAGAAAACATATAAATCTACATTTCTGTTAACAGTCTAAGAAAAACATGTCCATTAATACATCTGTAAGAAAATCTCCCTCTCTAGCTTTAGAGGAAGACTGGACTGTGCTCATCATATTGCTCACAGTGTGAGAGTCCGACTACGTTTGTTCAAGGTGTGAATTTTATGAATCAAACATGGACAGTGTCAGTTTTAAAAAATGCTTTCAGTTTAATAGGCCCAACCAAAAAGGGACAACCTCATTTTTCTATTTTTTTTTAGGTTATAATATCACAGGCTGGCTGTGGTCTGTTGAAACTCCAATACCTGTTCCTCAGTAAACAGTTTAGACCTAATCAAGAAGCTTTTGTGAAGTACAAAGCTTTAAGTGACATAAACAAGAAACAAGATAAGGAAGAAACGGCCCCCAGAAAATCCAGTTTCACCTTTTTTTGTGCTTAATGACTTTATACACCTGCTAGGGCCACTTCGTCAATTAAGCTGTTAGACGGCATCAGATAAGAGTTTAATTTACAACAGGGTCTGACCCTGAGCAGCAGGAAACAGATCACACTTTATCAGATACACATATTTACAAGCCCCACACACAAACACACACAGAAACAGCTGCACACATTTATGAATAGGCATTCATAATTAATTAGGACTGTGCACACAAATACAATTTCACAAAATAATCTTAATAAACTAATACAGTTATAAACACATGTGAGTGAAACATCTAGTCACATACATTCACTCCTACATTTCTTATCTTAATCTTAAATAAGACCCTAAATTCCAGACGTCCAGTGAGCGCTGACCACACATTGAGAGCTCCAGATCACTGACATTCCAAACAAACCGATGAGGCATAAAATGTGCTCAACTGTCTCTTCAATTGACAGCCACCCAGATAGCAGCCGATCACTGTCAACAGCCGTCTGTCTGAGGAAGACCTGTGTGACCGCTAAGTGCTAAAAATACAACCTCGTATGTGTATAGTATACCCTCATAAATCTGCATGAGAGACCAGGACACTGGGACTCTACTCTCGGCCCTCAAAACACACTGCAGTGCAGGGCTCAACCTGTTGGATATCAGCCACCCAACACACTCAGACATACCACAATTACCAGGATCAATCGATCTTACCAGTCAGCCATCAGCCTCCCTGTTCACCTTCTGCACTACTGAAAGCTGTTGAGAAACAATGTTTTCACTTAGATCTCGTGCTTGACCACATATGTTGGATCCACAGCGAGTTTTTCTAGATATTATGAGCCAGCATGGAGTAAAGGAGATGCATGATATTCATGGCAAGGGAGCTAAAGCACCAAACTTTGACAATAGAAAAACATCACTGAATGAGAAATGAGAGCTCTACATTTCAGTTTATACAGTAGACAAAATGCTAATAATTATAATTACATGCAGTATGTGTATTTTAACAATACAAAAAAGTCTATGTGGTGTATAGAGGATTTTGATCCCAATTTTCCCTTTTCTCATTGCATTTGGTTTAACTTCCTCCATCTGTGCAGTCCAGTGAAGGTATTTTTAGAGGAAAAGTGCTTGGATCAGTTTGTGCAAATACTTTCTTTACTTCTGCTGACACCAATATTTGAAGGTGCTGGCCCAGCTGTTGTTTAGCTGAGCTGCCAGAATATGATCAGGAAATGGAAGTTCAAACACCTTTGCTCTTCCTGTGGTCAAACAGTCCTGTGTGGCACCAAACAAAGATAAGCCAGACAATCTAGCAACAAGGGTTTAACTGCAGCATCTCTGTGAGGTTGTACTCAGTGTCACTGACAGCATGGTGTTTATCATGTTCACTATCTTATTCCAATGTGGTAACATGCTAATACTTGCTAATTACAAGTGAACACAAAGTACAGCGAAGGGTGACTGGAATATATCATAAACTATAAAGTTTTGGATAGACTGAAATTTTGATGGGATGATTGTACGAGTAAAGTTAAGGAATTAACAAAGTTAGAAAAAAAAATCATCCTCAGGGGGCATGAGTGTGGGTACCAAACTTCATGGCAATCCAAGCAATAGCTGTCTAAACATTTTACTCTGAACCAAAAATGTCAACCTCATGGCAACACAACAGGAAAACACCAGCAAAGTTACTGGTCATGCTACATGTCTCAAATGTCATCGCAATCAATCCAGTAGCTATACACATACTTTACTAAATCATCTAAAATGTCAAGCTTATTGTTGCACTAAAGGAGAGAGGCAATTCCTCTAGAAGTTGTAAAGATACGTCAGTCTGGACTGAAGGGGCGAACTTACAGAATGACTGAGTCCTCTTTTTGTTTTGTTTGTTGTTGTTGTTTTTTATTCTCATCAAGTTGAAAAGTTAAAAATGTACTACTTTGGCATCTCTTTCAATCTGTAGTCACCACACTGTGAACTCAAACAATGTCCCACCCACAGCACTATCTCATTGGGTACACATCATGAGTAAGATCCTATAAACACTGAAGGCTAGAAGTTGAAAAATTCTCTTTTGCTTCGACACATGAAAAACATCAATAAATGAAGGAGCTTGATCAAATTTTGTGTTGGACTTTTTTTTACTCTAAATACTGATACAGGGAACTTTTATTGCACATGCATATGTAGGTTCCCAATATCAGTTATCGGTCTACTTGTTTAAGAAAAATCGGCCCTGAAAAAGCCAGACTGGTCAACCCCTAAAACAAACATTTATGTACACTAGGGAACGTCTTTTTATACATCTGCAAAACAACCAGAACCGAGGCATTCCTTTGTGAAAATACAACTGCTACTCAGAGAAAATTAACAGACCAAATGTAAAATACAGGATATGGATGGAGGAACGGTGTCATCCATCAAATGGAGATCCCATCAAATGCAGACACTTTGCTTTCTCACAGCTTGAAAGAGGCCCCATGCACAAGGTTAAACACTCCCCTGTCTCCCGAAGAAAGACTTTATGAGCTGTATAGCAGAGCCCAGCGGAGATGTGGCAGCACAGAACAAGTGTCTGACCCCCGAAACCTGGGGAGCCTGCCGGAGTTGCACAGGTCACACAGAGCCAGTAAAGGCCGATCTGGGCCACAGAGAGCCAGTGGGGGGGACGCCAGGGCTCATCAACATCCAGGAAGCTGAGGCCAAACTAAGACATCAATCTGTCATCTCCCGCACATCTTCAAATCCATTTGTCTTGACTGTCTTCAAACTGGAATTCCCATATTCAAGCCCCCTTGACAGTGACAAGTATCCTAAAAAGTGTCTCTCTATACGTCTAGCAGGTTCAGGGCTGCTGCTGTATGGCTGAACCTGACTTCTGACACCCTACGGAAGAAGAATCAGTGTCTCTATTCTAGCCTTTAACTATGCATCACATAGAGGTGTACATTTTCATTACATTTTCTCTACAATATATGCAATCCACAGTTAGTTTAGTTCCACATATTTTGAAACCTGACTTCAGTAAATACACTCTGTTCTATGTAGTATTGGACCGATTGCTAATGTTTACGTTTAATGATTTAGCAACACAAAGAGTCGACAGCCATGACAACAGCTCTGTGAGGCAGTGCAGCAGTGCTTTGAGCTAAGTGCTAATGATGAAGACACACTCACAACGACAACCCAGACTTTAGCAGGTATAATGTTGACTGATTTTGCTCATCTAATACTTTTCTAGACATTGTTAACAGAGATGATCACAGTAAAGAACTTGAATGAAAACAGTGTGATTATAGTTACTGTTTAACTGGAATATAAGAAAATGAAAAGCAACATTTCAAAGGGATTCGGAAGTTATTGCAATAATACTGAAATAATTTTAAATATTTTTTTTAACTTTTTTAGAGGAATGCTAGCTTACTACAATTTTCTGTTTATTTCTCATGAGTAAGTGTTAATTATAGTCACATTTATTTGATATTAATTTTTACTTAAATCCAATATTTGTCTCTTCTAATCGCAGTTCGCTATAGCTAAATAAAGGTAAAGGAATAAGGACACATGCAGGCTGATTAACCAAACTTACTGTGATAACTGTGAACAACCGTGTTATGGTCTTCTTCATTGTTTATCTTATTCTACAGCATAAGCAGACAAACAACCAAAAAGTAGCCTCTTCACTCCTATGACTGTCTCTGTTGCTCATGTGACTCCCACATCGCTGGCCTGTCAAGTAGGGCTGCAACTACCAATAACTTCCACTGGCATTTAATCAGTTGATTATTTTCTCAATTAATCAACTAATTGGCTGGGTTATAAAATGTTGGAAAATTGTAAGAATGTCAGTTGGAGTTTCTCAAAGCCCATGATGAAGTATTTAAATGTCTTGTTTTGTCCACGACCCAATAATATTCAGTTTACTGTCAGAGATGAGGAAAGCAACCAGAAAATGTTATCATTTAAGCAGCTGAAATGAGAGAACTAAGACTTTTCTTAAATAAATGCTCAAACTAGTTGATAAATTATCAAAATAGCTGCTGAATAACTCAATAATTGACAACTAACTGATTATTCCATTAATCATTGCAGCACTACTGTCAGATCCTCACCTTGAGCTTTGTGCCAAGCATTACTAACGACAGCATTCAAAGAGCTAAATGTGGGCCCTTTCTGTGCCCTATGTAACCCACGTTTCAGCTGTACCTGCTACCCTCCACAGGGTAAAGCGATGTATAGAAAATGGATGGATGGATGGTATTTCAAGCACTGATTGTACAGACTGAATCGTTCTTCAGGAAAACACATCTCATATCTGTTACAGTATGAAGACAGACTCTGCTGACATGAACCTGTAACCATCTGCGGTGGGTAATGGTGGGGGACACCCTGTAGTGTCCAGCTGGGGCTCGTCATCACTGAGATGGGACTGAGGTATCTCCACCAGTCTGTGCCAGGCAGGCTGTACATCAGAGCACTCATCCCCCTATTAACAAGTCTGCCTGTCCAGCACAGCAGGGAATGCATAAAACAGATGCAACTGTCACAGGAGAGGAGTGAGGAGTGGCCTCGGCTGTTGTTTGATGAGTTTGGACCAGAGCCGCGATCTGGGTACTGGGAAACATGCCAGCCCTAGAGGAAGGCTGTTACTGAGACCTCGGCATTGCACTGGGTCAGACGCGCCCTCGTTCTATCCGTCGTCTTCATTAGCAAACAACAGTACATCAAAATCATTGACGAAAACTGTTGGGTCAATGTTGCAACGCCTATCAGCATTTACAGCCTCACGCAAGATCTGGCACATTTATCGTCCACATAGATCAACAAGATTTAAACTCCAGCCTTCATAAGTGGATTTCCTGTTATTTCATCACTGCCTCCCACCTAACCGTGTTGAGCAGCAGGAAGCAGTGCAAACTTACTACCGGGCCTGTAATAGTCCAGGGTAGATAGATTTTTTACCCTCAGCTGGGCCCACCACCGCCAGCAGAGAAGTGTGTGGTCAGTGATCGCCCTTTAAAAATACACACACCCTTCTCAAATGCACTTCCTTAGTATAAAAGGAGCAAAGTCACAGCTGAATGGAATTCCCACCATAAAGGGAGCTTTCTTTCAGTGTTCATCTCAAATGAGGAACCACATTCAAGGGAAATTCAGTGCCTCAGAGATGCTTTTCCAACGTGCACTTATACACATGTGAATCATAAAAAAATATTCAGTGTTTTCCCTTTTAAAACACAAAGTAGGATCTTAAACACACTGATCAAAGAGGATCAGGACAGCAGATGTACAGTACTTAAGATTAAACTCCAAAATTATAGACCTATAATTTCACTAACAAGATGTTTTGCTTTCCTTCTTAGTTTATATGCAACAGGATGTAATGCAATAAAAATAACTTCAATGCAAATTATAGTTATCATACACACAAAGATGTAGAGCTCGCACTGTGGTTAGGTGTTGCCACCGTAGCTGTTTGAAGCAGAATGGAATCAAATAGTATCTACAACATATATTTTTGAGGCAAAGTAGTTATTTTTTTGATATGTTTCATATTATGTGTCAGAGGAATGGGAGTTGCCACAGTGATAACAACAAAATAGCTAGTCAGAAGATGTACTGGTAATGTTGGGAAAGTATGTGAACCTCTAAATTCTCAGTAACTCACCCAAACATTCTGATAACGTAAACAGACCACAGACAGAAAATGGAAAAACAAACTTTTCTAACACATTAATCTAACATGGCTTTGAAGATACTACAATGACTCAGTCAAACACTCATCCCTACAAAGCCTTGTATGTCTATATTCATTTATTTGATCAGTCATCTGCTCAGCTGCCCAACAATGAGAACAGTGCTGCTCTGCAATTTCCAGCTCCGTAGAGCCTCAGCTAAACATCTGAGGCAAATCATGAGGGAAAGCGAAGCACCAGCAGCAGACACAAAGACAGCTGAGTGTCCTGAACACTAGGAAACCGCTTGTCTTGATACTCTTACAGCCACAATGTTGACTGTAGGTGAATAAGACTGAGCACTATAATGGAGTGAAAAACATTGGTAAGTTAGTAAAACATGGCAAACCTGCCATGTACTTTTACTACACTATCCAACAGTTTGAAGTACTTTTCGTGGTGATGGACTGATCACTAAACTCAGTGTTAATGTCTGCTGAAACTGACAGCAAACACAACACCAAACTGACATCATATTATCGTAGGAAGTTCACAATTTACCTCATTGGATAATCGGATAAGACTCATCAGATGTAGACTTCGGGTATGTCTGCCATTTCTGTGTGGCTTTCTCCTTCCTTTCTGTTATCTATGTATTTTTGCTCTCATTTTCAAATTCCCTTTACTATGGTAAACAACAATAACAAGCTCCAAACAGCAAACTGCACACTGAAAATGCCAAGTTTTGCAATACCACATGCCTGCTCAGTTCTTTCTGTGTTTGTGTTTGTATTAGCCATTGTGCTGACAGTGCTCACCTGCCCATCTGCAAAACAAGTTTCCACTGACACTATTTTGTAGGGGCACCAACACAGCGTCCTGGGCTTAGCACCACCCATGACAATTTTGACTGGTTTAAAGAAACAAAACTGAATTCATTTAAACACAAGACACTTGTGCTCAAAAAGAAAGGATTCATACTCAGTGAAGGACCTAGGATCTCTAATGTGTCTCTACACCTACCAGTGAGCAGTGATTCCTAACACATCTCTGGGGGTCATCAGGTGGAAACCTCCCTTCAATGGTTTTTCGCCTACTTAGCCCCACAACACCTCCAGGCAGCAAGATGAAGAAAAAAAATCCAACATAACTCTCCAATCAGACAAAACCCAAAGCAGTTACAAACCCAAAGGGCTTTGATCTTAACTGACCTTCAATTGCCGTCTTTTTAAGAGGCCAATTTAATGGTTTCACTACACCAGATTTGGGTATATGAGATAGAGGCCGCAGTGGCATCAGAGGCCAAAAGGTCAAATGGACAGAGGTAAACTGTTATTCCTGCAGCATGAAATATGTCAGGGAGAATCATGAGGGACCTCGCAAACTGTGGGCTGTGTGGTAGGAAGCAGTGTTTCTTCTGTAATCAGCAGCAGCGTGCCACCACAGCAAGCACACGACTGCTGTGTTTCAAATATGGGAAGATAAAATAACAGAATAATTGAGACACACTTCCCCCTAACACCCAAGTAAAGTCTGAATGGTTTGAATTAATTTTTCATTACTGTGATTAAGTATCAAAAAAATCTGTTCACTGCCACAGTAGGGAACCACAATGGGCCCAATATGAAAGCCACAACTAAAATTACCTCCAGGCACCACTGCAAAGAACTCACAAAAGACAGACCAAGAGATGAGAGCTTTCTGCTGTAGTATGTGGGTGTAATGCTGATTTAAACTCATGATGTTGTCCCTTTACTCTTTCCGACCTTTAACATTTGGTGTTAGACATGTGCAGTAAGTATAAGTTCATTACGTACATGCATGTGTGTCTGTATACGTGTAGGTAAACTGTCAAATCAAGTTTGTGAAATAAGCTTTCTTGCTTCATGCTCCATTTCCACGAAGTTATGATTCACACAGAAGTTCCCCCGCAGACACACACTCACATACACTCACGCAAAACAGAGCACTCGAGGTGTATTTTCAACAGAGTGAGTCTATTTTTCAAATTGAACATATAAACAGCTTAAGAAACATGTTTTGTTAGAAATAATGCAACCCAGTGGCCCATACAAATAGAGAAAAAGAGCTTGTTAAAATCATTTTTAAGCAAAAATGTCAAATGTTTCATGGTTTCGGATATCTCAAATGTAAAACTTTTGTGTTTTCTTTTGTTTGCAGATCAAAAAACAGCACTATAGGAAATAATATAAAATCAGCTTCAACTCAACTCACTATAACAGAAAAATCAAACTTTTACATTAATGTATGACTAATGATAATCTAATGATCCGGTCACAGGTGCAGTTTTTCTGCAATAAGTATTTTTACTTTAAATATCTTAGGTACATTTTATGGATTATTCTTAGATAGTTTCACATAGGAAACATTTTTAGTGCAAGACTTGTAAAGGGAGAGATGTAATAGAGTACTTCTACTGTGAGGTATTTGTACTTTTACTTCAATAAAGTACCTAGATACCTTTTCTATCACTGTGCAAGGCGGTGTCACTTGTTCAAATAGTAAAAGCTTTGAAAATTTAATTTTAAAAGCAACATATAAAAATAGAAAGTTGAAGGATTTTTATACTTGAGGAGAATGGCACACAAATAGCTCTTCTTTGGCAATGACATCAGTGTGTTTTGGGCTTAAAGAAAAATGTACTACAGTAGTATCTCTGTGCTATGTAAAGACAGGCTCTGACCTGTCGGATTGCCTTGGCTGAAATAATCACTTAAAAATTATTGCATGATTTGGATCTGATCCAGATCTGATGCATGAGTTCTTGGTCGGGCTCCAGGTTGGAGTATATCAGTAACACTCTTCAGTGCCTGGAGGACAGTGCACTGGTTTGTACAGTAGCTGTGAGTGAAATATCACTTGATCTACATGGAGCAGCTGCATTTTAGTTAATAGAACTTTAATGGGCAAGTGTTGAGTTTATTACACTATACTTCTACATCACATTAGTACTGACTTCATCACTGGTTTTAGTCTGGAAAATAGCCAAAAAAATTGCTTGAGCCAAAAGAACACGTCCAAATTTTGACGGAAATGAGACAAAGAGGCCACGGAAAATGGAGTACTTAAAAACCTGAGCTGTAGTACATGGAGGTGCTGCTATCACAACTGAAAAAACAGCGACCAAATGTTTCCCATATGAGCTAAAACAAATATTCATCTTGGCCTGTTGTTGCTTGTCAGGCCAGAAAAGGAGTCAACAGTGTGGCCCTACTGTGTAAAAACAACTGAAAAGAGCAGTTTTATAAAATAAATGTGTGAAACATGTGGTCACATATAACCTGCTATGCGCTTGTGAAGTGACCCTGCTGTAACACCTAGTCATGCAGCTTGTATGATGCTGCTGTACAAAGTGGAATCGTCTTAGTTGTCGCACTCATCCACAGAGCAAAGCAGCTGGTCGGCTTCTGGGCAGAGATGAAAGTCAGGACTGGGATGGTATTGCATGAATTTGGTCACAAATCAAATCACTGGGCAGTTCGGTGTTTTGATCTGCTGCTGGCACTAAAGAAAAAGCTGTTCTAGGGGTGCTGAATATCTAGAGCAAATTTCACAGCCATCCATCCAGTGCCTGTCTCTTAAAACACAACTATCGACCTCATGGTGGCACCAGAGGAAAAGTTAGGGGACCATCTCAGTCAGCGGGATTCATCCTGTGGGCTTCAAGACCATCATGGCAATTGGTTCTACTGTTGTTGAGATTTGTTTGGTCAGAACACACGGTGGACTGACAAACTGTGAATAAAAATATGCTACACCTCTGATTAAGCTGAGTAAACATCTTGTGTTACTGATTTGATTTTGACTTTATTCAATTTAAAAGTTTTGTTACGTTTTGATCCATCACTTATTCTGGTATTTTGACAAGTTATGAAGTATCATGTTAGGTCAAGCAGAGTGCACCAAACCAGCTGACCATCAGCTGATCCAAACAAGCACCAATGATGACTGACACTTCAAACAATCTGTTTGAGCTGCCAACTCCTCATTCTTCCCCGTGGCTCCTTCCTGCTCCATGCTGCTGCTGCTGCTGCTGTGTTGCTGCTTATTTCCCTCCACCAGCTCAGCCTCCATCTGCTATGGTCTTTTTTTACCAACATACGTGCAATGACATCTCTTGCTTTGAGCATTATGTATATTCCATATGTCACCGTCTATATCTGCAGGGTTTTCCTAACTCCTAGACAGGAGAGAAAAACGTGCATTGCCAGCTGTAAACATTTATAAATTCCTACAATAATGTTTAATTCCATTCATGAGAATGGTTCTGATTAAATTAAATCATCCAGATGTTTTTATATTAAATCTGGCTTGTAGCTGAGGGGATGTCCTGTTTAAATGACTGGACCAGCTGAAACTATCTCAGTGGGGAAACAGAAAAATCTTCCTTTCCTGAAAAATTGCTTGTGAGTCTGAATCTTCAGATAATGAGCTACAAAAATCTAAAGCTGGAAAATAAATTATTATCACTTTGCAGATTGTGTAATTGTTTGATTTAAACTCATCAATCACAATTTAGTTTCCACTACTGACAATAATTTAAATGGACCCATGTGGAGGACCACCGTGTTGTGTGTGTTAACACTGCAAATGTGATCAAGGACAAAATCAGACATCAGAGGGCTTTCTGTCCTGATTAAATCTTAATGTTGCAAAGATTGTTGCTGGATTACAGTGCATGGGAAACGCACGGGGTTAACAGAGCGAGGACCAAGTGGAAATGAGCTCTTTCTCCCAAATATTTCTTAGAGTTAAACCCTGATCAAAAGAATCTTGAAGTGACTCCAGCACACTGCACACATGGTCAGGTATAAACAGGCCCACACATGCAGCAACAGCGCCCTGCTTTAGCCAGGGAGGGTGAAACCTCCCAGCTGACCTTCACTTCTCCCCATCATAAGAGTGAGATCTCACTCTTATGCTGTACTGCCCTCTGCTGCTCTCAGTCATTACTACATCAGCACTACGACCTGAAGCACATATCCTGAACCACGTCCTCCTTCAGGTGAAAGCAGTGATCCTCAGTGAGGGTATGTAAGGAAGCAACAATAAGAAAAATAAAGCTTGATGAACACCAGACTAGCATTTTTTTCAGCAAAACCCATCGCTGCATTATTTTCAGGCACCTTGTCATTAACACCAGGGATTTTACAAATGACCAGGAGGCAAAGGAGCTGCCTGTTCTAGTGCGAAGGCACCTAACTCACACTCTGCCCCAGTGAAGCAGTGCCAACAGCAGAAGATTATGACTGTACTGATAAGGTTCTCCCTGTAAATACATGTAATCACATGAACATGAAGACTTATGCTTTTGATAAAGGAAACTAAATCCTTCCCTGGATAATCTTCTTTCCTGGAATTAAAAAAAGGTCTGTTCATGACTTACTGTACACTTTCCTGCCACACAGAAAGAAGTCTCATTCTCCCCACATGGTGTCCCGTCGATCACCTTCTCTGACTGTCGCACGTAGAACCTGAACCCTATGGCCCTGCAGTTCAGTTCACAGTGTTGCTCCCCAGGAACTGAAAGGAGATGTAAAAGCTTGAGGCATATTGAACATATTTGTGTTACAATGCATAGTGACAAAAGAAAGCAAAAGAACAACAGAGAAAAAACAATGACACGGGTATATAAATATATAATCAATATATAAAACTTTTTTTGTCATATATATGTATTGACAAAAACAAAATAAAATATTGATATCATGTTAATAATACATACATAATATCATAAATATTCCAGTGCCAGTGAATATCTCACTGACAATCCAACACAGGAATAACATACAGCACAGTTAATGTTACAGACTCTGCCTTCACCTCCCTGCATTTATATTTAAAATGTAATTCATTTGCCAAATAAATACTAAACAAACCTTAGACAAAGGTAAAGATGAATTTGACTGACGATTATTATTATTTAATATTCTAACAATTTTGGTCTTCAGATTTTCTATACAAAGCATGATAATACAGTTGTGGCCATAAGAACTGCATAGTGAAAATTTGACACTGTATTGTGCATATTAACATCAAAGCAATTAATCTACAAATATGTGAAATACAAGTAAAAGATGGACGTGTAGAGAACAGTGAATGCACCTTCAATGTAGATATATATTTTGACCTGTTTTATTGTGTAGTAATATTCAACCACAGGCCCTAAGATACTTAATGTACTAAAACATCAGAGGTCTGTTACACTTGTAGGACCAGGGCAACATTATGTTACCATGTTACTAATACAGCAATGGAGGTCTGCTATCTAACCCTCTGGCTGTTTTCAGTTTAATTCAATTTCAGTCAGTCAAAGCACTAAAACAGTATTTGATTAACCTTTACTGCTGTTCTACAGCTGCAGTGAATGGAAATATAGTAATAGCTTACAAGTAATGTCAGTTTTCATAAAATGTTTTAAAAAGGTTGATTAATACTGACAAAAGATTTTACTTGATGTTGGAAAAATCGACAGTAAGTGGTCACTAAGCATCCTGATCCCTGCTTCTCATTTTGTTCATATGCTTTACGAATTAGATGCTACAAGCTCTGAACTCGGCATTTCTTAAACAGATGTACAAGAATATGTTTAAAGACTGTTCAAGATGGGTGTCAAATGATCCAGACTCAACCTCGTACGTTTACCTGAGGTTATTTAATCTTTACATCTGTATTACCTGTCAGTCACGGCCGCAGCACAGAGACAAGATCTCAACATACACATCTGTTTGACAGGATATTAATTTGGAGGCTGTTATTTCCATTAGCGTCCTCAGACAAATGACAGATCATCAGGTGTTTTGACGGTTGCCTGGATACGCCAGGTGAGTAAGGTCAGCGAGCTGCTATGAATGAACATTCATCAGGGAGTCCGTGGACAGGTGACATACTGCAGTCCTTACATCACAGCACATTTTAGCTCTTATAGGTCAGAGGTCAGGCAGCTGAAGACGTAACACACTGAAAATGTAGTTAACTGAGAAATGTGTGTGACCCTCAGATTATGTGGAGCACTTTGGCACGTCAGACATTTCAGCAGGACACGTGGCTACACATTTTCGTCACTCCTTTACACACATTTTAAGGACAGACTGTGCAATTTTACGTATTTACTCTGACTGGTATTCGGCTGTCTCTGCATCTGTTTTTTAAAAACTAACGGTCAGTCTGGTTTTCACTTTTCAAACCTTCTTTGCAGTGTGGTTCCAGGTTTGGCAGCGCCAGTCCACCACTTCCATCCCTGCCAAGATATTTTGAACATTCACGTTGCCGAAGTGGTGGTATGGTGATCCCCTGATTGATACTTTACCACCATGAGGTTGCAGTTTTGAGTGAAAAGTCTCAACAACTACTGGATTACAGTGAAATTCTAAAACAGACATCATGTCGCCCTCAAGATGAACTGTTTGTGATCCCCCAGCTTTGGATCTAACACCATTATCAGGTCAACAGATAGAGAGGCAATACGTAGTTTCATCTAAAGAAGAGTGAAAATAATATTACATACATAAACTCATCATATGCACACACTGCACATATATAAATATATACGTACCCTCATTGAAAGGTTCCCACTCGTACAGTCTGCCCATGAAAGGCTGGTTGTTGTAAGAAGAACACTGCACAGCTCGGATGTGTCTGCTGGATGGAGGACAGGCCTGAGGACGGAGCAGAGAAACACATTTATTTTCCATGAAGACATTCTGTAGATACACAAGGTAAATCCGTTTGTAGCTACAGTTGGTTCTCCCTGTCATAACCTGAAGCCTATGACTGACTGCTACAGTCAACCATCTCTCATTTGACTGTTTCCAAACCTCCTTGTAGCTCTGTCGTTCTTAACAAAACTAAGTAGATTCCAGTATTTATGAAGACTCTCCAGTGAAACCCGACCTCCCTGAAGTCTCTCCATATATCCTTTGTCTAAACAAGTCTCTGGTCTGCTTTACTTTGCTTGAATATCTATGTCATCACACACCAGACAGACAATATACAGGACCGGTGAATTTATTTTAATGCACAGGATAGACTCCATAACCTCACATCAGATAAACAAAGCTCACCCGCACTCTTGCACATTAAAGCTGGAGTTTAACTGGTAAATCTACCTAATCCAATAGCTGTGGCAATATTCTTGTACTGAAGCTAGAGTCAGCATTCAACAGCTTAGAATTTTATGAAATTTAAATGCTTAATTGCAAAATGATGCAAATGCCAGGGAGAAGTATCGCAAGCCATTCTGCTACAACTTGTGTTTTTAATTACTGTTTTACTTTACAATAAGGACAGAATATACATTAGGTTATCATGTGAGACTTGAGCCTAGCATTGCAGAGTTTGCAACATAAGTCACTTAATGAAATGAAACTAGTTCTTTGGTTTGAAGATTTAGGTAATCACATTATCCTCAGCAAGGCTAATCTCAGGTTTTGCAAAGTCATGAAAAAGAAAAGATAAAGATCTTTCTTTTTGCCTTGTATTTTCAGGGTTTTATTTTCGCCTTGTTTCGGATTTTATGTAAATGTCTACTTTTTCCTCATCAGACCTTAAAAAATAGAAACAAACTACAAATTTTGCTTGTGATCATTTTTTCCACCCATCTGATCTATTGAGAAAAAAAACAATTAGTCAAATCAGCATCATTGTTGGACTACATCAAATTGTTTAAACATCCCATTACAAACCAAAGCATACTGAGAATAGAAGAAAATGTAGACTTGCTTACATCACTGTTGCAGATCCTGTAATGAGTGTTCTCTCCTGTGCAGAAGGAAGAAGGCAGCGGGTTGTAAGGTCTCTCTTGGTGCTGCTGAGGGCTGGAGGGTTGGCTGCCCGATGGGAGCTCCTGCTGGACCTCAGCCTGGTTGCCTGAACTCGGCTGGTAAAGGGGGGCCCAGACTTGGTTATTTCTGGGCTGCTGGGCTCTCGGGTGTGTGTAGGGTCTGCCGTAGCGATGGAGGTTGCTGGAGGGGTCCAGGTTGTTTGACCTGTGGTCACCGTGGCCTCTAGCAGGGGTGTGGTGGGAATTAGCTGCAGCAGAGCGTCTCTGTCTGTGGGGTCGACGTGTCTCAGAGCCTTGGCCTGTATTTGTCTGCAGTGGTGCAAGATAAGGCGCTCGCCCATAGCCATACCTCCCTGGCATAATTTGAGAGACTCTCCTGAAAACACAAACATGAAGAGATCAAATTGGTTTACTAGTTATCATCCTTATCTCCAGACTACTCTACTAAGTTGCACAAAACTGAATCCAGTCACCTATCATCCGTCTAACTACAGAAAAAATCATCTACCTGTCCTAAACCAGCCATGGGCTGTACAGAAAAGGCTATGCGGTATATTTGTATCAATTTCTTCTTCATTTAGGGATGTTTAAGCTAAATGTCATCTTTTATTCAAGAAGCTGTCATGGGCCATCATCCAAACTACAACTTTTAAGAAGCTCCGGGATCCCAGAAGCAGAATTCTGGGAGCTTTTGTTGTTATTTGGCTCCTTAGATTCCAACTCAAACAACCCCCCATTACTCAGCTGTCAGTGCTATTTGTTTAAAGGCAAGCTCAACAGGAAGGAGGTCACAAAGCTGCCAAGCACAAGTCGAGCTTTTGACTCCAGCCATAAAAGACTAGCTTTCCACTGGAGGGCAGTCAGATGGCCCACAGTGATGGCTCCAAAGAGTCACTTTTAGACCAGGCTGCTCAGCATGCAGCACAGCCATGCAGGCTCTTTAGGGACTTGCAGATCTCAACAAGGCCAAGAGCTGCAATACTGAAAACATGCGAAATGTGCTTCACTGAACATCATCATGGTGAAATAAGACCCAATAAATAAGAGACATTACTGGAAAAATATAAAACTGAGGGTGATTTAAGACATTTGGTATTTTTGATCACATAACATTTACAAGATAGTTTACATCTGTCTGCTTGGAGGAAGCTACAAATGGGCCACAGATTAAAGGAAAAACCAACATAGATTGTTGTTCCACCACATGTCATCAAAACAGCTTTGGCCAGGATCTAAATATTTTTGGTTTTTGAGATGGTTGTTGTGTCACATTTGACAATTATAGGGTCAAATGTTTGCAGGGACTTGGCCACAACACAAAGCAGATCTCACTTTCACTGTCTTTCATGACACATAGGTGTTCGATAAAGTCAAAAATAACTGTAACTCCTGACAGCTCCAGCAACACACTTTTACGTATAAAATGCTGGTTTTATGAATGAAAATGAAACTCTTTTTCATTCTGAGCTGGAAAAAGACAATGTGTGGGTATGTAGTATAGAGAGAGCAGAGTGCAACTGTGATTCATTTTGTGTAATGTTTCTGACGCCAAAGTATGACACAGAAGTAATTCCATGACTCTGTGCAGGATGATACCTGCATCCACTGCATCCACTGCATACCTGCGTCCTCCAGGCCTGGTGTCCTTGTCCCTCCTCAGCTCTCCACGGCTGCTGCTGTTGGTGAGTCTGGCTGGGTTGCGGTGCAGAGGAACTGTAGGCCGCAGGGCTGAAATTACATGTCCTGGTTGCTGGGGTGGAACACCAGCTCCTCTGGAGGGGTATTGGGATGGAGTGTACACAGGCAGACAGGGCCTGGTCTGCTCTTGTACCCCTTTACCACAGGTCCGGGAGCAGGTTGACCAGGACCCCCAGTTCCCCCAGGAACCCTGAACTTCTCCATGCTCAGCCCTGAACTCCTGCTGGGGCTCTGCCCTCTGAGGAACCTGTATGGAGACGAAACAGCCTTGATTAGCGACACCACAAAGTGCAAGGAAGTGGGTTCGTGCCACAAGATGTGAATGCCAAAGACTGATGGAAAGCGTCCATCAACAAGAGTTTAATCTCCACAGATCATGGTCTCGTATAAAAACTCAAGTCAGTGACCTCATCTCATCACCATGACTATCCCACTCCTCCGTCCCCCACCTCTGTTCATGAAACAGACCTCTGTTCACGGTTGTAAAGGCCTGATTTGGCTGATTAGTGGGTGTCTGTTAGTGGGCTATCCCCTATTGGCTACCTGCATCTCTCCCTGTTGACTCTATCCCTCTGTGCAACTGTGCCAGAGACGTATTAGCAGCGATCACTGCACTCTCTGTTTGAGGAACCTGCCAGGAGGAGCACTGTGCCAAACCGGCTTTATCCGTGGAGCCGCGTGGAAATCCTGCTCTTTAAGGAGCACTTTGTCTCCATTCACAGCAACCTCTCTGGGCAAACACATGGCCGTAGTAAAAGCTCAGCTGTCTTTGACTTTTAGCGGATGGAAAGAGAATACAGAAGCAGTAGGGAGAGTTGGCAAGGAGCTCTTCTGCTGTCAATCAGCCTGTGCAGCTATTCAGAGAGACCTCAGACCTCCCCCCCGCCTCTTCTACTGCTTCAGCTTTTGTAACTCAATGCCAATGTCATCTCCGGGTCACCGATAGGTCACACAGCTGGACTCCCAGTTGAAACACGTGGAGCCGACTTGCACCGACCCCCTATAAACTGACAGGATTGTTGATCTGTCCGTCAGGTTCACCCACAACCTTCTTAAACATGGCTCCTGTGGCTGCAGGATTTAAGAGGTGATTCGCTGACAGCTGAAATCAACCCTCTCTGTTGTGCTGCAGTAAACTGAGGTTTTCACTTTCTCTCACTACAAGTTTACAGATTATCACCCTGATCAGGTTCCCCCTAGGAATACTCTCATTTTCTGTTTACAGTGGCATTTGGACATACTGACAAGACACAGTGGTGCATGCCATCTTTGGAGATGAGCATTCCACTCGCCTGTGCCAGCCATGTAATTAGACTGACAGATAAACAACAACAAAAAGACAAAATTCCTGGAAATATCAGAGGGAGGTCTTCCATCATGGGGGTGAGGATATCAAACACATCGCACATGTTACAACACAGATGTTTTTTTTCATGGCACCATCTGCTGTGCAACTGCTGCTCACCTTCCTGTGGTCTGTTGCGTGCTGGCTGTTCAGGGGGTCTGAGCAAAGCAGCAGTAGCAGCACAGAAACTCTGCAGACAACAGACAGAAGTAATTACTCTTCATGCAAGTTGCTCAATTGGAATTATTGGCTTAGAAATTAGAATATATCAATGCTATTCAAATATTGCTGAATTTATCGGTTTCAAAGATTGAGTCAGTTACACAAAAAAACAGGAACACAGACATTCATTTGCACTTAGTCACAAATTAACGCACAAATTATTTTATTACCTGGTGATCCAGAAACGGGCTCCCTGCATAGCTCCTGGTTTCTTAGAGTTGAACACTTGAGTGTGAAGAGAGAAGTTTACATTAGCATACACCTGAGCGCTAGTGACATTTTCAACACTGCTGGGCTACAGTCCAGAAAGCCCAGAGGATTAGATTCTCTCAACTCTCCATCAATCTACAGAACAGCATCAGCTCACCTTTTCAGTTTCTTATCTGTTCTCAGGATGATACACAGTGATTGTATCGAAACTGTAGCTGAGCCTCAGTGACATCAATAACAACCAAATGTCAGAATCCCGAGTTTTTTTTCCCTCTTTACTCACCACATCCCTCTGCCTGACTCCCTTCAGACACTGACTCAGGCAAAAAAATATACGACTTCTACCCACTTGACCATGTGGGTTGACCTCTGACCTCCTATCTGACCTCTCTGGCTCTTAATGAGGGAGACCCCCTGCTGGAAAACTGCACCCCCCACAGACAGCAGATCTGAGGTTCACTCCAGTTGAGGAAAAACTTTCACCCCTTCACACCATAAGATATAACTCAGCTCTACTTTTCATCTCCTCTAAACTAAGTTTACTGAACCAAACAATATGGTCAAAAAGTCCTGCAGACGATTACACAGTAAACACTGATCACATACAAGTAAGGATTAGGAACATAAAAAACATTATTATTACATCTACAAAAGTACCAACAGTAACAGACCATATATCATCACGTCGACGTACCTGTAGGCTATGATGCGGGTACGGTGAAATATTTTGTACTTCACTGCACTTTCTAACCAGTGTCTCCTATCCAAGCGCAGGTATCTTCATAGTCGAAACTTTAATCCAGGTAGAAATGCAGGGCTTCCCTCCAGAGACTTGGTGCTGAGCCATGGAAGTCAGTTAATCCGTATCCAGGGTAGTGAATCAAAGCCAGGCACAGTGTAAACCACGCAGCCTGGTCATCATGGTGAATCCTGTGCTGAGTCCTGCTTTTACGCACAAAGACACCGAATGACAGAAAGCTGGAAACCGACACGGCAGACAGAAAACACCCTCTGCTGCGCCCCCTGCCGCTACTACTACTTAACCTTAGTGTGTGTGATTTGGTGTCGTACAGATATGGAGGTGAGGGTCTCCTTTTCCTACTTCATGAGTACCGGTGCGCGCTTGGATACATTTGCGCGTGTGTGAGAGAGAGAGCATTAGTTTTCCAAATGCTCAGCCCCAGTGTCCCTCTGACACTCCTCCCTCACAGTGAGATGTCCACACTGGGAGATAGAGGCAGGTAAACGATCTCATTTATCAAGTGAAGCGAAGCCATAACTCAGAGCAGCTCCTGGTGCCTGTCTGGCTGCCTGGTTTCTGCCTATTAAAACAGACAGCCAAGAACTCCTGATATGACATCAGATAACAGCATTCAGCTTCTGCTCCTGCTGTTACACTTTACACCACAAAACAGCAGGGACGCCAGTCATCTCATTTTTCTGCTGTTTGCATACAGTTGGCAAAGATTCTTTGCTCTGTGTTACTATTTTCATCAAAACAGCAACCACACAGAACTCAGTACTGTGTTATGTAAAGCGGAAAAAAGACAGAATTAAAGGGCCAGTATAGAAGCATTAAGTATATAATTATACGTTTCCCCCTTCTGGCCAAACAGAGATGTTTGCAGAACTCCTCACACTCTGATTACTGAAGTCTGAAGGACTCCAGGTACACTGAACCAAACAATTCTTAAAGTATTCTGAGATACCACAACTTTCTTTCTTCTTGAGATTTATACAGCTGTATTGTTTTCTGGAGGAATTCAAGATATTAGGTTTTTGGCCAACTGACGCTGCTGAGACCTTTACACGCACACATGTTTTCCACCTTATTGCAGACAGCATCAGATCTCTCCTATAATAAAGCCAATATATTAGTCTCCCTACTCTCACCATGATAGCAGGAGTAGACATAAAATACAGTGCTCATGAAATGCACACATGTAGTGGGCAAAATAGAAAAACCACTTCTACTTACATGTAAAACATGCTATATTTACTTTTATGGAAAAATTCAAACAAAATGATAAACTTTTAATATGACAGCAATTATCTGCCTGTTTATGTTCATTTTTGTCCGATGCCTATATTTCATTTTAAAGCCATTATCAGCCAATAAAGATGATGTCCATATCACTGTGTATCCTTAGTTTTCTCATTCGTCAAACAGATCTATAGTGATATCTATAGTTGTTACGTATAATCTATATGACTGAGAACCACAACCACTAAATTTCAGTTAAATTAGAATTCAATTAACTAAAAGTTCTCATGTTTTTCTGCTAATGTCTGGCCAGTAGACTTCATTAAGAGGAATCATGTGACTTGGATTCAGTCATGACTTAGTGTAAAGGCAAATTTGGGTGAAATAAAACACTAAAAGATTAGACGTGGTAACAGTTTCTTAATTAATGAGGGTGATCACAAAGTTCTGCAAATGTCTGCATATAAACTGTTCAGTACTGGAATGTAGTGACATTTTGCCCCTGGCTGAATCTCCTGATGCTCACTATTTTTATATTTATAAACTGAAAAGCTGGGTGTATTGTTCTCTTCAGCCTGTTTACTTTGACAAAACAAAGCAGAGCTATGCATAGTTCAGCGGTTTATACCACAGTAGCTCATTATAGCCATTGTCTGTAAACATGGTAGCTTCACAATAGCTTCATTATAACGTAAAGCCAACGTAATCTGCAAATATTGTGACAATGGGTCTATGAATATCAGTATCATAGGTCAGTATCTACAGATCTATCAACACATCTGTGCACTGCTGCGCTGTGTGTAAGTGTATATAGAGTGTGTGTGTGTGTACAGTATGTATCTGCAGGGCGGCTGGTCCTGTTGCTGCCCTCTTTGACCTTCCTCACTGGTGCGTAGATGCTGATACTGCTCAGGAATTTGCCTTTAACCCCAATGTTTCCAAACCTTTCACAGGCAAACAAGCCTCCAATTAAGGCATCATTAATGACTCCACTGTTCCGGATGACCCATTGAAGGCCTCTCTAGATGAGATACGGTCGCTGCTATCTGACACGGGATAAAAATGTGCAGTGACTTGCTTCTAGACATACACTACACTGGAAAAAATATCTAAACATGATAAAATATGCCGTAGTGTAGTACAGTGTTACTCATTTTGGCATTTGTAAAAGTACGTGAAAGGGTTAATGTAATTTAAATTTGCAGTCAAGGTATATTTATTTGAAAAAATAGCAACAATGGTAACTAAGATGTTGTATTTTGATTCACTATAACTCCCAGATTTGGGATTATTTCACTAACGAGTAAAATCACTGTTTCAGATGATTATTTTTTGCAGTGCATAGCTCACAATAAACAATACGCTTGTTTCATTCCAGGAGAAACTAATAGTTGGTCCTGTGAGGTGGAACGAATTGGCAGCCTTGTCTCCCGACTACACAAAAGTCTATCAGAGGGCCGAGCCATCAACACTGCAGCCTCCCACCCGGCGCTTTGGTTTATTGCTTGTCATTCACCCAAACACAGATTATGTAGATAATATTGCATGACCTTAGTCAGCAAGTCCATAGTAGGTCCTAGTGCAGTGATGCTCCACCTTCACTCTCTGTTTTTGACAGCACTTCAGCCTCCTCTGGATGTCCAGAATTATGATTATAATATTACCCTGGTAAACAGAAACCTTGGAAACTTGAAGCTGTATGAGTTCAGGCACGTAGCCTGGAAGTTATCAAAAAGTATTTTGGGAAATGCTGACTAAGAGTAATGGAGCTTCACAAAGCAGACTAACAGAAAGTGGGTCCAACAAACATGTAACAACGACACTTTGTGAATAATATGAGCATCCTGAAAATGGGAACTCACAGTCTTGCAGTGGATGTTTATGCCCTGTTTTCATTACCTGAGCTCTTCTTGGCCAATCCTCACTGTGCATTGGCAGCTGACACCATCAATGGTGATGTAGTGACAGAAAAAACACTGCTTTGATTTACTGTGATCTAAGAGTTCAGTTTAGATAACAGCAGTTTTGATGATACAGGCAATAATATCTGGTATTAAATAAAAACCTCTCACCCTTCCCTCATGATCAGTTTCCATTAACTGTTGTCATTATATAACAGGATGAACTGTGTGTTTCAGTTGAGCCTATCCAAACGCAGACATAACAACAACAGAAAAGAGCACAACAACCTAAAAACCTTCATATTATTTTATAGTAATTTAATAATGGCTAGTAGCAGAATACATCAGTCACCGTACCCTCATGTATAAACTATAGTGCTGAGTAAACATACAGTGTGTAGGAGCAGCCGACTCAGTGCTGATGTCTCTCTGTGTGTAACAAGCAGCAAACTCCTACATTGTTATTATCTTGTGCAAACTTTACATTTTCAGATTTTTTTCTCACTGCTTTCAATTAAACAGGAAGTCATCTAATGAGATGGGAGAGCTCTGTGCTTGGAGCACAGCGAGCATATTTTTAGTTTAATTATATTTGCATGGTTTAGTTTAAATTCATCATTTAAAAAAATGTACATGGCTACTATGTTTGTTATTTGTAAGAATTCTGACTAAAATATGCTATTTCTAATCATTTTAAAAAAAATTATTGATTTTTAGAAAAATAATTCTGCCCCTCCTTGGTGTCTCACATCCCCCCGTGGGTCTTTGGGGACCATTGGTGCCAAGCACACAAACTTTAAATAAAAAAATTACCAAGTAAGTCTATTTTTTACCTAAAATACAGCCCTCCTCCTTCAGATCCTCTTTCTCTCACCTCCTTGTTCTAAGCCCCTCCCACCAGACAAACACAAGCATATGCACACACTTCAAATATATCGCTTTCCTGTCTGAAAGTCCTCTGTTTCTCCCAAGACGCCACGACATCCTGTCCACACTGATGACTTTGCTGCTCTTTATGCTCTCATACCTGATCTGGGTGAGCTGTCCTGTGATTGGCTGAAGTCTCCTGTCACTGGCTAGATTTTTTAAAGCCTGAAAGCTGAGCCAAGAGGAGGTGCTGAAGTCTAGTTTCCTCTCAGACCACTTGATTTATATTTTTTGTAAAAGGTTTGTATGGAAGTTTTACCCTATGAGACCAAAAAAAAAAAAATTCATGCTGAGAAAACAAAAATGGCGCAGCTTCACTTCGCTGGAGATAGACGAGGATCTTACTCTTCTGGCCATAGTCCAGAAAACAAAAAACTAGCAAAACTATATGTTTACAGAGGTCGATGTGCATTGCCGGATGCTTGTTATAAATATTAAGCTATATAATTTTCATAATATAAAAACTGTTTTTTCATGAACTGCTGTTTAATACAAATGATCTCATGATGAACAAATAGTATTTTTAATGTGAGCAGCAGATTGATTGTGGGCTCTTACTCACCAGCACATATGGACTTCATGTTAATGTGTTGAGCCGCCTTAACTGGAGGAGTAGTAACAGGAAGCGCTGCACTGTCTGGGCTTCTAAACTGCTTTCCAGTGATGAGACACTGTTCTGCTGCTCTGTCTCTGCGTCTGCATGCTGTCACCAGTCATGGAGTTCTGTTAGTCCTTTGGGACTAGACTTCTCTCACATTGTTGACAGCTGTACTCCCATAAACTGACACAATGTGTCAGCACAAAGAAATGTTGTTTATCAGAGTTGCTCGAAACAAACAAGCTCAAGCTTTCTGATGGCAGACATTTGCACTGAGTGGTTTCCTGTCAAAGCAGAACACAAGGCTTTCATGTGAGACAGTCAGGGGACAGGTGGAGCCAAAAAAAAAAACCAACTACACATTACTGTGTCATACTCCCTACACAACATGTTTAGATATTTGTGAGGCAGAAATGTGGGAAGAAATCAAATATCATGAAGCCCTCACATCACAAATCAAAAAATTAAAAAATGCAGATGTTTATATGTCTGGACAAAGCAGTGAACTAAAGAAGTCTTATAGGTGTGGTCTGGATTCAGCTCTCTCGAGACAGTGCACAACTTGGATGATTGACATGAACATTTACAGAAAAAACTATAAAACAACCACTCAGTACTGAGAAGAGAAAAACTCATTAAAACGTACAACGTGATGCGTTGTCTCCTTTTAGTGAAATACACATGAGCAAGGCATTGATCTTCAGTGGGGCGGATGACAGAGGGCAGCAGTACCTGTCAGCTCCTTGATGGGTGTTGCTGGAGCTACTAGACACTCCATCCACCCTGCAGACACTCCTCCGGGTTGGGGCTGTGTTCTCTGCCGACATGTCTGATTAAATAAGGGTTACATTTTTTGTTATGGGTTGGTTTTAGTGAGAGGAGCAGAAACAGGTGGTGGAAAACTGGTGGAGCCTCCACACCTGAAGGGACATTCCAGTCGAAATTCAGACAACCTAAAGGACAGCTGATGGCTTTTGGACCTCCAAGCATGCACACACAGGATTTGCCTCATTGGACACTAGTGGTGTGTGAGGTGTTGGTAATGCTGTCTTTCAAAGTGACTGTCAAGCATAAACTGTCTAAAACACATAACATACTCTAAAATGAGACTGATCTGATTGGATGCCTGAAAGACGTGACTTCTAGTAAAAAGAACCATGAAAACTATATAGACAAACTCAGTGTTAATGCAGAATCTTTTAATACTAAGTACAATACAGAAAATCAGTGGTAAACAAAGAAAAGACCTTGTCCTTGTTTGTGCCCTTGCTTTCATGTCAGGCAGGAGGAAGTGAGAGAGCGATGCATGACACAAGTTTTAAGACAGAAAAATCATTCTAGTCTCAAGAAAAGAGACACTGATCATTTTCAGCTGATGATAGTAATGGTGCAGAGGGGTCATTCAGAAGGCTTTTAAAGTGCACAGGATGCTCCGTAGGGACCACGATGCACAGCAAGTCAGCAAGTCCCATTAACTTTCTTCAAGTATGATACAGGTCCGAACTCTGAAGAATCAAACTGTGAAAATCTACATTCAGTTAAGATGCCTTTGTCATGACAATTTCTTTAGACATCTTTGAAATAGTCTACATCCAACTCAAGAAAGAGCTTCCGACATACTGGGGAAACTCGGCCTTCAGTTTCCGACATTAAAACTGATTAAATCCCTAAGTGATGATGTGTTATATATGGAAATGAGAGAAAGTAGGTGCTCAGGAAAGTTATGTCCACATGTGCGCATGTTTGTGTGGTTTAAGAGTGAACCTTTGGTCCCTTTCACTTGGTCTCAGAGAGCTTTGCCAGGCTGGCTTGGCGGAAGGCCGCTCGGTCCCTCATCTCCAACACACAGTCTCTCACCATCTCTGCAAACATGGAGGGCCAGAGCTTGTGTAAAGCCTCACCCTTCAGATTGGTATCTGATGCTCTTTGAACCAACTCCTGAAGGTACTGCTCTATCATGGCAGCACGCTCCGATGACTCCACAGTGCCCTCCTGTGAGGACAAACAGAGAATATCATTCATGTGATTTCATTTTACTTATATAGCAGCAAAAAATATATGTGAAACATTTGGAATCAACTGGTGTTCTGAGTCATCTCAATCTAGTCACAAGCATAGACAGACACAATGCCCTTAAGCCAGTAATATAAAAACAGTTATAGTCCTTTGTGTCTTTATTGAACACACCCCTAAAATATTTACAGTGCCTTGGGAAAACATGACTAAACCCTTGGAGTTTAATAACTGGTCAGAGCTGAAGACATTCAGGAGATAACTTTGAACCATTCTTGCTTAAAACTGCTTTAACTCTGGCACAATTCAGGCTGTCAGGTGTGAACAGCTCTCTTGAACTTATTTTACAGCATCTCTGCTGGGTTATGTGACTGGGCTCTGACTGAGCAACCCCAAAAGGCAGATTTTATTTTATTAAAGTTATTCTGTAGTTGATTTATCTTGGAGTCAGTGTCCTGCGGCATCACCAAAGATTTAGAGAGCTTCAGCTTGCAGACAGTCCCCTTGAGACTATCTGTATTTTTTGATACCTTAATGAAACTGTGAATTAATTTTGCCCTTCGTGATGGGTATCTACAGAACATTTTTCCAGTAGCATGGTGGAACATTGTGAAGTAGCAAACTTCACATCCGTAGAGATGTTTTTATTGGAGAGCTGCAGATTCCTCTGTGCTGTCCCACCATCAACACCATGCCTGTACAATCATTTATATACTGCAGATTCATAAACATAGATGTTAATCGAATGATTCCTTTAAGTCTTTATACTCTGGGCTTCTTTTAGAGCATTCTGCATTGGGGCAACAGAGTTATATCTATGCCATGATACAGTAAAAGCTACAACAGGCTTCTACTACAAGGACACTATTCGGTCATAGTGCAAATTCATTGCTGGTGTCGGTTTTTTATGGGATTTAATAGAAGAATACAATACTGTCATCCTGATCCACTGATTAAAATAAAATTGTATTGTTCTGTAGAAGTAAAAGAGGTGGCCTGAACAGGGGCAGAAAAGCAGAAACAAAGCCAAAATAGATACTGGTGCCTGATCTGCACAAACATGTCAGATGCACTCTTCCATCCTCAGTAAATGGACTCTAGTTTGTGCCTAAATAAAACAGGATGAAACTGCATTAGTGCTCCTGACAGCTTTCTGAAAGAGGTTATAAAAGCTATAGAAGTGAGCTTCTGAACTGCTGAGTGGACTTTTATCCCAAATCCCATTTATTTATTGTTGTGGAATTTAAGAGTGAGTAAGGAGTACAGATTTAGGTAATATTGCAGACTAGGAGTAAGCTCAAGTGTAGTCATGTTAGCTATATTTGGTTGAGGAAAGTGGTTTTAAGACACCAGAAATCCCTGTTAAATCCTCTGGATGTAATGCGAGCTTTACAGTGTATGCCATGTCAGCTAACACAGTTTCTGGTACAACCAGTGGTATTGATTTTGTGAAATTGTAGTGGCCCCAAAGGGAGCTTAATTTGCTGACTAGTTTTAAAGGTCTCCTACTTTAGTTTTACAAAGAGCATAGTAGATTTCTGTCTCCTTTAGCCTTACAGATTATAAACAAGTGATCTGTACTCATAAAATAGCAGTACAATTTATCTTTATGCAACAGTTCTCAGGAGACTGTTACTAGAAATCAGAGTATAGTTGAAAGTGAAATCATAGGCAGTGTTACCATGGTGAATTCTGCAAAACATCTTTGATGACAGCTTCCCACATGCTAACGACTCTGAGACCTGCTGTCACTCTCTTACATTTCTTATTGTTATGGTATTGGTTTTGAATGGTGCAGTAATGACCTGTGTGTTAATAGAATTAATGACACCAGAACCTGGTTCCTTTTCCAGCCACCACTTGTATGTTCTGTAAGTTTTCGTTTCTAAAAGCTATAAGATATAAAGGTTGAAGGACAGTGGGCACTACTCTGCACTCCACTGTGGTGTTTTGAATCTACTGTGACAGAACTAACCTCAGGGCTGTCTGCGCTGCAGTCTCTGCTTGGGTAGTTAAACAACGCTCTGCTTAGGCCTTCACCCAGGAGCTTCCCATTATCTCGCAGCTCCTCTGGACTTAGTCCTGCCCTCCGGCCACGCCCCTCCAACAGGAATTGCAGCTGCCGCTTCCTTCAGGTTAAAGAAGGAAAAGAGAGATGAGTGAGTGAAGAAACACACAGACACCTGGGGAGAAACCGTGGCCACAAGTGAGCTACACCACAGTATTAAAGGTATACTCATGTGTCCATCAAATAGAGAATCTCTCCTTCACAATACAACTGTGAAACAAGTTTTTTGAGAAGCAAGAACAATTGACTCCCCTTGTAAAATCTGTCAGAATTGACAATAGATACAGCATAGTCAGGATTAAATACTTTGAAAAACACCATAATTTATGAGATGACAGCATATTAAAATGCTGTTAAATTAATTTTCATGTCAATTGTTTTCCTTCTAAATGCCAGAGTTTTATTTCATTCTTATCACATAGTAGCAGGGTGTGTACAGAGCAGTAGAGGATTTTAAAAGTGATGCAAATTAGGTCAAAAGTTGCTGTTCATTAGTAAGAAATCTCATGTGATACACTACTGCACCAACATGTTCCACAGGCCAGTGCCAGGATGCTGAAATAGTCATAATAGTCAGAGCAGGCTGGAGGCAAACATTCCATATGAGATAAGATAGTTGTGTAGTGTGTGTGTGTGTGTGTGTGTGTGTGTGTGTGTGTGTGTGTGTGTGTGTGTGTGTGTGTGTGTGTGTGTGTGTCTGTGTCTATGTATGCCAAAATGCATCAGTCGTACATCACGCTGGCTAACAAGGTAAGACAAGCTTAAGGAAGCTCGCCTTGTGTCTTGTATGTGTGAGTGTGTGGTTTGCTGTGTAGAGATAGTTTATTTTTGGGCAATACTTGTAACTGTCAATGAAAATCACATCAGCATCAGAAAAAATGTGTATCCATCACATAAATTCTATCACAGTATTCTTTTACAGTAGTTATGAATATTAGTGAAAATGGTTCTTGGGTCAAAAGCCAACATGATACTTTGATTTCTGACTGAGTTTTACAAACACGGAGCAGATGGCATCTGCCTAAAAGTCCAGCAGTATAGTTTCATTTTGTAAGATTTCACATTTTTATGCAACAACAGCATTTTGCATCACAGCGGGTGAATTCATCCATCCATTATCTATACAATGCTTAATCCCCTGTAGGGTCGTGAGGGGACTGGAGCCTATCCCAGCAGACTCTGGTGAAGGCAGACAGGTCGCCAGTCTATCACAGGGCTACACATAGATACATACAACCCTGCACACTCACAATCACACCTACGGACAATTTAGAATAATCAATTAACCTCAGCATGTTTTTGGACTGTGGGAGGAAGCTGGAGTACCCAGTGAAAACCCACGCATGCACAGGGAAAACATGCAAACTCCACACACAAAGATCACAGGCATCCTAACCGGGACGTGAACCAGAGATCTTCAAGCTGTGAGGCAACAGTGCTAACAACCGAGCCTGGGTGAATTCAGTTTCACATTAAAACAGTTTTCTTTTGAAAAAGACAGTTTGAGATCAAATATGTCAAGAAGAAGAAAAGAGCTGTGTCTCCAGGGGTAGAAGGTCAAGAGATCAGCTGAGGCTAAAATCAAAGGACTTGAACAACCAGTGCATGTGTGCCAACCTAATAAACATTTTCTAACAAAAAAAAATATAAATGCTTTTGGCCTTTCTCTTTCCCACAACTTGTTAACATTGTCAAATTGTAAATAAACAGCTCATGAAGCAAAAGAATCACAAACTACATCATCCTTCTCATGAAGCCTCATGTTGTGATGAATCAGGATGTATTTGCTAGTAGCATATAACAGTAGCGTATTGTACGTCCCCGCTAGATGAAATGGAGGAGAAACAACGGAATGAGGGAGGATTTTATGAAACTTCATAAAAAATAAAAAACAAAATTCACTTTCATTCATGTAAGATTTTGAATTAGGACATTAACCAGATTAGCTGAGCAACATTATCTGGCATAAAGTTCAGTTTTAGAGGAGACAGTGTGCATAGCAAAATGAAATCAGAATCCTCTTGGTAATGGTTACACGCAAATTGAACAGCATCACACGTGGATCAAACTGAATTTTTAAAATTAATTTTATCCAAAGTGAGGTGCTACATGTGTGGTGTTGACAGTGTCAAGATACAGCGAACCATACTAAACAGAATATTTGAAAGAATTTAATGCAATAAGATGATGGGTGTTCCAAAAGTTATGTTTAAGTGATGCCTGTGACATACATTTAGACAAGCACAGGGTCCAAATGCAGCCATATGAAACTTAACAACCAGGGCATCTTACAGTATCAGGATCCTCCAACCCTGGGAATATTATGGCCTTCCTCTACTCACTGACCCCTGCAGGAAACTTGACACCTCAATAGTGTTTCATGTCAGCCCCACAAACTCCCTGAACAACACAAGAGCAAACAAAAAAATACTGTGGGAAGATAAACCCCAAAAATGTTCAATGGTGTTTTTCAGTGCTCAATATGATATTCTATATGCGAAACACAGTCTACAGCAGTAGGGTTTTGAAAAATAAAACGTCTAACAGCATCTTCTACGGTAACAAACAGATATAACTGGCTTGAGGGGTTAAGATTCTGCATGGAGACAACAGTTATTAGGACTTCAGCTGATATGAAAATAATCGCTGGCCTTGGGCTGTTGTGTATTATCTCTCCATAACAGGACATGTATGAATCAGGAGTGCGATGCAGCGGTGAGCCAATGTTCTGAAGTTTACAAGTTTATTTTCAGCATGATTCTAAAAGTGCAACTGAGGACACAGAGGCAACTTAAATTCATTACTAGGCTCACATGCAGTACTGCTATACTGCTCAACCATATTTTAGGGATTTTGCCTGTTTTTCATTAAAGATGCATTTGCTATATTCTGCACCACCAAAATTTACAGTCACATCTGCACATTACTATCAATGTCTTAGACTTTAATTATGGCCATAACAGGACAAATTGAATAGAATAGAGATACATCTTTTACAGTCAGGTCAGATGATTCAACACTTTTCCACAAGGAACAGTAATACAGGTTCCAGCTTTGCTTTTGACCTGTCATTACTTAGTCTTTGCCCTTAAGTAACAAGTTCTTTAAAAAATATTCTTGTGCGTGACAAGTTCAGTAGATTTTTGCTTTGCAAGGATGTTTTTCATTGACCCTGAGTGATAGACCTCAAGAGTTTTTTGGCTGGGGAGAGAGAGGAATGTTTGTGTCGAACTGCCAAGTACCCACCCTTACCCTCAGACACATAGTCTAATTCCCCTGGCTCCTCGGTGCCAGGCTCTGTCTCACTGTTTCACACAAACCTGCAGGCATACACACACACACACACACACACACACACACACACACACACACACACACACACACACAGAAATGCATATGCACAAAACTCTGCACAGGCATGCACACACATGTGCAGAAGCCTACACACTCAGAACCTGTAACTCATATATTTATGTCAGAATCCACACATTCTTGACATATTTAAACAAACAGCATTGAAGGTCCGAGACACAGCACACACACCTGTCATTAAAGTGTAGTTTAACTGATGTTGTGATAAAGTGTCTGTGAGATCAAGTTCTCACCTGGACTCCTCCAGCAGCAGAAGGAGACGGCAACGTGGAGTTTCAGTGGCTGCTATATGACCCAGAGTTCCAAACACACGCTCTGCAGCGATCACATCATTCATGGTCACCTAAGGTCAAAACACAAACACGCGTTTACATACACACAGCACAAGATACTTCACTGATTGCTTTCTTTCTGAGTAAACACACAAGTAAGACTTGCATCTTTGGACAGGGTTGTACAATTTTAATGCATATACAAGTTGGGATCAGACAAAAATGGCAGCTGACACAATGAAAACAAGCAGCAAGTGTAAACCAATGTAAAGATCATTTATCAAATGAAGTCTAAAAGAATGTAGAGGTAATATTCTCAGATAGGACATTCCAGGAAATATATATGCATCATTTATAACTAACAACAGTAAAGGAATAGCTTGACAATTGAAGAAGCACGTTTCTTCAGTTTCTGCTAACATCAGTTTGGAAAACCAATACTACTCACATATCTGTCCGTTCAATGTAAAGCTTTAGTCAGACACCAGTTGGCTTGGAGAAAAAAAATGGAAACAGGAAAACGTCTCACCTGATTCTATGTGAAGCAAACAAAACGCACCCACCACCACAGTGAAAGCACACTTTGGTCTTATTTGTTTTATACAAACAAAGACAGGAGTGCAAAAACAATAATTTGCCGTTTTAGGTGGGAGGTTTGTGATAGAATCTTTCTTGAAACCATTAACCACAGGAATTAAAGAAAACAAGAAATAACGTGTACATCTGTGATCCTCAGAGGTGCTAACAAAGCATTTTTTCACTTTATAGCTTTTTCCCTGTTTTCAGATTCTGTGATAAGCTAACCTGCTGCTGCATGTAGTCTTATATGTAATAGTCACAAGCGAGGTATCAATCTTGTCGTTACATTTTTTTCAGACAGCAAATTAGCATGAAACTTCCTAGTATTCTTTTTCAACTTAAAATCAGCTAATTTGCAATATTTTACCTTGAAGATGGTACATCAAATTAATTCTGCTTCCCTGTATATAAGAAATAATACATTTGATATATCAATGTGTGTGAAATTTATTTTTAGTCAATACATTTGTTCCTCACAGAGGCAAATCAACTGACCACCTTCATACAGCAGGAGGACTGCATTAAAAACAAAGAAGCTGGTTCTCACCTCCTGGCCATTGATCCTCTGCAGGTTGAAGTGGTAGAGGCGGTAGATGACAAAGGAGCGCCACAGAGTCAGACTGACCACTGGGTTGCCCTCTGGGTGGATGGTCAGCTGGTCCAGACGCCTCACCTGAGCCAGGGCCGCCAGCTGTGGCAGGCGGCTGATGTTGGTTTCGAGGAAGATCAGGTGCTACAGAAAAAGTAACAAGTTGGTCTCAGGCAGGGCTATAATCATACAGCATAATTAAGCCTGTAACTAACTGAGTCGATTATGGCAAAGACTTAGGGGGATTAGGGGGTATGTTTGCTTTGGACAAATCAATGTAAAGCCTATCTGCTTTAGATAAACTACAAGAAGCTTTAAATAAAAATGTTCACCTAATTATATGAGCAAGATTTTTCATTCATCTGACTTTCTTTGTTTGCATTTCCCTTGGTCTTGGTTTCTGTGTGAAGGACAGAAGAGTTCTCTGCTTACAGACCCACATTTCTCCTGATTAGCCCTGTCTCTTTGTTCACATCAGTACATTTTATGGCCAGGAGCAGGAACACCTCTTAGGCCGCTTTGAGAGTGGCCAAATTAGAAGAGATACATATTTCAGATATTGCAGGCCCTAACCCTACTCCCCATCCCCACACTGACTGCTAAACCAACTCTCTGGTGTCAGTGCTCTCTTTACTACAACTTTGTAAAGACAGCAAATTAGGATGAAAGATCATGTAAAATGCCAAAGAAAATTGGTGTTTTTGTGCAGGAGGCTCAGGGTTTCAACTGCATATCAAACACTTAACACTTGTCAGGGTCAGATGATGTTAGATTTGCTTGGGAAAATGTACTTTCAGTTATGTGGTGCTCTGGTTCAGCTAAATTGAATTTAATTTGACTTTTTCAACAAGAATTTACAAAAAAAAATCTCTTCAATGTCAAAGTGAAAACAGATTTCTACAAAGTAATGTAATCAAATTAAATGTAGAAAATTGATTGCATAAGTATTCACCCCCTTTAGGTCATATCTAGTAGATGCAACATTGGCTCTAATTTAACTCAGACCAGTGGATAGGTCTCAGTCAACCTCGCCCATCTGGACATTGCAATTTTACTCAATTCTTTCTTGCAAAGCTGCTCTTGCTGTGTCAGGCTCCTGAGTGACCAGCTCTTTTCAAGTCCACAAATTCTGGCTCGGCCACTCCACAACATTCACCTTGTTGTCCTTTAACCATTTCTGTGTAGGTTGTATAATAAACCCAGGTCACAGTTCTCTTGCAGGCTGCATAAGGTTGCCATTCAAGATTTTCCTGTACTATGCTGCATACATTTTACCCTCTACCTTTACAAGCCTTCCAGGGCCTGCTGCAGAGAAAGATCCCCATGTGATGATGCTGCCGCCACCATGCTTCACAGTGGGGATGGTGCATTTGTAATGATGTACAGTGTTCGGTGTCTGCTAAACTAAACATCACAACCACATGTGTAGCTGAAATGAAAAATGCGCACTCATTTTTTTCCTCTTGAGGAATTTATATCAACACCGCATGGCTCATTATGGTATATGGCCTCACCGACAGATTTGGGAACTTGATCCTTATTCGCGGCAGTGTTGGTACTATGGCGTCAAAGTTGATGTAGCGGAAGGTTATTACAGTGACAGCACCAGCAGTCTGAACACCCCAGCCCCTCTCCAGGGCCTCCAGGGCTCCAAGTCCAAATAAACGCAAGGTGTCTCCATCCAGCTCCGCCAGGTGACTGTCAGACAAGGACAAGCTCTGAACACTGCCGCTCCCTGCCTCCACAAGCCTGCAAAGTACACACAAATACACACAAAAACACTCCTTGTAAGTCAGTCTTGATATGCTGAGTGCACATAATTTGTTGCCTTGTGAAACTTGAAGAATGTCTGGGAGCCAAAAGTACTATGCTTACATTTGCTTGAAAACTCGGGCATTGTGCTAAGGGAAGGAAAAGGCAAGAGGACACTCACTAGTCTAGTCAATGTCCCATTTGTGTCGCCCAATTGCTTTCTATTCTACTATACGACAGCTGAAGTGCCCTTCCCTGATAAGAGAGTCGTGAGAGTGGAGAATCTGGGCAAGTCTCAAGGAGACATAATCTCTGTGGCCGAGCCCATGTGCTCAGCCTTCTGGGTCTGCTGACACTCAGGGGACTTTTTAGCATAGCAGGGCATCAGATGGCCACTAGCTGCATGCCACACAACACTGATCATTTTGAGTTCAGCCCGCCAACAAACTAATCACCCCTATTCATATTTCACACCCACGCAATCACAATGTAAGAGAAAGACACAGTGGTTAGAGGACTAATCCTTTGATTAGAGAAGCCTAATCCAAGATTCTTGTTGAGACCAATTTTTAGAAAGCGTGTGTTTGAGTTGAGAGGTGAGAAAAAGAAAAGGAGAATCAGGGGCAGAGGACCAGAGGGTATGGTGTAAACAGAAGTACGTACAGTACATACTGTAGAGAAACAATAAGTAATGCAAGGCTGACCCTCCATAGACCGTACGTCTCTGTACTGCAGAGAAGTTTCCACTCCTACATGAGTGGCAAAAGGGCGATCAAAGACAAATAATCAAACTGGATTAGTAAAATTAGAGTTGTGCTTCTGTGAATTGGAGTCTCAATGACATGAATATGAAGAATCAAAACATCAAGAAGGGAAGAGGATACAGAAGTTATGCGTGTAAATCTACTTTTCAGTGTCAACAAAAACAGGCTTACCAATGTTCACAGTTTAAGAAGTTTGGAAGAATCAAATATTGTGTTGAAGCTTTTGGTTATTATAAACGGTTTATTTAAGTCAATTCAATCATATGTCAAAGTGATTGACATATGATTGAATGTCAATCACATCATAGTGTTATACTGTTGAACAGGGCACAGATCTAACATTTTTTATTATTGATAAATCAGGAGACTATCAGAAAATAGTAAGAAATGTCCATTAGAATTTTTTAACGTCCAAGTGGTGTCTTCAAATCGCTCTTTTGGTCCAGTCATAGTATAACCCAAAATTATTCAATTTGCTATTAGATAAGGCAAAGAAACGTTGAATCCTTGCTCTGGATAAGCTAGACATTTTTTTCTTAAAAATGGATTAAATGATAAACAACCCAACAAGAGAATTGCACTCCAGTCACTGTCTTGAAAAGTGAAGATAGTGCGGAATGATGATATGTGATGACTAACCAGGAATCACAGTGAAATATATTTAAACTGCTGGAGGTGGAACCTGGCATAACCATGACATTAGGTTCTCAGTGGGTGATACTTGGGCCTTGAGTAACTTTAAGTGATTCATTGTTGTGTAAAAAAAATGTAAATGGTCAAGGTGCCTCAGGACATTGGAAAAGTCCAGGACAACATTAGAGCTTAAGTGTTAGGCCTGTAGGAAACTTTCTGTGTGTGCAGTGTCTGTAAGAGTACAATGCTTGTGTGCTGAAGTGGATAAAAGTCAATATGAAATTTATTTTAGGTCTGTCTAAAATAAGACAGTTGTAAATAAGTTGGTTTACAACTACAGCTATACATATAACACTTGCCAGGAAACACAACAACCAAATTAATCATATATTACAGCCTGACTGATGGGAATGTCCCACTCAATCATCACTGTATCCAGACACATTACTCCTATAGTGTATAGCCAAGGTGATCCACCATACACCCTGTATGAAAACCATTCTTAATCAAATGTCAAGGGATGGCCATAGTGTGGGGGATCCCAGGGAAGTAATAAAAGAAATGGATATGGTGTGGCAGAGTCATCCTTGCTGTCAGTTTTTTTTCCCAATGGCCAACCACTGAACTCCAACTAAAAAAATCCCCTGAAAGCAAAGGAAGCATTTCCCCAAAGACCATGATTACAACATATATATCCGTAAAAGTGTTGACAGGATACACTGAACAACACACAAGGTCAGTAATTACTCTGTTTACTCGGTATGCTACCAACCTCAGGAATGGACATGGACACTGACACATACACAAATGATTCTTGCAGTGAGTGCAGCCACAAAAGCAGGTGTTAGTGTATAAATTTATGAATCAGAACTTTAAGTAAGAGTGTAGACAGTGTTGAATGTAAATAAAGTCTCTGTGTGCCTTCAAATGGAAACAGGACTGACTGAGAGCAGGTATGTTATTTAAAGTTTAAAAATCAGAATTGATAGCAAAGAAATTGTGAAGCGGCAAAGTCCAAGTGTGTCCTGTTTAAAGCACACACAAGGACCGAAACGTGGAACTAGACGGGGAGGCACCAGACACTGAAAGGCACTTTAAATGTCAGGATATACCACGCCTCCAAAATGTAGTACTGCCAAAGGCAGTAAATCAGGGAGAGTTGGAGAGTGGTGCAGGAGATAGAGAGTAACATGTAGATAAGTCACGTAAAGAATGACTGTAACTTCTGTGCAGCTGGAAGTGTGCCATCAGCACACTCTGCACCATGTCGCATATTGTTCCCCCATAATCACAGTTGAAAGGTTGCCAGGTGGCCTGGATGCCCTTATGACATGGGCCTACTAACAAAGACTGAGAGAAGAAGAGATTAGGGCGGAGAAGATGGAGTGAAGAATCCGTCACAATTACAGGGATCCTGCTCTAGCCTATTAGACACTGCATTTAATTCAATTAGATCTATCTCACTTAATCCTACAGGACATTTAAAAGGACATCTGTCATCGCTCAACAGCTTAATCCCCCCCAAAAGACATAGCTTGAACACGTGTCTGCAATTGCTTAAATATTGTGAGGTAGACAGTGACGCATATGAAATATTACTCGTCTGTCATTACAACATAGCATCCATCATTTCCCTCTGTTCAAAAGTGAAAACAAGCGATTCAGCTGTGTGCTCATCGGGTGCTGAGTCCTGCAGACTGTTAATGTAAATCGCTCCTACACCATGGGTTGGTTTAGGATTTCATGTTTCATTCAAGGACCCTGCAAAGCCTCTTTCTCACCATTGTTCAGATATGTCACTGATTTATGTGCCTGAAAAACCACCTGTTGAGGATCTTAGCACAAGTCTTTATTAAATGAATGTATAAGCAGTACAAAGGCCATTCTATCTCCCCACATGGTGAACAACCCCACTATTGGATTTCTAGGTAATAATAACTCTACTTCTGCCGTGTATCCCTTCTTTCACCTCTCATGGGAACTATGGCTAAATACATCTGAAATTGCTTGCAAATGGGTAAACTTGGGGCTGCATCACAGTCACACTTTGGCAGTCTCACAAGCTATTGTCCCATAAATTTTTATAGGAACACACTGACACTATCAAGCTAAAAGTGCTGTCAACATTCACATCACCCTAATTTGTCACTGCACTGGGACTGCTAATGTCAACCAGAGATGACATCATGTGTTCTCCTTATATATAGAGACAAATGGTCCCTTCCAGCCAATGTATTCCATGTTCCATTTAAGGAAAACTAAAGAACTGAAATCCAAGCACACACTCAAAAGTTGGCTGAGGATCATGCTGCCCTGGCGGGGCCTGTGAAACAGTGAGGGACGTGACTTTGAATAGCAATATTTCACAAAGACTGTTGAACTTTTAAGCTCTCTAAAACTTGATTTAACTAAAACACTGATTGGTGCCGAGTCACTTTTCACCATTTTTCATCACATTTAACTACTGCATGTTCAGAAGGAATATACTGTAGTTGTGGTATTGTAGTTCTGACCAACATTAAGCAATAACTGTCATTTAACCCTTTGTAGTACATAAATGCTTTTGTTTAACCATAATTATTTAGCATTAATAATATTTTTGGACCATTTGTGGACATAAATAGAGTTACCTTCCCTGTCTCTGAACATTAAAGGTGGCATTTTCAGAATTCCAACAATGCAAACTTTATACATTTAGCAACTGGAGAGGAAGGAATGAGACTAAAATGTCAGATTCAGGAACCCTTTCATGTAAAAAATATCATTATACAGCAGCAGGTCCCATAATGAAGAAAGGTTACTCCGTGCCAAATGCAAATGGACCACTAATAGGTGCAGTTTATATCAGGATTCTTACAAATGATTTTTTAAAAATTAATTTCAAGCTTTTCCAAAACTAGAAGGTAACAGTGGACATTGTTTGAACTTTTTAAAAGGTAAATCACTTCAAGTTGTGTTTTACTCTTAAGCCGTGTCTAAAATCTTTTTCAGATAAGGGATACATAACTTTGATGATTTCATTGATCTGTTAAAGTGACAGCATTTTGTCATAAATCACTCAGAATTCATTCAGACATATCTGTGCCTATGACAGTGACGGAGAGAGTCACAGTATGCACACAATATTTGTCATTTATGCAAGAGTGGACAATATGATGCATACTAATGCACTAATCAACAAAAGGCAGGATCTAAACTAATAGAAAACTTAGCAAACTGCCCAAATAACAGCTCGTTTTTTATTATGTTTTTCTATTCAAACTACTACTTGACCATCAGCACACTAAAGATATCATGCCAACTGTGGCAAATGATTTAACTGCAGCTGATAAACTGTGACTCTTTATGTGACAGCTCACCTGTCTGATATGAAAAAAGGAACCAAGTGTGATTTGCAGTTTGGATCTTGACAGATCCTGCCTCTGTGTTGGGGATAATCTATAATTAAAGTAATCAATAAAGGTTCCTACTATTGTGCCATGTGTAAATAGAGGTGCTGAAGCAACCAGTAACGTAATACCTGCCAATAACATAGTAACATTTTGCCAATAATGTAATAAGTTATTATGTTAACGGCCAAGCATTAAAAAAATCCTTTGAAAATGTAATAACTGCAGCTGATAATGTAATAATACATAAAGAGGACTGCATTTCTTGGAAATAAAAGATATTTTGCTGTTTTTGTGCAGTTTGCTCATCAAAAATAGGTCTAGTGGATGGCATAGTCATCATATTCATTCATCAAGCATATATCCCATGTAGCTCTCACTCTCCTTAATTATGGTTCTAAGAGCCAATTTGAGAATTATTTGTTGTGCAAAGTCTTTATTTATAATATTGTTTATTTGCTTATGTAAATTCATAGTTTCATGTCAGTGTCTCTGTTGGATGTTGCATTGTCAAATGAATTTACCACATTTTTTTCTTGGAAAAGATTTCATTAAAACTTTTTTCAAATATTTCTCAAGGAAAAACAATTAAGTCCTCACTTAAAACTGTATTGAAATAGCTGGACTGCCACTATAATGGCACTTAACTCCAATATACCAAATAGAACATGAACACTCACTTACAAATGTCAAAAAACTGAAGAGTATTATGTACGTTATTGGCTTAAAAGCTTTATTACATTATTGGCAAGTTATTGTGTTATTGGCCTTATTACATTTAAAACGGCCAAACTTATTACGTTATTGGTTGCTACAGGCACTCATATGGATCCTCCTCTTGTTTGATGCTGTGGCTCTTTCACAAACTCAGAGAAAAGACTCCTACAAACAGCCAGAAGCAACAAACTAAACTTCAACTTCTGCTTTTTCAAAACTTGCATTACATTAATTATTGGTGTGTTGCAATAATCTAGCCTGTTTTATTTTTTCTGGTTTTGGTTTGTAATAGATGTTTGCAATTTATATTTTTGTTCTCTGCAGCAGGCATGGAGTTAAAGAAATAGAGTCCAGCCCCTAGTTTAAGGAAGAAATGCATGCACGTACACTGAGTGGTTCCCTTGTTCCCCTGGCTTGCACAGAGCTGATCCAGATGTGTGGATGTGCCAGGTCTAGACCTCAACTTAGCAGGGAAACAAAGTTTGACATTCTGGAGTAGCAGGATTATGGATGACCTGTAACAAACCATACATTGTCTTTTCACGGTGCATGAAAAAAACCTTCTCCTGCTGTTAGGATTTCCTGGGAACTGACAACCCCAAGGACCTGATACGTGATGTCATGAAATGGAAAAGTAGTAGTGTCAATTCACAGACCTCAAAAAACCGAGACAAGTTCATCCATCATGTGCCCCTTCATGCTCTCTGTGGGGGAGGATGGTGTAATTTGTTTTAGCATGAGGTACTTCAGCAGCTATCTCAGGTAATCTGGACTACACTGTGTGGGCCTTATAACCCTTCTGTAAACCCACACACTGTTGAACAAAACAACTTTTAAATTTCCCACCTACTGTTCATATTTCTAGGCATTTTAGAGATTTTACCCTTTGACTTTTTACTCACATATTTTGCTTCTCCTTCAAGTTAGTGGTGGTGGCAGGGTTTGTACTCTCCCTTAATGTGTTGTCATACAATAGTAGCCAAAGTAATACAACTCCAAAATCACAAGAGTGTGGCAGACTGAATCGCGTGACTCCTCTTTGTCACTCTCACCTATTAAACCATGTGAATTAAGTTATAATAGACCCTGTAAAGGAAAGCCATTGCCATTGAGGGATTTTGCTTCAGGGACATTTTCATATCCTGGTGCAGGAAGGAGAGGCCGTCTTTGAAACATGTAATAATAGCCCTCGACACAGCCCCCACTTTCATGTTAGCCCTCCCCCTCATAACTCATCCAGACCTGGATCACAATCTGTGTAGGAGAGAATATCGGAGCTCTGTGTTCACATTAGACCGAGCACAGACCGTTGATTTAAAGTCCTTCCAACATAATGTTATAAACACTGGAAGGGCAAAACTGTCTTCAGACATCTTAAACATGCAAATACTGATTTTAGAAAAGAGCTCACACAGCTCATGCCCCTGAAGGAAGTACAGTGGTACTTCCAAGTAGTGGTTCCAAGATGGGTTTGACACACCAGCTGTTGCACGGACTGAATCTGTTATCAGGATGATCTTGCTACATTTTCTATCTAGGCCATTCTGCCAACCGTAATGAAGAAAAAAAGAGGAAAGCAGCTGCTTGAAACACTGCAGAAAATATCAAAGACGGGAGCAGCCAGACAACAGAATGGATAAAAGGTCTTTTGAGCAGGTGGGGGTGGAACATGCACATTGTGACATTGTGAGATTCTATCAGGAAGAGTGAGAGCCTCAGATCTAACAGACAGAATAGATCATCAGAATTTTTTTGTCTTACTTGGGATCTCGTGGGCTATTTGGACGACTGTTGGTGCGGAGCCGGATCTCTGTTCCCCCGGATGGTCGCTCAGGTCCTGAGCCTGGGCTTATCCGTCTGACAAAAAATAAACAAAATCCTCAGCAACACAACAAACCTTGTCACAGCTTTCTCAGATGAAGAAAAAACAATCCACAGGTCATGTTGAAATAGCCATAATCACACAAATAATAATACATTTTATAGGGTTTCTACTTTCCAATTACAAACATGAACATATTACAGGATGGACTAGAAGTGAATGCATCACACACAATACAGCTTTTTTTGCAAAGAAATACAAACAATCGTCTCACTGTCACACTTGCTTCTCTCTCTCTTTCTCCCACTTACATACCCACATTTTCTCTCCATTGGCTGTCAATTAAACTAGCAGGCTGAATTATTTTGATGTCTTGTCATGGTTGTCAGTTTTAGTATTATCTTCCTCCCTCCACTTTGTCAGTTCGTGTCTCACTGGTTGTTGTGAAGTCCTTCAGAAAGCACTACCATAATTAAAGAATTTTGTAAATTACTTTAGGCTGATGGATTTGTCATTAATTTGAAGTATAAGACACATTAAATTTTGTCTTGATGATGGTAGATGAAAAGCAAGGGGATTACCAAAGTCATTACAGTTAATCCTGAGGGGGGCATGTTTGTTTGTTTGTGTAAAATTTAGCAGTCAAATGTATGCTTATGATAATGTGTTGTTTTTTTTTACCCATGTAAGATCTAAAGAACATGCTGCAGGCAAACTGACAGATGCAATGAGCAATGTGTTGACTGGTGAGCTACTTCATGCTTGACCTCTGACATAAGCAATAGTTTGCATGTATTTCACAGTGAGGAACAATAGTTGAGTTAATCCTTTCTTGTGACATACTTTTACTATCTGGCATTATAACTGATATAAGCCTGTCAAGTCATTTGCGTCATCAGAAATATTAAGTTTAATCTGAATAATTTTAAGAGCATTAGGCTCCAGTTGGAAGTGTCTCCTGCAAAGCTTTTTGTACACACTAAGATTATTCCAATCTGCCTTACTGCATTACATCTGGTCACAGAAAGGTGTGACTACACTAAACCCACTGTACTCCTGCATAATCCCTTAAGTACTAGATCAAAAGCTAAAGGATCATCATCACTACATTATCATTTTTTAAAATTTCTTACTGATGCATGTCTGATGTTCTAAATTATTTGTAATCTCACACCCCCTCCTGTTAGAGGATGTCTGGCCTATCCTGGCAGTGGCAGTGTCAGTAGTAGCATCTACTCAAGCTGATTGGTTACAGCTCAGAATGACAGCCTTTGGTCAGTCTGTTTCCTCTGTTAAAGCAGCAGGAAAGTGGAATTTCATACACACAAACATTAGACACTCAGGAAGCTTTGCAATGCTTAACACCAACCTCAAGCTTTGGCTGAAGTCAGCACAAAAGTGTCACCACCAATTATGCCCTTGTATTCACTGTATTTATCGTATTGTTTCTATTAAATACCTCCCGTTTTGTGCTGTTTTATGTCTGTGGTTGTTTTTTCTCTACCTGCCCTGGTTCAACAGATGTGGAATAGCTGCTAGGTAACTCTGGTTACAATTATTTCTGTAATTGTGTGCTGTTCCTGCAAAAATAAACAATAAAATAAAAAATAAATTCCATAGCAATTCATCCAATTCATCCATGCTGTTGAGATAGAAAGGCCAACCAACTGACAGATACTCCCATCTCTGGAACCAAGCTGTTAAAAAGGCCAGTAAAAACTATATACAGATCTAAACTACACCAATCACAGATACACTATTACAACCCTGATTCACTCTGCACTAGTAACACAAGGTCACACATAACACTGGCGTCATACCAGCCAGTGATTGTTTTACTTCTAAACTTGTACCTCGGTTCATCTGGGGAGGGCTCCTGTGTAAGGCCATTGGTCTGGGCGGGGCTGTGAGCTGGACTGTTCTCTGGACTAACATCTTCCTTAGCGCCATTTGTTGGTGGTAGCTCCAGACAGGCCCTGACGCCTTCCCACTGCTGTGCTGCATTACGGATTGCCAGACGCCGCTTCTCCTTGATGAATGGAGCATACACACAGACAGAGAACAGAGAAGGTGTCAAGTGACAATTCTCCTGAGCAGGACGAAGAGAGCACAGACTAAGCAAACAGAACCTCTCTGTAAATTCTGATTTGATCACTACTTACTAATTTTACTCAGGAAAATATATCTCACTTTATTTGAGGTAGATGTGAAATTGCACAGGCATGTGTTGGTCAAATTTATTTGCTCCTGTTACCATATTATAGCCTTCTGATTTAACTGCAGTTGTGTCTTACAGCAGAAAAAAGTGATATCCCCCCCTGCATGAGAGAAGACTCATGTTTCTCTGTTGTATTTCAATTGTTCTTTCTTGGCCAGGCTGCAGTTTCGTTATGTTCAGCTATGGAATGTGCCACTCCTCAATGAAGGGGTGAGTCAGTATCAATTCATCGTGAGTCCTTCGCCCTCATGAACCCTTGGCTGCAGCATTCAATATAACATTTTCTCAACACCAGGGATTAGCAAGAGTTAGGTTACTGAGAGACAATGAGTTCTGCACAGTATTAATCTCTCAGTAAAAGACCCAGCAGGAGCTTTGGCACACATACCATCACATTGACTGCAAAACAGATGCATGTGCAAGACAGAACATCTTAAAGAAGTAGAGTGAAATTTACTGACCCTATTATGAATACAGTACCCCTGTGGACAGTGGACCCCCCTGCCCCCCCAAAAGGGCTATTGTATCATGTAAAGCTGATGTTGATACATTTTTTAAATTTCAGCCCATGAAGCAACCAAAACGTTTATTTACTGACCTACTTAAACAGTGCCTCATCAATCCCAAGACACATAACTTAGAAGACACATAAAAAGAAGGTAAAAAGCTGGAGGAAACAAGCAAAGAACCTAAAACATTACCAAAATATTTCAGAGCTTTCTCATTTAATATGCTTTAGTAGGCAGACTGAACAAAAAAAAACTAAACCAGATGCAGATTCATGTAAAAAAAAATCATTGAGAGGCTAAAGAGGTAATGTGCTTTGGTTTTAAACAATATGTAACATTCAACAGATAGGTAAAACACAAATCAGATCTCTCATTAATATGTGAGCTTTTTGGAAAGCTGAAAGCCTTGATGCTGCAATTTTAGCTAGTAGTTTGGACTTCTGGAACTAATCACCATATCCCTACTACGAAAACAAACATCCATCTAACATCTAAACACACCATAGCATTCAGGGAACACTTGTTAATCTACGGTCTGAAATGTAGGCCGCAATGTGTATTTTCTATAAATTCTAAATCCAGACAGACAAAGACAACAAGAGCAATTCAGATCAGAGCAGTACCTTATGAATGGTCTGCTTGTGACTCTCCCTCTTCTTCTCCTCCTCTTTTCGAGCCTGTACACCTGCCATGCGCCGATCCTCGTCCTGAAAAAGATAGCTTGTGCAATCAGAGTGTCGCTCCATTCATGAGTTCTGAATTATTCAAGAGAGAGGGGAACCACAAAAGACGCTGTCAGGGAGACGGTTCTCTACACCAGAAATGGACCACTATGGAGGCTGGGGAAAAATTATCACACCAGCCGGCTGCATCACAGGATTATCTGTCTGATTTTCAGTCTCAGATAAACTGAGCCCAGCTGTTGGGGAAAGCCAGAGCTCCCAGAATGCAATGCTGCCAACACAATCTGAGTGTGCCAGCTAAGAGCAGGGGGATATTTAGCTGTCTGTGACAAGAGCTAGCACAGACGATGCTTGTGTCTGATCGTTAGAGGCAAAATGCTAGCCTCTCTGGAGTCCAGGCAATGATGTCAGGCAGTGGAGAAAAAGTGCTAGATCTGTATGCCTGTACTTCAAACTAATTATGATAAACATGCCAAAGGGTGTATGTTGTTTTCTCCCACTGATCAATATCGTATTCACTGCAAATGGTGCCATTTTTCAACAACATTATAGCCTTTGTTTGGGCAGCCAACTACAGCATTTTCAGTTGTACTGTGAATCCAAAATCTGTCCTGAAAACATTAATGGTTGCCCTTAATAAGGGAGCTCTATGTGCCATAATAAATGGATCTGCGTTTAAATAATACAATCAAAACAAGTATGTCATATATGTTTTTATTTGTCCATAAGATGCATTAAACTAAGCCAACTGATGATGTCCTTCATCAAAGATTAAAGCTCCAGTCAACTGTATGTTTGAATTTATTACTCAGTTGTAGTATTAACGCCCATTTCATTCATAAATAATAGCCAATCTCTGATTAGTCAGGCATACACTCTGACAGGGGAGTGACAGTACAGTGCACTGAGGGCATGTTATTCCAAATCAGTTGCAGGGGAAAAATCTAGATCTTCAATGGCTAATACAAAGTCTCCCCCCAGCAACATCATGATACAGTTTGAAAAAATGGAAACTTCAATGTTAAGCTGACATTTCTGTTGTCAAGACAATACTTTGCATCTCCCAGATGTAAACTCTCTGAAAATAAAACAACGGCCTAGTTTCCAGGATTGACAGCAGTTGTTGAAGGGGTCTAACAGACCCTGAAGACCATGAAACTTGCTAAACTTGAAATCAGGCTTGGACCACGTGTACCTTAAAATTCAAGTAAAAACATGAAAGTGACTGAAATTGGAGTTACAAGGTTTTTTTCCACCGTATCAGTACTATGTTTTGAGGGCAAGGTGTGTGGCACTTACAGATTCCTTTAAAGTACAAGCTCAGACCTGGGTGCTCCGTGCTTGACAGCTTCTAAAAGCATGCAGATATTTCACTGTAGCACATAGCTGGCACACTGTTTAAATACAGTGACAACATGTTTTATAAGAATAATCATTGTTTTGTTAGACTGTATATAGCTGTATATTCTACACGCTTAGTTTATTGTCATAGTTTAGTCGCTGGTCCATTTTTAACTGTACTACACAACAGAGAGTGTGATAAATGTTGTGCTAATGTCAGAGAACAAAAAGTAAAGAGTACAGCATCATAAAGGTGTACATGAGCTTGGAGATGCCTGACTGGCAGTGAATAGGAGACTACTGTATGTGGGTTCATAATAAGTTTGTTTTGAACTGTGGTGAATCATAAAAAAGTTTACTTTACTCTCAAGAATTAACATGTACATTGCCTTAAAGAACAATATATATATATATACATATATGTACTATATGTACAGAGAGCAACATAAAGATTTAGGCCATTAGCTGAACATGAATGTCTGATCAAATATAGAAATACTGAGCACAGTGCAGCTCCGAGTTGAGAAAGTTTTATAGCTATGGTGGTGGTAATTTATAATTGGATGCAATTTCCTTAGATTCTTTGCTTCCATCAATCTTTGTGCAGCTATCTTTCTTACTTCGGTTAAGGAAATACAAGCATAAAATAACTGGTAACATCATGTTCTCCCATTATGTGAATGTTATTTACTATCATTAATGTCTCGAAATAAAGCAAACATCTCTGAAAGAACGATAAAAACTTAGCACAGCTATATTTAGCAGCATTTGACTGGTTGCCAGTTTATCTCTTAAAAACGCACAGACATTGATAAACAGTTCAGTCTTACTGTGATGCGCTTCATGTCCAGCTGTCTCAGATGAAGCACACAGCGCAGGACGGCCTGCTTGTACCATGTCTCCAGGGCTACAGGATTCCCATCCAGGGTGAGCTCAGAAAGGGATTGTGATTCTCCAATGCAGGCTAGCTGATCAAAACTGAAAATGAAGGAAAAACATTCTGAATTACCTGAAGAATTAAAGCTATGCATTAAAACACAAATAGTTTAAATATAAGGCAAACTACACTGATTGCTTTACAATAATATGAAGGCATGATGACCTAATATCAGGAAGTCACTGTCTAATTCTGAACCTTTTGCCTTGGCTTGTATTGACAGAACAGAGCCAAGCTAAAACAAGCCATGGTAAGCTGGTATTTTAGCAGGCACTCTGGCAGCCTGACATTACTCAGGGGGGCAATAAAGGCTGTTGATATCACCCTGTGGCAAAAGGAGACATGAAACAGCAGAGTCATGCTATGTGAGGCAGTGGAGATTTGATCAGTGCTAATATGTGATAATAACCTTCATGAATCATTTGCCTGGAACGACTTATGGACCTACTGTGCCTGATTCTAGTCTCTTTGAATGCTGAAAAGGGTCAGATAATAACCTCTGATAAATTATTAAAGCAATTACCACCAATTGTGAATGATGGGAAAGCTCATACTATCACTGAGCAACATTGCACAACTCACATTTCATTTGGGATTGCTGGGAAATGGCAGCAGTGTGAAAATGTTTTTCTAATCAGAGTAAGTTTTTCTCTTGTCTCAAAGAGACAGTCAGACCTCTCTTGTGCAATGGAACATACTGTTTTGAGAAGATGATGTAGGTCTGGCAATCTAATACTCTCAAAAGCCGAACACATGCAGTAGCCTAGACAGTTCTTATTTGTTGTTTATTTATCCCAGTTAAAATAACTTAGAATAGAGAGAAATATATGTTGGCTGTAATAAAGAGGATGCTTAACTGCATCTAACACATTCTGCTTAATTGTATTCATAATTACAATGGCCAGCAGCCTCCTGGGCATAGTCACAATAATAAAACAGCTCAATAATAATCACGGCTATGATGAGTGTACCTGCAGCTGTCTGTGGTTGCTACCAGAGGTCCAGTATCAAAAATATTTGTGAGCCGTGCAGGGTGTGGTTGAAAACTACTGTGTAGCTTACAACTTCGTCTGTAGCATTACAGTCACTGCAGATTTTCTTTATTGAGTTGTGATTGTTAGTTCTGCTTTGCTCAAATTTCATAAGGTGTTAAGCCAAATTCGGGCAGGTTTCATACGAAATGCAATAATATAATCAGTTGAATCAATATTTGCTGATAATCATGAGGGATTTTTGCTCCAAGATCTTCTACTGGGTAAACTGACTGCACCAGGAAGATGAGTGTGCTGTGTCTCTCTACCTAGCAACAGAGCAAACTGCTCTCCTATCAGCTTTAAACATTTTCAAAAGGTACACACACCAGGTTTCTGCACTGCCACTGTAGGTATACAGTCACATGAGCTGTTTTAATTAAAATACCTTTTTTTAAAAAAATACTGAAGCAAATAAGAATTAGACATATACAAATTATGGAAATTATGTAAATGAATATTATATTTGGAGCAAGATGTCGCTCTCTAAAGTCCTGCAAGTCTAAGAGTACAAAGTGATTGTTTGTTGCTTGTTACTTTATCATGATTCCTTCTGAGACAGCGTATCAGATAGTGACTCACACTGACACTAGAACAGCAGGGCTGGGTTGAAACGTCGGGTCAGATCTATCACAGCACAAGGTGACTATGGTCAAGGAGGCCAATGAACACTGTCTCACTCTGCTCCCACATACAGGCTTCTCTACTGGGCAAACACAAAGCCTTAGTCAATGAGGAGGCTGTGCTACTTTATCAAGGAAAACTCTAAAACATTTTGATTACTGGGCTCAGAGATGAAAAAGCAAAGAAAAAAACAGTACATTTGGAAAAAGTGTGTAAAGCAGGTTGACATTTGCACTAAGAACCACAACACACCTCTCATTCACCCCATTCACCCTTACCTGATTATGCTTTCCATGAATTCACTTAACCTTCCAATCTGTCATTAATTTATACCTTTTCTCAGCCTGCTCCTGTGTTGCCTGAATAACTTTAAGGAATTCTCAAACCCATTTCTTACATAACAGCATGTTAATACTCTAAGAATAAAGAACACATCCAGGTTGTTGTCTTCTAGGTTACAGAAACTGCCCACTATAGCAAACCTGTGTGTGTGTGTGTGTGTGTGTATGTCTATGTGTGTGTGTGTGTGCGTGTGTGTGGTTGTGTGTGCATGTGTGTGTGTCTGTTTGTGTCTGTGTCTCGTCTCTGTGGTGGCTGTAGGTGTTTGTGTGTGTTTTGCCTGTTGGCCATGAGCCGCCAAGAGCCATGGGAGGGGACGTGGCACTGTCCGGCCACCATCCCTGTCCCTGCCCTGTGGGGAGGAGGGAGTTAAACGGTACAAGCTCCTACCTGGTGATGTTGTTGCAGCTGAGAAAGAGGCGCTGCAAGCAGGGCAGGCGGTCCACCTCAGTCTAGAAAGAGAAAGAGGGAGAGGGAAAGCAGAGAGATGGAGGGATGTAAAGAGGCGAAGGTGCTCAGGAAGAGGGCACTGCATCGTCACTGTCGTCAGAGCTCTGTATCCCTCTCCATTCCCTCAGTCACCTTGCAGCTCTCAGCTCCAGCATACAGCATCCCCATCCACCCTGCGCATGCACACACACACACATACACACACACACACACACGTATACAGCACGCTGCCTTGTCTGCACATGGAGAGGAGGGGCAAGGGAGAGAGAGAGTGTGAGAGAGAGAGCATGAGGAGGAAAGGGGGAGGGGAGGGAGAGCAGGGAGAGTGCTGCGCTAATGCAGAGATCCCCTGCTGCAGGAAGCTAACTAGAAATACTGACTGGAACACATACACATCTAGTCGCACAAATAGCAACCCTCTAGTTACACTACTGCATCTCATCACGCAAGGACAATAGCAGGAGTAAATTCAGTGGAAACTGGCTGCGATGAGGGGCTGTTTTACTGCCAGGCAAGCTCAGCATCAAAATCGATGCAGAATTTAGTGAGGGGGTGGGGTGAGGAGCAGCAGCTGGACAGCTGGCATGCTGATCTGGACACACAGGGACAAAGGCAATGTCATAACCACAGCGACTAATCAGATGTCAGTGTAATTCTGGGCTATGTGTGAATGTGTGTGTGCGGATGGCAAGTGCTGCACATGCTGGAAGCAAAGAGGACACTCCCAGCAGCAGTCTGAATGAGCTGCGTCAGCATCCACCCATATTGCAGCCAACGCCTCACAGCCTCCTCCAGCTTTGCTGCCAGTCTCTGTTCAAATGAGATATTAGATTAGCATTTAGGCTATGGTAGCTCCTCTGCAGAAAACAGTACAACACAGGAGCAGCTTGTCATTATTTAGAAAATCTCCACCACCCACACCCACACAACCATACAGATAAACACAGTTACCTTATGTTGTGTTATCAATATCAATGGCCAACAAGTTCACTACATACTTACTTTAACAACAGTACACAATCCAAGATTAGGAGTGGCTTATAATATGTGTTTTTGTGTTAACGTAATAATATAATACAATAGGGTACCTGTAAATCTTCTGTTTAAATCTTGCTGATATTTACTAGATCTGGATCCCCTCCTTGTAACAACCAATAATGATTTAGCAGTTGATTTAAATTATTTTGTGAAATATAGAAAGCACACTGCATTTCTGGTATTGTACAATGATGAGCTTTAAAGCAGCTACAGACACATCAAAATTCACACTAATAACGACCAACAAAGGAAGCATTCACTGCGCACATCTCAGCTTAGTTACAAGCTTTCCTGATAAGAGTACTCCCTCACAGCTTATGAATTAAAGCTGCTATAGGTGCACATCACAAGAGGCAAAGAGTCACTTCCACCAGACTAGTATGTGCATATGTAGACAAATCAAACATAAAACTAGTAAAGCTACAAGTCAATATTCACTTGTGGCTTCACATAGAATTCAAACCCCTCTCTCCTGAGTAAAGGTCCTAGACGGTGCCACCATGTCCTGTTCCCACCATGGACTTTGCAGCTCTTTATACTCTCTCAGCTGATCTGAGTGAAAATTCCTGTGAATGGCTGAAGTCTCCCTTCACAGGCTAGATTTTCTAAAGCCTGAAAACAGAGCCAAGAGAACTGTAGAAGTAGAATTTTCTTCTCAGGCCATCCGAAGCACAATGTGCTTAAAGGTTATTAAGGAATTCTTGCCCAATGATCCCAAAAAAACTACTGCCTATCTCAGTTTTAAGTTTAAACTTTGTGATGCAGCTCACTTATTAGCAAAATATTTAACATCTTCACAATAAGAGCTGGTAGAGACATAGGAAGGAGGAGAGACGACACATAACACGCTCTTTTATCCCCTATAAGGAATCATCCTAGCCTGTTTAACAGATCGGTTTTGTATGACATGTAAGACATCAAAAAGAGACGATGAAGAAATATTTTAAAAGGGTTACTATGCAGGATGACTGTGTTTCAGTATGAGAAATAGTCAACCAATAAACTCCACTATGCTATTTTTACTTGCCTGTCCAGCAAGAAGTGGTAGTGAGACAAAGCTATAATCTAACAGGCCAAAGTGGCCCAGACATTTTTCTCCAGAGTGAGTGGGTATCAAACTTAGAGCTTAAAGTGAAATTCATATTGGACTTACATTTGTTAGGTGGCTTTAAACCTAACTCCAATTCAGCCGCACTGTGTCTGCTGAATAGGTAAGGTGATGATTGTTTGTTCGCCTTTAGCATTTCACACAACAATAAGGTATTGTTGTGGTTTTAGCTCTTGGCTCCATGGTAGTAAAACAAAACCACTTGATTGTCATGTATGATTCATTCAACCCTTTGTCAAACTCAGAATACACTAAAGTATAGTATTTACAAAATAGTTGAGTACTGATTGTAAAGAAAGATCATAATTCTTATGAGGACAATATATTTAAATACTGATAGACATTATGTGCATCCTGACTTAGAATGCATGTCGATTTATGGCCATATTATCTGTGTAATGCTGTACTGTGTGGTAAGTTTTTACTCTTTTTTTAAAAAACTGCAAGTCATGCTATCCATTGCTAGGCAATACTGACCATCCACTTCATTCCCAGATTCTCTGTGTATGCCAGCCCCTGTGTGGATGCTCGTGAAGCACCAGCCTCTGCACGCTGTCTGAGACTAAATATAGCAGCCCTGTCTCAGACTGAATGATGTCATCACTGAGCTGATGAGCTGCATAGCAATCGTCCACCAATGTGCTCTCTTTTTCAGTAAACCTGATTGATCAGAACCAATCAGCTGAAAGGACTGCTGTGAGGCTGGGTACAGCTGTGTTGCAGTATGTGTGTGTGGCTGTAGGTGTGTATTTATGTGTCTATGTGCCCGTGCCTTCACCCCTTCATTGCAGCTCCACCCTCTTCTCACTGACAGCTTGCGTGTCTTCATTTTTCACACTCATATTGGCAGAGGTATTACTCCACAAGCACAGAAAAAACCTCTCATCACCACTGTCTCTGGTGCATGCAACAACACACACCACAAAAGAGCATTAAAGCTCCTCAAATAAACACAGGTACATGTGGATGCTGAGGGGGTTTCTAAGACTGTAAGCCGTTGGGTTTTGTGGCTGTTCTTTCAAAAGCACAGTTTTGAGATGTCATTTCTGCCGGGACACATCTGGCCTCTGCTATTGTGTAAATGTTGTGGTGTTAAGTGGAGGTTGCTGCATTGTTGTTGAGGTTCAGAAGCTAAAAGTTTGTCTTTATACAGCTACAGCTACATGAAACAGCTACAAAGTTTCCTCAGGCTGTAAATGAATGACTTTGAAAATTATCAGAATTGATGCGACTGGTAACTGACCCATTTTTTTGAAGTTTCAGATGTAATTTGAATATTTGCCAAAGAATTTAAAGGCAGACTGTTTGTTCATCTACATACATGCTCTTGGCTGCAAACTGTGACAGCATATAAAAGATAAAACTGACCTATTACACACTCTATTGAGTTAATTAATCTACAGTAAAACTAATAAGAGCATTACAGATTTACCACATTAATGCTGCTTGATTCAACCACCTCACGAAAGAGACAAGCCCTTTTCCAGTTAATCCATAAAGCCCGTCTGCCTCTACCTTTTTGCTTTGCCTGTTTTATCATTGCTCATGGTGGTTGCGTTTCTCTTCCAAACAAATCATCATTCCTGCTGCCAAAAATACAAAATGCTTCACTTACTACTTGCCACAGGATTTCCCAGTGGAAAGACCCACCTTAGAGCGAGTGTAAATAGCAAACCTTTTCAAATATGGCTACAGGATGAATCACCACTGTGTTATTTGTTATTATGTTGTAATCATGAGAGTAGAACAAACTGAAACTGTAAGACATTCAAGTAAAAACTGGTTACAACTATGAAAACAATGTGGATGTAGACGGCTGCAATAGGATTTACTGGACCAAAGCATTAAATTAAAAAAGTTGAACATACAGTATATGATTATAAGTGTCTAAATGCACACTTACACTCTCTTAAAGTATTCACATAAACATATAGTATGCATATAGATAACATGTAATGTTTACATGCATTGGATGACTAAGTCTAACATATAATCAAGTCTAAAGCTTGTTTTCAAAGTCACTGACAGCATTTTTTTCTGGTTCACAGTTTCACTTTTTCTCTGCCATCGTTTTCATGAAAGGGAAAAACCTGAGCACCTGGAGGATGGTTATTTACTTTGTGCCTGATATAAGCACTTGGCAGCAAGTGCCACTAATGACAGAGACCGGAGAAACTGCTGAGGAGTGGCATTTTTCTCTTTCGTGTATATCAAATAAAACATTACATCCGATAATTAGGACTGGAAGTGGTTCATGATCAGAACTTGCAGGCAGAGGACAGAGTGAGTGATGGGAAGGGCTTTCATTTGATGCACAAAGTTGGATTCCGTTTTATTTCTTTCCCCAAAAAGCAGGAAAGGGCTTAGGGGATTTGCATACAAATGAAGGGGCCTGTTTAGGCATGCACTGTTCTGTTTATCAGATTAAAACTATAGAAACCAAGGGGAGTGAATTTGCGTGTTTAGAATATCCAGTTCCTCTTTCAATGTGCCAGAAAGTCGGTGGGAGGTTGTGGGTAATGAGCCACGTCTCCCTAGGTAACACCAACAAGATACATTTCACCACAGACCTTCTTACAAAGATTCTATTGATGTAATTTCTATGTTTGTCATTTCGTGACAGTAAAAACTGCTACATGTGATCCCAGAATAAAGGAACCAATAACCATCTAAAGGACCTGGTCTAAAAACAGTGATATGAACATGAAAGATGAAGCATGCTAACAGCACCTTCATCCTATGAGAAATATTTTCCTAACAGTTGTCAGGGAGGATGTGTGTGCCTCTTTGTTCTTCAAAATATAGAAACAATACTGTGTTTTATTATTTGTAGCTGCTGGAACTTCAAAAAAACACAGAGTAGCTGTAATGTTTACAGTTTGTAACCAGGCTGGGATCATTACAGTCCTGAACCAATACATCTGCATGCTGCATTGGATTAAGGATCAGACACAGCAAAGCTGTATTAGTGCCCATTGTAGCATCTTAGGGTGCAGAAAGCAGTAAAACACAGCCACAGCAGCAGTCTAAAACTGCTCAGACCAGCAGTTATCTTACTTACAATTGACAACTTCTTCAGCTTATTCATTTTCATTTGTTGAAAGAATTTTAAAAGCCATCTTGTATGCTATCTTTAACTCCCACTTGCACTTTCAAACTGGTGGAAACAAAGAAAAAAATGTATGTCTCACAAAGGTGAAAACTTCAGCCTTGATTGAAAATAAGACTAAGTTCCTTGTGAACATGTAGAGTTTTTCCTTTATATGAAGAAGCAGAATATTAATCATGCAGTGAGTAAAGCACCTTAAGCTGTCACTAATTAGGAAAGAGGCCCCTTACCACATGAGAGATGCAGTTGTGCCGTAGGTTGAGTTCAGTCAAAGACTCCAGGCCCTGCAGGTTTTCCACTCTGGAGATGCTGTTTCCTGACAGGTTTAACACTTGTAGCTCGCGCAGGTTAGACATGTTTTCTATCCTGCTAATCTGAATTAACGCACACAGACACAAAGATAGTGCAAGACATAAATATATATGCAAAACAGTGATTTAGATAATCCTATTCTACACAGAGAGAGACATAGAGGGAGACAGGACTAAGAGCAGTGTAGCATTCTTAAATTGTACACATTCAATGTTGAGTCTGGCATTTAAGTGATGTACTAGTATTTAAAAAAACATCAGGTAGTTTACAGCTATCTAGAATTCTTTAGCTACACAAACAGCTTCTTTTGGATGAGCAAGAAATCCTGAATTCCCAGACTATTACCAATGAACCACTCTGCTAAACATCCTTAATGTCACCTCAAACTGTGACTTCTGGGTGACCTTCCTAACCATAATAACAAACAAGTAGCTAAAGGGCCAGTCAATGGTGAAATCCTACCCTGCCCTCTCCACCTCTGTGTCTGGGAAAGAATACTTAGGGGCCTCTGTCAGACTGACATTTTAAATACGTCAGATGAATCCCCAGTGGCTGTTACAGTGAAGTGATGTGTTTGCTCCCTACAGTGCCGACTGGAGGAAAAGGTAAAAGGCATCAGGAGTACAAGGATTTCATCCAAACACAAAATCCAAAGAATACAGCAGTATTCAAATGTTAAATAGATCAAATGGAATAGAAATTTAGCTATGAATAAAATAATAACCCGGTGGTTCTGTCTGCTTCTGACTGGGAGAGGAAATGTTCCAGTAAGTCGGGTGAGCAGGGAGGTGTCAGCCCCCTCTGTGGAAGGCCAGAGAAGGTACTCCGCCTCATTCTGTCCTGGGTAATTTGTGGTGAGAGATTTCATTGCCCAGTGTTTAAGGAGTAGTTTGTTTCTTATGAAATTTCATGCAGGTGTGCCTTTTTAACAATTGTGTGTCTTTGGACATTGCAGTGTAGACACACATCTGTTGATGAGTAGCTCACGTCGTTGCTGTATGAGAGATACTCACACAGCAGGGATAATGCTGTCTAAGTTCATTGTGTTAAATACTGAAATTATTGTTAAAATGTATAACTTTGTCTATTTTGTCTGTATTTTTTTAAGTTTTCTCTCAGCGTATTATACATTGTTCGATACTATCCTTATTAGTTTTGTCTGTAAGATTTGTTTGTTAGTTGCCCGGCTTTGCATGGCCTGTGGATGAAAAGACCTGTGAGAGTGGACTAACTCCTTTTGTTTCTGTTGTTTAATTTGTTTTATTTTAGTCCCTTCCTTCTTTTTTAATCCACTGTGGGCAATTAATAGTTTTAATTCCCCATAGTACTGAGAGCCGACCTGTGTGATTGTTCTATCCATGAGTGAATTTGTTGCCGTGTTATTCAATATGCATTGTGACAGTTTAGACGGCAATGATTGTGATTTGACACCCCTGATTCTCTTGGGTTCTCAGTTACCTTTTGGGACAAATAGGATCCTGACTATGTCAGTTATATATGCATTTTCTGATAATAAATGTTAGCACTTACACTAATACATTCCCTTGTCAGCGACCTATTTATTGTTTGGCCTGTAGTGTGAGGCTTTACACACATAACATTTAAAAAATAAGACTAAAACCTACAGGGAACTACTGCAGCAAGAGGAGTAATGTGTGCTCTCCTTCTGGTTTTAATCAGCACTCTGGCTGCAGAATTTTGTATAAAATGCACCTGATTTATTTCTTGCTTTTGGGAGTGCAGATAGAAGCTCATTACAATACCAATAAAAGTATGTAATCATTCTGAATGCTGGCCAGAGAGCGTAATGAGCAAATTTTGACAAGTTTATAAAATGTGGTCATGATGACTGATGTTTTTCAAAATCAAATCAAAATCAAGGACAGCTAAAATGTAAACTGTTTGGCATTATCTCTTTCTGGAACTTGACATTACAAGTGATATATCTGACAGACAGTTTTAAAAACAAGAAAATGTGATTCAAACTAGCCAAAAAATACTTAAGGAAAGTGCAAAATGTCTCATTTCTGCACTGCCGGTTTTGATTTTAGTCTTTTATTATTTGATTTAGTTCTTTTTGGTGCTAACAATCAGTACAAGTATGCAGAGGCACAAAATTTCAGTAAATCTTTAGTTCTGTGTCGTATAATATCCCAACAATCACCCAATATGGATTTCCAGCCCTCACTGAAGGACTGACTATGGCTAATGTCCAGACAGTGTGTTTACCTTGTGTTTGCAGGTGGTAACACAATAAAAGAAAACAAACCCAATGCACCAAGTCCACCCCAAACACTACCACTAAGGAGTCTCATCTGGTGATGGACATGACAGAGTGAGATCATCATGATGCATTCAAAGGCCTTTACAATAGTTGTGTGGCTTGAATACCTTAAATCAACACATGACCACACACTCACAGGACACCTTAAAAGCACCTAAAAGATTAGACAGACAGGGCCGGTTCTCGTTCAAAAATTAAGACCTAAAATCATGAATGTACCACACTGAGATGATAAAATGCAGGTGCATACCCAGTGAATCATCCCTGAACATGTTAAAATGACCAAATAAATATTCATTGCTTTCACAACATTATCATAGACTTGGGGAATCCCTGACCTACACAGGACAACTGCCCGTATATCAAATCCCTGTCATGACACAGACACAGTATCTCTGTACAGGAGATTTTGGATAACCTCATTTTAAAACATTTGAGAATCTTGTGTTACACACCACTAATTAGGTGTTTTCCAGTGGAGTAAGTCAGAATCCAGACCACAGTAAGGTGGTGCAACTATTAAAAGTGTTTGACCTCTGTTCCTAGCAAGATTTCATCTTGTCAAGGTGTGACATGAATGGGATAGTATAGGATATTTCTGTTGTGTGTATGATATATGCAAAGATAACTTGTTTAAATGTAAAAAGAATACTGTTTCACATGCAGGACAGAGGCCAGGTCCTGTCTGGTAAGTAGAGACCAAGGGAGATTGTAACATCAGCTGTTGGCATGTTCAATGAAAAAAAACAAAGACGCTGATGGATAACCCTGTGTCACAAGGATCAATAGTCACAACCAGACCTCCAGTATTCTTGAGGGAAGTCCCTGTCTCAGTCTCACTGTATCCCAGAATGATTCAACTACCAAACATGACAGATTGAGTCAAACTTAATCATAGTCACCATCATGACTTGTAGGAGCGACACAATTTCTACCACAGACACAAGCTCAGCCAACTTCTCTAACTGGTAGATACTTTTTCTTCGTTTCACAGACCCTGTAGGCCATTCCAGACTACTTCCTGAGAGCATTTAATCAGACTGCTCAAGTGGAAAACATCACTGCCACACTGAACAATTGGTTATTCAACAATGTCACGTCAATTTGTAACCCCAACACTTGGTCACTAAGGCTGAATACTGGTTGGATGCACACTCCCAAAGAGAATATCTCCCTTTGAATAGTTCCAGCAAACTGGAAATGAAAGAACATTCTGCAACGGAAACAAATGGGTAAAGAGATAGGGTTGATTTGAGCCTCCCTGCTCAAGGATGGGAGGAAGAGAGGACAACAGTGATATACGGCTCGTGCTCAAAGCATGCACACACAAGGAAGGAGGACAAGCAGCTGGTGTACTGTGGCCAAAACTGACCAAACAGCAACCTGATTTCACTCACTTCATAGTTCTGGATCATCTTTGTGCAGCAATTCAAATTGCATGGGGGTGGTCAGATCTCTAGTGAGTTTGGAAAATGTTGAATAAATGTGACTGAACAGCTATTTAAGTGCACAAAACAGGAGGTTTTTAGGTCAGTGATTGAAAGGACACCCGGCCTGCTGAGAATAATAGATTCATCATCTGCTCCACAACAAGCGTCTGCCAACAAATGACTACCTCAGAATGCAATGTGCTCTCATTACCAACAAAGACAGAACAAAGGAGTCTATTTGATTATTCACTTTAAAGTCACATATTCAAAGGTAACATCGCAAGAACTGTTGAAGCAAACCATGGAGATGTAGCTAGGTAGCAGCAGTTGACAGTGCTTGAGGAACACAACATCCGCTTTCAGGAAAAATAACATAACCTGGAGCAGTCATTGAATAGTAATTGGGATGCCTGCTCATGTAAAGACCAGCCAACACCAAAAAAGGAGGGAGTCTTACCAGAGATCTGAAGTAGCTCTCTGAGGAGGTGTGTAGGCGGCATCTTGGCAAAACACTAATTTGACCAAGGGAAGCCTTTCTATTCTATCTTCCTTTACCAGGAGCTGTTGAAATCCTCATCTGACGTGTGATTCCTCAGGTTTTAATATGAGAGAGCCAGATTCTATTTCGGAGTCTGAGCAATCAGTCCCCAATAACTGATTTAGACACAAATTAACTGCAGAGCACTATAATCTGCTGCAGCTCAACTATTTCTGGTACTGAAAACATAGAAACAGTTGTGCCTGTTGAATAAATTATGCTAGGGTCACTGAGGAAATGGGCGTGGGAGTACACCCTAGACAAGAGCTTGTGGGTTCGGATGGCTTTCAATTCTTTGTTCTCTAAGAGTGCTGGGAACTAAGACAAATGCTGACGTTAAGTTGTGAAAAACACAGATCAGATATCTGCTTTCAAAAAGAAAGAACACAAAATGTAAAGGAATGCTAGATATGACTTATTTGTTTGTAATACAGAGAAGTTACAAAACAGGGTTCATTTTGTAAAAGATGCTCAGTAACAGGCACATAGTTTGGCTACAATACCTGCCCTGAATGTGCTCTATTTTATAAACCAGTGGACTATGATTTAAGGCTCAGAATGAGCATGAAGACATGAATTCTCATGCCTGGTCTCCTGCTGTCATGTCTGATTGGCTCTAAGCATCTACAAAGCTGCCACTAGTCATCTATAGTGTGGAGGAGGGGAAGAGATGATCAACTCCTGTTGAACTTTGCAGCCTAAAATCATCATCATTTACAGCTACACACGCACATGCTGTAGGTAAGGAACAGTACCTGATTGTTGTGCAAATCCAGGATATTCAGTTTGGACAGGCTTTCCAGGCAGCAAATTTTATGGATTCTGAGAAATATTAGGAAGCGGTGACATAAAATAGAACATGTGATGTGCATGAAGTACAGTTTGTTGCAAATTACTGACACACAACTCTTGTTTCAGGAAAATCATAGAAGAAAAGAGTTATACTGAACAGGTCAAAAAAAAGAAGACAGACAACTGTGCGATAAACACAGAAACAGAACATACAGTAGCATGCAGTGATGTATTGTTCAAGTCTGTCCATATGGATTTAGATCAAATTATACTTAAGGTTAAAAGGCTGTGAATAAATCGCTGGCATTCTTTTCTCTTCAGTAACGATACCTGACCTCAGATATAGGTCTAGAAGGATTAATTTCATGTTTCATAGAGACAAATGTCACAGTTGATTTATAAGGTCACGTAAATCACAAAAAAAGAAGTCACAAAGTTGTGACTTTTCTATCTTCTGACCTTATAAAGGAAAAATGACACGGAGATGAATGGTTTTCAAATTTAACTGAGCTTATAAACCGCTAATCTCTGAAGCTTAATATGTAGCAGCACTTTATGAATAAAATGCATAAAACACTAAATGCAAACAACACAATGTCTTCAGCAACCAACAAGCAGCATTTATGCTTCACTATTTTACTGAACTCCTTGTAAATATTACGTAATTCTGCATTTAACATTAAATTAAAAACTACAGAGCTCCACTAATGGTGTTGGATGAAAGAAAATAAAGTAGGTGTTTGCTTGTGACTCCTGTCAGGACAACTAACCTGTTCTTCCCCAGCATGAGTATCCTGAGAGACCTTAGAACTTCAATGCCAGTCATATCAGAGATGTGATTATCATGCAAGTTCAGGAAAATAAGCAGCTGCAGATTTGACACATGCTGGATCCTTGTGATTCGATTGTGCTGGAGGTTTAGAAGCTGCAGTTCTTCTATAATGTCTAGGTGGGGAAATTCCTCCAGACAGCGCCTGGATAATTGAGAAAAGAAGCTTCATGTGGATTATAAAGCTAGAATTTTCTTGAAATAACAACTGCGTATCACCCTCACACATTTCAGTTTAAAGATTCATTTGAATGACTATGTGGTCCATTATACATTTAACCCTTGACTAATTTGTGCTCAATCTGTCGCCAGTAAAAGAATTCATTGTCTGTTTAATTGTTCAGTGGGGACATGGGGTTTGTATTTAAAGAGACTTTGCTGCTCCCTGGTGGCAGCTTGAGGCAGTAGCCATTTTAGTTGACAGTCTCATAATTCCTACTGCAAACACTGTGAAGGTCAGACAGTTAATAAAACTCAGCGATGTAGGAATGGTACAAGAATATTAAAGACTTTGCAAGTAAAGTTACATAGAACTGCTGAAACATATGAAATGTCAATCCTATGTCAAGTTTATGGTGACTTTCAGCTAAGCTCGAATGTTCTAGACTAAAGTAGGTACATTGCAGATTTGTTGGAAAATAAAAAAGAGGAGAAAAAGGGTACCTGTCCAAGTCGATTCGTTGAAAATTAGATGCAAAAGGTAACTGAGTGAAGGGAAAGCCAGGTGCAGGATTGCGATTATATCCCGCAGAACCACCTGACATGGATATTACAAACTAAATTCAGGGTACACACATTATGAATGTACAGAATGAAAGCATACATCTGAAGACTACAAATCAAAAATCTAAAAATCAGGAATAAAATCAGTTGCTTATTTCCATAATAATTGCTCTGCCATATTTACCCACTGGCTTGGAAATTTTTAAGGCCTTATGATAGTAAGTGGCTCCTGCACTCTGGGTTGGTCTCCTTGGTTTGTCTCTAGCTTCTTGTGCTGCATGTGTGCTGTCACTGGCAAATGATGGCACCGGTGGTGTCTGGATGAGTCTTTTCTGGCTGGACACATGTAGCCTGTTTTCTACAGATGACAGTGAAACAAGTTATACAAACACACCTTGAGTCTATTTACAGAACACAGTCTTTTACAAATGTACAATATGATACTGAATCACGCAAAGTCGTCCAGGTCAGTGAGTAAATGAGTGAAGTGGGTCAAGCCTACCTGGGTTAGAATGACAAATTGTTTGGGTAGCATTCAAGGGTGTTTCTGTGGCAAGATCCTGAGAGTCCGTCTATAAAACAGTTAACATAACAAACTGTGAAAAAGCCTTGGAAACAAAACTAAGTGCAGAGCTGTGTGTTCTTGTCATGACTCACCATCGTCTGTGCTCTCCCTGCTGATTTGACAGTTGTAAGGTGCAATTTGCAGCTGTTGATCTACAGAAATTGTTTACTAACAGGTCAGTGGATTGCATTAAATAAGACACATGCAAATACATCCACACATAAACATGTAGCCAAGCCTTTCTCTCTACTGAGCTAGGAGCTAAACTTTTGTTAGTTTATATGTAGCATGATTTTATAATAATAAAAGTATAAGAAGTGATATTTACCATGGGGGTGAGGAACACCCATCTCTCGCTGACACTCGTGCTGTGTTTTTGAGGGCGCATGGCTTTGCCCTCCGTCAGCTGCTTTTCCATTTAGCTAATGTTTGCTAAAAAATACTGGTAAGTTAAGTGTAGGACGTTGAAAAAAGGTTCTGTTTCAGTTTCTTTGCCAAAGTCACGAATTTTTGTTCTAAATGCGTTCACTCACTCGCTATAGTATTGCTAACGCTTATATTTGTTGCTCAAAACCCGATGTTCATCTTTTCTTTGGCCGCTACAAAGTTCATCGGGGACCAGCACTGTTGCTATGGCAACGACGTCGTTGCTAAGTTACATTCGCTTCCCGTGCTACTTAAAAAATCTTCCGTTGGGAAACAAGTAGGGCAAGTGATTCTTTATGTGAAGCTGGGCTTTACGTGCCTTGCATTTTACAGACTGATCTATTTTGTGATTATGGAATAATTGTTTCCATAACATGTCATCTGTCAGTGCAACATAATGTTTAAAAAAATCCAAAATGCACAATCATTTCAGAGTTTAGTGGTGATATCTGTTAGTTAAAACCTTAACCCACAAACAGTGGTTTACAAAAGTATCACATGTCACGAAAAAGGCTGTTTTCTAATAATTATTAGTTTTGTCATGCTCTGAGCAGGAAATCTCCAATTCAGTAGCACTTAGACTACATACAACCAAATTTACCAGTTTATTCACATCTAATGATTTTTAAAGAGGGATTTGTTCATATATCAGTCATATTCTGATTTACATAACATTTTATTCTCAAAATTGTGTTTTTATGTATTTTATTTATAAGTAATAAAAACAGGGATTTTAAATTCCCTCTGTAAAACCATTTGACTGTAATACAACAACAAAAAGAAACAAAAATTTGAAGGTGACTTTATCCAACGTTTAGATATATGCTCTTGCAAATTAGTGCACTTTCATTACCTTCTTAAAAGTAATCCTCTGGGGAAGTACCATGTGGTTATCTTATAGTTAGAAATTTTCCCCTTCTCAAATGTAGTGGCTCCCCTTGAATACTTATCAGCTATTACGACTCAATATTGTGGTATTTCCTTGTAAATGATTGTTATTATTTTACTTTATACTGTGTTTCAATCAAGCATATCTGCAAATAAACTTGTCTTCAGATACACTACCACTGAATAATTGATACACCTTAAGGGTAGTATCCTAGAATAGTCACACTGGCTCTCTGCCACATTTAGTCTGGCTGTTTGAGCTGCATCTGGCAAAGTATCTACATAATGTACAGAGAGTGAGCAGAACTAGGGTGAGTAGGGGCCCACAGGTCACTGTCAGGTTAACCTGTCCATGTTTACAAAGCACTAAGTCTAGATGGCATTTAACATCACACAGAAGGTCGTTCTCAGATAACTGGGCCGAGGGTAAATTTCAGCCAATCATTCATGCCCTGTCGAAATACACCTACCGTACTTCAGAGGAAAGCCTACACAAAAAACACCGTTCTGACATATCAGTCGTCTAAATAAACATAAACGTATGCAATGATCGGTCACATAGACCTTTCAGATGTGGAAATTATGGACGTTTTTCAGGAAACTAACATTTGGAAAGGAATTAGGAAGGCCTGTAATATATCTTAGTCAAACATTATTGTCAGAAAATCCTCATCCTGGTCTTAATTTGATTAATGCCCTATGATCGACAAGCAGGTAACAGCACAAACACTGGCAGAGTATTATTAGTATTTGTAGGGATGCAAATTATACATAATAGTAGAGCGTTGTACACATTTTTCCCATTATAATTCTAAACAAAATTAAACAACACCATTATTTACGTGTACCTGCACCTGTGAACACTGTGAAATAGCTCCTGTTTTGAGGCAATGCCGAGGAAAAAGCTTTTCTATACTGACTACAAGAACATTGTCAGAGTGGACAATTTATGATTATAAGAAAAGACAAAGGGGAAATAAATAACACAAATGTTTTTGCATTGTAACATTTCAGTCTGTGTTCATTTATGAATATGGTTCTTAGTATGAGCTTTATGTATCTGGCACAGCTGGGTACAAGCCACATGTGAACTGTGTTAGTAGCTATGCATTTACTTCTTTGAGGAAGTTGACCTTGATGAAAATCAGTGTAAGTCAGCACCTAAGTTGTATAATAATGACAGCTCTGATCCATGTGTCAGAATGCCACAGAAGTGAGTTATTTGCATTCCTGGAATTACTTAGAATGCTGATTCATCGCTGCTCTTAGCTTCCTTTAGTCTGTCTCTCAAAATATATATGGAGCATCCTGGTTCATGCAAATGTAGGTTAATTCAAAGACCTGTGAATTCCCAAAATATATCTATGCAGCATTACTACACTACTGCTACTACTTCTTTAATCCATTAGCTGTGCCCTTTTTATCCTGCAGAGGGTTGTATGGTGGCAGAGCCTATGCCAACTGCCACTGGGTGACAGGCAGGTAACCAGTCCATCACAGGGGAATGCTTGCAGTACAGTGGCCTATATGCACTAAGACCATCGCAGAGTGTACACTACTGTTGTGACTCTACTGCCAACCGTCAGGCCAGAGCTGGTCAGTCAGCTTGGCCTAACACGCAGTCAAAAATCACTTCTGGATCAACTATTGATTACTTAAAAAAAAAAATCGACTTCACACAGTGTTCAAAGTCTCATGTCAATAGTGGTTATTCAGTGCAGAGTCTGTAAGAACAAACATGAGTAAAATCGGGATTTTGACGGACGGAACAACTCTTTACAGCTTCTTATATACTTTACAAGTCTCCTCCTTCTACTGGGAAACCACAACCCATTCTCTCTAAAAAAGACCGATTAGATCATCTCTGCCACCATTGTGTTTGGGTTTTTTATGTCTGGGGGTGTCTGATCTAATCGAGGCAAGTTTTCAGTTACCTCATTTTTTTAAAAAAGGATCAACAGTGCAACTAATTGTGAACCTGGCCTTGCAGCCTGAATCTAACTTTCCAGTGGAAGCCTGTAGCCTAAACTCTCATGGTCTTTAACTTCAGTCAAACCTACATGCACATGTCTTTCTGCTTCAGTCAATCTTTTTTATCCTAGCTGTTTTCATGGGTTGTGGTCACACAGGATTGTTCCCTTTGTGTTTCCTAGTTTTGTCATTTGTTTGCACATGAATCTAATTTAAACAGCATATTTACCAGTTCTGTCATTTGTTCAGTTTTAAAATCCCACAACACAACGCATATATGTGTTATAGCAGTTTTTCCAAGTCAAAACGCATAATGTGAGAAAGTACTATTGTAATGTGACAGGGATGTTAATATGTTATGTAGCTGTTAATTCTATCTTCAAGTCATGAATATACACATTTCTCACCCAGTTTTGATGCTCTGTCTTTGCTCTCAGGACAGTGTAACCCCAGGCAACGGTCAGTTAGTAGAACGACAGAACACTAAAAGTGATCAAATGAATTTTGTGGTGTATTTTCAGCCTTTTTACTCTGGCACTAATAAGCGGTTGCTGAGAGAAGACAAGTCCAGATTCATTGGAGGGACATCCCACACACTGCCTGTCATGGTCTATTCATGAAGCGCAGGCTGACACATATGATGGGAGGTGGTCATCAACAGTTTGAGTGACAGCCCATATTGACAAAGCACAATGTAAATTCCAGCTGTACATGCAGATCTTTGTAGTTTTGCTTCATATAGCTCAGATGGCTCCCAGAAGGAGCACAGACACAGAGTCGGTGTTTTGTTTGTATTGCATGTATCTCTGACCATGGTGTGTATTATTTCATTTCTCTTTTTAATTTTTCCATTAATTTATCTTTCCTAATGTTGTCAGTCTCTGCCCTTATCCATCATTGCAAGGCTGCTACTTAACCAAAGAGTATGAGTTATATTTAACACATTTAGTCCTGTAGTATTAAGGATATCGACATCAGAGAGATGGATGTATCTCTAAGTTGATATGAGATGAACAGAATTTCTATGTGAACCACAAAAATTCTCATCCAGTCTGAGTCTGATATAAAGTTCAACACCTGTGTTATAGATTGATGGTTGTTGGAAAAACATGCTCACTGGGTTTTTTTCATTATAGAAAGGTCTATATGATTATTGTAGCAGGAGTGCTGGTATGTTGGCAGCAACACAGCACGGCCCCTGACGTGAGTGACGGATGAAATGTAGCTGCAGAAACAGGGACATTATTTGTAAACGCATTAATAAGTTAAAATAGGAAGAAGCAAAATGACTGTATCATAATTCTGCTGCTGGTTGCTGGTAGTGTGTGTGCTTGTATTAATCATGCTGTGGGGACATAAATCTGTTCATAAGGCCCCATTGGGGGGATCTGTGTCATTTATGGAGACAAAAAGCAAGTCCTCATAATTGAAATAGGAAATTTTAGGGGGAGGACTTTGTGGTTCAGGTTAAGGTGAGTCTCCAGCAAATTAATGCAAGCGAGTGTAATGTAATCAGTTCATGTTTGTCTTTCACTCATCTGAGTTGAAAAGATTTATGCCATGTCACAATCTCTGGGATAATGAGTTCAAGCTAGAACTATTTATTCCTGTAAGACCCCCTCAACAAGTTAGAGAAATCTGGGTGGTAGCAACACTTGCTTCCATTTATTCATTTTTTAACACACACACAGACTGTATGGTTCACAGTAGCATGAATTATTTAATAACAATATCAATGTCAAAAAGATTATGCCAAAATTTTACAAAGAAGATGCAATCAGCAGCAGAAAAATAAAATAAAGACCACTGCTTCAGGTGTCCCTTTATCTGAAATGTGTGCTAATTACAAAATCTACACACCCATACACCAGTCTGTTTGCTGTGTCGACTGCAAGCAAACAATTTCTCACAAGGTTACAGCCATCCCCCACCTTTACAGTGTTCCTCAAAGAACAAACAGAAGGAGGGAAACAGCTTGGTTGTCCAAGCCCCTTCCATCTGCCATGTCACACCGTACCAACAGCATCAGATGTGTTGTATTGTATTGCTGCATGTATTGTTTTCAAGAACTGACAGAATCCATTTTTTTAATAGATACATATTTTTTAATTGTTGTAGAAATTTTGTGTCACTTCCCCCTATGTCAGCCTGCCATTAGTGTCTATCCATAACAACAATCATGGCAACAATGCAAGTGGCAAGGCAGGTTTTGACAGTGGAACTCTTTCTATTGTACATTCAGGATAAGTACGTCAGACTGAGCTGGATGTGCTGTTCGTCTGTTCAGAGGCTTCACTGCTTCTACTGAGTCATCGTAGGTGGGTCCCTCTCATTTAAACCTCTGCTCGAAGTTGTGAGACTGTACTTAAACACTGACGTGATCTGAAGAAAACACTAACATCAACATGGGAACATGCTCACAATAACAATAATAGCATGCTCATGTTTTGCATCGTGGTTTAGCACGCTACCAATTAACACAAAGTGCAGCTAAAGCAGGCGGGGATGTCATCAGTTTTGCAGGTCTTTGGCTCCAACTTAAAATCTTCCTACCGTTGGTGAAACACCTAACTCAAAACTACAAATGTCAACCTCATGTTGGCGAGGTCATGAGGAGATCATCCTATGGTGACCATGACTGTCTAACAAAGTTGTTGAGTGATTTTAGTCCAAAGAGAAGAAGAAAACAAAGGACAAACCAACAGTGACCCAGTAGGATAATAAAAGATTGATGTAGCAGGACTAGTCTCAGCAGTGAGGTTATAATTAATGTACTTTCTGTGCAACCAAATTAGAGTTAAATTAATGTTTAATTTAACATTAATTAAAATATGATTCTATTTTACTTTAACATGACTGTAGTTGTGTTCTGCAAATCAGTCAACATCTACTCCATGTGAGTACAAGTTACATGAGGACCTTTAGAGCTCCAAATCATAGGACAGATTCAGTCAGAGACTCAAGTACTGAGAGGTTTTAGCTCCAGTGACTGATTTTATATAAATCAATATCTCATTCCATGTCTGCATGAGATTTAAATGCCTGAAGAAAAAGATCTAAAAAAAAGCTCATAAGATACAGAGGAAGAGAAAAAAAGGAGGATGAAGATAGTGTAATAGGTGGGAAATGGTAATTAAAGAAAGTGAACAAGCTGTGTTGAGGTGTGAATTTGAAAAAAAATATATTTGGAAAAGGAAGTTAAGAATGGAGCTGTGAAAGACCAAGCTTCCAGTGTATTTTGATAAATGAAAAGCAATCCAACAGCCTTGTAATACATTCTGCCTCAGTGAATGGGTTTGTTTTGATATGGTGCAGTTCTTTATATTATACCAAACCAAACCTCCATTTTGTGTGAACCGCCAGTCACAGAAATAAGCGTGGGTGAAACAAAGACACACCTTTCAAGAAGCATTTTTTTGTCCACACTATGGAGAAATATACAGAACGCTGAAAGAGAACTGAAAGAGGCCACTGACCACAAACTGGGACAGCCGTCCCTGATAAGAGGAAGTGGCCTGTAGTATTATTTACAGGTTCTCGCTATAGAGACAGTGCTGTCTTTCAGAGTTTCACAACAATCCTGATTTGGTTGGTTTCTAGAGACTGTTGTTAAATTAACTAAACAAGGCAGAACAAGGCATGAGATGTGATGTTAGCAAATTCTTCAAACAACCTGAGCCGACTATCATTCTGGAGCCCTGATCACCCATCTCTCAACAATGCACCAGTCATTTCTATCAGACATGTTATCAGGGAGAGACTCGCCTTTTCGAAATGGACATCTCTGGGAGAATTCAGTCAAGCCAAAGATGGTGGTTGCTTGACACCTGTCCTCCTCCCCTCAATACGCCAATCGTCTGCTTTGTACGAGCCAAACCACAAAGCATCCATCCATCCTTCCATCCATCCAAATGGTTTGCATGCGTAGTAGAAGTATAACCTGCACGGAAAAACCTTTTTAAAACCTTATTTCAGAACAAAACCACCAAACCTTTAAAGTAGTTCTTCTAATGTCAGATTTAACTGGTGCTTTTATGAATGCAATTTTCATGTCCTGGTGACCACTAAAATTGTAGTTACTGTTCTCTCCGCATTCGTTTAGTGGGGACCTGGTCTTGTCAGCCTGAAATAACAGGTACCTTACAAAGATGGATGCCAAGTGGCAAGACTTGCCTTTAAGGCTTCTATCCTATGGTGCAGTCTTTTGTCAGACTGCACTTCACACTTTGTACAGACTTTTTTTTAAATTGACAGGACATGCTGCTATTCCCCTCCAAATTTACTATGAATACATTCATACATAAGGTCCTGCTGGTATTCTACTCCAGTGTACACAAAGGACAATTTACAGTACACCATTAGCATGATTGTGTATGTGGTATTGTCAATTCATTCCCTTTTAGTTAATATTTTTTAGTTCCTAATAATGTTTATGTATACTGTTAGGAGGAACAGTAAGTCATTCTTGGTTGTGCACAAGTGCATGATAAAATAACAATAAAGCAATCTTAAATCTTGGTTGTTTGTCACTTGATCTTAGAAGATAAGCATGGAATAACAAACTAAATGCCTTCTGATTATTTGCTGGCAATCTCTTCCTTACTCTCTCTCTCTCTCTCTCTCTCTCTTTCCATGTTGCATTGTACACAAACTGGAGCGGTGCATGGCATGTGGTGCAGAGAATGAGTCAGACTGCCCACCAGCTGTGAGCGTGGCTTGCCAGTGGGGAGGAGTAAAGATATTTCATGCAGGGCTGGCAGCAGCCAACAACATCGGTGTGGGTGATTTACAGGGTTATTAGGATGGAAGCCAAAGACAAGCTGCAAAAATGGACTTGAGGTACAGCCTACAAGGAAATATTTAGATGACTGTAATTATCATGATCAAGATAAACACCTTTGTGCCTTTGTGCTACAAATAAACATCAATGAGACCAGTGATTCTGGATATCACACCTTCTTCTGGAGGTCTCTGTGTAGGAACCACCATAGTTTTAATTGCAATGATGCTTCCCTGGTCCTATTGTCGACACTCTAAGGTCACATTCTCAGTATTGTTTCTCAGAAATTTTAAAGTTTTACTGCCTTTACATATCAAAATTACACATAAACTGCACTTGGTTACTTTTAAATGGATGATTTAGATTTTCAGAATCAAACATCTTCATATTAGCGTCTTCCATGTAAATCAATGAAAACAAATTCCTGGAGGTTGCTTTGAAATAGCGTTCAAACTGTCCTGTAAGGAGATTAACCTGACAGAAAATATAAAAGAGCAGTCTAAACAGGGCATAAAATTCAAGTTAATAAAAATCGTTGGTGTCCCAATTACTCTCTAAAAGCCTCCATTGATCCAAAATGCAGTGGCGAGAGTGCTGACAGGAACTAGTGAGAGAAACCACAATTCTCCCCGTATCAACCTCTTTTCATTGGCTAGAATGGAACCTAAAATCCTTCTCCTTGCACACAAAAGCCTTAATGATGAAGCTCCATCGTATCTTAAAAGACCTCACAGTAAAATATTATCACAATAGAACACTTTGCTGTCAGACTGCAGGCTTATTTGTGGTTCCTGTAGTGTCCAGAAGATGGATGGGAGGCAAAACCTTTCAGCTATCAGACTCCTCTGTGCTGTGGAACCAGTTTGGGTTCAGGTGGGTAGGTTTCAGGTTTTAAACTTTCCTTTTGGATGAAGCTTGTCTTGTAGTTAGTGCTGACTCAGGTGAACACCTCTTAGTTGAGCTGCATTACTGTAGGCCCAAGCTGAGCTCCACTCTCTCCTCCTCCACTACTGCATGTCACTAACTTTGTGCCTTTTCTCTCCTGCGGCTTACATTTTGCCCTCTCTGCGGGTATCTCTGCATGTTACTGACCTCATCAGCTTGCCCAACATGTTAACTGTTATTTCTCAGTGCTCTTCCCGTCTCTCTCTGCTCTCCCTTCGCTCCAAGCGCTTCAGGCAAATGACCTCATCCTGAACCTGGTCCTGTCTGAGGTTTCTTCCTGTTAGAAGGGAATTTTCCTTCCGTTCCGTTGCCAGGTGTTTGTCCAATGAGAAACTGCTGGCTTCCTTAAGGTCTTGACCTTAGTGTGCAAAGTGCCCTGAGATGACTTGTGTTGTCATTTGGTTACATAAGTTGAACTGAATTTAACTTTTAGTCAGCTTTTGATGGTGGAGTGAGGGGTTCACTGAGCCTAGGTATTATTATAGTCCAGGCTTTGGCTCTGGTCACTAGTTTTATATCAGGAAACCAAACTAAACCTTGAATGTGGGGGTTAAGTTTGGGGGATTCTGGGGTTTGACACCACACAAATGGTCTGCAATCTCTGACTTATCCTCCATAAATGTACAGTAGTTCATGTTTCCTCCTGCTTCAGACATATGCACACCTTGCCACTTGCGTGCAGCCAGCCTGCTGAAAGCCTATTATCCAATTAGCGGCGTTAGTGGAGGGGTCGTCCTTGGCACGGTAATTTCCCAATTAGACGGGAACACGTGAATTTGCTCGCCTACTTAGCGGCATGTGAACGGGCCTGTTGGTGTCTTCACAGAAATAGTCAACACTGAGTGTAAAAATCTGTGTGACGAAAGAAAAGAAAAAAACAACAGAGAAACATGCACGCTCTGGTGAACGCCTTCATGCGCTGCCTCTCCTTTCTCCTGCCTCCTTCTTGGCTTTGTGTCAGCTTTTGCTTGTGGGCTGGGAATGAGTGCGAAGAGACGCCGCCGCGGCCCAATCCCAGAGCTCGTTTCAAAAGCAGAAAGCCTCTTACATATGAGGAAGTAGCAGCAGTAGCAGCAGCAGCAGCACTAGAAGCACACGGAGGCTCCAGCCCGTCGGTCTCACCACGTCCAGGCTGCGTCTCGCCGGCTGCTACAAGCCCCGCTGCTCCTCAGGGCCCTCCACCGGGTCGGATCTGGATCGGGGGTCTCTGGCGAGCCGTGGAGCGCGTCTTCGGAGCCCCCTGGGTGCTTCTCCGCCATCACTGGTGCCCGAAGAAGCGTCGAGCCGCTTTGCGCACCCCGTATCCTGTCTGTGCCCTCGAGTCGAGCACGATTAGAAGCTTCCAGGGAGGCGCTGCTGCTGCTGCTATAACCGAGGACGGCAAGGGACCGGGCGGGACCACCTTGACTCATTCGAGGAACATGAGCGGGTCCGTGGGGATCCCCGATCTGAACCCGGCGGAGTGCGCCTCCGATGCGTCAGCGGAGCAGGGCATCGATGAGGTAATTACCGTGGATCAGCACTCCCAGGAGATGGGGACGGTGACGATCACAGTGGCCATTCAGGCGGCGGAGGACGAGGAACCCGAGGAGGTGTCATCTAATAACATTGACTTCCTCGGAGGCAGCTGTAGTGAGGACGAAATCGGAAGACACGACAAATCAAGGTTTGTTGTCTCCACTTCCACTCTTGAAATAACTGAATCAGTGGGCAGCTATGTGATACATTCAAGTCAGTTATATCATCGTGAGGGAAGCAAAAACTTTTTCCCCGGCATGGAACGACTCATAAACGTGTCAAATTTGTTTGTATAGTGAAGTGAAGGGTCTTGATGTTAGTTGTCAGTGGAACCAAACTGCAGTGGGGTTTTTGCGCTTAACTCTCAGCTGATGAACTGACAGCACATGAGCAGCTTTGGCACAGGTCCCTTGTTTGGTTCCAGTGAAACAATGCAGAAAGACACTGTACAGAAATCCCGACAGGTGCATGACGGTGGCAACAAAAGACGGCAGACAACATCACAATGGGCGAGGATGACAACAAAGATGCGCACGGCTGGGAGTGTAAATCCTAGAGATATTATTATCTTTTTGGGTGGGAAGTGTTTAACCACCTGTAGGCAGCACCAGAGCTGTAAAACCAGGCACCTGAGACGGGGAGATAAAAGATGGCACCTTCACTTTAATCTAATTCCCCTGCGTCATGGCCTGCTATTTTTATCCTCTGGCCTATAAGGTCCCTACTCGGACTGCGTGCGCAAAGAGTGAGTCAGTGATAGAAAGGCCAAAGCGGGAAATGGATCACTCTCTCCGTATCAGGCGTTTGTTTACTTGTGGGTCACACCTTACTGGCAGTGACATAAAGAGCTTCTGTCACACCTGTGCAGGCTGCTGCTTCCAAGCACATTTTTCACACAGGACGTATTTTAACATCACTAGAAAGCATTCATGGAGATTAAAGTGCAGATTGCCTGTATTAATATTCCTGCAGCCTGCATTCAGAGACTTGGAGAACACGACTTAACTTGAATATAAACACCCACATCAGTCTGTTAAGAAAAAAAATCTAGTATGTCTAATAATACTTTTTTTTATTCACATGTTTTACCTCTTCTGGAGCAGTGTGACAGCATTCTCTGCTAAATGCTCGCTGTTGTCTTAATCTGACGTCCTGGGGAAGATGTGAGCTCGTGCCAGCTGTGCGGTCAGCCAGCTGGAAAGCTGTTGACTGAGGGTGTACGAGGGAGGAGGCTGAAGGAGGTGATGAGTCATCCACAAAATTTCATTCAGAAACCTCAAGGAATCTGCAAAGCTACCTGACCGTTTGCCGCTTCACAGCTTCAGCCAAGTGCCCGACAAATTGGGCCCCAAATCCTCGGCTCTGCAGTGTTGCCGCCAGTTTTTGTCAATTGTGTGAAGCTGGTGGGGTGAGCCACCATATTCTGTGTGGGAGGGAGAGCCTGTGACTCCGTGCCCTTCAGATGGAGAGGTCTTGGCAGTTTCAGGACTGGTGGGCCACTGTGGTGTCGAGGTCTGGTGCTGAGGCATGGTGACTGTGGCTGGACACGCAGCTTGCCAAAGGCTGAAAGGAGAAAAGCAACTGGTCAATCTCCTTTTCCCTCCAGCATGTTACATACAGACGTGGCAGGATGAGGCTGTATTTCTGCCAACCACTTGTAAGCCTCTGGCTTATTGTATTAATGAAAGTAAAATGTGTAACAGTTGTAATGTTGGCGGTCTAGGATATGAAGCATTCTGCTGTTTCAGTAATACACCAGAGAAGTGTCTCTGCTGACCGTGATGCTTTCTGTCTTCCCACACACAGTGGAGCCGGCACCAGTGGCGGGGAGCTGGAGGAGGAGAGCTGGCAGCCCCCAGATCCAGAGCTCATCCAGAAGTTGGTCGTTCAGATTGAGTACTACCTCTCAGATGAGAACCTGGAGCACGATGCATTCCTGCTTAAACATGTCAGACGCAATAAACTCGGGTTTGTCAGCGTCAAGTTGCTCACCTCATTCAAAAAGGTAACCATGGCTGCAGAACACTTGAGTTTAGTCTGGAAACAAGGAATGAAATCATTTGAATATCTGCCCTGCTAGGACTGGACAATGTACAAAGCCTTTGCTCTGATGGGCTAAAATTTAGTGTGTAGATCACATGCTAACTATGCCACTAGGGGCTCATTATGTGTTTTTCATGTTACATATTTACATTCTTCAGTGGCAGTCAGCTTTCCAGCAGGATCTGTGTGTATGGCATTTAAACATTAACCAAAATGAACAAAGAATTTAAAGCAATGCTGAGGAAAAAGCAGTTTTAAAATGCAAACTTTGATGCAGCTCCAAGCCATTTTTGCCATTTTAATCCCAATGACACAGAGGCTCCTGAGACTTGAATAGCAATGACTGGCTGTTTCTAGTGTCAGCATGACTAGCTGTTGCTGTTCAATGAGATTCTCACATTCATTCACAACAGCTGGTGCTAATTTGGGCTCCTGCATGCACATTTGTTGGCTTGGGATTTTCATTTTTTAAATCTGTTTACGCCACAAGTCATCTTAGCCCCTCCACACACGCCGATTCTTAATATAAACATGAATTCAGATGAGAGCTCGACAACACTGAGGTGACACATTATAAACATGAGGAAATTATACAGTGCTGAAGCCAAAGTGTTTGACTCTATTGAATCTGGCATGATGACTTCAGTGATGAATCAGGAAGTCTGTCTAAAAGGAAGGCAGTTCACTCTTTATTGAACCTGCTGACAGCCTTATGTCAGTGTGTTAATGCTTAACTGAGGTTTAATAACTCGGAAGCACAAGATATCAGATTTGTGACCTAATGATGATGTGATAGCCCTCTTAAGCCACTTAATCTATCACCCTTGTAACACAAGTCTTGTCTCTTTGCAGGTGAAACACTTGACTCGTGACTGGAGAACAACAGCTTATGCTCTGAGACACTCAAAGATACTTGAGCTGAACGATGAGGGGCGTAAGGTGCGGCGTAAATCCGCAGTGCCAGTCTTTGCCAGCGAATCTTTGCCTAGCCGCATGCTGCTGTTAAGCGATTTGCAGAGGTGGCCAGAGCTGGCTGCTCTCACCAAGGAAAATGGAAATGGTGAGGGAGGAGCCACTCAGCAGGAGCAGCTGATGAAGCTGTTGCTAAAAGCATTTGGAACATACGGCACTATAGCCTCTGTCAGAGTCCTGAAGCCGGGGAAGGACCTGCCGGCTGACCTGAAGAGGCTGAGTGGTCGCTACTCTCAGCTTGGCACTGAGGAATGTGCCATTGTGGAGTTTGAGGAGGTGGAAGCTGCTGTAAAAGCCAACGAAGCTGTGGGGGCCGAGGATGGAGGGGCCAGTTCACTGGGGCTGAGAGTGGTCCTGATTGGCACCAAGCCACCCAAAAAGAAGGTCCCAAAAGAGCGGCCCCGCGAGGAGGGAGGGATGCGCAAAAGCCGCTCCCTTAACAGCAGAGTACGAGAGCTTCAGTACCACGGGGACGACTCGGCCTGCAGCTCCTCAGAGACTGAAAGCACCCCCACGTCACCCAGGCTGGCCAGAAAGTCCCAGTCATGCAACAAGCTCAGCCCCACCACCGCAGGCATCGCCTTCCAGAACAATCACCTGAGTCCTGGTATGTCCCCACGTAACAGCCCCTGGTCGAGCCCCCGTGCCAGCCCCTGTCCTCAGCGCAAATCTCCCCATTCCCACAAGTCTCCTTTAGCCAGCGAGGGCAGACTGAGTCCTGAACCTGGGCGCCGGTGGGCAGACTACTCCTCGGACAGCAGCCTCACCCCCTCAGGGAGCCCGTGGGTTCAGCGGCGCAAGCAGGTGGCGTCTCAGGAGAGCAGTCCGGTCGGCAGCCCGATGCTGGGTAGAAAGATCCAGAACGCAGACGGCCTGCCGCCAGGGGTAATGAGGCTGCCCAGGGGTCCCGATGGTACTCGGGGCTTTCACTGTGTCGTTGGCGAGAGGGGAAAGACTGCAGCCACTCAGACTTGATATGTGGAGCATCCTTGTGCATCCCCTGTCCCCCAGAAATAAAGTGATACATTGGAAATTTGAGCTGTTGTTGGCCGTGTTGCTCAGCCCCCGCCCCACGTTTGAGACTGTGCAGATATATTTTTGTTGAGTGCATCAGTTTTCAGTCTTTGTTATATTTTTATACGGCATTTTGAGTTAACATGGTAACATTAGTGATTTACTAATGGAAATTTGAGTGAATGTAAATTGATATTGCTTTGAGAGGGAACTTTACATCCGCCACTGAAATGGACCATGTCACCTCCATAGCATTTAAACTTGTTGTATTTGGGGCGAGCCGCAAAAAGGTATTCCACCTTTTTTTTCCCTTTTCTTTTTTAACAAAAAATTCAGTGTCCTCTGTCTTGTGTGTAAAAGCTCGCAACATTGTCTGTGAATGGTGTATAAGTGTGTAAGTGGTGTAAGTGGCATAGGCACATGGACTTGATAGAGATATCACCATATGCCTTTTCTGTATTCGTCTACCGTGAGTTCCATTTTTACATACGATTTAAACTGAGGCCATATTCGTTCCACTGCCATAAGGGTTGGACAGCTCATCTTGGACATCATATTTTTTGTTTTAGTTTTTATTTTGCCTTTTTTAATTTTATCATTTTCAGTGCGCTGTGGCATTTAGTTGGTAAGGGTCTCCTGTAGCCCTGTACATGTTCGGCAGGTAGCTGCTTTATTTATTTTTTTAGCTTTTTATTTGTTCTTGGTTTCCATCAGTCTAAGCTCACAATGAGGTTTGAGGGATGTTCAGGTCAGGCAGAATAGATGCTCTTATGTTCTTGCCTTTACATCTGAGCTGGGGTATTTGTACACTGCAATTCTTATTGTACAAATAAATCACTAAAATTGCAACTGGCCTGACGTCTTCTCTTTGTTTGTGACACATTTTGAGTTGGTCTTAATGTTCTGAAACAACCATGATCCAGTCTTATTTTTTCTTTCAATATGTAGCAGGATTAAGTGAGATGTTGTTACTGTGCCAAGAGTGTAGAAGCGATCTCCGACTTGGAAAGCAGAGTTGGCACATTGGTGTGCTTTAAAGTGAATTGCACAGATGGGAGGATGATAACACTGTTGATGGATTACAAGAAATATCAACCTTCTATGAGAAACAGAAATCTGACAAATATGGAGTAGTTGTTGCACAAGCAGTTATTAAATTGTCTGTCGTTGAATTAGCACCGTCCGTGTGCACATGGTCCAGGTTGAATTCACATGTATTTAACACAACTGGTTGCATAATTGTCCACCTGTTCAGCATGTAGCAGAGGCACATCTGCTGCATACTGAAAAGGTATGTACATGCTACATAAACAATTAAAGCTCTGAGACTATCTGTATGAAGTGGTCAGGTTTGCACATCCCCATTTATCCGTGGACCAGGCTCTGTCAGGTTGCATGGCGACCGTGAGTGAAGGACAATTTAAGCCTTACCACAGTGTTTTGATTGGATTGAGGTTTGGATTGTGAATTGACTACTGGACAGTGTTATTGTAGTTTTGAGGACATTCCTGTCTAAATTTGGCTTTGTGATTGGGGTTGCTGTGTTGCTGAAAAATAAATCATCTTCCACAGTTCTCCTGCAGACTGCAGCAGGTTTTTCTCCAGGATTTGTCCGTGTTTTGCTGCATTTATGTAAGCCTCTCCTATCACGAACCTTCCAGGCCCTGCTGCAGAGAAACATGCCCACAGCATAAACAGTCTAAGCTTCTGGACGGCGTCTTATTAGAAAGGTTGTTTTCCATTGAATGTTCCTTTTACTGTGAAAATAACAAGGAGTAGGATATTTCACTTACAGGTGTATGTATCTGAGAATCATTTGTCAGTCCATGATTACAAAAACAGCAAAGTAAAAGAGGTTAATACTGATGCAATCAGTAATTTTGTGTTTTATATTTGTCCTTATCATAATGTTTCAGTGCTTTGTTTTTGCTTTGACATTGAATGGTTCTAACAATCAGTGAATAAAATCATTACTCCATTGTTTTTTATTGTTGTGTTACAAAATGAAAAAGCTCCATATAGGCGAATGTAATTTGTGCCAGGTCCTCAGGTGGTATCAAATGCTCCTTAGCAACAGTCCAAATGTGGGTAGAAGAGAACACACAGTTGGATGCTCATAGAGCCGGTGGACTTTTAAAATCATGTTGTTGCAGCGTTCTGTTTATCCACTTTTTTTGTTAGATATGTTATCTCCCGTAGGAGGGATTTTAATAGGAGGACACAGTCTGTTAGGCTGTGTTGGATACAGAGGGTCAGAGCTGGCGCTTCAAAATTCAGAGATGTAAAGGGACTGAGTGGAATTGCATAAGAGGGAGGATGAATAAACTTTTGTTCTCCTCTTTGCATGATTAGCAACTCAAAATCAGGAAGTCGTGATGCCTTGTGTTTTTGACAAGCAGTGTCATGGCTCAACTCCCTTTGACTGCTCACTCCTACGGTGCCAAAAAATACTGTTTGGGAAAATTAAACTATTATTCTCATCAGATGAAATTCTTTATAATTACAGTTAGGGATAGTTCCATACTCACAGAAAATGGAAATATAAAGAGAGATAATAACAAAAACCAAATGGCACTCTGGCTATTATTTGTAATTGGGCAGCAGGCATTGATGTATGAATACAAAGTTATTAAGTGCAGTAATTTAGCTTTTTACTCAAGACTGGATTTTTCACAAAGATAATTAGTAAAAAGAGGGGAAGAGACTACATCTGTAGAAGTTATTCAGTGTCGTGTCATTGTGAATTAGGCAGTACTCTACTAAATTATTCCCACATCATTATGTGTTACACGTGGTTTTAAAATCATGAACCATATAATCATGTACACATAATCACATGCATTTAAGCCATTAACTGTGCTTTAAATGCTCTACCCACCAACTGATAACAAACACATTTATGTCTGCACATTAACAACACGGTATGAACCAGACAAACTGAGGTCATGCTGGACTCTCAGTGATCATGAGGTTCTTGTGGATGCAGGATTACAAAGCCCTTTGTTAGTGTTTAAATTACAGGTCTCCAAATGGTTCCAAAAAAATGAGAGAAGTCTCCTCCTCAACTGAGAGAACATGACAAACACTTGCATCAGTCTGTGGGAGGGAGCTGGAGTAACTGTGGGGGGGCGGGGGGAGGGGGCGGAGTCAGATTTGAGGAACAAGAATTAGGGTGGAGATAAATATACAAGCGTCTCAGCGAAGCAGCCAATCGGAAAAGTCGACACAAAGGCCAAGAGCTTACTAGAAAGGAAATGATTTTTTCCTCCTGATATTTCTCTTTTAACCCCATTATGTAACATCGGTGCAAAGGTATCTAAACAAATTGTGGAATACTGCTGATGTAAAAACTTGACTCACCGAGATAACGGTCACAACTTGATAAATATGTTGACTGCTGTCCTTTGCAAACCAGTGCCTTGCTCATGGGCCTCTGAATCGCATTAGATTAGGAATGGAGTGCTACTATGTTACCCTCCCGACCTCCTCCTTCTGTCACACGTCTGTGGGTAACATCAGCTTCTGGCACCACTCGCTGTGTTTAATGTGAGAAAAAGCACAGACATCTGTGAAAATGACCTCAGCTAATAATAGAGCTCTGAATTCCAATCACAGGCAGCAGGGAGAACAGCATTTAAGTAGAAAACCTGTCTCATTTCCTTTTGAAATTAAATATCTGTTCTGCTCAAGTTCCGGATATTGACACGATGCAAAGGAAGACCACCGAGTAAGGAGTCAATGGAGCATCTAAAAGAAATAACAAAACATAGTTTTGGTCCAGAACGAGCGTTAAAGTTAACAGAAGAAAGGCCACACTGGTCACTTCATTTTAGAAAATGTAATATCTCAGCTCTATTACTGTTAGACTATTTGCCTTTTGTTTTTGCTTTAAAATCCCCTGGTGTTACTGTAAAACCCAACCATATCATATACTGAGTCAGTGTGCCCACACTAAATACTGCAACAGACCATAAATAAATAAAAACATGAAAACATGTTTTTGTGTATTCACTGACAATTTGTTAGCAGTGTTGAGTACAATTCGATGAACATATATTTCACTGTTTTTAAAAAAATCATTTAGTGTCCCAAATGAGAAAAACACAAAATCAAAAAATCTGAAAACATATTTACATAAACTGTGCTGTCTCAAGCGAACATCTTACAGTGTTGGTACAGAGTTGTTTTTTTTAACAATGTGAATGTGAAGAGTGATACTGAGGAGAATTACCAGTTGAATGGAGAGGATATCTCCAGCATCTCCAAAACGGGAAACCACAAGTAGCTGCAGTTTTCTAGTGCAACACATCGAGAGTTTCAATATTTATCATGAACAAACATACAGCGTCAGAGATTGTTATCTGTACATTTCCCAAAAATCAGACAACATGCTGCAGTAAGGGATGACAATGATAACAGTTGCTGTTTGAGACTACAGTAACTCTTATTTATGCAACATATGAACTTTAAAAATGAACTTTCACTTTCTAACATTTGATGTGCATTCAAAAGGCCATGGCATCATTTATCTTGCCCAGAGGGCAATGTTTTTACAGTTGTGGGCTGAACTGCCGACTCAATGTAGGAAAAAACAAAGTACATGCAAAATAACCGTTCGAATATCCACATAAGCAATGATCTGTTGGAAATAAAAACACCTTAACACGTTCTATTCTGCATATTCATGCTTTCAGGACATAAATTTTACCTTCCAATCTGTCTTTTGCGTATGGTGGCACTAAAAAAAGCTCTGTAGCCATGGTTACTATTTGACCCTCACTGATGCAGTTATCTTGTAATAAGGGAGGAGCTATATGCAGCTCCAAGGTGACATGAAGTTTGTGAAAGCAGTGCTCCACAGGAAACCAAAGGTATCTATCAGCACAACAGAGTCTAACCACCAGTTTAGTCAAACCAACTAGACAGACATAATTATTGGCTCCACATCCACCTGCACAGCTCCATCTGCAGAATCTCACCAGGAGACAGACGCACAATGATTAGGATTGATCTGATGGTTGTGTGGGTAGAGTCATCATTGGTGTGATGAGGAAAACACTTCCTGCCTGTTAGCAGATGGGATGCAGAAGTGTTGCACAGCGAGTTTGGGCAGGCAAACGTGCTAAAAACACAGTATCTCAGATCTTCAATCTGAGTGAAGCGGTGTGAAGCAGAAGAGGGCACAAACCAGCCATGTCTCCAGAGATTTGCTTCAGATGTAGAGAGAACCATCAGCAGGTCCCACATAACCAATCCCTATCAGAAGAACATCTATTAAAGTCCAAATGCCCAGGCCTCCGAAGCTGAAGAGTTTGCCCAGACCCTCTCTCCACTGGCCCAGATAAAATCGATCTGCTCCGAAACCTCCAAGTGTAATGCTACCGAAAGAAAGAGCAGAAAGAGTAAGACGTGATATTAGAGCACACATCCTGATCCACAGATTTCTTTAGAATGTTTCCACCATCTAGTTCGGTCATAATTGATGTGATGCTACTGACAAGTTTACCTGAGGGCTAATGCTGTTGACCATTTGTATCCACCAGTCCAGTTACAAAATAAACGCTTCTGAAAACGTCTTTTACCTACAAGAGAAAAAGGCACAACATCTGTACCCTGATGTTTAAAGTATTTCCTACTCAAATTAAAAATTACAACTAATTATTATGACTGAAAAAGCATTTCCATTGACAAATTTACATGTGTTAAAAATGTTAAAAAACAAAAAACAAATTCATTACATTTTTTTGTGACTATCACATAGTTGGTTTTCATTTCAGTTCCGACATTCTGTAATCATGTCCCTGAAGAGATCAGGGAGCACATGTGCTAAATCCTTTGCCTCTAAATTCTGCTCGCTCAAAGTTTCTTTTAGGACTATTTGGCTGCTATGATAAATGTGATACGGTTGAACAGATTAAATACATTTACTGATATTATTTTTCTGATTTTCACCTGATAGACAAAGAGTGTGACATTATACTGCTTGTAGGAGAGAAAGGTAAACATCCTGTAACTACTGAAAGCAGTACAGGCTGTAATCACTCTACACTGTGATATTTCTAGTTCAGCGTACATATTGTTTGTATTTAGATGAGTATCATCACAAATAAATGCTGTTGTGCTCTCTTCTTTCCCATACGTGTTTATATGCATAGGAAACTTACTGGGTAGTTTTTTCCCCAACCTTATTTCCTTAATGCAGTTGGCAAAAAGGCTTCGCAGGTCACTAATTTCTGTGTTTACTTTCAGTGTGCCTCAAAACAAACACGTAAAAACCGAACTGCTATGAGGACCCACAGAGCCATGATGGCCACATTAATATATATATATAAATACGCCAGGAATAAACTGGAATAGGCTATCAGTTCACATTAGCACCCTGAGGCAAAACAGTTTTTAAATTCTGAGTGTCATTCTTTTCAAAACAACTATGAGCGTCGTTGACTAAGACATAATTATTCCACAAGTTAAGATACCAAACAGGCTTTTCAGCAGAGCCTTTACCATACCTAAACAATGTACATGGTCTAACACGTCACAGGTTGCGTTGTAGCGCTTGCGTGGGCAGGAGACTGTCATACAGTTGGTGGAGTTTGAGCAGCGGTACTGGGACGGATCCAGCTGCCAGCAGAACTGACAGATGATGGAGAGGGAGAAGTTTGTTTGCTGTTGTCCTGACTCTCCCTGCAAATACAAAATAATAATAATAAATCACTACACAAGAATTCTCAGAATAAAGCAACAATCACCTTTTTAAAAACTTTTAAACAAGGTACAAACTTTATAGAACTCAATGTATGAATCTCACTCCCCATTTATGCAACACAGATCGATCACAAGATGAAATGCTACTCACTATACAGTGAACCCCTTTGTTGGGTTTACAGTTGAAGGAAGCTGGTTTGCCATAGGTGCAGTTGTGTTGGTAATTGCACTGAATGCAATCTGCTGGCAGGCGACTACACAAACCTCCACTGGGACACTTGGAAGTGTCGCTCTCTTCATCTGCAGGAGACACTGAAAAACATCCAGCAGAGTTACAGAGTTAATGTAACATAACAAAACTTTGATTGCAAGTTAGTTTTACAACTGTATGTCCGGCATCATTATTGGGTGTGCAAATGGGCTTATGATTACATCCCTTTGAATCTAGTGTTAAACTGGGACAACGCGGCTGTGGGAGGTAAATGACTCACAGTCTGTCCTCAAAGAAAGCAAACCATCAGAGGGTCATTGAGCAAAGCCATTTCTTCCTGATTGCTCCATTATGTGTGCCCGCTGGACAGCAAAAGCAAACTGTTGCTGCTCTGTTGAAAAGTAATTACTCTACAAAGTCTGGGCAACACAAGAGCAAGATTTTCTTTTATGTCATACATAATAAAAATGGAAAAAATACTTTGAGTCAAATCAAGAAATATGCACATAAGATGTATTTAAACATGCATCAGTCCTCTCAGAAACAGCCATTGTTTCTTTGATCCTGCTTGTGCGATATTATAAAGACAAATAAAATTTAACCTTTTCCTGAGTTTTATTACAGTTATTGGATAGCAAAAGCTGTATTTTACATTTTTCAATTTGAACACTTATATACAAATTTGCAGACTATATTCCTGGATATATAAAAGGAATCATTTTTCAAAGCACGTGCACATAGGAAAATGCTCTGAAGGTCATAAAACCATATGTAAAATTTAAAATAATTCAATCTGTTAAATATCACAAATCAAAAAGTTGTTCATGAGGAATTTTGGTCACCCATTACTTTCATTAGTATCTGTAAAAAATCTGAAGTGAATCCCTGTGACACATTCTGGCTAGAGCTATAGCAACATTTAACTGTCAACTAATTTGATTACTGATTATTTTGGTTAAGTCCAAACATTTGACGATTTTAGCTTCTCGAGAAAAAAGGAAGTGGTTTTCTTCTGTTCCCTGATCTGCTGTTTTTGTATGTGGAAAGCTTTTTAATGGATGCAACATTGGTGGAAGCCCATCTAAATTTCCTACAGTGTGGGAAGAAAAAGTCAATCTTGAATCTTTGCCTTGAAACTTTTTTTGTGCATTTTGGAGTGCTGCCCATGTCATTCAAGGATAAAACTCTGGATTTAGGGGAATCTAGTTCCAAACAATTATGCTTTTTCCAATTTTATTCCAAACAATTAACTGAATTGTGATAATCAGATGACCTGATAATGAAAATAATCAACAGTTATAAAACATAGTATGATTAGCTGTGATTATTGACTGCAGTTACATGGCATCTTTGTAAAACAGTACGATTAGTGCTGACTTCATACTGCAGTGTTCACCTGAGGCAGCAGCAGGGACCACCGGGCTGGTGATGACAGGTCCATGCTGGGCATCTCTGGTGTAGGGAGGATCCTGGCCGACATGAGGAGAACTCAGGTACCCTGACAAGCAAACAGACAACCAAGATAATTTACAACCCACTCAGTCTTCTGTCGTGACCAAAACCTGGTAAATACAACAATATTGTGATGAGTGGAAATAGGTTTTGATCGACAACCGCTACATTTACTCAATTCACGTGTTACTAGAAAGTCAGTATTTTAAGGTTGGTTATAAATTAGAAGTCTAGTACAGGTGTTAATGATTAAAAATCTAAAAAATCAAATCTTAGCTAGTGCTTTACAATAACTTTAGCGAGCTGCTCCACTGAGGCGTCAGCTAGCTAATGACACTTCTTCCAAATTAGCATCAACACTTAGCCGTTAGTTGTCCTTTCTTATAAATTAATTACTGCATAATTACCAGAAGATGTTTGGTGTATTTTCTAAACAATTGTTCAATTAGCACTCCTCACTGCATGTCATGTTTTCATTGCTAACTAGCTATGTCACTGGGTCGACCAGTGTGAAGTTAGCTTGCTAGCTAACCATTTAATGCTAACTCAGTGGGATAAAGCTAACGTTAGCCGACAACGACAAATAACCTGAGTGTGAGTTAGGCTTACACACAGACTAGACTGTAAGTGTCCCTGTAAACATACCGTTAACACACTGTAAGACCAGGTCCATAAACAATACGACAATAATCCCGTAGCTTTTAAAGCAGCGTCCCCGGTCTGGTCTCCACATCTGACAGTTAGTAGCCATTGTTGCAGCAGAGCGAAGCTGCGTTCACGGCGTGTGGGGAAAAACAGTGTTACCGATCTTTTAGTAGTCTGAAGTCCGGGGAAGTAAAGTGGTCGTGACTACACATCACGTAAAATCTTTGTATAAGGTAATGTGAAGTTTTTTTTCCTTCCAATATAGGGTTATTAATTGTCATTTCCTCCACAAACAGCCTACAGCAAAATAGGCAACAAAAACATGTGGTCTTTAACTTGCCATAGCAACCATACATTACACCCACCCTATTGTATAAATATGATTTGATACACTCTTTAATGCAGTTTCATATCAAAATAGCATTACGGTTTTTTCCTTTTGTACACCATTTATTCTGTAAATGATACCAACGTCGTCCTCCTGCTTGTGCCAGAGGACTCACGTGGAAAGAGGAACCATGAGAGGTATAAATTTCACAATCTGACACTATGGTATGTTCCTGATCTGATCTGTCATTACATGTTGAGTGAGCCTGTGCTGTATATTGCTCAACAGTTATGAAATACAGCTGGAAATTCTGTTATTGTCAACTTTTAACCTGGACACGTCACTGAAAATTGCTCAACATCTTGTCATTGCTTAGAAATGAATAAACTGATCAGACAGGAAAAAAAACCTGGAAGGCTGCATGTCACTACTACAATTTATCATGACATCTAACAGCTGTTAAAACATCAAGTTCCTCTGTTGTGAAAGTAAAGGGAAAAACATACACTCACAGTCACATTGGGCAAATGTGTTTTATTTCTGAGATTTTCCCATGGAGGCTGATCTTTGTCTGTGCCACATTCAGCTTTCACTACGACAATGATCACTTGGTTTCCTTTAATTATCAAGTAACTTTCCTTCTGATAGATCTCCTTGACATAACACCACTTGACTCACACCACGCACAAAATCTTTTCCACCCATCACTAATGATCACCCGGGCATTCTCATATCTTTGCCAGCTCCTTTCATTACATTTACTTACAGAACATCAGTTCATCTACTCTGGTCAGCCCAGTTACTCGGACTGATTTCTATGTAGTGCACTTGCCTATTTCCATCATTATATGTGCCATCATTTATCCCTTTACTGCTCATCGGACTGTACTCCTAACACTGAGGTATTAAAATGCAAGACTCTGCTTTGTTCTTCATGCTGCTCAGAACTCCTCCTCTGCGCTTCGACAGCGGGACTGTTTGAGGAGGGTCAGGCGTGCCATCACCTCGGACACCGACAGTTCTCCGTGGATTTTGTTGTCCCTCGTGCGCACATTGACGCTGTTAGTCATCTTCTCCTTCTCTCCGACCACTGCCAAGACACAAGAAGACAACAGCTTGACATGGGCCAAGAAATGCCACACAAACACACACAGCTACCCTAACACAGTTCCCGCTCTGTGCCACTGAATTCAACAATTGTGGCTGGTGAGCCAGCTTGAAGGTCCACTTCTCTTACAATAAACAGTAAAGGTTTATTTTGACTCACCAACATTCTCATGGTGGGTCTACTGACAGCAGTGCAGTAAAACAGACCAATCCAGTGTTTTAATATTTCAGCCTGTTTACTAAACTTCTTTTACACTTTGTCTTCCTTCTGATCATTTTGAAACTACACCTGCAAGTCTGCACGGCTTCAAATCAGCAGTTAAGTAGTTTATATCATATTTGATGACTGGACGTCTGACATCGCACTAAAAACCCTGAAAAAAAAAACTAAAAAAAGCCTAATAAAAACTATAACTCTGATATGTCTTGGAACATGTTTGTATGTTTGCATGAAAACATTTGGAATAACTGAATGTTTCTTCAATCAAACTTGCTTCAGCTTCCGTGCTACACTGATTCCTTTTTGTTAAACCTGAAGCTTCTGAATGGTGTGGTCCTTAAAATTTAAATCCACTAAAAACCATATGAAGTCTGCTCTCCCTTTTACATTGTGGTGACATGTAAAAAGTGAAAAAGTACTACTTAAATTGAGCAGATTGTCCAATCAGCAAGAGACGAATTATTGCAACAATCGTAAAAAAAATAAATTATCTTTAAAAACAGACTGAATATCATGGGATGAACCAATTAAATGTGCAGCAGTGTATAAAATTTCAGGCAAGTTTGATATTCAGATTCTTATCTATTATGCAAATTGTCCAAATTTGTACCTCAGCATGACAAAAAGCCCAAACAAACAGCAAGACTTAAAAAGAGTTTTCTTCCCTGACAACAAGAACAAGAAGCCCTGCAGCAGCAGATGGTGTGGCCCCCACAGAGCCCTGATCTCAACATCATGGAGTCAGTTGAAGATTACATGAAGAGGCAGAAGCTACTGAGACCGCCTAAATCCATGGAAGAGCTGTGGCAAGTTCTCCAAGATGCTTGGAATAAACTGCGTGCCAAGGAGCTTGAAGAACTGTTTGCAAGTGTACCAAGAAGAGCTGATGCTGAGCTAACTGTAAAGGGTGCTTAAATAAAGACTAACACTAAATACTGATAAGATTTAGTTTGTTTCTGTTGACTGCAATTTGCAAAAATGAAACTGACAGATTTAAAAAGAAGAAAGACACGCCATCATTTTTTAAATCATCATTTCTAAAACTTTGGCCCGTCAATTTGATTTTACTTGGGGAGGTACATTTTCTCACCAAGAATGAAGTTATATTGAGCCAGCTGAGCGTTTCGGATTTTCTTGTTCAGAAGACAGCTGGAGTCCAGGTCAGCTTCTGCCATGAAACCAGCTTCTGTAAACTGCTTACACACCTGAAAGATAGAAATATAGTTCATTAATATATAGTAGGCTTCACAACCACTCTACACTTGAAAAAGTTTCATATGATTGTATTAAAATGTGGTCAAGATGTGGAAGATATACCCTCTTGGCGTAATCCTCACAGGAGGGGTTGACAGGCACTAACATCACCTGACGTGGAGAGACCCACAGAGGCCTGGTGGGGGGACAGACAGGCTATTATAATCTTCACATATTTTGTCCTCCAAAAAATGACCTGTGTGAAATCTTTATGATGAGGGGTAGTTAAAATTATGAGAGATGTTACTACAGTGGATTGTGGCATGTCATTCGTAACCATCGTAAAACAGGATATTACCACAAAAACACCTAGAATAAAGACAAAGACCATCTGATTTATCACACACAAGACAGGTCAAAAGAGTGGGTCATAGTCATCATTGTACACTGTGTGTATTATGCCATTTTGAATTGAAGCTATTAAATGACAGAGCAACCAGAAAGTATCCCACCATTTCCCTGCATAGTTCTCTGTGAGAATGGCGATCATCCTTTCCACTGAGCCCAAGATGGCGCGATGGATGATGACTGGTCGGGCTTTGTCATCTCCGTCCTTTCTGTCATCACAGCGGCAATAAAGAAAAAGAAAATGACACCTCTCTGCTCAATGTGGTGGTATGCAAACAAAACTTATCTGACTACTTGTATTATTTTACTTCAATTAAAATTCTATTTGTATAGTGCAGTTTCATATGAAAGCAAAGTGCTTTAATTAATAAAACAACAGTAAAAATGTTTCATTATTGACCCTGCACTCACTCTCATACCTGTATCTACCTTAAAATCTAGTTGTTTGCCACTTAATCACCATCTGCTTTTATCAGTCTTCCCTTTTCTATAGGCAACACTGGGCCAATTGAACTGATGCACAACCTGTAAATACTATTACTCATGTATTGTCTGCTGTCTGACGACGTAAAGATTGTTTTCCCATTCCTGGTTTATTAATTGAAGTTTCTGATGAGGCAATAATCACCACCTCTTCACTGAGTTCAAATTTGCATACAACTCATCAGCTCTTAAACAGTACAACTCCATAAAGCACAGCGTACACGCTGAGACATCTTATCCAGGAGAGACTTAACACATAATCCTTGGTGCAGTAAAGCGTACAGACTCAGCAGTGCGTCAATGTTTTGATTAGGTGACTCACCCCACAAAGGTCAGGTTGAAGCGAATAGGCAGCTGGAAGTCCAGCTGAATGGTTGCACACTGGTGGTAACGTCCGATTGCATCTTTGATCTTAATGTCAATCTGCAATGGCAGACAAATAATTACAGTCATTTTCAAAACCTCAGATAATCAAATTTATCATAAGTTTGGTCATGTTCTAACCTTGGGTCCATAAAAAGCACCGTCTCCAGGGTTGAGTTTCCATGGCTCCCCGAACTCATTCAGGCTGTTTTCCAGTTGCTGTCCAACATGAGGCACAAGTTACCATGTAATTTAAATTTAAAAAGTGAAAGGCAATCGCTGCGTTGCAAACCAAGTCATAGTGAAGTGCACAATCAAGGATAGAGGACATTTTTCCAGTCGCACTCTGCACGGCCTAATGCACCTTTATATTTAAACTTCAAGTGGTGCCTTTATACAACTTGCAAGTGGACGAAAGTAACAGAAAAATAAAGTCAAACAAATTAGTGGTTTGTTGTTTTGACCACCCACAGAAAATCAAAGGACTTCACAGTGACTCAGAGACCTGATACCACAGCATGATCGCATGACAGGGAACCAGTTCTGTCATCTACATCCATCAGTGTCAACCTGAGTATTTATCTGCTGAAATCTAAGGTGTGTCAAAGTCCCTGCAGCGTCTTGTACTCAGAAGACAAAATCAGATCTTATGCTGAATATTTGGAGAGTAGCTCGAGCTCATTTTTACACGTTAAACTGTAACTATGACACTGTTTACCTTCTCAGCCTGGTTCCACACAGCAACATCGCCCAGATACTTCTCCGGACGAGTGGAGAGGTGAAGCTGGAAGGAGAATCCAAACACATCGTAAACACAGCGGAGGAAGTCCAGACAACCCTTCATCTCTGATTCGATCTGCAAAGGAAAACAAATGACTCACAATTTAGGAAGTGACTCATAATAAGCAGGTACTTGTTTTGACAGAAACATTTTTCACATGAAAAGTTCTGAAAACAAAAATCATTCTCTGTCATCATCCCACAAAAATGTTAAATGTTAAAAACCACTGATGTTTTTCACCTGATCCATCGTGCAGAAAATGTGAGCGTCATCCTGCTGGAAGCGGCGCACTCTGGTCAGTCCAGTTAGTGTTCCTGAGAGCTCATTCCTGTGGAGGACCCCGAAATCTGCCAGCCTCAGAGGAAGCTCCCGCCATGAGCGAGGCCTGTGGCCAAACATTAGACTACAGGACAGACAGGGAGTAGAAAATCAAATGACTGTGACATGCATAAAACACTGTGTGTGCAGTTTGACATACAACCACTGGAATACACAATATTTCCTCTCTGAGAGCTCTAAATTTACCAGTGCCCAGGGCAGTTCATTGGCTTCAGAGCAAAGATGTCATCTTCAACAGGGAAGGAGAACATATTTTCACTGTAGTGCTGCCAGTGGCCAGATGTCTCCCACAGTTTGCTGTTATAGATGTTGGGGGAGGCTACTTCCTGAAAGCCTCTTCTCCAGTACTCATCCTACAAAAACAACAAAACCACATAAGCTAAACACAGCAGTTGGACTGCACAGGTGCATCACTTGAGCTGAACTCAATCATGACTTCTGGCAAATCTCAAGCTATTGCAATGAAAAATCACATCTTGTGGGTTTTATTTATCCATTTGTTGCCCCTAAGCAACACATTCAACAGCCTGTTGAGCTGTTTAGCAGCCAGCAGGAGAAGGCCGGTGTAACTGGAAGGATTTCTGCGGATATGTGAAACTGTGAAAATCAAACAAGAAGGTGGTGAAAAAAGATAATGCATGCTCAGTCAGATTTTCCTAAATTATTGTTATTATTTAGCTAAATGGCAAATGAGTGCATTTACTGCAAAAACCATGTCACTATTCTCCAGGGATAATTATGAGCAGGGTTCTTAGCACAGCAAGTTCTCAGTCTTGAATGTTCCTGCAATATGTTGTAGCGGGAAATGCATAGCATCCTCATCCATTTTTTTCCTTCCAAAGCAATAACAGACTTAAGTGATGTGATAATGATCTTGCACTCTTTCTGTGCAATGTGGTCTTTTTGGCTTGGTCTGGTTTGTGGGTGTTTGCCGTGAAAGTCTTCAAGATGCCAACATGTATTTGCAAGTGCACCACAGAGAGAAGTTCCTGTAGAGTCAATAGACTTGGCTAAGGAGTTCAAGTTAGTCAGAAATCAAAAGTTTGAACTCAAAATGAAATCTTCTAGTTGTTCTAGCAATCATTCAACGTAATTGCCAAATATGCCCAGTGAAAATCTGAGTCATTCTATGATTTGAAGGGGCTGAATATTTATTCAATCCATATTTCACATTGTGTATTTTGAATTAATTGACATTACTAGAAATTGGTTCTCACTTTGACACAAAGTAGTCTTTTTTGTAAATTCTTGTCAAAAAAGTCAAATACTTTATTATTTTTTGAGGATGATTCAAGGTCTCAATCAACCTGGCACATCTGGACGCTGCAATTTGGCCCCATTCTCAATGTCATGACTCAACAGCCGTTTTCAAGTCCAGCAACTATCTCTCTTCTGGATTGAGGTCTGAGCTCTGACTCGGCAACTCCAGAACATTCACCTCATCTTTAAACCATGTCTAGTGAAGCTTTGACTGTATGCTTTTTGTCATCGTCTTGCTGGAAAAACAAATCTCCCAAGTTGCAGTTCTCCTGCAGACTACATCAGATTGTCCTTTCAGGATTTCCCTAAACTTTGCTGCATTCATTTACCCACTACCCTCTAGTCTTTCAGAGCAAACGGCTGAGAAATATCCCCACAACAAAGGCCAAAAGGGTCAATTTTGTACTTGTCATACCGAAGAACCTTCTTCCAGTTGACTTGAGAGCCTCCCCACATAAACTCTAATCAAGATTTTTTCAGCAGTGGCTTTCTCTTTGTCACTTGCTTAAAGCTTTTACTGTTGAAGAACCCGGGCCGTTATTGTATGCACAGTGTCTCCCATCTCAGCTGCTGAAGCTTGTAAGTCCTTCAGAGGAGCCATAGGTGTCTTGGTGGCCTAGTTATATGCAGGACTATTGATCCACCAGTGACTGGACCTTTCAGAAACAGGTGTATTTATACTACAATCACTTGAGACACATTCAGTGCACTAAGACAGCTTTCATTTCACTAATTGTGTGGCTTATAGCATCACATGGCTGCAGCTGTGTTGAATTAGGTAAGTCACTTTAAAAGGAGTGAATACTTGCAACCATTTATTTTACTTTTTAATTTGTTTTTAATTTAATTGAATTTAATTAATCAGCATTACTTAGTAGAGATCTGTTTTCACTGTTGAAATAAAAGAGTCTTTTTTTGTGAGTTCTTGTCAAAAAAAGACAGATTTCCGGACTGAGCCAAGCTTTTCCTGGATCTCTAGGGAGAATTTAAACTGATGGAGCTGAACAAAACTATTCAGTTCACTGTTCACTCACAGCTCATCTTTGAGCTTCTTGGTGATTGCAAAAGTCAGTGGTTAGTGGTCTGCATATCAATGAGCTGGCAATCACTGCCAATACACTAGAAATCTTAAGCACAGCCCGAGCCTCATGGGCTTAGACTGAAAATGATTATAAGCGTTCTTTTGTTTGAGAATCCCTGGAGTGTCTCTTTTACTTCAAAACTATAAATGCTACATAGAAGCTGGTGAAATGCTTTACGGATTTTGTTCTAAAATAAACTGCAGTTGATATTGACAGAGCTTAGTGGAGATCCCAAAATAAATGTTTTGAAATGGTAGCAATACAGTCAATATAATTTGTATTAGAACAAATTATTTCATAATTACCGACCACAGCCTATTAAGGTAGCAATTCTGAAAAACCCTGTTACAATATAATTACCAAATGGGGTATAATTAAGCACACTGTGGACGGGAGGTATTTAATTAAACACAATGGCTAAATATGCACAATGATGATTTGTGTATTGGCCTGAAAACCCATTCTTCACATCTCTGAAGCTGTAATATTAGCTTTGTAATGATATGATGTAGAATGAATATTATTATACTGATTTACAGTTAAGATAAAAGGTACAAATTTCATTTAAAAAGAAAAAACAGAGGATCATTATCTGAAGACCACTGTTGCTCACTTCTGACACTTAAATAGACAGAAAATTGTGAGATATACTGTAGATAAAAGTCACTGAAAGGCTTAAAGCCATCACTCCTACCCTGATGAACTCTGTGAGGGTGTTGTAGATGTAGGCTCCACGTGGCATAAAGAAACAACTGCCTGGACTGAGGTCATGGAAGAAGAACAGCTCCTGATCCTGTGAAGCACACAAAGACCACTTTTTAATGACTTCACATGTCCTCGTTATCTGCAGGTACAGACAGCAAGAAACTTCTTCACACACAACAGGAGTTCTCCAATCATTACACGCCAGACAATCCACCAGCGACTGACTGTGTGAAGAAAAAAAAAAAGTGCAATGGACTGAGGGGAGTAAAAGAGCCAGACAGGTTTGGTGTACCCTCACAGCCGTAGAGGAAGACTAACTTCTCTCCAAAGACTGAGGACAGATCTTATTCATTAAGGTAACCAGTATTAAATGCAACAGAATTAATATTCTAACAAGTTTGCATTGTGTTCCAATTACATCAATCACAGAGTAATAAACATAACTAGAAATGCATTTTAACATCTCAGAAATATTTTGTTAGTCTTGCATATATGTAGCTTTTATGAAGTTTCATAAAGTTGACTGGTATCAGACCTAATTATTCTTTCTATTGGTTTTTGTAAAAAAAAAAAAAAAACTGGCTTATGTCTTATCATAATTATTTTGTTTCATCATTTTTTTCCTCTTACTTTTATTGATGTAACATACTTTGAGTTGCACTTGCAATTAAAATGAGGTGGTGGATTAGAGGTTTGACTCCAGCAGATCTTTTTTCATACACACACACTTCATCTTTTGACTTCAGTACTACTGAGATACAAAACTGGTCGGTAAACGAAAGGTTTTCAAATTGCAGTGGTTCCATTGATGAAAAGGGTCGACCTGGTAAAACGCCACAGAGCACCATCTTTAACACAACATGCCACTGTTGTCACCTCACTTTGAACACACTGTCTGGTCTCTCGAGTTTAATAAGGAAACGGTGTTGTAATGAGTGCTGACTGAGGTGCTGCCGTCTGTATCTTCCAGGCTGAGAAACCAGCTGGGGTGCTCAGATGACTCAAAGATGTCCTGAATGTGCCAATAAGAAGAAACACAGTGCCCTCAGCTGGTAGATAGTGGCAACGGGCGATCCGGTGCAGAACAGCAATGGCTTTAATGTTGAAAGCTGCAATGTAAATACTGGCTGCTGTTGTAAAACGATAATAAACTCCAGTTATTAAGTTCTGCTGACTGGATTACATTACTAAACATCTCCTACTCAGCCTCTGGAATAATAAAGTATTTTGTTTCTATGGTGTTGTCTGTTGTATCCAACTTTACAGTTAATACTCGCCTAAAGACTGTGGTCTTGGTCTGGGCTCATTTCAACCACATCTATAAAACCGCTGACAGGCTCTCAGGAGGAAAAGCTTCTACAAAAACCTCAAAAGAGATGTGTCAACCATCACATTATACAATTACAAATTAAAGCCGTCTTTGAACTGGGTTTCAGTCCACAGTTTGAGGCCTCCACCAGCTGGGCGGGCTGAAACATGACTGCCTACAGTGACTCACTTTGCCAATCTTGCGATGGTCTCTGTTCTTGGCTTCCTCCTGAAAACGTTCCCACTCCTTCAGCATCTTTGAGTCTGGGAACGAAATCCCATAGATCCTCTGTAGCGTCTCCATGTCAGATCGGCCCTCCCAGTAAGTGGACGAGTTCTGATGACAGAGCAGAAAACAGCATTCACACAAGCTGGCACAAGACTCCCTTTATAGACGATATTAGCATTATGAGTTAATTTAGGAGCCCGTGGTTTGGGATAGTGACAAAAAAAATCCTACTGGACTGTGTGCATTTAATATGTACCTTGTAAATCTTCATGGCTTTGATCTTGCCTGTGTGTCTGACATGAGGACCTCTGCACAAGTCAATCAAAGGGCCGCATCTACCAAAGAGTCATAAGTTACAACAGTTAGCATTACAAAGTAAAGGACCACAGAAAAGAACAAACAACTTTGTGAAATGATTTGATACAGTTAATGTTTATTTTCCTTAACCACAGCAACAGCATAATTACATAAATATAACCACTTTACCTGTAGACTGTAGTTGTGGGGGTGGTGACTTTCTCTTTCAGAATGCGGCATTTGAATTTGTTGTACTGGAAGATACAGACATCTTGGGTTAGCAGGTTTTAATGTCTTGATTTAAATATTTCACCTTGTTTTCTGCCTAAATGAACCCATTCAAACAGTGCAAACAAGACTAGACTAGTCTCAATATACCAGCCATTATCAGTTGGTTGGAGAATATTTCTCTCATCGCTGAAAAAGTTTGTAGCTTGCTCACAGGACATACTCCAAATTGAAAAATTTCCAAAATTGGACACCTACAATGCCACAGTCTGTTCATTATTTACACAGAGGATCCAAGGCTGAGCGTGACTATCTGTGCATTCTTTCTCTCACCTTGAACATCTTCAGCAGTGTCTCTTTGCTGATCTCAAGCCTCTCAAAGGGCTGTTTTTCCTTCACCACAGCTTTACACAAAGTCTCCAGGTCCCCAAACTCAGTGCTGGACACTCCTCTGGAAAGAATAAACATGTTCAGGTCAATAGAGTGACTGAAGGCCGGTGCCGTCGTGACATTTCTGTAGCAGCCCAATCATGTTTGATATAATGGTAACATGGTTCAACTTGTGACATTTTAAAAGGAGAGTCTGTTTTCTGCTGTAAGCCCTTTTTAACCCAACAAAGCAAAATCATCAATAACTAAATCAAAACAAGTGAAATGCATGCTTAAGACTGGAATGTATAAACTGCAATTAAATCTGCTATTTTTTATTAGATAAGACTCACATGTGAACATTACAAGCTTTTCCAAATAGTCCTGAAATCTGAGCTGATAGTAAAAATACTTTCTCACTTCTGCCCATCCAGGAACATGTCATAGTAGAAGCCATTCTCTATCGGGGGTCCGTAGCACAAACAGCCTCCATAAAAGCGCTCCATTGCTTCCCCCAGGATGTGAGCACTGGAGTGCCAGTACACCTAGAAACAAGATGAACATGTATAGAATTGTTTCTTAGAAAAAAAAAAACGTAGTCCAGTCTAGGTAAAGAAAGATGTTGTTTGAATGGTGTGGCTAAAACCAATTTAATACCTGAGGTAGGATTGATCAATGCAATTTTGATGGATTTGCTACATCAGATATTGATTTGCAGATCACACATGTGGCAATACATTTCTGAGAGTGCCTTTACAAACAGCGTGTTAAATGTTTTTATCAACAGACGTTCTCTGTACTCACAGCCTGAGCATCCTCGTCGTCAAAACGCAAGATCTGAAGAGAGCAGTCCTGCTCCAGAGGTCTGTCAAGGTCCCAAAGCTCCCCGTTCACACGAGAAATCACAGCATTGTCAGCCAGACCCTGACTGAAAGAGCAAACACAGCACAGTCACCTCAAAAATACTGTGGGAATGACTACCATCATTTTAATGAAAAAGAAAATTAAGAATAATATTGAGGAAAGTGACCAAAAAAACACACAATTTAGTGTTTAGTGAGTAATTAATTAATTATAGTGGTCACATTGGCTGACATTAATTGACAATACAACTGCAGACTGACCATATGTGTACCAAGCCACTCGTGTATGTACTGACCTGATACCACAAGCCAGCTGATAGGGGGTTGTGACCCAAGCCTTGCCTGCCACCTTCTGCCCATCTGGCAGCTCCACAGTAATGGGTTTGCTGCTTGCAGCTTTCTTTGCCAGCAGGGCATCACTCTCTCTCTTCAGCTGCTCATAGAGGCTGAGGCGATCTGCAATATATCCAGGCCAGGGATTCAGCTGCAGTGGAAACAAAAAACACTGAAATCAATGTCAAGAAGAAGAAGATCAATGTCCTCCTCACGCACACCCGCTCACGTGAACACATCACTTCCACCCTCCAAAATCTCCACTGGCTCCCTGTCAAATATCGCATTCAGTTTAAAATACTCCTCCTCACCCGCAAAGCCCTCCATCACCAGCCCCCCCCAGCCCGCCACAGACTTGCTCCAGCCCCACACCCCTTCCCGCAACCTCCGATCCTCCATTGCTCACCTCCTTGCCCCAACACCCAGAACCAAGCACTGAGCCTGCGGGGACAGAGCTTTCTCCGTCGCTGCTCCCACCCTCTGGAACTCTCTCCCACCACACATCCGAGACTGTTCAGACTTCCACACAATCAAATCACTAATTAAAACTCACTTCTTCAAGACTCGAGTAGAAATTTTACTTTCTACTACAAATATTTTCAGAGTTAGTACATAGGGCTGAGTAAAAATTCCATGCTTTTTATCTTATGTTACTTTTTCCAGCACTTTTGAGCCCTCATCACTTCATAAGCACAGGAGACAGCCACATACAATTTTCAGGACTGAAAAACATATTTGAGCTGTAAAAGAAACAATCTATTTTACAACCACTCCAAGTGTCACAATCTAAAGACAAAATTTAACTCGTTCAGCACCATTTTTTTCAATAACCGACATTTAGCATCAACATTATGGGATATTGCATGGCAAAACTGCACCTGTGTGTTGATACAAATATAAAAGTAATATTTTGTATGGCTTAATTAAATATTCTTAAGTTATTGTACAAACTAATCAGCCAATTCTGACAGAGCAAAGTCAGAAGCAGTGATTGAATTTTACCTAATGACCCAATTTAAATATGACAACTTATGTTGGTGCAATGGATAAATAGGACAAGTTTGATGTTCTGTATAAGTCACCTCTTTCCCTCCTCCAGCTGCTTGCCCTTTATCCTGCTTCTTCTCCTTCTTGTTCTTGTCAGCTGCTTTTGCATGGGGGGTTTCCACCTGTTAAACAGACAGCAGTGTGTTTCTTTAAACTTACAATGGGCTCTTGTCACATTACTAACGTGGTCAGTGTTCAGACTGCTGACATGGTGACACTGAGTGAAGCAGCTATTTCTGGAGATGAGCTGCTGTAGCTGGTCATGTAGCTCCACTAGACAGAGGCCCGCTGCCCACAATAATGAAGCACTACTACTACTCTGGTTACATTACTATTAAAATGATTTACACTGGGTAGCATTCACTGCTCCAGTCTGTATGTTTACCCTATTATCATCTCCGTTGTGTATCTGCTGTGGTTTGCTGTTGTTTCTCTCCGGAGCTTTGCTACACTTGGCCGCCTGCTGCCTCCCGCCCTGCGCCTCCTCCAGCTGCAGCTCCGCCTGCAGACCCCGCCGGAGGTGCAGCAGCCGGTACCGGAGCTTCTCATTCTCCGTCCGCAGGCTCTCCAGCTCCGGGGAAACGACAGTAACATCGGTGGCGTCCAGACCTCGGCTTAGTCCATCCCGAAGACTGGATATTTCCCTTGTGAGGAGCCGAATCTGCTCCTCCTGAGCGGACAAACGTGCAGCCAAGCACTCCGCCATCTTTAAATGGCAGCTGACCAATGACAGCGACCCTCTGCTGAGCTCTACAAAATAAAAGCCTAGACACAAAATGAAAACAGATATATTTATTGATTTTTTTCTCCACTGTTTATATTTTTCATACTGCCATTAACCTCTATGACTATATTTACATTTATCTATTTTTATATTGTTATTTATCTATTACACTTATATTACCTACAGCTTACTCTGTGCAATGATGATAAAGCTGAATTCAATTTAATCAAATCCTACTTCATGATAATCTAAATTAGACCAGCATAAATTGATCAAATCTCTGTGAGCCAATGAAGAAATTACCCACATTTGACAAAATATTACTAAAGAATGACTCCAAATATTAGGTATTATTCTCTGGCTAACTATAAGATAATAACATTTGAGATCCACATTAGGGGTCTTTCTGGATAACACATAAACCTCCTGAACCACGCTGGACATTCTGTGGTAAACAAGCACATTTTGGAGGAGGTGTTTCAGGATGTCAAAGCCACAGCCAGCTGAATGAGCAGGAATACAGCAGTGCAAGCATTCAAAAATGTAAAATATGAAAACTGCAAAATACAGAAACAAGGCAACCACTGATTCAAAAAAGCAAAGAGGCTTTGTTTACAGGAACAAATCCCATGTAAAGGAATCAAAAGAAACTAGATCAGAATATTTCCAGCAGCACACACACACACACAGAATAGTAAAAGGAAGGAGTATGCACATGATCTTATGATTGGTACCCACAGAGCAAGGTTATGTTGTTTTCAGGGGTTTTGGTGTTCATTAACTGTGTATATGAGTCATGTAGAGCATTTTTGTTTTTTTTAATATCATATGCACATTTAGTTTTCAGTCATCTTGTATTCCTGTTGACTCCTCTGTCCAGACTGAGGGCATGGCGCCATCATCTGGTCAGAATAGCAAAGTACAGTGTGTATCTCCCTCATCTGCATGACAGCTTATAAAAACATTTATCAGAATAACACTGTGTCTTTTGTCAAAGAGAATTTGGCAGAAGAACTGCACGACTGATATATCACTACTATCCCCATACAATACAGAGTCATCATCTACCTGTCCTCGGATTCTGTACATTTCTGTTGAACAGATGCTCAGTGGGTTTCCTCATTCAAAGTTTCCTTTTTCTTACTCTGTCTGATAAACTGAATCATCTTTATGGGTATAATGTCACAACTTTTCCTATGAAATTACAGTAAAATTCTGGCAGCTGTGTTCTCCAGATTTTTTACTGTATTCCAATCATAATTTTTTTAAACAGTTAATTATTGAAAAATGATTGCAGCATTCTACTGCACACTATGAGGTTTACTGTATAATACTGTAACTAGACTTTGCTTTAATAAACTGAATTTATATAGTGTTGTCACTGTAATCAACATTAACTTTAGCTGCCTGTATATTACAACATTTTCTTCTTTTAGAAAGTATTAACAATGTGTCTTCAACATTTATGATCCAGAATTGAGATCTACCAACTCTGTTCAGCATTATAAAAAGCATATACCGACCTAACACCTAAAACAATAAATCATGAGCAGTTAAGGAAACTACATTTTTATGGATTGGGGACATCTATTCAATAGTTAATGTGGAGATTTCCATTCGACCAGACATTGTGCTGGTCTTAGAAGCATCTCAGCATGTGGTTCTGCTAGAACTTGGAGGAGGTCAGCGAAAGGATGAAGGAGAAATGCACAGAGCTGTTGGAGGAATGCTGCAGACAGGTGTGACGTGTGAGGTGCTTGTCCATTGAAGTGGGATGGAGAAGCTTTGCAGGAAAATCCTTGTGCAAAGACTACAGCCTATTGGGCATCACTGGTGCATGTAAGAAAAAAAGCCATCAGCAGAGCTTCAGAGGCAGCAGAGAAAACCTCAGGATGGCTGTGGATCACAAGGGACAACACATGGACAAATACTTCTTGAACACAGGGTGAGAACTGATAACTCCTGATCAGGTAGCCTGGGTGGAGGTGTCTGAAAGACTAGAAACACATATTGATGTATTTAACTATCAGAGGGAGGTTCAGATAATCCTCTGTCATGGACTACAAACACATCTGCAGAATAATGGGACAATTCCAATGAAAACAAAGTCTTTCTGACAAGAGAAATATTAACGTTATCGCAGAAATATTTTACATGGCATGACTCTCTCTGGTACAGTTTCAAGTAAATAGAGAACAATAACGAATCTTTACAGCTTAAGTTAAAACCCAGATTTCAAAAACACTCATGTGACAGTAAATTCGAACTACTTGCAGGTCTTAGTGCTCAGCATCAGAAAGGCAATGTGAGCAGGGCAGGTGTAAGTGAAGCTCATGTCAGCTGCTGCTGACTGCATTTCAGTGAATCAGATCTCAGCAAAATATCACAAAATATTAAAACTGACCCTTGGATTTAGTAAAAAAATCTGTTTTGTTAGTAGTGCTAAATATAATTATTGCAAATAAATCCACCTTATAAACCTGGAATCTGTGTAGAACAGCAAAAAACTGCAAAGTCATTACATTCTGTGTAACCTGAAGAGCATTACTGTAAGATTCAGACATTAATCTGGCATGTTTCAGACTATTATTATTAAGATGAAACTGCCACACAAAACTTTACATTTCAGTGTTTTCATTTTGTCATTGGACTGGAGTTGGAGGTGAACTCTGCTGCAGCTCAAATTAACCTAAATGATCCCAGTGTCTGACTGAAGATAAGGCCCCTGCATGAAAATGCGTAAAGACAGTCAGTGGATTTAAAGCACTGATGTATTAACATGGTTTCCTTACAGATGTAACTTCTACTAACTCTCTGACTCAGTATTTGGACCACAGTGATGCTGTGGATGCAGAGCAGTTTATTGCTATGTGTATGTGGACTATGTAAATGCTTAGGGCCCCTGAGCCACCAGGGGGCCCCAAAGTCACATGTGAATGGAGTATGCTGTCCTGCCATGGGACTGACTGACTGAAGTAACACCAGATCGTTTAGTCAGACTATAGCAGGGAGGGAGGGTGTGTTGTTGTTGTTGTTGTTGTGTTGTTGTGTTGTTGTGCAGATGTCTCCTGTGTCATCGTCCAGTGGAAGTTGTCTCTCCGATATTTGCCACTTAACATTACTTTAGGATTACTTATGATTCATTTGTTAAGTTTAGTGTGTATTTTTTAGGCCTCTAATTAGAAGTGTGCTACTGCTTTATAAATAACACTCATCATTTTTATTAGTAACTTCTAAATATTAGGCCTGTTGTTGAATATTTTGGATTATTGTGGATCATTTATCTTTGTTTTACTACTTTAACAAGTACAATGTGTACATAAATACATAAATACTCAAAAGTGACAGCTTTGTAGTCGGGTACAAGCTTTAAAGGGACATTGTAGATTACAATGTTAAATATAAAACAGATTATGAACTTCTGTATTAGTGCAACATCACTGTGATTATAAAATAGTAATATGTGCTTATGATCTGTTTTGCTTGGTAATTTAAATATGAGAGGTTATCATGACTGTGGCCTGTTTTGCTCGTGAAGTGTAATAGATTGTGGCTTCTTCATCTCAAGGGTTAGGAATCTCTCCATTGTAGTTTGACATACTAGGAGCCCCAAACAGCATCTTGCATGGGGCCCCCACAGAACTAGAAACGGCCCTGTGTGAAGGGACACGTTCAAGACAAGGGGAGTTCACATATTCTGTATACAAGGTCATTTTGGGCCTCTGACAGAGATGATGGAAAGACACAAACATGGAAGAAAAGGTCTACTTTAGAATCAAAGAAGCTGACTTTTGGCTGCATGTCACAGTTCCTCTCGCTCCATGCGTGCATCATTCGAAAGCATGGAATCAGAACGGCGGCTCTATAAAAGGCCGGCGGACCTTTGCTCGGTCCCTTTTTGCACTTGGACTTTGAGGACTTTTGCAAATCGACCTGTTGAGTATCGAAAAAGCGATCTTTGTTGAACAACAAACTTGTGGATTACTAAAAGAAGGAGAAGGAGAAGCCCAACCCGCCGGAGGAGCCACCTGATAGAGAAGACTAGTGAATACTTGGACACCTTTACCGACGGCCATGGAGGTAAGACAATCAAATTCATGTTTTTCTTGCTCATTTTCAGTCCAACAAAGAGGATAAATTATTGAATGTGAAGTTTAGGAAGATTTTTGATTTATGGTCTGGTTTCGAAACCATTTTGTTAATGCTGAACTTTTCTGTGTAAAATGGTTATATCTGAGTGTTACTGTATGAAATGAGTACTGGTTAACAGCAGTGTGGCGACTTGGGGAATTTTTTTATGTTTAGGGAATTAATTTTGTTAAATTTGGCATTATATATTGGAAACAAGATGAGCATATTTTCATAAAATGCTCAAAGTCTGCAGCTGGTGGACTCATCAGGGTTTTATAGCGTTGATGGCCCATCACCTTGCAAACATGCAGCACACGTATCATGAAAAACAATGGTTTCTCTCTGCAAATTTTCAATTTTGTTTGTGGTGACAATAGAAAAATGGTTTGCGTTTACATGTGGAACTGTGTAGATACATCACTGCTGGATGTGGGTGTGTCTGAATCTGGACTTATGCTTTTCCGCTGTTTTTAACTGTAATGTTTTTGAACGATTTACTGTTAATCTACAAATTGCCCGTGCTCTGTTAAATTTCAGGCAGTAGAATCACAGACATTTTACATGTAACATATAAATGTTAATTAATTTGATCATAAAATTGCACTTTTTACTGCATTTAAATCAGGAAAAAAATCTTATTATTTTACAAATATGTGCCGCTGTTTGAAAGAAAACACCTTTATATTAAAGATTTAAAAATAGTAAATCATTTTTGTCAAGATGGCGACTGCTCAGAAGCTGTGTTTTTGCTTCATGAAACAGGCAAAAGCAGTGAATAATGTACACATCCAAAATCTGTGTTTTTATAAACGTTATTTGTTTTTGTTTGGGTTTTTTTGGAACAACGTTTGACCATCAAAATGCACTTTTTTTTACCACATTTAAATCGTTTTGTTATTATTATTATTTTACAGATATTTGCCGTAATTTGAAAGAAAATATCTGTGTATCAAGGATTATTAGTAAATTATTTCTGTTTAAATGTTTTACTCTGTAAATATTGGAAACAAGATGGCGACTTGGCCATTTTGAATAAAATGCTCGGAATCTGTATTTTTCGTGACCATGGAGACGAACTCTGAGGAGAAGCCTTCGGGGGGAAACATCGCGATGTCCGAACGTGCAGGTGTGGACAAAGCAGCTGAGTTCACCTGGTCGAAAATGTTGTGCAGCATCAGGTTCTTGAGCTGATCCTGTTTGTGAACTGATGTTAAGAGGTTTAAAACACATCGTCAGACTTGTGTTGTTCTGAACTCAGAGCTGATCTGAACTCAGTGTCTGACTGTTAGCGGACAAACTGTGTGGAATCTGGTTGGATATGATTTAGTCAAAGTAACCAAAGTTCAGCGTGCGTAATTACGCATGCGGTTTTGTGCGCTGCGGCTGGTGCTGGAGGATGTGGCATCATCTTGTAAACTCTTTGCACACATAGTATCATAGTAAACAGTCTGATTCCACATTCATTTTATGATGTGCTTAACTGATGTGACTGTAGTGAGTCCAGTAAAATGATTTGCTTTAACATGTGGGACTGTGTAGATGCACTGCACGTGAGTGTATCTACATTTGTTTTATACTTTGGAATTTACTGGTTGAGATGGTGAATATTAATATGACTGCAGTCAGAAAAATTAAGAATATAATTAGATTTACATTACACATTACAGTTTTATGTTACATAAAGATCTGAAACACCCCATGACTCCAGTAAGCATCACTGATGCTGCCTCCAGGTGTATCATTGATGTGCTTTATGTTAGAATGTGTGTAGACGGTCTATGAGGGAGAAGTGAAAGAAGCAAAATACATGAAAGTTGGTTTGTGATTTGTCTGTGTGTGGACACATCTGGGCTTTTGGACCTGCAGTTTTCATCCTGGAACAATATTTGTAGAGAAATGAGTAGAGAATCCTGAAACACTTGAAACCACTTCACTCATGGTGAAGACTAACTTTTCTTTCTTGGAATTTATCTGAGAGTTGTATGGTCTTGTAATGTCCTGCAACATATTCTCTCTTCTAAGCTCTATGTTTTTGGAGCAGCAAAAATATGTGGAGCTCTGCTCAAAATATTTAGAGCAATGAATCAGTGTTTTAACAAGTTTTTGTTTAAACTAAGAGAAAGTAACCATACAAATCCTTAACTGATCAGGAAATCGATGCAGCATCCTCCAGGACAAAGTAAAATATTGCATATCTCCTTAACCTTTAATAAAGTTCTGTTACACGGAACAAGAAACTGCCCTTGTGGCTTTAAATTAAGTTCTTACTTTCAACCTGACATTTTTCTTAAGATGCAGACCAAATTCCAAACTTTGACCATTTTTAAGTGCAGTAAAAAAAAGACAAAAATTTTGATGTTTACACTCACAGGAGGCAAAAAAAGCTTCCTTCATCAAGAGAAACAGGCGAGTCAGTAGGAAGAGGGAATTAACAAATGTATTAAATGTTTAGTTTGTTCTGAATAAAGTGCAGTCCTGAATTAAATGTTCATCACTGCAGATGTTTGGCTTGCCATTCCATCTCCATGACCACACCTACTTCTGGAGGGAGCCCAGCAGCAGCCAGCAGACCTCCGCCACAACAGTAAGAGTCTTTTGCTGTCTGTCATTACCCAGTTACAGATACTCAGGGCTGGTAGGTTGAGGCAAAAAACAAATAAACACTTACATAAAGGTTGATCGGTGAAGAAACAAAAGCTGGCTGATGGTCCAGGAAAACCATGTGATCTCTAAATGTCAAAGGCCACGCTAGTTTTCTTTTCCCCTATGAATTAGCCATTTTAATAACAGTTCTCATCTCTCTGCATGCGAATATTCCACCAAATCAATTCCCCCATTGCTATTTTGAACAGCAGCATTACCGCATCTATGGCAATGACCAAACTGTAATGCAGAATGGTTATTTAATGATGTAACAGCCTCAGATGAGATGGGCCATTGATGAGATGTTAGATTCAGTTTATCTAATCTAAAGCAGCCTTATGAAAGGATTCAGTGTGAACCAGTTGGACCAGATCTTTAACGTTCTGCCTCTCTTTGTCCTTTCTGCAGCGTCGCAGGGAGCAGGGCAGCAGCTCCTCAGACATCCAGGAGCCTCCAGCCAGACGACGCCGTGCTGCCCCGACCGAGAGCTCCCAAGTGCCATCGGCCAGACCAGTGGAGGTGAGTGTTTTTCACCAGCTACCTGTTTGTCTGTAGGACAGAGTCTTTCTGTCCAGCTCAGTGGTCCACACACATATACCATACACAGCAACAGTTTAAAGGATGGAGGTTGACCGGTCTTGAGCTGTTTTCTCTTTCCCTCTCTGTGTCTCCTAAAGGTTGAGGAGATGCGGCCTGCAGAGGGTCATCCTCGAGGTGACGGCGTGTCCTCGACCCCCTGGTCTGACCGCCCTGGTCTGTCACCCTCTGACTTCAACATCGTAGCAGAGGCGCTGATGTCCTGGCTGACCGACTCTCCATTCAACCCGGAGATGTGAGTCTGCAGCATCAAACAGGCCAGGTGGAACAGTACCACACAAACACACACACATACACACACACCACACAGGTTTGAGATAAGTATATTTTTTCATTCACTCATAGTCTGTTGATAAGTTTCCTTTCAGGTTCTTCTTTCTTCTTAAAAAAATCCCCCCCAAAAAACAAAAAAAAAAACTTTCAACTTTCTTTTTTTCATAGTTTGCTGCTAAGTTTCCTTTTAGATTCTAGACAAACATTTAATTCCTTCATTTCTTCATAGTCTGCTGATAAGTTTTTTTTTCATGGAGGTTCCAAAAAAACCCTTTTTGGTCCCTGGTTAATGTTCAACTCTTTCCCTTTTTCATAGTTTGTGGATAAGTTTCCTTTACATTCTAAATAAGAATTTAACTCTTTCACTCCTTAGTAGAAACCTTTATGACATTTGGTCTCAACACGTAGATAGCTTTAAATTCCTTCACTCCTTACTCTGCAGATGTTAATGTACTTTAGAATTACTGTTTAATTTATAGATGAGTTACTATGACATAAGATACTTTTCCAAAAATATTAGAAACAAAACCGTGAAATCTAACTTGTAACATCTTCATGACAGAGTTGAAAGCTTTAGGAGGGTCCAGAGACAATGTTCTACTCCAGCTGCTTTTCCCTGCAGTCCATCGTTATTAGAATTGCTGAAACATTTTTTACTCTAAACAGTCTCCATGTTTCACCAGGTGCATTTTTTACATGGATAATGACAGAACATACAGGACATTAAACATGTCATGTGATAACATGTTGCAGTGATTTCAGCACGATAGTTTAAACCAGTCTGATGGTCATTTATGAGTCTCACAGCCTGAACTTCTTTGTGTCAGGTTCAAGCTCAGCTTCATATCTTCTGACCTGTGGAGGCTGAAATTAGTGCAACACGCTTTGATTTGGTAGTTCGGTCTTGGAGAATCTCTGATTGACTCACGAGTAAAGAAAAGATCAATAAGTGATGCAACATTTAGGAATAAGATGAGACAAGATAGATAACTTTATTGTCCACCGTGGTGGAAATTTGTCTTCAGCCTCTCCAAGACATCCAGTTACACAGGACAAATTGAGACACTCCACAATGTACAACAAAAAGAGAGGAAGAGTTGTGCAGACAGGCAAAAGATGGCAACAGTGAATATATATATATTGTGGCCCTCTGAGGGGATCACCTTGTACAGTCATGTCCTGTTCATATGGCGTTCAGAGCTTGTATGGTGAGTGGCAGGAAATATTTTTTATATATATATTGCAGCTTATAATATATTTGGTGACATCTCAATGTGAACTGCAGGAAACATGTCTGGATGGAACATAGTCAGAGGGTTGAGGTTGGGGTGGACTGGACCCTCCTAAAGACTTCAACTCTCTATGACAACACAAGTAGATCAGATGGAACGTTTCATTTGCACATGAATGGCAGGAGTATTATTTTAGACACACACGCTGATATCTTTGTGAGGATATTCCCTGATGGACTGTATTAATTAACCTCTACATTAACCATCAAATCTAAATGTCCGACCTACAGCAGTCCCTGTAAATCTGAACTAAACCTGATTCTGAGCTGAACTCTGAAACCACATCTAACCATCAAACAGTGTCTTGACAGAGAAAGTGAGGAGCAGAAAATCATCCTCACTTTACCAGAACATCCTCTGATGGTCCAACACTGACCCTGATCCTCACAAACATACTTGGACAAGAACTCTAAACCGCTTTTTCCATCCTCCTGCTTTCATTGCTTTTTCCAAAAAAAAAAAAAAAACTAAACATTTTTAGAATATAGTGGACTTTCAGCTCTTTCATTTCTTCATAGTTTTCTGCTAAGTTTCCTTTTAGATTCTAGATAAACATTTAATTCCTTCATTTCTTTATAGTCTGCTGGTAAGTTTTATTTCCATGTAGGTTCTTTTATCTGCTTGATTTGTTTCCTTCATCCAACAAAAAAAAGTTCACTGGGTCCTTTTTGGTCCCTGGTTAACTTTCAACTCTTTCCCTTTTTCATAGTTTGTGGATAAGTTTCCTTTACATTCTAAATAAGCATTTAACTCTTTCACTCCTTAGCAGAAACCTTTATGACATTTGGTCTCAACACGTAGATAGCTTTAAATTCCTTCACTCCTTACTCTGCAGATGTTAATGCACTTTAGAATTACTGTTTAATTTATAGATTAGTTACTATGACATAAGATACTTCCTAAAACATTACAAAAAAAACTGTAAAATCTAACTTTTGACATCTTCATGACAGAGTTGAAAGCTTTAGAAGGATCCAGAGACAATGTTCTACTCCAGCTGCTTTTCCCTGCAGTTCGTCACTAGAATGACGAAAACTTTGATGTTTTTCCTTTTTCATACTTTGCAGATAAGTTTTATTTCCTTGTACAGTACAGATAAGCATTTAACTGTTTAAATTGTTAGTCTGTAGATAAATTTTTATCTCATTTTATCTTAATATGATATAAAAGTTCTCATATTGAGGGAAAATATGAGCAAAAGTAAAACAAATCTACAGAAGTAGTCATGTTTTATTGCTTTTTCATTACTGTTTAGTTTGTAGATGTTCTTTAACTGTTTGATTTCCTTTCAGTAAGGAAGTAAGTCCTAGTTTTTAACATATTCTTAGATGATGTTCTCCAGTTTTTAGTTTTTAATTTCTATTTATTCTGTAAATAAGTCAGAGAAGGTTTTCAGCCATCTGATGCTTTTGATGTATTTTCTTTGTAAAACTAGTGATAAAGGGATGTTAAGTATTCATACTGTGTCACATTCCAGCTCTTATCTTCAGCATTTAATTTCTCTCCACCGTTTTTGGAAAATGAAAGAATTTTAAGAAATCCTAACAAGCTAACCTCAGTAGTGTGTGTAGACAAGCTCATTCCTCCTTAATACATTAACAGAACATGGGTTTAATACTCAGACAGAAAACATCGTCTAATCAATCACTTTGTGACAACAGCACTGTTACGTGCAGGCAGGCCTGTTTTGTGTGTGTGTGTGTGTGTGTGTGTGTGTGTGTGTGTGTGTGTGTGTGGCTCCACTGTGTTTCATTTCAGGGGCTAAGAGCTGTGAATACTTTCCACCTGTGTGATCCAAGGAAGCTGTACTACTGCTGCACTACTCGGCTCCTACTGACTTGAATTCTTTGCTTATTTGGCACAACTACCTCAGCCCTTCTTCCCCCACATTTTGTGAACCCTTTGTATTGTTGCACATTTGAGTTCAACTTTGAACTAACAATAAATGAAAATGTTATTGTTCCTTATCCGCTATGTCTCTTTCATATTTGTCAGTTTTCAGTTTCCCCCTATTTACAATAAAAATGGGATTTAATAACAGAGTTAAATGTAGCATTTCATCTGTCCATGAATAGTAGTAGCAGTATTGGTACTAGCTTTAATTATACTGTGCATTCCTGAGCCAGTCTCAGGTTCACTGGCAGTCAATCCTTGGACGACTTAGGGTGGGTACTAAAAACTGCACACAGGTAACACCCTGCAACACCTGACGTTTTGGAGATGCTCTGATCCAGTTGTTTTCCTGCTTCCACCAAGTGAACTTCAAGAGCTGTCAACTCTTATACTTGTTATCCACTTTTATTTGGAAGGGAGTGTTTAGGAGTGGCTACTTTTAATGGTTTGGTCTGTTCGATCATACTTTTAAGTGCACACGTCCAAAGAATATGAAAATGATGAGTTTGTCTTTCATCTGTAAATGTGTATGTAGAATCACTGGTTTGTTCATACACTAAAAGCATGAACTATCCCATAGCCACTTTAGTAGTACGACATGCTAACGCTAATAATTTTTCCTCATCGTTGGAGTGATATTGCCATCAAAAAGAAAAGTAATCCACTTGGTCTTCAGATGCTCAGAGTGCATCATGACTGCTCATTTTGAACAGTTCACTTAGAAGCAGCAGGATTTTAAGTTTTGGTTGCTTAGTTACCACATAGAAACTGGATGAATCTTTTCTTGTAAAGCGATGAGATGGGTTTGACAGAGGGTTAATGAAATGACAGTAGTAAGCCTTTTCCTATTTTCACAGCTTTTATCATAAACTTCCAAGATTTTAAAGCATAAAAACAGTAAACCAGGGTTTTCACCATGCGAGAGCTTTAAAATTCACACCAGAGGAATGTGGGTTGTAATAATGTGTGGCTGTTCTCCCTCTTTTATGAGTATTTTGTTGTTAGTCTATACTGCACCTACAGTAGCTTCTGATCATCATGACTAATACAGCAACACATGTGAACTTCAATAAAGAAGCCAACAGTCAAAATGCCATTTCAAGCTAGTTTATTAAAATCTGGGCGGCTAACATGAAAGATTCAAGGGTTTTGTTGCAAGGATGGTGACACATCAGTCAGCAGGCCGATGCACTGGTTGTGTGCTAGCAGTGAATAACCAAAATTGCATACATAATAAGTCTGTTTTTCCCCAAAAGAAAATCACTCGAACTTCCACAAGTGTCACAACAAACCTTAAATATCACCGCAAATCAACACCACTTTAGCTACTCTGGTCATCAGATGTCAACACCAGCCTGCAGCACTGAAGGTAAGTTGATAGATGATACAACTAACCTGACAAGTACTAGAAATAAGAAAATGTTAAAAAAAAAAAAGGTTGAAGCATTGTATTGGCCCTTTTAATGTAGTTAATCAACTCTTGACAACTACATAAGCAAATGTCATGTTTTATATTAATCTGTCCCTTGATTTAAAGAACAATAAAGTCAAAATGAAACAAATTCCACACAAGATGAAGACTGGTAATGGATCTTCCTAATATATTTTGAAAAATAGTGACAGATATTTGGCAGGTGTTACAAATTGCTACATAATCAGTGGAGGAAATATCTGCTAGTTAGTCCTATAGACTGCTGAAGTACAATTCTGAGCTACTTACACAGCATTTGAGTACTTCTGCTCTATTGTCTTTTATACTTCCACCCCACAACATTTCAGAGGGATATATTGTTCATTTTATTTCACTGCATTTATTTGACAGCTTCAGTTACTTTATAGATAAATATTTTGCACAATAAATAATACAACAAAGTTGTACAAAGACAACACATTGTCAAAGATTCCATCAGTGGTTTTCAACCTAAAGCAGTACATAGTCGGGAGTTGACAGCTTCACCAAATGAAGATGTAATTTTTCCCTCTGAACTTCTCAGATTACACTTTCACTTCAATAAATGTTCATATGATCGAACATCGCACTAAAAATAAAATTAAAAAATGAGAAAAAGTCCAACAACTGAAAACAGAGTGGTGATTCACAACTTTTTCTTCTTTCCTTTCCTTTTAATAAAGTGATGATTCCTCAGATTTATTTGCTGTCCCTGTGGATAAAACTGTATATAAAGTAGTTTAAATGCACCTGCAGCAGCTACAACATTAACATACTGCTGACACACTGATTCGTATTCATATTATGTCAAATATGATGATGTATCAGTCAGAGGGACCAAACCAGTAGTTTTACTTTAATATTGTAACTACATTTACTACTAATATTTATTTTACTCAAGTAGGGTTTTTTTCATGCAGGGATTATATTTATAATGAGGGGTTTTTACATTGCTGCATTGGTACTTTTACTACAGTAAAGGATTTTGTTTCAGCACTGTGCAGTAGAGACCCTCCCTGCAGTGAGGTCCTGCAGTACCGCAGCTTCACCGCTAGGCGGCAGTAACACATTTAGTCGTCAGCTGTAGACTGCAGTGCAGCGTGCGGACATCTAGTCTGCCAGCAGCATGTAAACACCGACTACTCATTCATGATCTGTACATTAGCCTACAGGTAAGGGTCAGCTCTTTACATATATACCTTAAAGTGTTTAAATTAACGCGGGTAGAAGTAATTGGTGTCGTTTTACTCCTGAGTAACGTCCTACTAAACATACACCCTGTGTTTGTGTACATTTTAGCAAACTGTACATTCCCAGCTCAGGCAGTGCTACGTTAGCTAGCCACAACTTATGCAGCTAGCAGAGTAAACAAGAGTTACACCTAATTCAGCTCGATAACGTGGCAATTTACAGACTCATTTTTTACCAGGAAGACGAATTAACACTGGAAGAGCTTCAACAAGCTTCTCTGAAATTTGACCTGTGTTTGGGATACAAGCGACTCTGAATAGTGGCTAAACTAATGAAGTAAACTTTGAATTTCTTTGTATGTAAAGAGAAGAAAAAGTGATGCTGCTTCAATTACATGTTACAGTAAAATCTGTTATTACCTGATAAATACAACAGTGAAATAATTCACTTATCCATTTTATTTTAACGGATTTAAAGCAGACTGGTGTGGATAGTGTCCCTATCCATGTATGCCTGCTAGTAAACATCCTCTTCACTCAGGAACTCTCATAAAAAGGTGATGATCAGAGCATTTATTTGGCATAAGTAGCACACTGATCTTACTTTTCAGCCTGGACCTGTTTTGGAAATCCTAATGTCCCTGCCATCAGCATGGCTTCAACTTCGAGCTTTGCTCCTCCAAAACTGGCAGACTTCATCCTCACAGAGCGGCTGGGCAGTGGCACCTATGCTACAGTGTACAAAGCCTACAGAAAGGTGAGCAGGTGGAGGAGTCAGGGGAAGCTTCATATAACTACATAATTCATGTTTCTGTTTGGACCCAAAGTTTGACTCGGGTGTGTAAAGCAATAAAGACTCATTTTGTGGTTGACAGTGACAGGTTAGTTCTTCATTGTGATGTTTCAGGGGAACAGTCGAGAAGTGGTAGCAGTGAAAGTAGTCGGGAAGAAGACTCTGAACAAGTCCTCTACTGAAAACCTGCTTAACGAGATTGAAATCCTGAAGACTGTACGTCACCCTCATATTGTCCAGCTGAAAGACTTCCAGGTGAGTTTTTCTATATGTTGTTGTGGCTTTCACAAGGGATGTGTTGTGATTACACTTGGTGTCACCTATCCATAAAAAAGGAAAACACAGCTCTATCTAAGAACAAACGATTAACAATTCTGTCTCTCCAAACAAATAAACATGGTCTTGCTTTTAGTCTTCACCCAAGTGTCTGAACTCTTCTCTTTGATTAGTGGGATGCTGAGAATATTTATCTGATCTTGGAATGGTGTTCTGGTGGAGATCTCTCCCGCTTCATTCGCAGTCGCAGGATTTTACCTGAGAGGGTGGCCCGGCGCTTCCTGCAGCAGATAGGTGAGTCACTGCAAGGATAAAGTCTACTCGTAAAAGTTTTTGGTTACATTGACCTCAGGAAATGGGAGATTCATCTTTATGAAATCAGCACAAAAGCTTTGGATTCATGGCACCAGCTGCCTTGTGCTTAATGTTTTTACTTTTTATTCAGTTTAAATCAATAGATCAAAACTAGCTTTGACTGTTTATTCAGGCATGAATACATTTCAATCAGTGGAACTCTTTCTCATAATGGGAATTACAGATGCATATTTTCTTTAATGCAATTTCCTGCTCAGTGAAAACTTCATGATGCGAGCTGGGTTCAGTGTGTTTAGTCTCACTGTGTATTTCTCTGTGTGTCTGCACAAACAGCCTGTGCCCTCCAGTTTCTTCATGAACGAAACATCTCACACTTGGACTTGAAGCCCCAGAATATTCTGCTCAGCGGCTCTGTTCTCAAACTAGCAGGTGATGTCATGTCCACTAACAAAGTCATGCAAACAGATTCTGACTTACATTTGATAGTGTTAGCAATGTGACACGAGAAGAAGAGTCACTCATGTTATTCTACTGTTGTGATTGCAGAGCTACAGTTAACTCTTTTGTTACACAGGACTCATTTCCTTGTTCATATTATATTAACATCATATCAATGTATTTAAACCAAATTCCTTTGTGCTTTATGTACTCTAAGTATGTTTTTTGATAGAGCTCAACAGGAATTTTTGGAAGTTTTAGGGAGATTTTGTTCACAATCACTCACAGAGAGCATACTGGCATTCTGATTTGCTCTCAGATTTTGGTTTTGCGCAGTACATGTCACCATGGGATGAGCAGAGCGTCCTGAGGGGATCTCCTCTCTACATGGCTCCCGAGATGGTGTGTCGGCGCCAGTATGACTCCAGGGTGGATCTCTGGTCAGTAGGAGTCATTCTGTACGGTGAGTACTATGTGTTTACCTTTTCATCTGTTTTCGATGCAGAGAATCTTATAGCACACTACAGTTATTGTACTTTGTGGAGTGACGATGTATGAAATGAAGTGGGAGGAGTTCTCAGCACTGTCCATCAGCAAAGCTAAATAGAAGGGCATGTGATTAGATTGTTTGATAATAATTATTAAGAATTACTATTTATATATTATGTAAAGATCATCCTTGAGATATTTAATGTTGCTAAAATAGGATAATTTTCATTTCATCTGGTTTTAATGCTCTGCTGTTACTGCAGATTGTTCTTTTGAAATAGTCTACTCAACTCTGTTTGTGTGCACATAGAGGCGCTGTTTGGGCGAGCACCGTTTGCATCAAAATCATATGCCGAGTTGGAGGAGAAGATCCGGAGTAATCAGCCTATTGAGGTAAGTGAAAGGTAAATGAGTAGTGGATGTGCTGGACTAAGACAGACAGCTATCCTGAGGAAAATTTTGAATAACACTGAGGCTCTAAAACCGTGCTATAACGTGACATGTACGCAAATCAGCCTCTTTATTGGGTATTTTATTAGGTACACCTGTGAAATCTGAAGCCATCCAATACAGTAGCTCTAAATTCTGCTTTTTTTTATGAAGCCTCTGCAGTTTCTGTAAAAATGTTTTAATTATATGTTTATTATTGATGTCATAGTGGGTGGTGGTAGTTTAAGGGATGGCATTATATTTAAAAGCGTTCCTAATATTTTGTCCATCCCATGGACACATTTGAAGGGCATTGTAGATTTCACAGGTGTACCTAATACAGAGGCTTGTGAGTTTAGTTTGGTAGATGCACATGTATCACATATTTTGTCAAGTACAAATAGTAAACCTGTAGAAGACCGTAACGTGTTGAGGTTAGATGAAACTGCTCGTTATCAGTATGCCAAAGCATAAATTTAAGGAAATATTTCATTCCGTTGCAGTAACCCTGTACTACCACAGCACTTCAGAGTTTGACAGGTTTTGTAATTAACATGGATTCCATCACTCCATATTTCACATCAATATATCACTTGCAAATAAGAACACTTAAAGTCAATAACAACCAAATTGCAGGTATTTCTGTCCTACCCACTCTCCATAATACTAAAGGGGAGATACAACACCTTGTAGAAAATAGTGGATTTGTACTGATATCTTGATAACTGTTCGAGCTTTTTCTCCCTTTGTTTGTGAATGTTCAATGTTAAACCACTAGATGGCACTCTGTCCCACCCAGGGAGAACGAGCAGTGGAGACGTTCTACCTAAACAAGACTGGTCCTCTATTATGATCTATCTAACTGTTAAAATGACAATCCGTGACTACGGACCTGTGTTGACATTATATTTATTATAATGAAGACGCTTCTTGCTTATTTAGTTCAAAAGTTCTAATTGAATGTTTGAATCCATCAGGCAAGACTTCCTAATCTAATTTTATTTTGCATTTGTGAATCAGTAACTAATAGTTAGCTTTTAGTCATAGTTGTGTCTCTGTCCTGATTTTCTTGCTACATACACAATCCACATGTTAATTACCATTGGAACAATGACAGGAACGTGTACTTTTACTGATGGAGACTTTCAAAGCACTTGAATTCTTGTGTCAGACATTAGGCCTGGACTTAATGGATTGCATTAACACATGGTCCATTATCCAGGGATTCACACAGAAAGTTTAAAGGTCATCTTTTGACAGAAAGTAGCGACGAGAGACTAGAGGCTCCATGGCAACAATGTGCTGTCCTTTTTCCTTGGATCGTCTTGTGGGTTGGGTGCAACATTATAAGGTTGTGTTTTGTGTACCAGCTCCCTCCCGGGGCCAGAGTATCCAAGGACTGCAGGGACCTTCTGTTGCGGCTGTTGGTGAGAAATCCAGATGCCCGGATCACCTTTGCAGAGTTCTTCACCCACCCTTTTGTGGATCTGGAGCACATGCCAAGTGCAGAGAGTATAGTGAAAGCAGTAAGAGAATCAGACTACTCTGGAAGCACATGAATTATTTGTGTGTGATTAACTAAGCAGATGTAAACATGTGTTAGTAGGTCTGTGCACATGCTTGCCCCACATGTGTCTTCACGCATGACTCTGTTTGCATGAATAAGCAATGGGGAGTTGTAGTAGTTAGTATTCAGTGATGCCACTTTGTGTTTCCTCTTCTCAGAAAGGGCTGGTCCTGCAGGCCGTTCAGAAGGACCAGGAGGGGGAGAGGTCTGCTGCTCTCTCTCTTTACTGCAGTGCCCTTGAGCACTTTGTTCCCGCTATTCACTGTAAGAGCAACAACCACGCTCATATCCTGTCTGTGGCCTAAGCCCTTCAACAATCCACCTTTGTTCCAGAACAATAAACCGGCAAAGAAAACTCGCTAAATGTAAAACCAAAACATCTCTTCTCTCCACCCTTCACTAGATGAGACAGACCGACAACGTAAAGATGCCCTCAGGCAGAAGGTAGGCCTGAAAACACTCCTCACATTCACATTTGGATATATTTCTATTTTCAGTTGGTCTTTTCTATACTCCAGTGGCTCTAACTTGGAATTACTTCTCCTCTATGAATACCATATGGTGTGTATTGAGCATGGGGAGCGTATGTTTTGGTTGATGTAATTAAGCTGAGTCAATGTAAGAGGTCTGTCTGCAGGTCAGCCAGTATGTGTCCAGAGCAGAGGAGCTGAAAGCCCTGGTGGCCTCGGACAACAGACTGAGCTTTGAGGAAGCCCGGACTTCCAGGGACGTCCTCCGAGGTAAAGAACGCAGCTCAGGGCAGAGGCAGGGCCACCACATGCAGCCATTAGTCTAGTCTGACCATGTGAGAGGACAACTTTGAGTGACGCTGTGTCATTTTAATTTTAATCTAATAATGGCAGCTTTGCTTTTTCCTTGTATATTTACTTTTCCTGCATCTTCAAAATTGTGTTATTTTAGCAGTAGGAAACTGCATTACAGTTCTGTCTGTAAGCAAGCAAAGATGTTTGATCTACTTTAAATAGTAGTGAGAAGAAAAATTAATTTCCTTGTCCCTTCTCATGAGGGTCAAAGGTTAGCTTTAGTTGCAATATAGCAGCGTCTCTGGGATGTGGTGTTTCAAGGACAATTGTATTTTATTACTCTGCTGCCGTATGTATTGTGAAACCTTGTCCAGGGTAGTGGTGTTAAAAGATACTGCAGGAGGACATGCCAGTTATAAAATACTGCAAAATACGATCTCAGACAGATAAACAGTAGGACTCAAAGTGTCCGGTTTTCCTTTTGCAGGAATGTCTCATGACCAACCACGACTGCTGGCTGCTTTGGAGATGGCCTCTACTGCCATTGCTAAGGTTAGATTGGTTTACTGATGGGTGATGTCACTGCTGTAGAGACAAACACAAAGGCAGGGTGACGCAGATGTAACATAACACAGATTGCTTTCCAAACCACCAATTTTAAGATCACTCATCAACCAAAACAAATATTTTGCAGATTTCCATGTCTGACATTGTCAGCTGCACAAACCCTTGTTACAGTATATTTATATGTCTCTGTTGTTTACAGACTGAAAATTTCAAGAATAAACAAGAATGAATAAACAAGTTTTGCAGTACTAACAGACTGGTTAGTTGAATGATGATGTACAAGAGTGAGCTGAGTATCGCTGAGTATCTTCCTCATCTGGTTCAAAGCATTTTTTCCTCACTTTCAACCTTCCTTTATAGGAGGAGAGCGGATCAGATGATCATGAGGCTCTGGATGTGTACCAGCAGTGCTTAGGAGAACTACTATTGGTCCTAGCAGGTAGACATTCACCTTCATTTCCATACAACATGACTTTGTGCAGTTATTCAATCTTCACTGATGTTGGTTACTGAGTTGCTTCACTGGTGCCCTTAGTTGACCAGAGTGTCTCTGAACAAGGGACTGTTCAAGGACGCCTTAGCGGTAGTTTGGTGACTATGGAAGAAATTTAAACCCTCTTCTAGTCCTACATCTGATAATCCTTCTGTGTTCAGAAATTGTTGCAGCTGTGTTTGTGTTTGCAAAGAGAATAAATAGGAAAGAAAGTGACTTTGAAAGACAGCTAGGCATTTAAAGTGATATAGAGAGTGGGCATAGTAAGCAGGCTGGGACAGAAATTAATTTAGAGTTGAGGGTAAAGGCAGGTCAAGAAATAGCCGAACAAAGGAAATGATACTCAGGGGAAACTTGGACAGAGAGTACAGATATAAAGATATTTTAAGAGAGATTTAACTGGAAACAGAGTGAGACTCTGAACATGACAGACAGACTTTAAAAACGATGGATATAAACAAAGAGTGGCTTAGAAGTAGTTGGAGGGAAAACTAAAAAAAGAAGACAAGAGACAGGGGACCAACGGTCTTGGAGAGAGATGGGGACACTTAATAAGTGACAGACCAACAAACAGACAGAGGAGTAACAGGAGAGACTCCAGTGACTCTCTCTGTGGCCTGGCGTCCATTAGGCCGGGTTCATGAGCTCATCTGGAAGATCAGCCTAATGGAAGAGGTGGGATAGAGTGATCCAGATGTGGCTTTGAGCTGGGATGAGACCCGGTGCCAGCGCCCTGTGTGTGGTATGAGAGCCCTGCCATCTGCTTCCCATTCAGATAGCACACTTCATTTATTTGTGTTATTACACTCTTGAAACAAATAAAAACTATCAACTCTCTAATAGACCAGAGCTCCAGTTATTCAGACAATGCTATTGAAAGCTCCTCTAGTAACTTTTCACTTGATTGACTGTAGATGTTGTTGCCAAAAATGGTTTACAAAAACACGAGTGTAGAATTAAATTGATTTATTTTATTAAATGTGTTAAGGAGAGCCTCTATGTTGTTAGCAGATCAGTAATTTATGCTATGCTAGTTTAGTAAGATGGTTAATGCCTCCCCAATGTCTGGAGTCTTGTTGTGTGGCACAGCAGATACCAGCAGGGGGATTGTTGGGAGAAAACATTGGTTCTTTGTTTGGCCAAGAGCTCTTTGTTGCACAGCTTCCCAACATGCCTCACCACCACAGAGCCCTTCTCCTCCTCCTCCTCCTCCTCTCTCCACTTTCTGTCACTCTGAACTCCAGGATGACTGACTGTGAAAACACTGGCCTACATTAGAAGCATTTCCACTCTTGAGCCCCCAGTCTACACGCTAGCAAAATCCAATCTAGTAGTTGACCCTGTTTTGAACAAACGAGGTGATTAGGTAGTGGACTCCTCTGTTACCTTCCTTCCCTCATTATTCTTGTGTCTTTTTTTCTCTCTTGGCGAACCAGCCGAGCCCCAGGGCCGCAGGAGAGAGCTGCTCCACGGCGAGGTGAGTGCGTGAGGGAAGGATTCTGATTGAGTGCTCACGGTAGGAATGGCTATTTCTCACCTCCTTTGAGCCCTCGGCTGATCACCTTTCACAGTGGATGCTCTGTCTCGTGACCCATGAGCCTTTTTCCAGCAGTTATGTGCATGTTTTTTGTGGCAAAATAACATAATTAATCATCCACAATTCCTGTTACATACACATAGATCACTGTCCACTTTATAATTGGATATTCTTTATATCGACAATGGGTTGTGTTACCACTTGTGTGTGAAAAGAGTCACCTGTGGAGACAAATGAAAAAAATTCAACTCTACAGCTCCTGTCAGCTCTATGAAGCATTATAAAATGTGCAATCAAAAGTTCTATTAAAAAGCAAAAAGTGAACCTGATTGAAATTTGTCAGCCATCCTCTTGGAAGTAGTCGTCTTGTGCAGTGATACACCGCTCCCAGTGCTCCTTCCATGTAATTGTTGGAGCCCTCATTTTCCCAGGAGATTTTATACCCAATCGCAGACATTAATAAATAGTGGAAATGAACCTTACAGAGAACCAAGCTAACCACTGTTGGTGTCATTATGCTATAGACATTATGTTGTGCATGTTGTGTCTATTGCCACTTTAAAGATTAAAATAAACAATTATCTCAACTTAAATTAAAGTTGAAATTGAGACTAGCAGACTTAAGTAACTTGAGCAAAAACATATAATTGTGTGATGAGTCAAGAAAATCAACTTTAATTAAAGACAGAAGTCCCCCCCTTGTACCATATCTACTCTTACACTAATACACACTAATAAAAACACTTTCCTGTAGACTGCATAAATACTTTTGGACAACAACATAGACATGCCATAACCTTAATTTTGCTGATCCACTAAAACTGCTGGCTGTAGATGTAAGGAATCGGGACCCTTAATACTAGCTTTAATTTTCTACTTTGACAAACACATGCAAAGAAGTTGTGCATGTCTGTCATTAATGCTTCAAGGCCTTTTGTCTTTGTGCATTGTTTAACCAGCAACTGAGCCAACAACAGACAACAGTATTTCACCAACAAACCCCAAAGGGGGGATTGAGTGGGCCTCATAGACCTCCCCATTTGAAGTTTTATGGGTGCTTGTCTTAAGTAAATTCAGATGCGTCTGTAATAATCTAATGCATTAGGGAGGCGGGGTTGGGGGATTAGATTGAAAGCATGTGTGTATGTGAGAACCCTAAAACAGCCAACACATGCTGCCATGGCTGGCCTCCATGTGCGTTCATATCTACTGTAGAGTACAATTTCTCCTTTCAAAGCTGTTATTCAGTATCCTGGCTATATGTGAGTCATAGTTTTGATTTAGCTTGTGAACGCTGATATAACGTCATTATGGCTGAACATACGTACATAAGATCTCTTGTCTTGTTGGCTCCGTCTCAGTACCATAAAAAACTCTGCAAGTTATCAATAGGCCCCATACACTTGGCTCACCCATGTAGATTACTTCCCCATTTATTGTACTTGGTGATTAAAGGGATCGTGATTAAAGTTTTGTGGCTACATAAGGTTGGGGTCAGAGTCGGGAACTAAAAACCTGTGGTCCAAGTGATTATTTACCACCACAAACTAGCTTTTTAAAGGGACATTTTGGAAGTAATCAATTAAAGGTCCCCCCATCATTATGACCCTCAGATGTTGCTGCAGTAATACCCTAGAGGGCCTGCTTTAATATTGTGACGTAGTGGTGACATAACTGGGTATTAGGTGCAGCCAAGAACCTTCATGCTCACCAGAGGACTGATTACCACAGTAAAGAGCACCCTCAAGCTTGTGATGACAGCAGTTACTACTTGCACATGTGTACCATATGAAATGTTTTCAAAAAATAGAAATAGAAAGGAGCAGATCAGCAGAAATGACAAGTTTGATATGATTTTGAAGGAGAGTTTTTGTCCCCAAACATTTTTCAGGTTTTGGCTTTAATGCTGCAAGAAAACATCACCGTTTACAGTAAACAAGCTCAAAAAGTATATATTTAACTGACAGCCAAAAATGTTAATGGTTCCTCTTTATATTGAAGATAAAATGTGTGAAAATCATAATATTTTCATATATCTATTCAAATGCTTTCATCTGCACTTATATTGTAAAACAAGAGTGTTCAGCTTTACTGGCACTTCTTGAGACTGTACTAGGCACAGCAGTGCTTTGAACTAAATGCTGATGTGGACACGCTAACACGCTGGGCCCAGTTGTTCATACAGCTGAATCTGGATTGGAGTGACCTGGATTTGGAAACACCATGTTTGGCCATCCAGGTTACTCCAGGTATTTTTGTGGCAGTATTTCAAAGCAGCTTTGGATTGCATCACCCTGATCCAGATACAGACTTTTCAAGATGATCAAATCTGGATTACTAGTGCTCTAAATGGGACAACATATTGCAGCGCTGGCCACTAGCTAGGTAAAGACCAACAGGTACAACAGCCAGGATGGGTTGTATTTTTATTTGAAGAGAGAGAAAACGGCCCAATAAAGCAATACAAACATCCTCTTCCATTTTCAGTTTCTTTTAAAAAGTCAGACTCCTTATCTGACCCACAACAAATAAACACAAAAATAGATCTATACATGATTCACAAACACATTGTAGATGTTTTAAACATGCGTATTAAATAATTAAAAATTAAAATTTTGGGTAGTTAAAAAAAAATTAAGATGTTCATATTTCTTCAGCTTTAGAAGACACAATGACAGTCATAATATGCAGTGATCAGTTCAAATAGTAGTTTTGCTTCTAATGACATCTGTTTGGGGTGTTTTTTGGCTTTACCCAAATGGCTTCTATATCTGCTTTATTATTGTAATGGTTAAACAAACCAAGTGCAAAATATAAATAAATGCATATTCTAATGAAATGAAACTTTTATTACCTTTCATTCCTGAAATTGGCCCTTCTGCTAGGATCAGGATGATCTTACTGAAAGGTTTTGAACAACACACACTGCAGATTCCCTTTTTTCTTTTAAACAACCCATTTTCAACATTTGATCCAATCCAATTGCCAAAAACAGACCTGATTACTTCTGAACAACTGGGCCTGATGTTTAGCGAGTATTATCTTTACCATGTTTGTCTTCCTAATTTAGCATGTTGGTATGCTAACATTTGTTAGTACTAACATTGGTGACTTGGGATTAGTCAGAAAGTACAGCTCAGAGGAATGATATTATCATGAGTTCTGCTGCCATTTAGTAATTGATCATATATTGGATGAATTTAAATTTCAACCTGATAGTTCTAGATGAAGTCAATAAAAGTCAGCGGATCTCCAAATTTCATTACAAACCACTCATGCACTTAGAAACATTTCAGTCCTCTAGAGAAAACGTCAGGGGATCACTAAAGTCTGGGAACAGTGAATGTCTGTTCATTGTATTATGACAAACCATTCAAAAGTTGTTGATACATTTTCGTCTAAACCAAAGTACTGGGTCAACCAACCAACCAGCATTGCCTCTGGGGCCATGCTGCACACACTGCTAAAAGAGATATGCAGAAAGCATATTCCAATTGCAAGCCAAAGAAACACAGTGAACAAAAACTTGTGTTGAAAGTGTAAACTATAACCACATTTACTGGGGTTTTTCGTCTCCCACCAGATTCAAAGCCTCATGAGCAGAGCTGAATACCTCAAAAAGCACATTAAGGTAAGCATGGATTCCTTCCAAGTATTCAGCAGACAGACATGCACAAACTGTATGAAAGGTTTGCCACTGACAACATGCAATATATTTGATTTTAAAAAGAGATTATGCTCATGGTTATGACTTTGTTTCAGATAGTGCTACATTATTGGCGCTTACAGCACTGATCATGATTTTGAATTCATTTCGAGTGATTTCTGATAATGTGTTCATTTTTCAGATGCAGGAGACTCAGAGGGACGTTTCTCTGGATCGAGAACCTCTCGCAGATTCCGTCAGAAGCTGTGAGTTTCCCTGCTGTGTTGTGTAAACTGTTCCTTTGGCCATGAAAGTGTGTTTTTTTACAGCCTCGCAGCCATACTGATAAGTAAGTAACTATATGGAGGGTCGGTAAAAGAAGGTGGTGGGGGTTAAGCGAGGAATGGCTGCCTCAAGTTGCAATGAAATGTCCTTTCACTGAAGGTTTTTCCACTAGTAAAATATGAGCCATTCTCTTGCTGTGTCGGCCACCCTGCAGGACTGCCTGGCTCTTTGATTTTGTTTCAGTGCAGCCCTGGGCAGCTCTGTCCTCTTGTAAAGCCTACCTTGTGAAAGTGGGACATGTTGCAAGAGAAGAGTGACTCTCTAACACAGAAACAACAGAAATAACAACAACACACACAAATGCTTCTCTCCTTTCACATACTCACACGTAAACCTGCCTTCTATGTAGACTTGATGTATGTTCAGTGCATATCAAACCTGAACAGTGCAGCAAGGAGTGTATCATTAATGTAAAGTCAAGTTTTAATATACTAGAATGTCCCTCGTGGTAATCTGTATACACAAAGCCTAAGTCCCAGCATTTTCTGGGCTCAGCTTCTAGATGGATGGTGGATACCTAAAGCATAGACAATATCCTGTTCTCAGCAAGAAATTCCTGGGGAATTATGAATTAAAAAAAACAGTGATGGGGGAAGGGCACCAACGTCTCTAGAGGCCGCTCAAGTTTCATGAAGAATGTGGCTTCTTCTTCTGCTGCTGTTATTTTAATAAAACCACGCCACAGTCAGCCATACCAGCTGGCTCTGATCCAACAGCAGCTGTAGTAGAGAGGGTCGCAGCAACGCCCAAGTCTGTCTGGTGACCTTAGACTACACCAAAATAAGCAGAAACGTTGTGCTGAGACGCGTCACACTGTAACCCTCAGACAATTTACCCTTCAGGCGTTAAGCTACAGCCGGTGTAGCCTATTTACAGGCACTCGAAATTCTAGGCACAGGTTTTTCCATGGCTCGTAACTCGCTTTGCCTGAAGGTTAATGAAATTTGTTCTGTATAAGTAATAAATACTGGAAATGCATCCATTGGGAGTCTGTTCAGATGTTCAGTTTTTGTGACAACAAATGGAAAAAGAGGACTCACTTCCTCTTCAGGGTCAGAATTTATACTATGGTGAATACCCAGTACAGTATATCTTACTGAAAGTGCAAATGACTCTGGCACAGAGTCAGCTTACTCTTGTTTTTGCTGCGTTAACTGCCAGTGAACACAAGAGGAACACACCTACACCACACACTAAACACTCAGTATGGCAGGATGGCAGTCTGTTTATGCTAGAGGGTGGAAAGGAGGCAACAGAACAAGCTGCACATTTATTGTTCTGAACAAATTTACATTGTTGGAGGGGTTCCATTTAACATTTGCTTGTTAAAGGTGTGTTTTTTCTATGTTTTGATAGCTTCTTAAGTGTTAATATTGTTTACAGTGTTTTATCCAAGATAGCTGCTGTCACCCTTGATGTTTAAAATCTAGTCGACTTGCATAGTAAGTTTGTGCTCTTCTCTAGATTTTCAGGTAGTATAAATGGGAGAGTAGTCTGAGAGAAAGCAGTTATAGAATATAAATAAGACTTTTTATCAAATGTTTTACAGTATATACATATTCTGTTCTCACAATGATGCAAGAAATGATCATACTTTGTGAGTAATTACCAATGTTGTCAATGTTGAGTTCAACAGTTTGTTTTCCTGTAATCATCTAGCTAAAATGAAGCAGACATAAAAGTTTCCAAAACAAATCTGGGAAATATTATTTAGAGTGATCCATCCATCTGTGTGGTTGTCAGATGTGGTTGCTGAGACCCTCAAGACACTTTTGGCTTACTATTTGAATATGAAATTCTAAAACAGAGATGTGTTGTGATCTTGCAAAAACTGGAACATAACACACATCTGTCATTTCTGTCTTCTCAGCCTGCTGTTTGCAGTAAGCAGGACGGCCACCGTGGTACGAGTGGAACGTCCCACAGACTGTCTGTCAGTGTTCGGGTTGGACACAGAGCCTTCACCTGACCAGGTTTCTGCTGCGGCCAAATCACACCACATCCTCACCAACTGAGCACGCTGACTGGGTGGGATATTACGGTTGCCAGCCAAATGTGCCCAGTGTTTTGGCTCTTGCTGGAAAGTTTTTCTTTTCCTTCCAGATGATTTGGCAGGTAGAGAACTCCTGTTTATTATTTTTTTCAGGAAAACAAGTATGGTTGGTAAAATCCTGAAAGCAGCTCTTGAATTTTGGATTTGCACACTGGTGAATGTGAAAGTTCCCTGTTCTTTACACTGTGTTGTTGCACTGCTTAGCCTCAATCCCCTCCTCCCGACACACCATTGATATGTAAATGCTGGACAGCTTGTATGACAATACCACACTGTCATGGTAAATGAGTTAAACTGAGACTGTTGCATTTAGTTTAGTGCAGAACATTCAACAGTATTTCCAGCATGCCAAAAACTGTGATAAAAAACAAGCATACAATCAAATGGGAGCTATGACGTATTACAACCGTTTTAAAACTGTAGTGCTAAGTATATTATATAGAGGCCTGTGCAAACATGTACGTACTCCCTCACCCCCCTCACCCTCCTCTCTCCACTGCCTTTACTGTGGGTCAACCACAGGCTCACCATGCTCTCTCCGCTGATGGAGCCCTCTCCACCACTATGAGGGGAAAACTGGAGAGGTGCGGCCTTTGCCTTATTTACACTAGACTTGCATTTTCTTAGGTTTGGCACTGGCCGGGTATTTGAGGGATACAGTGAGTTGTGGTGCTCAAGTAATGCCTTCATAACGAGGCCTCTGTGAAACGGTGAAAAGCTTAACAGTTGGTGGCAGGCCGATAATCCTCACTGTTGTAGGTCTTCACAGACTGTTTTGATTTCAGACAGGTAAAGCGTTTGAATACTCCAAAAGGGAGCTTTACTTTGTGGATATAACTTTAAGGCAGCTTCAGAAAATGCCTGAAACAGGAGTTAAAGAAGAAAAGTACTATTATTATTATGTCTGCTGGCAAGATTTCCACACTTCTGTGTTGTTTCATTTTTTTTTAATTTGACTGTCTATACAGCTGTGATTTTATAATGTATTTATTAAAGGACAAAGAAGAAATGGAAAATTAGCTGAAAATAAATTTACCATCTCCAAAATTGTGCAGTCTGTCTTCAGAGATTTTGTCAACAGCACAAGGTGAAAGCTCATTTTTTAGTATCAATGGAAAGATTTATTTGCCTTCGTGGGAGCAACGCTGCTGGTCTCTCGCCACCGTCATCATCTGGAAGGGAGCTCTGAAGAAACAGCTGGCTCATGTCCACGAGGGGAGGAGAGAGGAAGGCAGGCAGGCAGGCAAGGGAAAGTAAGGACATTTTATAATTATATAATTCATATGGAAGTCTGGAATCTAGTGAAACTGACAGTGAAAATGTCCAGATCTGAAACACAGGGAAATGCACAAAGAACCAGCTACATCTATGTTATCTGTTCTTCTTTTACTGTCTGTAGTTCTTTTGCCAAACATGATACATCCAGCTCTTTCACAGAAATATGCCTGTTAAACTTAGTACTTTCTCACTTTACTAGTCATAGTTAGTCTCACTGAACCAACAAAAACAGTTTGAAGGTTTACTGTGGCTAATGAAACCATGTCAGGGAAATGTATGATTCTGTTTTTTAAAAGAAAAACAAAAGTCTAGATAGTTTAGCCTCTACAGTTTTGACTTTGATCATTCTTTTTTTAAAATCTGTCTTGCACAAATCCTCTAATATAAAAGACCTCCTGTTGTTTTTTTCCCATTTTTTGCCCTATAAAAATGGCCATATGGAGTTTTTTTGTATGCTAGAAGACACATCATGAGTAGAATAAGCAATCAACATCATGGCTGAGCATTTCCACCTTGAAACTGGAACTTATGACGGTGTTGAAGACACGGATTCAGATTTCCAGGGTTTTATACGTAACAAACCAAAAAACAATCCTCTCAGCTTGCAAGATGGGACTTTCCATATCATTGTTCTTCTTTAGAATTGGCTAAACGTGTATGTCTTAGTCACTCCAATATTATAACTTGCCATTGTGTAGCGTAGAGTAGTTCTACAGAGTTTTAGCAGAGTTGTAGATGAGCTGCTGTGTTGGAAACTCAGTGATTTGCAGAGTGGAGGTGTAGATAGATCTGCACATTCAAAAGAAAGTAACAGTGTAGAGTTACATCTAAGCCATTCTGAGGCAGGAAGTGATGATTTTTAATTTAAAAAAAATTCTAGATATAACTTATGTACAGAGATGAGTTTTTAGAGGATTAATCAATGGGTGGAGTGGGACTTTAAAGGAAGTGCAAATGCAATTAAATCCCAGTAGACCACTCTAAAATACTGGCTCTAAAGTTAATAAAGTCTCTGTAAAATCAGAACTAGATGTCTTTTGGGATTTCCTAAAAGCAGTGAAATACAAAGCGCAGCTGTACTTGCTGTATAGGTTTAACAAGTGGTTTTTAAAATCAGAACTCAGAGTAATGTTTGTTTTCTGCCCCACCATCTGGGTAATGACATTCACCTGGCATGCCAGGTGTAAATCACTCCCAGACTGTGTAGTTAGAACAGAGAGCAGCTCGGCTTCGGGTCCTGAAGCAACCGCATGGAGAGCCATTGAGTGATGCGTTTGTGGCTGTGCTGTGGAGGGGGCTCTAATTGGCTGTCGGTGCCCGTGGTGTTGGCTCGGCTTCTTTGCTTTAATCATGAGCATGAGCATCTTGCTGCCAGGAAAACTTTGGATGCAATTTTGACCCTTGTGCTTTCTTTGTTACTTGTTTCTGGGAGTACTGCCAATTTATTTTGCCCCCAAAAGATGCATTGAATATCCGTACAGTAATGCAGCCCAGATTCTGCGATGGAAAACTTAACCCACCACCCAGTCTCTTCTCTTGAACCACAACCTACGGCATTGTGGTTTTGATTGGCCTCCATTTTCCTGCAGCTCCAACAAGTCCAGACTCCCTCTCTCTCTGTTGATACTGTTAATGGGAGAGCAGGCATCAATGTCGCCCATAAAGAGGGGTCTCTACGTTCTGGACCCAAAGGAGCTGGGTCCCCTTGACTCCAGCGTGCCCCTGCACAGAGAGCAGGTCAGTCATTCACTGTGGCTCGATGGCTATCATGAATGGAACATTGTACCTACGTGAGACAAGAGCCTCCTAAATCCTGGGGTCACTCCCACTTTGGAGCCGTGAGGAGCAGAGTGTGGGTCCGAGGGGCAGGGGCGGGGGTTTGTTTCAAAGAAATGTTGAATAAAGATAATTTAGAAAATGGGCTCCAGCACAGTGCTGTCTCTGTAGCTACACAGCTCCCCCTCCACACACTCAACTCCCCAAGGCTACTCTGCTCATGTTTGTTTTGATTTTGCTCCCAGAATTGAGGCGGTCGGGGGGTGGTGATGGTGGCAATGGTTAACACAGACTGGACCATGGACAGACTAACTAAACTAGAGCGAGGCCTGCTATATTGTAGCTGTAGGCTGCTTTGTTTCTCCATCTCCCTGTTTTTTATGACACAGACAGTTGGAAGTGCTCGAGGATTCCTGTGGTTAATGAAAAATCAGGAGAAGCTGTGCAGAAGTTCTCTCCAGACTCGGAGACGTTGAAATTTACCACCTGTTAGCTCAAGTAACTAACTTCTAATTACTCATCACGTGTAGGTCTGCTTTCTCACGCAAGCACAGTGTTAACATTCTTCTCCCCAGTTAGTTCATTTTCTACTCCTGCCACTGCACATTTGTACCATTTGGACATGACTGGAGCGACATTTACAGAACAGGTGGGCATCTCACACCTTGCAGCAATGCCAAATGACTCTTTTACAATTTGTTAATGACTTGTAAATACCTCAGTAAGTGTGGAACAAGCCCCAAATGGTTGCTTGCTCTGAAGCACGTCATTATATTTTTTGACCATTAGCAAAGTCTGTGAATACACTGAAGTGTACAGGAAAACCGACAATTGACTGTTACCCTGCTCACCTCCTGCTAACATCTTGATGGTTTAGTTTCAGCTTGATTGTGCAGTGACTAGACACTTAAAATTCCCCACCAGGTTTCACTTACACTGACCTAATCCCTTAAATATACAGTTAAAATAGCAACATGCAGTCCTAATGGGGAGTCACTTGGCTAACTTGAAAATGACTGTCTTACAATACTCTCTCCTATTCAGTTACTGCATGCAGCAGCCCAAAACGTTATGTCATGCAAGTATTTTATGGTGCAAGCAGAATGTGAAGAAATATAACTGCACTCAGGAGAAAAAGATTAAATAAAAAGTCAGCTCCTTTTCTAGAAAGATAATATTGTTTGAAATTTGTGCTGCAGATTTATGTATTACAGCCACATTTCAGTGAGGATTTAGTGCGTCTAGTTCCTAAACATCACTTAAACATACTCTACACCCTTTTCAATAGCTCATTAAACATATTTATAGGGTCCCGAATGCTTCCCTCGTTCTTGGTTCATGTGCAGCCACGAAAAAATGCAAGGCAGAGAGTAAGTCTACTGAGACAATAATGTGCTTTAAAAATGAAGCTTGATTAGTCTATAGAAACCACAATTCATCACACTTTGATCCCTTTCATTCTTGAGTTGTCGATAAATCACATCGCCACACTGCTTTAAGTCATAAACATTTTATTATAAAACTCAACTCTCCCACATGGAAGATACTGCTCTGGAGTGTTTACTGCTATGTTCCCACAAGATGAGATGAAAAATTGAAAACTCTAAATCACGTCTGGACAAAATCTTGAGCTACATGTGTGTGTGTTTATATTAAAGGCATTTAAGCGACACTTATTTTACTGCATATGATTGTAAAATATATACACATTCTTCATATTCTAGCTTCATAATTTAACATTTAACAACATTGTTCAAGAAATTCATTTTCAAGTGGCAAAGACACAAACTGGCAGCTTCAGTACAAGTGATCCAAACTAACAAAAACACTTTTCCCTTCTTGCTAAACAGCTGAACATGGAGCGGCAGGAGAAAGAAGCGAAAGGCTGCTGATTTCAGTCTCTGGACTACCGATGTAGACCTGCAGACAGGTGACAGAGCATCTACAAATATGGTTTGTTCTGCAATATTCAGCCTCAAAACACACAAAATGAAAGACTTAAAAGTACATTTTTTTAAGGAAGGGAACTTCACTATGAATTTGTGAAAGTGATTAAATCTCGTATATCATTAGTTTGAGCTTTATCTGCATTTGTACATGTTATTTGTTGACAATCCTGTATGTTAAACGTTTTCTACATGTATCTGGAAACCCCTTTTGTTTAGTTAGCAACACTTTCAAGCTCTTTTACCCACAACTGTGACACAAAATACAAAACATTCATTTAACCTGTGTTTGACCACATACACCACTCTCTGGCTAATGAGTGACCACCTTGTTTACCCATACTGTTCTGACACTGCTTTGTCCACTGACTACTGCATTGATGCTGCAGTGTTGATTTAGCTGGCATTTTGTTGTCTTAATATCCACAAAATGTACCTTTTTGTTTGATGGGCTCGTAAAAAAACTTGATGCAAAAGCTCACTCTCATATGACACAGTTTGCTTTAACATGGATGGCTTAAATCAGACATTGTGTTCACACTTGCGTAACAAAGCAAAGCAGAGTCAGGCCTCCCGACATGAGCGGTGTTGTGGACAAACTGCAGGTATGCTATGTTGACCCATTCACACCAGCAGCTGGCAGGTTTTCCTGGAGTGTTGCGGCAGTGTGAAAGCAGTAATAAAGACAGGGGTCTTTTAAAGGCATTAGAGGGGAGGGGGGCGGGCAGGCATTAGAGGGGAGGAAGAGAGGGGGTGGGGGTGGTCTCAGGAAAAGTTCAATAAAACAATCTCAAATGGGGGGAAGGGAACAAGACAGAGTGCTGGAGAGGCGCTTCAGTTAATTTAAGTACTTGATCCCACACCCTCGCCTGTCCTCTGAATTTTCCCACAAATATTTGAAGTGTGGTTGCTGCAACAATGCAAAGGCCCCTGAAATGGAGAGCAGAGCAAACAGAGGCTGGATGGGTCCAATGTTTGTCTAAGCTCTTAATAAAGCCACACTTCAAGTACCATTGAAACCAAACCAAATAAACAGGAGCTGTTTAAAGGCACACGAAACGGTCGAGCCCTGCAACAAAGTCTGGTTTGGTTCACTTCTTCTCACCGTCACCTGAAAATACTTTCGCCAACAGTCTTTCTTTTGACTTAGCAATGTGGCGAATCACTCAGAGCACTGCAGAGGCCATCTGTGTGGAGATCTGAATCACAAATCAGAAGGACAGATTTCCTGAGTGACATGTGCACGAAGAATTACTATGCAAACTGCACGGTTGTGGAAAATGTCTGCACAAACCACTACAGTGCTCCCCGTCACTACGCAGCTAGAATGAGATGGCAGAGAGGCCCAGGGGTGAAAAAAATAACTTTCCTCCTCCAGCAGACCTGGGTTCAAGTCCTCTGCCAGCAAGCCAGTGCCCTGCTCAAGTGTCTTCGAGCTGAATCCCTATTAAATCCAAGCAGTGACCTCTGGAACAGTAATCTTCCTCAAGTGTCACCCTTTCAGTGATAAATCCAACCAACGCTTCCATCATCTCAGAAGAATATCCAAGCTAGAGGAAGAAACAGGAGCGCCATGCAGCTGGAAAACCTCTGGGAGGAGTTGTCAGTATACACGTCCTCTCTGTCACTTTTAGGGTCATAGTCTTCATCCTCATAGATGTCATCAACATCAGGCTGGTCTGAGACAACACTGTGGTCTCCTATGGAGCAGAGTTTGCTCATGTTCTCCTTGACCACTTCACAGAAAGGCCTCTCCACCCCATCACAAACACAGCGGTTCAGCAGCATGCCGTTTGGGATGAACAGCATCTGCTGAATGGTGGCTTTACACTTGGAGGAGCACTTCCTTCCATTGAACAGCTGCCCGCAGTATGACAAGTAGGCCGTGAGGGAGGTGTGGCAGTTGCTGTCCTCCTCGCAGCGCTGCCGGGCCTCCATGCAACCAATACCCCCGGCATCGCTCGGGTGCCTGCGGGGGAGGCACGGCTCTATGGCCCGCTTGGCGCTCAGACAGTCCAGATCCTGGGCGCAGTCGCAGGTCTCCAGGTCCGGCCCGCTGCGGGTGTGATTGAGCCTGATCAGGGCGTTGATGCAGTGGCTCGGGCACTGCCTCCTCGTCCCCCTGATGTTGCCTTCACATGCTGCTAAGTACTGGTTGTACGCAAGATCGCACTCGGGCTCCTCGTGGCACCGAAGCAGCGCCTGCCAGCAGATTAGTTGGGCATCTAAGGCCACCAGCACCCACGGGAGAAGTGCCACGGCGCGGCACCAACATTTCATGCTTGGATGGAGTTCTAGTCCGGTGACGTGCACTTTCTTCACCAGCACATGAGGATCAGGACAGTCCAGACTCTGAATGTTTTTTTCATAGAAGTACTCCACATGCGCGAAACATTAGTTACCAGCTCACTTCTTTGGCGGATCGTCCACTAACTCGCACCTCAGATGAGTTTGCCTCCTCCCGGTGAGCTTTGCAACAGTAGAAGTCAGGATCTGACTCGGGGAAATCACCACGCGTGGTTGCAAAGACGAGAAACAGCGCAGAGAGGGTCATTTCGGGAGGCATGTCTGTCCAAAAACCATACTCCACGCTGCAGCCTGCACCATGGCACCGGTGCGGATCTGAAACGCGCCACAGGACTATCCAAAGTTTACACGCACTTCAACGCACGCAGTCATTGTCCACAACTCAGATCCTACACTTGAACTCATCTTTCTTGTCATTGCTGCTTTAGTCTCTTCCCGGCGCTACTACTTTTAATCCATCCGCGCATTCCGAAGTTGTGTTTTTTTTTAGTTGGGAGAGGTTTCTCTCTGTCGCATTTTGTCCCGCTATGTGCGTCTTTGTCCCTCTTCTGGCTGTTACGCTTCACGGTCCGCCGAGCATTTCCCCACAACACCCCTCCCTCTGTCGAAAAAAAAAGAAAGAAAAGTGCCCCTTCTCCCTCCCCTTCTCTCATTTACAATCCTGGCCACCGATTGGTAGTCATTGAGGAGTCAGCCGTGGGACCCATTTCCAGGCCTACAGCAGCACAGCCCTGCGCACAAATCCTCTCAGTACATGACGAGATAGGCTGGATGGGACTGTTTATAATTTTCCTTGCATGAAACCCAGGATCTGTGTGGTCCCCCGGTCCTCTTGTAGCAAAAACACAAGTGAAAAAGGGGGGGAGGCAGGCGGAGGAGAGGGGGAGATCTTGCAAAATGCATTCCTTTGCAAGGAGCTCACATCTGTAACTTCACTGCTCCAAAATTTCAGCGAGGAAAAACAAATGTGGCCCACCAGAGCGATGGGGAGAAACCTCTGATAGCTGGCTCCTCGTTGAGGGCTTTCACTTAAAGGTTCTCGCTAATTGTCGCTCTTTCCCCCCCTCTCCCTCCCTCCGCCTCTCATTCTGCAGAGTTTTTAAGCCCCGATTGATAGAAGAGAATGGGAGAGAATAGTATTTTCTGGCCCGTTTCACCCTAATTGTGTCAGTTTGGCCATGCAGTGGCCCAGTGTCTTTCCAGCCTGAAGATTGTTCACGCACTGCGGCCTATCAATGGAGAGGGGTTCAGCATCAATATATTTTACAGCTATTCCCTTTCACACCACACTTGAAAACTACCAATAGCTCAGGCTTTCCTGCCATTGAAATGGTAACTAACTTGATTTTTTCCCCCCCAAAAAAGCTAGCTGCAGGTCTGCCCCCACTGAGAGGCTGTGCCAGTTTTTGCAGAAAACAGATGGATGCCCAACCTGAAATCTGAGCAACAATGGGACCTCATAACTGCTGGTGCAGCTCTGTGTCTTTAAAAATGCACAGAGTTAGCCTAAGAACTACAATATGCATGTGTTTATATTCAGGCCTTTTGTGCTATATGTAAGTAGACAAAATAATAGAGACACCAGAGTCCATAGAACTCAGTCCAATAAAACAACACAAACCACACCCTCTAACATCACCACCACCTCTATGGCTCTTTGCTGTATTATTTTGTCTGCACACACACACATATACAAACTTGCATCAATATTTCCATTAGTTCACTTATTAGGTCTCCACATTGTTGGAGAACTAGAATTTTATTATGATACTATATTATGTTACTAACATCTTTAAATACCAGCAGACAACCATATCCCATCTTTAACCTGTCAATCACAATCTACCAGCTTCTCTGCTGACTCCCTCCTTCATCATTCTGTAGCTGGGAATGTATTTTTGTCTCCACCTAGTGTTCAAGCTCCTGCAGCTGGAAGAAAACACATAATTGAAGACACAGATCAGCCACAACATTAAAACCACCTGTTTTATACTGGGTAGATTCCCCTTGAGAACGTGTCGAGGCCTGGACTCCACAGATTTCTGAAGGTATCTCGTGGTATCAGGCACTGAGATATTTGCAGCGGATCATTCACATTTACATCCTGGAAGCTGTGAAGTGGAGGCACCATGGGTGGATTTTTTTTCCTCAGCTCATCCCACAGATGATCAGTCAGATTGAGCACAGGGACTCTGTGTTCTGACATCGGTCTGTCATAGCAGCAACAACATTTTTTAGTAATTAGTCGTGTAATGTTGTGGCTGAATACAATTTGGAGCTGCTCTGTGTAAAAATTGCACAACATAGGAAGAAATTACATTATAATAAAAATCAGTTTATTGCATTAAAACTCAAAAGTCACTGAAATGCTTTCAGATAGAAGGACAGAGATACAGAGAAACAAAGAAACAGCCAAAGGAGGAGAAGAAACTGCGTGTCATGGCAGCCATTTCCTGAAACATCAGTTCCACAGGATGACAGCACGAAAATTACATTTGTATATTATTGTTATTATTGAGTATTATTTCAAGTCACACACACTCATACAAAGCAAACGGATTTGCTTTATGGCTTCGGTTCCACCCATTAATATTGTCTCACGGTCAAAACAAGATTCTAGTAGCTCTATTATAAAAGAACTTATTGCAACTTTTCCTCTGCTTTATATCATTGAAATATCACAAATATACTGTTCATCTATCACATGACAACAACCACTGCACTGACAAAGTGTTGCCTCAGCTTCCATTCAGCAGTAGTGTGGCACCTACAGACAGAAAGTTACCACTCATCTGAGAGAACATTTTTCACATAACACCTTTAAATGTAAAATCAAAACATCTCGACTAAATCAAAAAGAATTCAATGGTTTTGGCAGTAGGAATCAAACTGGGGACGGATGTGAGATCAAAGCAGACATCACCCTCAGAACCACTGCGACATAAACTGAACACCTGCAAAAATGTATATGAATGTAACACAACATCAACAGCATCCTCTCCGATTTTCCTTCTCTTATGCTTAGCTGTAAAACAACAGAGAGAAGCCTCCACTGACTGTGAGCTCTGAAACACTACTCTCGGTCCCCAGGCTTGAGAGGGAGGGTGGTGGGGAGGGCTCCACCATCGACCTTCCATTGAGAATCAGACGAGCTACCTCAGTGTCCTCTCTTAAAACTCATTTTTACACAATGGCTATTTAATTAGAGTTGATCTTTTTGTATTATACTTTGATTAATTCATGTATACTTCAGATTTTTTTTTATTATTTCATTGCCCTTTATCTATGTCTCTATTACTTGGTTACATATTTTGTTTTCGCATGTTATTATTATTCTTGTTACGATAAGCACTCCCAACTACAGGACGAGGTTTTTACACAGACACCACTTGACGTATCACATCGGCTAAACAACACGAAATCCACCAGCACAAAACAGCACGAGTGGGTCGATGAGATGGAGGACGAGTCAAAGGTCATGTGACGGTCGACAACACTACAAGACCCAGCGAGTTGATGGAAACAGTGCGAAGAATGACCCGCTGTGGACGGCTTAGGCAAACAGCAGGTACCTTTACATCTTACAGAACATAAATATTTGTATGTGGACTCAGTAGTCGGATGTATGCACACACTGCAGCTACACAGTTTGACATGTTTGTGCCATTTCCTTTATGTTGGTCGTGTGTTCAACAAAGGCTTTGGCTTACAACGTCTAAAGCATTTACATTTCTCTCATCTGAGGTGTTTTTTTAACCTCTCAATGCAGCATACTCTCAGGTTTACTCCTAATATAGATGATATAGATGCTATGTTAAATTTGGGAACACAGTTATTGATTGCGTCTAACTATAAATACTTGCAAAATGCAGCAAATCTACTGTGACCTTCAATAAAACACTATTATTTGTGGCTTTCAGTAAAACTAAAAATAAGAATTTTCCTGCAGAAATAAACAACCAAGAAGGCTCATCAGATCTTGGAGCTCCAAAGAAGACAACCTTGTACGGACGCCCAAGGCACGCTGAAGTACAGCAAAAGCTAAACAAGTCTTAATGATATGTCTGGGAAAAGATCAAACTAAGATTGGCAACCATTAGTAAGCTGCTTTTGACAAAGATCAGCTTTGGCGTCACTGAAAACATTATTGCCCATGTCTGTGATGTTGTGCTTTTGTATGTGAAATATAAAGAAACCCTACAAAGATATTTTTCATCCAGAATAATTCTCCCGATTTCCCAAATTTAACATAACACTTGGGCTAGTGTTAGCGTTGTGTGTGCTTGAATTCCAAACAGGCAGCTCATCCCAGTGACCCTCTCTTACTGAAAGTGCATTTGTTTATCACTGAAATCAGCTGCCATGTGTTTGGAAGCAATAAAAAAAACTGCACACACACACCTGCGACCTTTGCTGCAGAATCATTTTGTGTTACCACTGAGGTACAGAGAGCTGGGAGGTTAGGGGATGTAGGGAGTAAAGGATTTAATACACTTTTCTCAGAGGAGGAGTTTCTCTAAAGGCAGAAATAACTTCACTTGTTAAATCTCAATGGCAGGAGCTGCAGAACCACAGTTTTTTTTCAGAGTGCAACTTTAATATTTTTTGTAAAAATATGAGATTTGTGACCTTTAAGATGTTGGAGGTCCAGCAGGAAAGAGCAGGAAACTATCTCATCTAGATGAGCTAATGTATGACTAGAATAAGTTTTTTTCTGGTTAGTGAGATGAGCCTAAGACATTATAATATAAGGCTTCTGTGTAACATTACACAACTAGAAAAACTGTTATTATGCGGCTCTGCCAGCTGACATTCCACTAAAGCAATGAGAAAATGTCTACCCCCAGAGCAGCTCTGCCTCTGAAAAATATTTGTACAAGAAAAACTCTAATCTCCTGGGACTTAGAGTTGGCCAGATCACATGAGGCTGCAATTCTCCGTCTGCTTTTTGAGGTCTTCCAGTGTGGCCTGGGCTTTGTCTTTCAGCTGGTCCATGTCCACGTTCTGGATGTTGGACAGCTGGCCCAGCACCGACTGCTTATGTGTTTCCTCCTGGTTGTCCTCGGCGATCATCTTGGCCAGCTCTGTGGGCAACACCACGTCGTCCCCCGCCTGCTGGATCTGGGTCTCATCTGTCTCGTTCTGAGGTTGATAATGCACACATAAGCATTTCCATATACACACACACAGGATACACAACAGGACAGAAGAAAAAAGGGGCAACTGTTTTAAAAGCTAAGCTCCCAGTCCCAAAACAGTGTGTGATTTTTAAAAAGGTGGAGTTTGGGTTTTTTACTGTACAGACTGATTGTCTTTACCTGCTTTAAAATAGCAAATTTGAAATAATTTACCTTTGGTAGTCTGTACTTTTCCCGGAAATGACTTCTGACTGTGGCCCTTTCCGCTTTCTTCTGGGCAAATTCAGCTTCTCGTTCCTTTCTGCAAGACAGAAGGCAAAAAATAGTGTTTTTTTGACAAAAAGTTGAATGTGCTCCTGATCATACAAACTTAGACAATCTTAGCTTCTAACCAGATGTAGACTACTGGTGTCCTTGCACCAATAGTCAGAAAAAGCAATGCTGACTCCAAGGACCAGAATTCATCCTAAATCTTTGTTTGTTTGTTGCATCTCTGCTTTAAGTGCATCTTAAGGCTTCTGCTGGATCTGTAAACTTGGAGGCTTTGGAGGCTTTGGAGGCCCAAGCACATGTCCTGCTAACCCTAACTACAGGGTATAGAGCCGACTGAAGGCAGAGCAGCAGCAGGGATGCTATGGGGAGAGAAGCAATGAAGAGATGTTCTGCTTATGCTTTGGAGACCCAGATGCAGCATCCTGTCTGTCCAGCTCCCCTCTGAGGGACTTCAGTCCTCGTGGGATGTGAACTATTCGGGGCAACCTGCTAAATGCAGACTCACTACCCACACTTTCAGAGCTGTCGACCCCTACTACATTCCCCTCATTTCAGCTGTGTAGTACTGTAGCTTGCCTCACCACTTCATGTTAAATGCCTGAAGCTTGAGGTGTTCTTGGAAACTCTGAAAATAGATTAGAAACTGCTTTTGCAAAACATTCAGTCCAACCATCTAGATAAATATGGCTGTGTTTACAAGGAGGATTTAGAAGCATTTCTAAAATTCTACACGTCTGTTTTGGAGGAAGCAAATGCTGGGAGATGTCCAATATTTATCTGTCAGCCTGTTGTCATTCATCTCTTGTAAACAGTCCAGCAAACTGTGTGAGATGCCTCCAGCAGAGGGCAGGCAATAGGCTGCTGGCAGTGCTGTCTCCCCTCAACATCCTTGGAATATGTATGGCTTTACTCTAGTTCTAAATTGTCCCTCATTAATTGCTAAATTTGCTGCAATGTCTCAACATTTGTGATCTAACAACATTTGAATCCTTTACTAACCTGACTGTACAGCCTAAGGCCAAAAATACAGTAACAACACACATTTGATTACAGTTAGTGAAACACAGTAGGTGTTCAGAACATCATAATCACCACAAACTAAGCTACAGTGGAGGAGGGTGCACAGTGCGCCTAGAAGGATCAAATCAGCAGCAGCATCTAAAGGACACTGGAGGGCCACGGGCAGCCTTCACAAACAAGTGTTTGTACCCAATGTGTCAGAGGAAGGTCGTTTTATGTGGAGATGCAGCATTCATTGGGCTGTCTGTTGAGCCTGAGTTCACTTTGTATTAACGTGAGCTGGCCAAACACCAAATGGCAAAAGGGGCCATGCTGCGCTCACTTGCAGCCTATGAGCAGAGCTTTGTGTCTTCACCTCTCAAGGGCATCAGATGACCAGAGTTGTCACAGTGTCCCTGGTGCTGAGGGTGATAAAATGTCTACATGTGACATGCCAGTGTGATCAACCCACCCCCACAACCTTATTCTGCTTTAATCTGAGCAGTATGGGCTTCTCGGTGATCTATGCTCATATTTAGCACCTCTGACTAATAACTCACTTCCTCTGAAGGTCACTTTATGACAGAAGAGCGTTAAGCATCTCGCCGTGGCTCCTGTGGAGCTCGGTGGGCTGAGCTGAGTGTTAATACTGCCAGAGTTAGGACCTCACCTCCCACTCATCTTTAAAATGTCTGCACATGGTATCCTGAGACACTTTGGATGAAAGAGTTCATCAAATGTGTGATGGAAATGAGCCAGAGTTCTGACACAGCTGGGTGACTGTCTCTTTATAAAAGCACAGAGACAGACAGAGGTGGAGAGCCTTCATCGCTGCCCTACATGCCCGTCGACATTCTGGGCATTGCCTACAATTCCTGTAAAATTGTAGACGATTGTAGACAAAAAATCTACAATTTGTTTGAAGATCTGATCTGGATCCTCATTCCACATTATTTATCTGTAGTAAAAAAAACATTCTATGACCAGTAGAGTGAACATCTAATAGCCTTTGGGATGTGGAGTCATGCTCTGAGGGAGCATCGCACTAATCATTAGTGAGTTACTGTCTGCTGGGTGAACTCTGTGTTCCAAATGACCTTGTTGTTACCTTATATTGTCCTCTGGTGCACCATGATGAATATACAAGTTATGAAAGAATGAAATGTAAAGAACCTACTTTTGCGACTGAGATACAGAGAAAAGATACAAGTAATGGAAGAGAGAAAACAAAATCACAGCTGCAAATAAAAATAATTTAACTAGAAAGCTATATCAGAAATACAATAGAGGGTAAACCGGGTAAACCAATTATTTTCAGGCTACAGAACAATCTTGAGTGGATATTTGGAATTGTGGATGATGAAATTCGATTTGAAAAACCTAAATGAATTATTATCAGTGCTGGTTGTTTGCCGTCTGATAATCACCACTTTATTTATCACACAGTCTGATTCATTATTCCGCCGCACGCACAGCAAAGGGAACATTTTTGGCCCCAGGCATGAATCCCAGTAGATAATTCCGTGGAAGAATGATTCCAGGAACCCCAAATTAAAAACGGCGCTATATATTTTGCCGAAGCTCAGAGACAGAGAGTTCCCTGGGCGAGAGGAGCAGCTGTGTGTGGAGCGCTCATGTTATTGCACTGATGCGTAAAAATGCGCGCGGCGCACTGGGAGCTCTCTGCTATTTACACACAAAACACACCGTTTTTTTCACACGATAACCGCTTTCTTTGAAAAATACTGTGGGCTTGTTTTTACAACTTTACAATCACAAACTTCAAACATTGCCTTACTTTTCCTCCTCTAACTGTTGCTGGTATTGTTCAAATTCCTCTTGGGTCATTCCCTGCGCCGCGGCTTCTGATTTCTCCCCTTCGGGTTTCTCCTCCGTCAGTCCGCCTGTCAGGTTCTTCAGCTGTCCTCCCACCATGTGTTTCACCATGAAAGCCATGGCTGCGCTTCGGAGAGTCCTCTAGTTTGATCGGCTGAGAAGTTAAAGGCTCGGTGCGCTCTTGGATGGAGCGGTGACAGAGATCAGCCAAGAGACGTTCAAACCGCACGTCTTCAAGTGTCACGTAATAACAAGCAACTTTCAAAGGCTGGGTGAGAGCAATCAAAGCGTTCAAAATAAAAAGGATGAAATAATTCCGGCAGCTTCAGCACCACTGGCCCTGGACAGCTCCGCGCCGAGAAGGATGGAGAGGAGCTGCTCAGTTATGAGTCAACAAGTTTGGCGCTCAACTCTACCAATCCTGTGAGTCCGTCTGCAGCCACCACTCCCTCCACCCAATCCCAGGCACCACCGGACTGGGTGTGCGCTCGCACGGCGCGCGTCGGCATCGTGGGCTGCACGAGATCCCGTGATTCGCCGTCTGATTATAACTCACGTCGGAGTCAGACAGAAACCCGGGTAGGAGAGGGGGAAACGACACGTGACGAGCCTGAGTATCTCCTGGCTGTTTTCGCTGCCTCTGTGTGTCTCAGGGTCATCTGCGCGCTGGAGCCTAACAGTTTGTCAACACACAAAGAGCCTCCTAATTGCAAATTAGTCAAATGGCTGTCTGTTAACCCACGGCGGGAGTCCGGTTTGTTGGCTTAATCACTTAGAAGTGATGGCCCACAGTCTCCTCTCTGGTGGAGCTTGTTTGATCCAGTGGGCAAGCTTATTTCCACGACATGGGAGCTGAAAAGATGGAGCGTGTGTAGAGCTGGAGCAGATCCTTCATGCGCATTTAATGCATTTATATCTATTTCTGGTCCCTAACGTGCAGGGACTGGATCTGACATCCTACAGTTACACATTTTGTCTCCAGCTGCATCATTATAGTGACTAAAATCTGTAGTACCCACAAGTGAGTTTATAATATCAGTGTCTTGTGCGTATTAGGCCTTCTATAGGATTTATTCAGCTGTTTGTGCCTTTGATGGGGTAGGCGGGTTGAATAGTTCAACTTCCATCACCGCAATCAGTGATTTATTAAAAGTCTGGCTGCTTCTGCGCGACACTGGATGACGCAGTGTTCAGCTGTAAAGCCTCATTTCTAAAAATATGACCTACATGTGTGTGTATGTGTGAGGAATACTTTAAATCTCTCTGTCTCTCCCTCTCTCTGTGAGATTCTTGACATCCAAAGTGTGAAAAGCAACTTTGATCACAAGTCAACAACTTCAGCGTCCTGATCCTCGCAGCAGTCTGACACCGAGCCTGGCCTACTTTTCCGGTCCCTGTGGATCAGGAGAGACACAGCGCGTCTTGGTGTCTTTTTGTCACAGGCTTAGCGAGGCCCTGTTAGCCTATACCTGCCTCCCTCCAACTTCAAAGCTGCCACCGGTGAATAGATGGAAACGTAACACAGTGAATAAGATCAAAACTGTAATCTCTGTGAAATTGAATAAAAAGAAAGAATTTGCCTAACCAGCATGTTTCAACATCAATTTATATCCTTTTGCTTTTGATATTCACACCCATGGGATCTGTGCCAAGCCCAGGTCCCACTCACTTCTTTATGGATTATCACTGAGCCTTGACTACAGGTGCTCTAGCAGGTGCACAGTGGGAGCTTTAATCCAAGATGATGTATATTACACACACACACACACACACACACACACACACACAGGCTTACTGGTGAAAGTCATACATTTCAGTAAAGAGGACTACAGCCCTCACACGATGACATGTTGTGGCAGCTGAGCTTCACAGAGCAATCACAATGACCTAAAAAGTCAGAGCAGACGGGCTGTGTTTATCAGCAAGCACACCGAACTTCTGACTAACAGCTGTTTTCACTCCATTCTTGTGATGCACTGTCATCACTGCCATCAGCCAAGGTATGAATAGACACAGAGAAGGCAACTGCTGGCTGCACACTCAAATTCTGCTCTTCCTTAATTGCCTTGTTTCAGGGTCAAATATTACAGGCAAATAACAAACTCCTATAATTCACAATGTGCTTGTGTTTTTATGTGGTTGTAGGTTAGCTGGGGCAGGGTAACAGGTCAAAGGTTCAGACCCAGAAAAGGTTTAGTTACATTTGATGCAGTTGCTGGTGTTAAATACTCAGTATTAGTTTGCTTCAGCAGGACTGTGCTGAGTGTTTGTGTACATCCATGAACTTCAGGGACTTGTTTCTAATACAGGGGGTGGCCACTACAGCTGGAACTGTACATAATCACTGATGTCTCGACAACTGGGTGGGCCACATTGATTGCCCTAGATGAAGCTGCAGATCAAGTGAGTGAAGCGTAGCCAAATCAGATATAATGCAGTTAAGAAGCCTGAGGGGAAAGCCTAAAAGCAGCTCTTCTGCAGGTGCTATTTAGTTAAAAGATAAATAAGGTCAGAGAAAGATGCAGAAAACTCACAAGATCCATTTGAAAGACCAGTGGAGTTAGAGAAGCAAGGATGGAGGCTGCACAATGGACAGGCTATGGCATTCAGATAAAACTGATTCACTCAAGCCAATGGGGACCGTGTGTAGCTTAGGAAGATACTGTGTAGTTTGAGTAAGAGAAGGATTCGACAGCATTTTAAACGTACAGTGGTGCATGAAAGTTTGCGAACCCTTTAGAACTGTCCATATTTCTTCATCAATATAATCTAAAACATTATTAGATTTTAATACAAGTCCTAATGGCAGATAAAGGGAATCCAACTGAACAAAAAGAGAAACAAGTACTACCTGTTAATTTATTACCCATCTGTGATGGCAGAAGTACGTAAAACTGTAGGATTAGCAGTTAATTTGAAGGTAAAATTAGAGTTAGGTGTTTTCAATTAGTGCAATGACAATAAGGAGTGAATGGATAACCTGTTTAATTAGAAAAATTTGTGGCAGTGTATCATGACGTGAACAAAGGAGATTTCTGAGAACCTCAGAAAAATGAATTGCTGATGTTCATCAGCATGGAAAAGGTTATAACTCTTTAAAGAGCTTGACTCCAATAGTCCACACTCAGACAGACTGTGTACACATGGAAAAATTCAAGACCACTTTTACCTTCCCCAGCAGTAGCTGAACAACAGAGATCACTGTTGTGATGACAGGTGGTTAATGCTGAAAGACAGTCCACCCTAAAAACACAAGTTGTTCCACTAAAGAATGGTTAAGCCAAAGACCAAGTCATAGTCCTGGCCTCAATCCAGTGGTAATGTAGTGGAAGGACCTGAAAGGAGCAGTTCATGTGAGGAAACCCACCAACATCCCAGAGATGAAGCTTCTGCTCTGTACAGAGGACGGGCTGAAGTTCCTTCAAGCCAATATTAGGGACTGATCAAGGTTTGCTGAAAACATTTAGCTGCAGATATTACTGGACAGAGGGAGACACAGCAGAAAAATGAAAGCACTGCTCCTCACAGATATGTAATATTGATTCATTTTCCTCAATAAATGAATGACCAAGTATAAAAATCCTGTCTCACTTAATTGAGTTCTCTTCATCTGCTTTTAGGACTTTAGTTAAAATTTGATGTTCTGAGTTATGTTGATGGAGAAATATAAAGAATTTAACTTTTGGCACAGTGCAATATGTGTATTGTAAACTTCTCAACAGTGTTTTTCATTCATGCTGAAATAAATGAAGCAGAAAAGTCCTTGAAATTTGTCAGCTACTATGTGTTTCTCAGGGTATTTTTGAATCCTTCACTACCATAACAGTAACATTAAGGGGGACCCAATCAGCTGTATTTGTGTAATAAGAGCATATGGCATTGAATGAAACCTTCACAGTCAGATGCAGAAAACACTACACGCAGTACCTCATTTAAAAATAGGCTCACGTTAATGCTGCCTGGCTCCTGCTCATGCTCAGTTCATTTTACTGCCTACTCAGCTTTGACCGATGTGTCACTGTAGCGTGAAAATTAACAGTTAGGGCCTTTGTAAAGCATATATGAAGCGTGTGTGCATGCAAAGCCTTCACACAGATGTTTACTGTAAAAGCCATGAATGGTTGCACACAGACCTGACATGTTAATGTCCCCTATTGCATAAACATCTGTGATTAGCCTGTACCAACAAAAAGTCCAGAATCAATCATTGAATAGCAGAAAAGGAATGTTAATAGAAAATAACCTTTCAGATTTCAGATTGTACATGTGAGACAGCAAGTATTTGGCAGTTAAATATAAATATGAAGAAAATCTGGAAGCAGCAGGAATGAAAAGGTTAGACAGGCATGACATGCTGTGATTGTTGTTAGCCAGGAGTGATCACGGTGTGAGTCAACGTAAACGAAAGCATCATGCTGGCTCCCACCCAGTCACACTTCCAGCCTGGTTACACTTGATCTTCTAGGATTAGGAGGCTGTGTGGGATTGGGAGACATGGGCTTATGTACACCATCACTCAGGCTGGCTGATCCTCAGCAGCCGAGTGTTACACCTTTGTTTCTTCAGACAAGGGATTAGACTCATCAAATGAATGCGCCTTGCAGCAAACAATACGCACATTCAGGGAGTTTTTAAATTCACACAGGCGGTGATGACGCCATTAGCAAGTCACTAGGAAGCCTGTCTTAAGGAGAGCTGTGTGTGTGTGGCGGCCCCCTCGTGAGATGACAACATATCACACTAATCCCATTAGAAGTGAAAAGTGCTCTGTGTGCTCAGTGACAAAACCAGTTTTGTATCAAGAAAGCCGCTGTGGCCATTTGGAGAGTCTTATGATTTCTTGTGATTTTATTTCTACCTGACCAGAGATCGAACAGACAGGTGGGGTCACAGCAGCATGGCACCATATGGTGGCGAGCGAGTCGCCCCAGCAGAAGTGGTTTGATGCCCTGCAGGCTGTCTGGGAGGTGTTGAACTACACCACACGTCAGCATTGCAACTGTCTCCCCAACTAACATCAACTACTTCCACATGAGAGGAATTTTATGTCCCTGATATGGAGAATAAGACGACCATTTCAACTCAGTGTTTAATTCTGCGTTGAACCTGATCTGTATCACTTTATCCATGCAGAAAATTTAGATTTTACTCACCCAGGTTATCAGAGGGACAATGTCTTCTTCTGGGCTTCATGCCTCTATCCAAGTACAGTGAAAGCAGATGGAAGTTCATTTGTGGTGCTGACAAATAAAACATATTGCGTTAAAAAATGAAATATCTCTTTCCAGAAAGTGTGTCTCAGCTAGACTGGATAATCCACAGAACACACTGCCAACCATTTTCAGAGGGACTGTCTCTTCAGTAGAAAGTAGTTCAGATGGAAACTGTTAACAGCAAAGTCTGTGGATCATTTGGGGTAACTGGGACAGGGTTTTTGGAAAGAGATGTTACTGTGAAATGTTTTGTTCAATGTTTCATGCACTTAAAAAAAGAGGTGGACGGACTGTAATCCTCTATTGTTTTCAATGCACAACAATGAACTCTCAGAGATGAGTATTTTAAAACGTGAGCAGATAGAGCCTGCTTCTGTTGATCACATATTGGCACACACAGAATTTACAAAACGGCTCTTCAGTGTCAAAATGAGAACAGTTTTCTACAAAGTAATGTCAATTAATTAAAATGACAAAACATAACAATAAAGGGTGATTGCACAAGTATTCACCCCCTTTAAGTCAGTATTTAGTTGATGCATCTTTGGTTGCAATTATAGCACCGAGTCTGTGTGGATAGGTCTCAAATGGCTTCCTCTTTGTCACTCTCCCACAAAGCTTCGACTGGTGAAGCTTTTGAATTCCTTCAGAGGAGTCACAGGTGTCTTGGTGGCCTCCTCACTCATCTCTGCCTTTTACTGTCACTGCATTTTAGTGGAGGACCTGCTCTGCATACATTTATGCATGTTCCACATTCTTTCCATTTCCAAATCAAGGATTCAATTGGACTCCAAGGGATATTCAGTGACTTGGAAATTTTCTTATAACCATCTCCTGAATTATGCTTTTCAATAACCTTTCCACATACTTGCTTGGAGTGTTCTTTAGTCTTCATGATGTAGCTACAGCCAGAGGTAATGATTCATCAGTGACTGAACCTTCCAGGTAAAGATGTCTTTATACTACAGTCACTTGAGACACATTCACACATTCAGACTGATTCAACCAGGTGTCCTTTCACTGTGTGGTTTCTAGCATAGATGCCACAGGCTGCACCTGTGTTAAGTTAGGTGAGTCACTTTAAATGCGCTGAATACTTGTGCAATCACTTATTTTACACTTTATATTTCTTATGATTGACATTTCTTTGTAGAATTCTGTTTTCACTCTGACATGAAAGAATAATCAATCTAAACAACCTGGCATCAATAAACAAGATACTAGTATGAAAAACATTCAGTGAGCCAGCTTCAAATGTTTTCCTTTTCTTGTTAATGACCCCAGAGACAATTATATTAAACCATACATTACACATGAACACGTTTTGCTGTTTTACCCGCTTCAGAAGCAAAGGATGTGTCACCCTGTGTGGATGTGAATGAAATCAATTCTGGGCAACTGACGTCTGTTTCCTTGTTGTATTTTGACTCCATCAGAGAGTGTTCTTTCATCTTTCAGTAGAAATACACATTTTGTAACTTCCTTCACATTTCCCATGAACATTTTCGCAGAGGTTCAGCGACCTCTAAACGAGTCTTTCAAGTCAGACAAAAAAACGGTAACTGAAAGCAAGAAGCCAGACTGAGATTCATATTACATATTGGCATGGTTGAAAGTGTGAAAAGAAGCCGCTAAGAGACACACTCAGTGACAGAATTCACAGCAGAAAAACACGCAGATCAAAAGTGAGAAAGATGAAACCCAAATGTTCAGAGAATTGAAACTGAAATAGGTTGTGAAATTGAGTGTGAACAGGGGGGGAAAAGGCTCAAAATGGTCTGCAGCTGCCTCCAACATTACAATCAGATCAGAAAATAAGAGGGAAAAATCATCACAATGTGAGTCAACTGCAGTAAGTCATTTACACACTCAAAAAATTATGCTACAAGCTAAAACACTTGAAACTAAATTATCACCATTTCTGGCCTGGCAACACCAGCTTTAAAGAAGTTGCACCAAAAGAAAGGAGGGACTTAAAACAGGACATCGACCATGATTATAACCCTGACAGTGGAAAGTTCGGGTAACTCAGGACAAACAAAACCTCCTGTCGGAGTCCACAGAGAGAAGCCAAATCAACAACCCACACAACTGCCATGGTTGCCACGGAGATAACAGTTGGACAGGGAGGCTTAAGCATCTAAACCAGGCAACAACAACTGAGGATCGTCCTCTCTGCATACCATTCTGTACTTTTGGTGAGGTGCTGTGTAATGTTTCAGGCCTTTACTTGTGTTTAATGGAAATTATAGATTAATTTTTTTCAAGACAGTTTTGAGTTCATTGCCAGGTGCATACATGTACAATGAAATAACTTTTTTAAACTTATGTTATTCTGTAATTCCCTGTATTCATATTGACTTACTGTTTTAAGCTTAAAACACATTTTTGCACGGCATGAGGCCTGTGAATTTCGTCCCCATATCAATTACATTGTTAGAAGAGGATTTTTTTCAATGGCCAGGATAAATGGCTTTACCTGTTTCAGTTTTCAACTCTGAACTAAAAGTTGTCCTCCCCTGACCATTTGATACAGTCAATTTTCTATTTCAGTATTTCTGGGATAATAGCAGCCTTGCTAATTTTTAAATAACACTGATTTTATTTGACTGATTTAAGGAATCAAAGAATTAGTTTTAAGATATGTTGATGTCATATTTTGACAGTTCAAAATCAACCTCTTACCATCGCCCAATATTATTGTATAAAGATATATGTTATTATGTGTCTAAAAGGCAAACTAACATATTTTTTGTGTAAAAGATCAAATATGTTTTTGCATGTGTTGTCTAAGATTTATGTGGCAGTTAAAGCCAGAGCAACATCAAAACAGGAAAACTGAAGTGATTTTATGCAAAAGTTACAACTTTGTGTTGTTCAAAATGACTCGTAGGAGGTCTGTCGATTCACTTTTAGTGTCAGCTTCAAGTGGTCATCAGAGGAACTGCAGTTTTTGGTGCTTCTGCTGTGGCTTCATTTTTCAGCAACAAAAGTTTCTGCTTGGTTTCAGCATGACACTGTGTTAATTAAATTGTTAAGTGTTTGTCATCGAGAAGCAGATTTGCCTCCACAAAGCCCTGACCTCAACCTCACCCAACACCTTCATCCATCCATCAGTCATAGTACTCCTGAATGGGAGTGAATCCCTGCAGCCAGTTCAGCGTTGGCTGTGATAGCAGTATACTAACATAAACGATTTTGGACTTATGTGTTCATCCATGTTAATTAATTTGCGATTGATGACTACTGTTGGTTATGCAATGCTGTGTATGCTACGTCTTATCCTGTGGGTCACCTTGTCAGCATTCATTTATTTTGTTTGACCTATGGTCCTGCACTGCAAACCACAGTGCTGTTACAATACATTCATTGACAAACTCACACATCTGCCTCTGACTCTTCGAATCAGCAATTTCTGTTTTCAAACCGTACTTGAACAAGTGTTGTTTAATCCGTGCACTGTGCATTAACTGTGCTTTATTTTCTGTGAAACAGCAGCCAACCTGTTAAAGCCACTTTAAAGAAACCAGCCTACATCAAATGCAACTCCTATCTCCACGTATGCACAGACTAGTATTAACATTAGCATGCTCCACTTCTGTGCATTCAAATACATGAACTTGTATTAGTATAAGTAGCTCTGGTGGGTGTAAACCTTATAAGCATAGCAGCTTTATTGCCGTGCCTGTAAAGTCGCTGCACAGTGAGACGGTCTGTGATATCAAACGATGTAAAGGACAGGATTTTTATCCACATTTAATTATGGTTAAAATGACCGTTAGCTGCAGCTCTTATCCAGCACAGGTATGAGCATATAGAAATAAAGAGGGAAAATGAAATATAGCGCAGTATGAGCGATATGAGCATGTTATATAAGGAAAATAAGCACCTCATTAGAGATGTTTTAGAGAGACAGGATGGACACAGAAGACGGAAAGATCACAGGTCAAATCCACATTACGAGCATATGGCTGGATGCCGAGCTCGCTCAGGCGCTGTCACGTCTCTGCTCGTTTTGTTTTTCTTTCCCCTCATACTTCTTTTACACCTCTCCTTCTCTGCCTTTCCTCTCCTCTAACCCTTGCTTCTTATCCACCCTCCTCCTGCCTCATCCCCACCGCTCCTTCATCTCCCTACCATCCTCCCTGCCTCCCTCCATCCTTCCTCCCCCCCCCCTCGTCTTCCCTGCCTGATTTAGACCTCTTGCCTGAGAGGAACATCAGAGCACAATGGGTTAGTGCTGGCTGAGCTTAAATGGAATGAGAAAACCGGAAAATTCTCTTTCATGAATAGATGCAAACAATCGGCAGTGTGAGGGTGAACGCAGGAGAAGAGGGTGAGATGAAGCAGGCTGGGGAGGGAGAGGAGGGAGGCGAGGAGGGAGGAAGATGGTTGCTGTGGTGGCTGCAGATGGGGTGAAGGTCAGAGAAGAGGGGCAGCGAGGAGTGACCGAAACTGATGAGGGGTTTTAATCCAAAAAGCCATTTTGACAACAAATTGTTTCCTGACATTTGTGACTTAATAATATACAGCAGATAATCCTGTGCTTGTGTATGTGGAGTTTTTAGGAGAAAGGTCCTCAATTTTTAAATACTTAGTAGCTCTCTGCTTTTAATTTCATATAAAGCTTTGAAAGGATTTTCTTCTTTCTAATTTCTATACGCTCCATTGCAGTTTTGCTACCGATGTAGGGGCACAAATAATATATCAACTTCTCAGAATGGACTTTTATTTGGAACTAACTTAAGGACACTGCAAACATATTAGTCCAGTTTCACATAGATGCTAGTTAGCAGTGTAGCATAAGATGGTAAATCCTTTAACATGTGATAAATGTTCTTATGTGTCAGTGCTGTCTCTGTGTTTGACATATGTTGTCACTAATTTCAAGTGGTGAAACTTTTTATGAGTAAAAAAATGAGATTTTAACTTTTCAAAGAAGAAACAACACACTTGTAAGGACAAGCTACCTGGCTAATGTTAGCTAATGCTAACGTTAACAAACTTTACAGAATTGCCTTACAGCTTCATATTGCTGAGTTATTTTGCTGGCTTTATGACTCCACTGTACTTACACTGCTGTTATGAAGCCTTTTAAATGGGGTTGTGCTCACCGTATTCATGAGAAGAGTCCATATGAACGTCACCCTCTTGTGATCGACACAACCTTGTAAGAGATTTTCTGAAAGCTCAGAGCTCAAGAGTTGAGTATTTGCTGACGGAGTGGAGGCCTTGAAGTTCATTTTGTGATGAATAGTAAGTTAAGACATTGTAATTTTAGTCATATAGTTTCTATTCATATTATTTCTAACGTTACAAAAATATGTAGACATTCTCAACAGCCTCACTTTTTGATTTTGCCTTTGAATCTCCTACATTACGCTACCTGCTTCATTAGCTTGCTAAATGGTTAGCCTTGGGGGCTGTTAGATGCTAACAATAGTATAGCAGTGGTGTTCTGACGTCTTTCATCATGTTTCCATCTGAATCCAAATTTGAATGTGATAATCATGGACTCACAAGTTCTATTAGAAGACAGAAATTATTTTATACTTATGTGTCCATTCGACTCACTTTCAGTCCAGTCATCTAATACTGATGTCTTTAGAGCAAGACTGTAGCTTCTAAAAGAGGAAATAACACAGTTGTGTATCTATGAATAAAAGATCTGGACAATGATATTTATGAACACTCAGGGGTTCTGCTGCTTCAGCCAACCTCAGTCTGGTGTATCACACTGATAGCTAATGTGAGATATATGTAGAATAACTTCTATTGACTTCACATTTATCCTATATCCTGAGGTTTTGCTCAGCAAAAGTTGTCGTCAAGTCTTCCAAATGTAACAACAAAAATTAAAGCTGCAAGCAGCGCTGGACGGATCCTCGCTTCTCACTGGTCAGCGACTGAGACAGGATATCGCCTGATGATATGGCTATCATCAGTCCTGGACTTATATGGTCATATGACTGTTATGAGGCCTGGACTCTGATTACACCTGTGAAGTTCCAGACCATTTAGAGCACGTACAGGCCAGTTACACAGCACTACCTGGGTTTTTGATGGCGAAACGCCAAAACACCATGGACCGCCGCGGGGCACCATGGGCACGCCCTCATACTTTTGCGGAACATTTTAATAACTTTTGGTCAGAACCGCCTGTAGTATATGTGGGCCAAATTTGAGATCTGTGGGAGTTATTCCCTGAGTTCGCTCTGGAAAATGTGAAATTTCTGGAAAAATGGGCCAAAAATTTGACAGTAAATTCAAAATGGCAGACTTCCTGTTGCATTTTGGGTATTGGTTTGGAGCTTTTTTGTGCGTCTTGTCGTGACACATGTGTATCTAATTTCGTAGCTCTATGTTAAAGTAATAGTAATTCCCCCAAAATATGAAATTTTTCACCAGGTTTGATGTGTGTGCCAAGTTATACGCGTTTTCAAGTATGTTCGGGCTCAAAATTGCGCTTTAAGATGGACAAAAAAAATCACATTCCTACTTAGAATAACAATAGGGTACTACGTAACATTGGTGCTTGGACCCTAATAAAGTCTGATGCCTATCAGAACAACATACCACTATCAACACATCAGCACAGTCTAACTGGCTACATACTGCATTTTCTGAAGTGCTGTGGTTAAGGTTTGGTTCAGTATCGGAACAAAATTAACTTGTTCGATTTAAGTAACAATCATGTTTTGGACTAAAATGTACACTTTGTTAAAAATTGGAGACCATTATTGTCATGGCGACATGGGTATTATTAATTTTCTAATGTTAGAGAGTGGACATGATCATGATTTTAAACAAAAGTTGGCCCCATTACATTTTCACTTGTGTATCTGGTAAATGCAGCAAACATATTTTGGTGTTCACCATTTACATCTGGTATTAACGTGTGATCTGTATTTTGATACTATATCTGTATGGGGTGAATGTCTGCAGAGGAAACTGGGTTTTGAATGCAGAAGCAGATCATCACATTCTAAGGTGGTAGGGCTGGCACAGTGATCAGATCTCAGCCAAGTGTGAATAACATTACTACATTCTGAAGAAAAAACATCAGATCACATTCAGTTGTGAAACATTAACAAGATACCAATCACGTGCTAATACCTGGTCCAAATGGTGTAATAAAAATGGGGCTTTTTACTTTTCATCTCTTCACGTTTATTCTTGTATCTTCAAAACACTTCCTCCTAAAAACCAATTAAATGTGATGATGTTTGATTTCATACTAATTTGCTGTGACTAATTGTTTGTAGTATGAATTTTATTTAGAAAGAGGTTTTGCAAAACTTTAGCACAGTGTAATTCTCATAATATTATACAACCAGCCATAACAGGCAACACGAGTAATGTTTATTATGTCATTACAATGGCACGTTAAAGGGGTAGGAAATGTAACAGCATGTGAAGAAAGTCAGAAGGTCACTTCTTGAAGTAGATGTGTTGGAAGAAAAAAAAAGTAGTCAGCACAATAACCTGATATGGGCCAAATTGTGATGACTGGATGACTGGTGAGAACATCTCCAAAACAGCAAATCTTGCAGGTTGTTCCTGGTATGCAGTGGTTGATACCTACCAAAGGTGGATCATGGATAAAGGGCTGTGTGCCAGCAGACCAGTCAGAGTGTCCATGCTGACTCCTGTCCATTCCCAAAAGCATCTAAAATGGATATGTGAGTGTCAGAACTGGACTGTGGAGCGATGGAAAAAGGTGGCCTGGTCTCATGAATCATGTTTTCTTTTACATCATGTGGGCGGCTGGGTCTGTTGTTTACCTGGGGAAGAAATAGAAGCAACTGTGTTGAAGAAGACAAGCCAACAGAGACAGTATGATGGATTGGGCAATGTTCTGTTGGGAAACACTCATGTTGATGTTTGACACAAACCACCTACCTGAACACTGTTGCAGATCACACACACTCTTTAATGGTAGCAGTATTACTTGCTTGCAGGGGCCTGTTTTGATAGGATAATGCTTCTTGCCACACAAGAGTTTAACATGTTGATTTGACCTCCAAATTCTCCAGATCTCAATACACCTTCCACAACTTGAAGGAACGACTGCTAACATCTGGGTGCCTGATAGAGCAGGACACCTTCAGAGGTCTTGTGAAATGAATGCTTCAATGGGTAAGAGCTGTTTTGGTGGCTTAAGGAGGACCTACACAATATTAGGCAGGTAGTTTTAATGTTGTAGCTGAATAGCATGATTACACCACAGACTGCATACATCATATCTACTGTAATGCGTCCTGCCGTATCTCCCCTATACATCCTGTCATCTTGTGATGACCCTGAGGTCTGCCTGAAGCTTCACACTCCATCTGTTTCCAATGTTTAGCAGAGTTACAGCGTTGTTTCCCTTTCTCTCGCACACACAGCACTGACAGGCAGACTGTGAAGCACACAGATGCACACACAAGCCTCAGAAACATCTTCTGGCATCTAGTTAGTTAGTTACCAACAGCAGCCTCAGGGGCGTGTTCAGAGGATACTCTCATCTTCATCTGCTGCCATAACACACACATTTACACACACACACACACAAACCTCCCCACATGCGCAGCCATGTCAGTTACATACATAGTTATCTCCTTGTTACATAACCCTCCTCCCCCACCAGCACAATGAGAAGTTATGACAGAAGTTATGACCCCAAGTCTGCAACACGCTCCTCTCTCCTGTTTCTCCTGCAAACACACACACACACACACACACAGGCTTTGCTGTCACTGAAATGATGACGTTTCCCAGCAGAGTCACATGCCGTTGAGTCACAGCAGCACTCAGCTTGTTCTTACATTCAAATAAACACATTCTTGGTGTGTTTACACTACGAGCACCAGTCTGACCTCAGAAAACCTGCACTCTAGCACATTGTTACTCTGACCTGCTCCTGGAAAATGGGCAAATGCTGGAATTCAAAGCAAAAAAAAGGGGTCAGAAGACAAAGCCTCTGCCTCAGGAATGAAAGCAATTTTCTGGATTTTTTGAGATCCTTATGGCAAAGATGAGCCGCCCACAGCCCTCCCTGTCTGCCACACTGACCCAGCTTCCAAAGTTTCTCCACTGACCATGTGTGTATGTTTGATTTGCCTTTGCGTGCAGCTTCCATGTTTGTCTATTCACTGGAACGCTGATGTTTACACGGTCCCAGCGGACACGACTGATTTGAGAACAGCTGAACCGCCGCAAACATGAGCCCTTGTGGACTAAGGACAGATCGGAGCGGGGGTGGAAGATGCCTATATGTGCCAGCACGTGTTCACACAGCAACAGCTCTTCATGTTATGTGCTATAAATAGGTGTTTGACATTTTTCCCACTTATACAAACGACTCCTTTATGTCTTTGGTATGCTAAATTTTGACCCTGAGTATTATTTTCTATACTGTCAGCAGTCAGTAAAATGTCAGCATCCTGACATATGCTGTAAATGAGATCACCCTCTCCCCTTTACTCCCTCCCTCGTCATAAGTCTCTCAAAGACGAACACAGCTGACTTACTCGGATGCTCGGGACAAACTCCTCTAAGCTCGCCATCCTTGATGACCTCAACTGATCTCAGCCCTCACACATCGCTGCCTCTGAATCCTAGTTATCCTTAGAGGCCTCATATCTGTAAACACCAAATGCACACACAGTGATTTAGTGAGAGGTTGTGTTGTTCCCCATGTGAGGAGGAAGTATGAGTCGGTGTGTGTCTGTGTGCACGTGCAGTACGGTGGTTGGAGGTGGAGCTAATCGTCCTCATCCTGTCACTTCCTCTGTTCCTCTGTCTGCTCAGGTTGTAGGTCCACCGTGCAGATAAACAACTGACTATGGACACAGGTTATAGACCTACTGACAAACCCATCAGATGTTGTTTTCCTAAAGGATAATTTGTGAAGCACATCAAAACACCAAAGTCACATAAAGTACAGAGGCCTCGATTCTACACCACATTTCTTCTCCACAATAGTCAACCGAAGTGCAGTGGTTTGACTTGTGTTACTGAGACATTATTGTTAGAAGATATACACCGATCAGCCGCAACGTTATGACCACTGACAGGTGAAGGGAATAACATTGATCACATTGGTACTATGTGCTGTTCTGATGGAAAACCTTGGATTTTATCATCTGTGTTGATGAGACTTAGACACCCAAATAAACATTGTCCCACAACAAGCACACTCCCTCATGCAAATGGAAATCCCAAATATCACTGGCCTACCCCCACAGGAAAATGCATCTCACCACATGGAAACATCAAACAATCAGGAACATGTTGAAGAACATGAAAATGGCCCAACATGTTGATTTGACCTCCAGACTTCCTACACCCCATTCTGATCAAGCATCAACAGGATGCAGTGGAACAAATTTGATTGACAGAAGCCCCACTAGCCAGAGCACCCAAAGGATTCAGTGCCAACACCTGTTCCAGACCCCATAGGACACCCTGAGAGGTCCTCTTGTCCATGTCCAACGGTTCAGAGCATTTTTGAGCACACAAGGGGGAACAACACAATATTAGGCAGGTGGTCATAATGTTATGCCTGACCGGTGTACATGAATTATAAATTGATTACAGTCAACATCAAATACTGCACCTTCTCCAATGAGGCTGCTCCAAAAGTTATGTTAAGTAATTTGTTAAAGACTCTGTTCACTAAATGTTTAAAAAAGTCATATTTCCTCATTTGTTTCTCATATTTAGCTATGCTGAAACAGTAGTTTTTCATTTATTTGCACTTGAGATTTTTCTGCCAACCCCTTAACAATAAATATGAAGAGGATTTTGTAATTAAAGCATGAAAAGAATTTGACCAAAACGAATCCAGAGTTATTCTGGATATTCCACAGACCTCAGGGTTAGTAGTTTTGCAGGGACTGTTTTGTGCAGGGCTGTTTACCTACTAGGAAAAGTGATAAACTGGCTGCAGCGCATTTACAGCATATTTTCATTAATTGTGATGCATTGCAATAATAAGGAGCTTAAGGCCGTGGTCAGCAGTATTTATTTTTGTCATAATTAGGAATAAAATCCTGTCTTAATCTTTCAGTATATTGTAATTCAAAAGGTCTGAGAGGAAACTAGACTTCAGTACATCTTCTTGGCTGTTTTTGGGCTGTAGATAATCTGTCTCATGCTGGGAGATATTACACACTAGCAGATCTTTTCACCAAGAAGAGGTGTGATAGTAAGGAAAAACAAATCCCACTGTAAGAGTAGGATGTGGTGCAGTGTGTTTGACGGCGGACTCAGGAGGGTTTTTGAATCCCAGATGAAGCCACATAATAAATGTTGATTTTAGCTCGACTGTCTCTGTGTGTTTAAAGTGAGAGCTCATCTGGTGGGGACTGAGAACAGAGAGGGAAGAGTTGCAGGGGGAGGAGGGATGTATATTTTCATATTTTTACATTTTCACTCTTTTTTGCCTTCTCCTTTTGCCTTTTCTGCCAACTGCAGCTTTAACATGTACATTCTGTTTTGTAAAAAGGGACACTGTGTCGAAATCGAATCAGTTAGTTTTAAAATTTCAGCTGATCTTTATCGTATAGTTTCACCAAAGACCCCTTATGGTGAAAATCAACATGTCCATATGATGTTTAATATGCTAAAAGACAAAATCATGAGTGAAATAAACAGCGAATGCCATGGCTGAGTATTTTCACCTCCAAACACCAGTGTACTGTTAACAGTCTCAAAAACATGGATTAAGACAAACAGAGTTTCTTAAGAGACAAACCTAAGAAATCAATGCTGACAGCTTCCAATATTAGAACATGCCATTGTGTAGCGTCAGTAGTTTTACAGGGCTTGAGTCACTATGCTGGTGTGCTTAAACTGCAGAGAGTGTAGGGTGGTGAGTGGAGGTAAAGGTAGGGACTCTATTCACAGAAGTTTGAATCTGTGTTTTTGAGACTGTCATCATTACACTGCAGTTTCAAGGTGGAAAAGCTCAGCCATGGCACTGACTGTTAATTTCCCCTATATGTCCTTCAGTGTATAAAACACCATATGGACATGCCTAACAAAGTAAAAACCTTGTTCACCAGAGGGCTTTTTGATGAATAGCGGTCATCCTCAGAGTGAGTCCTGAGCGCCACTAAAGCTGTTGGGATATTTTAAAAGTATAATTTTTCTGTCATAATTTCTTTTACGAAGACTTCTCAGTCTCACAGTATTACAGCAGGATAGAGCATTAGCCTGATCATTAACCACCACAACCATGCTGCTTATCGAATCTACATGTATAAGTAAGAACATGCAGTTCAGACTTGTGCGGTGCTGAAAGTGATACAGAAATGCAAGTAGGTCTGACCTTGTTGGGCTGTCATTGTGACTTCTGACCAGGCTGTTCATTCAGACATGGAGCCAGCACATTCCGATACCATCGGACTAATGGAGAGGAGTGTACATCTGAGAGGATCTTAAATGACACACTGTAAACATGGAGAAGGTAGTATTCCATTTTTTTCTCTTTCCCAGGCATCATCCAGACTAATGGGGACACGGTCTCTGAAACAAGATATTGCTTTTTCATTTCTAAATATATTATTTCAATGTTGTTCCACAAATAAGATTCCATGCAGATCCAATGTTTTGGAGTGCAGGCAGAAATCTCACTGTGTCCTAAACCCAGGAAAACAAAACCAGTGAACACATCCATGTGACTAGACACATTAGTTGGTATGTAGGTAAAATATGTTTTATTGTCATTTGGATAAACTGACCCTTTTAAATGAACCATGAATTCATCTAATATTTGAGCCAGATTCCTCCACAAACACTCACTTAGTACAGCACAAGGAGTGGTTACATAAGGTCCTGTCTTTTAGTAAATGTCTCCCACCCCATCCCCCCTCCCAAAACAACATGAGGTCAGCCCTGATGAAACCCACTGAAAACGTCTCATGCTCTACTGAATCAAGCCGTCACCCCAAAGGCAAACTCATCATCTCCATCCCTGCTGGAGCACTAACGTCTCCTCCCCTTCGCCCTCTACCCCCATGTCAGACCTTTGCTCACCGAATTCAATTAAGTCTGGCTCAATCAGAGCGTCTCTGCACGTGTCACAGCTGAAGGTGAAGGTAAGGCTGCCTCAAAAAGTAGCCCGTTAACATCGGAGAAGTCAGGGCCGAATGGGAGAGCTGTTAAACTTCCGGAGGCTGGACAGGGACGTTGGATTTATGTGACAGGCTGCCTGAAGACGTTAGCATTGCTGGGCGTCATGGATCTCACCAAAGCGATGGCCTACACACCACGTGACACAGACGGCTGCACGAAGGCTGCATAGATGTTTCCCTCCCAGCCAGGAGAGAGTGTCCGTCACGGCCTGTCCCCGCTAACCAATGCGACCTGTCACAGTCCAACACTGCACACCTGGCTGAAACACAGCAGTTACATAAAACAAATACTTTGGCTGAGGTAGCTGCAACAATTATCACATGCTAGAGGAATGGTTCAAAAAAATACTAATTTAGAGAGAAATGAGAATACAGTATATGGATGTTTTAGACAGTTTACTTGAAAGAGAATTCCACCAATGAAGAAAACACTGAAGACTTCTAATCAAACAGGTAACACTAGAGACAGTTGGGTCAACTTTACAGTCCAACATTTCAGCACCACTTTCCTGAACATTGTAGTTCATTGAATATTGTATTAAGAAATCACAGACTAGAGAGCAGTGATGTAAAGGGCAGGAATGTAGTTTTGCTGTGTATCGTGGATGTATTAAACTCTGTGTGACACTCCAGGGAGCAGTTATTAAACCTAGTATATGTACACAGTCAGAGCACAGGGCAGGGGATTTGATGTGGCCGTATCCGTGGCCTTCAGATGGTTCTGACGTATGAGACTCGAGCAGGGCAGACTGAGTACCCATTAAACTTTAAATATGACACCATAAATATGAAGCGCAAACCAGGCTAGCACTTCAGAATCCAAGTTCAGTGTTTCTAATTTTTGAGTTTTAAGTGTCAGTTAAAGCTGGAGTGCAGGATGTTTCTTATATAAATTACTCTCACTCAGTCTGAAGTTTCCAGCACCATTTCATGCAGATTGCTCCTCCCCTTCTCCTATCTCCATGAGACATTTTTCAAAATCTCCTTCCCTACTTGGAACAATAGAAATAACCCCAGAGCAGCAAACTGAATGCTGAAAATGGCAAGTTTTGGATTTGGATTGTGCAGTACAGCAGGCCTGCTTGGTTCTTTTGGTGAATTATGTATTTTGGTGACGGTGCTTATCCCCCCCGAGTGCAAATGTTCCACAAAAGCAGATGAACCATCACTAACTTGCAGGGACACGGTCGCTTACCAAATCAGTTCACACAACATTGATTAAGTGTATCGACCTATTTTGTAGTAAACCAGAGTTTTAAAGTTTGTGTCTGTGGCCACAGTCCTGCACTGATGCACCAGTAGTGATGTGTTTTAACCCAACAAGCAAGAAGAGTTTCTGATACTTCAGATAAAAAAGAAGCTTGGCAATCAGAGAAAGAAAGCTGTTGATGGCATACGTCATAAGAGTTTGTGTAATTAATTTCACTGCCAGAAGGGGGAAACAAAAGCTTCACGCTGCAGGTTTAATTTTAATTTATGTAGTATTTTCATGATTTCCTGGGGTCAAGAAAATTTTTGACTTCATGACCTGTGTAGGCAGAGCCTCTGCAAGTAGTGTGACTGACAGCAGTGGTTCCACAGCCTTCCTTGTCACATGTTATCTACGATGATGGACGCACTCTCTGCCTCTTTCGTGTCATTTTTTTCTCAACTCTTCCTCAGGTCTAAACATAAAGATCTGACCCATCTCCAGCCATCCTCCCTCTGGATACACATCGTTCTTATTTCAGAAGGCACGGACTACAACACCAAATATCTGTTTTGTCTGCTGATGTATGATGATATCGATTCAACCTGTTGCAAGGAACATAAGCTATAGGAAGACATGGTGTGTTTTGGGAGTCTTTCTGCAGTAAAAGCAGCCGTTTGTTCAGAATTAAAAGAAAAAAAAAGTGTAGTTGGCATGACGACTGTACAGTCAAAGGGGGATTCATAGATTTCAACACTCATGACTCCTGTGGAGTTTGCGGAAAAAAAAAATCTTTTTGGCTGGTAGGAGGCTGCTTTGCTTTCAAAACCTGGACAGGGAGCGTGAATAAAAACCATTAAAATTCCCCCGAGCGTCCTGATATAGCTGTTAACTGGCTACCAGATGATGACTTGGCAGCTCTGGGTGTGAATGTACGAATGTGGATCAATAATTTTTCCCAGCAAGAACATTCATCACTTGTAAATGGTAAACTGCAGGTAAAATGCATCACCTTCATATTTCTCCAAGGGCCACTCAGGGGCCCTTTGTGCTCCACATTCATCTCACGTCTCCCCTCTCCTCAAGACAGCACAGAGTTAAAATGAACATTCTTGGTAGCCACGTGAGTCATGCACAACATCTCCGCCCACGTCTGTGTGTGGGGGCTGATGAGTAATCCAGCTTGGACTGAGGCAGGAGGCGAGCCTTTGAAGCCAAATCTCAGCAGAGTGGGGAAATATTGAAGCAAAGACCAGGCTAAACACACTGCTAATGCAAATATAATGCCAGCGAAGGCACAGATGAGTCAGTTAGTGACCTTCAGCAGAGATTTAATCACGTTTATCGTATCACATCCCACTGTCTCACACAAATAAAGTAATATTAGCTATAGTTGCTTATTATTGCAGACAGCTAAAAGGAGATCAACTTTTGACTCACTTGACCAAAATGTCACCCGTGTGGCAGGAATAATATCGAGCAGAGCGGCTGCAAGAACACGAAAGCGGTGATGTAAAGGAGGCCTCGGGGGGCTGAACAGCAAAGGTTGCATGTAATTCTTACAAAGAGTGTATCAGTGGACTGAGGTCACAACTATCAGCTGAACCAAGAGTCAGAAGGCAGGAAGGTCAAACTGCTTAACTAATTCCAGCAAGACAGAGCTGATGTCTCACAGGAAGAACAAGAAACAGTCATTTATGCTATATTTAGATTTAACAAGTTATGAGTAATAGAATATTGCAGAGCTGGAGCAATTAGTCCTGCAGTCCAGAAAATTTATCTCAAATTTTTTTGACATATTTATCAAGAAAAAGACAAAAATGTAAACTAAATATGTTTGGATTTTGAACGGACGACTGAACACAACGAGCAATTTGAAATGTCATCTGGTGTTCTTGGTAGTATTTTCTGATATTTTCTAAATGAAACAATCTATTAATCAAGAAAACAGTCAGCAAAGTGACTGATAATCAAAACAGCTGTCAGTATCAGCTCTAGAATAAAGAGTAAATGTGTCTATTTTGGTAGGAAATTGTCAGGATGTGAGCAGGGGGCTCTCCAAATGCTGCAAAATAATTGCTGTTGATAATCAGAACCGCTACAGTTCACAAAGTAGTGCTATAATCATGCTATTATGCAACATATCAGACAAATTATGCACACAGACAGAAAAACAAACACACATGGATGAAAAAGCAAAGGTGGCCGCATGCAGCGATGATCAACAACATGATTATAAATAGATGTTTTCTAATGATCACATTATCACACAAATCATTTTCTAACAAAGCAGCAAAGACGTACAGTAGAGGAGCCACGAGAATACAGCAGCAATTCAAAGCACCAGAGCAGCGATCCATTAAATTGACAGCACAAAGGAACAAATTGAAAGGGTCAAGCACTGCCCTGAGTGCAGCACACGTTAGACCTCTGCAGGACAAAGGAGCAGCAGGGTCATCCACATCGACACAAGCGTTCACATGTTTCCTCCACACAAAGCTACTGTATATTGTCTTTCTTGTTCAGCAATCACAGAGACTGTGTGCTCTAACAGCTTGCATTTCTGCGGCTATGTGATTATACATGTCTGTTCACATGTGAGTTGCCATGATGCATCAACTTAATTAATGTGAATGTGCTCGCAGCAGCCCAGAGTCATTCCTGCCCACGGTAGCGAGGCTGTTACGTCACACACACACAGCAGGAAACACAGGAACACACACAGACATTTTCCTGTCTGCATCTGTGGACTAATGTTCTCCTCGCAACATCCAACACAAATCCCCGTTCGTTTGTTGAACTTGGTGAGCCATCACTGCCTCTTTTTACCTCTTTTATTTTCGTCTTCGGGGCTGTTTCTGTGAGGTGCTGTGGAGCTCCAGCTGCTGAGCCACACACCGACTTCTGGCTGCATTCATTAGCTCCTGTGTTTTCTAGGAGAATCGGGCCAACAAACACTGCACAAGCTTTCAGCCCTCATCTGTGTCTCTCCTCCCCCCCTGCCCTTCCTGCCAGGCTGCAGGAGAAAAACTCAGACGGTGTGTGTGGTCACCCCCATGGGTGCTTAGAGAGCAGAGAGGAGTCTTGTGTGCTTGCAGAGCCCAGTGGCCCCTTCTTTAACTTCCTGTTTACCACAAAGGACAAGAAAATCAATCTGTGGGCCACAGCTTTTCTGGAAAGCTAATATTTTCATCATTAGCCAAAACGTCCCAAACTATCCAGGCCAGAGCATTTGTATGCATGTTACTGCAGGAGTGTCCTCTCTGACCTCCAGGCAACATCCTCACCAAAATAAACCTAAGAATACAGCTGTGAACATACAGTTGTGACAAGCCTTTGACTGTACGGTTTTATTTGCAGTCTCTAAGGCAAATCATGAACCTTAACATTACTCATGGTTGGCTGCAGCTCCTCATGTGTCACAACAGTTTATAGTCTGTCCTCTGTGGACGCCGAAACAAAGTCCGGGTCATCTGTGAAGATGGAAACCCTGAAAGACCAAAAACTCATTTTTATTTTTGAGAGAGGAAATGTTCAGATGTTGTCTCCTCTTCAGTTTATCATTACATCTCTGAGACTGTCACACCAGGCCAGTCAGTATGGATAATCAGAGTCTTTGTAGCAAAAGTGCATTCCTATAGATCAGCAACTGAATATGTCATAAATTACAACTTCTATTTGTAGATGCTGTTTGTAAACCTGAGTGTGCTTATTAGTTTCTAGTAGGTCCTTCCTTCCAGGCTCTTCTATAGTAAAGTGTTGTGTCAAGATTGTCGAGCACTCCCACTGTAAATGGTACACAAAGACGTCATCTGCTCAGGCAGCTTGCCGCCCAGCCCCCTGCTCGTCTATAAAAAGTGATAACAAACTCCTACTTCTGAATGACAGCAAATGTCAGACTGGAGCTCTGACTCACGCTGCGAGGACTCATCAAACCTCACATCATCTGCCAGGCACCAGGCTGTCAGGAGAGGAGAGTCTTTCAGGCAGAACCAACAAACTTTGCACGCCAGCGTCTCCAAATGGCAGCGAGCCGCCCGCTTAGAATCTAACTTCAAAACCCAGAAACCCTGTGAGGTGACGTCAGCAAGCTACACTCAGCTTGTTCATGTTTACCGAGGCAGCCGGCATGCTGGGATGGTAAAAGGTCTAATTTTAGTAAGTCTGCTGTTTCTCCTCCTGTGGGTGGAAGATGTTAGATCATGTTTTTCAGTGTTGATTCCTGATATAATGATCTGTCTCTGTCATCCACTCACACTGGTATTTTACACTAGCACAATCATATGGGCTTGCAGAGTGAATTAACTTAATTCAGACATATCCCTATGCAGCGCTGGGCAGCTTCCAGCAGTAATGAAGTGTACTACTGGATTAGTAGGAATGTGGGATTATAATGAAATTTTCACTTACCTGCTTCTGTTTTGGTCGCCACCACCGTCTGAGAGGAATGTATGGATCTTTAGCAGCTAAAAGCTCCAGTATGTTTACCAAATATTGTTCACTTTGTCTGCACAAAAAAAGAAATCATGCATTTTATACAGATTTTTTAAATTTCAGAGTTTTCCATGTGTTTGACATACATTAAAGTATTTATAAGATTTTAGAAATAGAAAAAAAAATCTAATGTTTTTGAGAAAATTGTTGTGTGTATATATATATATATATATATATATATACACATACATATACATATAAAGATTGTTAATTTTTTTTCAAATTCTTACTTTCATAAATATTTCCTTTTTATTTAATAGAGGAAACTCATAAATTAATGGAAATATTTTTCTAAAATTAGACACAGTTCGTTACAGTTAACAGAAAAAGTAGTATTGGGTCTGTAATTTTGTAGACTAATTCGTTAAGCTCCATGGATGTTATAGCTACAGAAACTTATGCAACAAAAATGTTGAATTAATGTGTTTTCACCAGTGTATTCTATCTATCTATCCATCTATCCATCTATCTTCTTTTATTACACATAAGAGTATCTTTAAAGAGAGATTCTACAATATTCAACTGTATAATTTTACATTTACAGCTGGGAGAGTAATGTAGATAGTAGACTTGCTTTGTGGAATGGAACCATAATGGCGGCTGCTCTCAGGGGCCATGGGGCCCTTCAACCTCTCCTTGTTGGGATGTGTGTTGGCACAGTTCCCCCTCCGGCCGGCAACCAGCAGGCTGGAGGCCCGGGGCAGGGGGAGGTGAAATGTCAAGAGCAAAATGCAAATTCATGCTGACAAGCGGTGCAGAAAACATGTTCTCTGCGACTCAGGGAACCTTGATATTTCACAAAGTCAAATGAACATGTCAGCCAACACTGCAGGGCAACTATTGGGTTATTTAAAGAGGAGGTTCAGAAAACAGGCCGGTGTTACATCACAGGCGGCAGAGACTGTTTACGTGCAGCTCAGCGGACAAGGCTGGCCTCTGTTGTGGGTGTTATCCTCCTTCTCCAGCCTGCCTCTGTCTGTGAGCCATCACCAACTCTCACAGCGAGACACAATGAGGGTGGGACAAGAGAGGAGACACACACACTGATTCACATCAGTCCGTCATTACATCACTGCTGCACTCTCACCCGCCAGGTCCGCTGTCGGACCCGGTTCCTGAGTGTTATCTGTCTCCAGCACTGAGCTCCCAGAAACACTGTGTGGCCCAAAGCCGGAGCTTTGATTAGCAGCAGGACACCATCAAGACTCCAGATTCAGCTTCAAACCTCGTTAGTCCAGGCTGCACTCGAACTACAAGAAGCTGCAAAAGTGCAGACCATAACGTGAGGACGCTTATAATATAGCTAGCTTTGCTGGTTGCCATGCCAACCATGAACCTTAAGAACCTTTCATCTTTTTTCTGCACCTATGGTTATTGCTCAAATAATACAACACCCTCTGTGGTGGGAATGTGATTCGGAGTGCAGTCAGCTGCACCTCATTTCTCTTGCATCACCTTGACTTAAGAAGTGTGGCTCTGTGGCTGTCAGTCTGTCAGCCACTCCAACACTGAAATATCTGAACAACCACCGGATGCTTTGACATTCACAGTTCCCAGAGGGGTTCTATGAGAATATGTGCCATTATCCTCATATTTAATACGACCAGCTTTTCACTCTGCCTTCCAGCATGGCTTCTCTGATTACTGGCATGGCTGTTGCATTTCAGCATCACACAGCCGTGGTTGAAATAAAATTGATATTTTTTTAGTACAATTTTGCCTCAGCAAGAAAGCACAGACCATGAAATACAAACATGGAATCTTTTAATTTAAATATAGTAATTTTGGAGGATTTTCTTTCTAATACAAACTCATGGAGCTTCATATTCATATTATTTTTAACACAAAATGAGGACTGTGGATTTTGTTCCCCGTCTATTATAAAAAAACGTTAGAACGGGGGCTTCTTCAGCAAAATGTTTCACTGTGCATGCAGGCCTGTGGATGTTGTTTTAAGACAGATGATGAAATATGTAAATCATTCTTTTAAAGGCTTTAATTAATGCATGTGCTGTTCAATATGTACAAATCTAAAAAAGGATTTTGGTAGGAAACATGTCTGAATAAGTCATGAGCTTTTATTAATGCCTGTATTTAATTCATAGATTAAGATGTCGTCCTTCAGGATGTCCTGGTGTCGCTCTCAGACTGGGTGCTGTCTCAGATCATGCTCCCTTCTGTCTTGGAGCGTATGAACCGTCGTTGGCTGTGCTCACGAGCCGCTCTGATCTCGAGGTCATGCCTCCTGCAGTCAGACGTGAAAAATACACGGAGTTGTTGGTACGACTGAGAATTATGCTAAGCTTCAATGCAGCGCTTAATAGAAACTCAAGGCTGCAGAGAAGAACGTCAACATTTACGTAGCACAGCCGGCTGATGATGTCACAGCAAATGGAGCATGCAGTGGAATAAAGAGCATATGTTGCATGTGGCCAACGGGGGAGTGATTCAGGCTCCCAAAAGCTACAACACCCCCACTCTGCTGCAACACAGAACCAGGGCTTGAATGCAGCACCCCACACAAGGACAAAAAACACAAAAAGGCCACTGCTGTCTGAGAGGTCAACGTCTCTGTCTGCACGGATGTACCCAAATAGGAGCTAATTGCAGCAGGAAACAGGCATTATTTTTAGGCTGCTCAGCAAAGTGGCGGGAGGCGGGCCCAGACAGGAAAAGGCATGTGATGCGACCGAGTGATACGTCCATGTGAACAGATTTGTGTCACTGGCAGAGTGTGCATGTTTGACACAGACAGTCACACGTTGGCCTGATAATGTCAATATCATTTCCTTCATCTCCTGTCAGCTCGACGCCCGCTCCTTGTCACTGAAACAGGCTGGAAATGAAGAACTCCCACACTGTGACAGAGCTTGAGCTGTTGAAATAAACACCCTCAGAGTCACTAATGCTGGGGTGTCCAGACTTTCTCCCCTGCAATCTGCTGCATCACCAACTACTGTCTTTACCGGAACAGTTTGGGAAATCAACTCACTTGTTTTCTAGGTGAGAGTTAGATGAGAGAACTGACGCTGTCCGTATGTCTGTGTGCTAAATATGAAGCTACAACAAACGGCCAGCTACCTTAGCTTAGCATAAAGACAAGAAACTTCACTGCAAGTTAATAAAATTTGCCCACAAGCACATTTACGATCCCGTTCACATCAACTTTAGCTCTGAATGATTGTATGACATGTCTTTGTCTTTGAGAAAAACACCTGAGAAGCCTGGGGAAGAGTCAGAATAACTCATGATATAACCTACTGATGTGCCCTTGATTAAATTTTGCACCCTCCAGCTGCTCCGAGGTAACTGGGGGTAACTTCAGACGCAGCTCGCCTATATCTGTGAAAGGAGGTGATAAAAAGTGTAACTGCTGAGTAATCCAGACCAGACACGACACTCAGACAGGTACCTTCATGTAAACCAGTAACACACACAAAATGAAAGCCAGCTTGAAGTTTTTTAAAAAAAGACCTGAAACCCTCCCTACTCGCCAGCTCACCCTCATTCTGTCACACATGTAAAGCTGTCAGGTCCAGTCTGATGTGGGGAGGTGGAGGATAGAAGCACAATACACATGACAACTCCACAGCAACATGTGCAGCCCTCAGCATCTTCTTCGGACTCACCCACAACCATGTGTTGGCTGTAATCAGATTAATTCGGAAGCTAATTTGCTGCTGTCGGGTTCTGCCCGGCTGCCGTCACTAGCACAGATCCATAACTTATTGAAAGCTGATTAACACATCAATCCTCCTGCTTGTGCCTGCTAAGAACACGAGGCTGTGTGGGTGTCAGGATTACTTAAGTGTGAACGAAAGACTGAGGAATCCAGACGTGAGAACCGTGCATTAACTCGCATGATCCTGTCACCACAAGCTCCTGTCTGAGTGATACTTCAAGCTGGGCTTTGCATTTTAAGTGATACTATAATAATTAGTCATATTTTATGAATTTACAATGGCTTACTTTAGTATGAATGAGAAAATGAAGATGCAGGCAAATGTTGTGGAGTTACATAAGCTGCAATGACTCCCACAACAGGAAACTGAGTGTCAGTAAAGGATGCAGCTGCCTCTGACCTTTGACCTTTGCCTTGGAGAGTGAAAATGCTTAAGGTGCGATATCTCGAATGCCTCCTTCACCACTGCAATCACATCTAAGCTCAAAGCTCTGTGTTGCTCCTTTTCAGCTGCCTTGAGATCTCAAACTGAGACGTTTGGCGGTCAGGCGATATTCAAAAATGGGCCCCCACCGGCCTAATGAGCTGCACTTTTCCCAGTGAGCGAAGAAGACAAACTGAGTTCGGGGGAGGGTGGGGGGGACCTCTGCAACAGGCCTGTCTTGTGCAGCGGTGGCATGATGCTAAACTGGAGCTGGCGTGATAGGCCCTGACAGCAGCACAGTCTTGGCCATGAGCACAAACTGCCTTGCTTATGTAACCAGCCCATTGTTACCGCTCTGTCACTGCCATTAAAATTCATGGGATTCACATGAAATCACGCCCCAAACAACTGTTTGCTGCCGCAGCAGCAGCAGAAGATGCAGGAAGGACAGAGTTGATCAAAGTCAAAAAAGATGACATTCCAATGAGTCAAAAGTGGGCGCACAAGACACACAGTTGGACAATTCCAGTGAAACTACCTGATTACCAGTTTCTTTGCAGCCTGTAAGTCACTGCACTGGGCTGAGTGGATGTTCTCCAAGTAGCAGGAGGCAAAATGGAGACAGACCTGTTTTAACCAGCTGCTCAGCTGACACTCCTTCACACCTTTAGACTCTGCTGACAACCCCCACCTGTTTTTAGCACTTCTGTTATAAAAAAAAAAAAGATGATCACAGGAGAATTATTTATAGCTGTAGACGTTTAACACTCCTCGTGGGCAACCGTTAAGAATTTGTCTCATGATCCTCACAACAAGTTGCAGATGGAGTGGCAAATTGTTAAATCTAAGAACTATTAGATGTGATTCAAAGGGATGCTATAAACTATGTCCAAAAAAGAGTCAACTGGTATGATGACATACAGACAATTAAAGGGCATCTCTAACCTCTCACATTGACCTCGCCACTTATTCAGAGGTATTACCATGCAGGAATGAAAATTTTCACAGCTTTTTCAACTAGCTTTTTACTATCAAGGTACCCGAGACCAAGGCACATAATTCTGATTTGCTCAAGATGAACGGAGTTGTTGACTAACCTGGGACTGTAGCCTGAACCAGCCGGTGGACAAACTGAGGAATGAGAATATGGAGCTTAGAGTGAAAATAATTAACAACCAAACAGAAAATATGTTTAGTGTACAACAGAAGGGAATCCCCCCCATTTGCAGAATCATCTAAATGTCAAATAATTTTTTACTATATCACCTCTGAGAATAAAGCCGTGATCACAAACACACAAGCAAGAAATGGGGAGTCATGATGGACGACTGCATTATGGCTCCACATGGAAAAGAACTGATCAGAAAACGAGCCATAGCAGTACCAATCGGAGCGGCAGTGGTTTTCCTCCTAAAATCATCCTAGGGGCAGGGCGCTATTTGTACAGTTTCACTTAAAAACATTTACAAGTGCTTCTGACTTGGCACGGAGGTTATCAATGGAAATCTGAGTTTCTGTAACAGCTCAGACAGTGCAAAGGACATTGAGTAACATCAATCAATATAGACAGCGTCCAAGAAAAACACCCTTGATTGCTGTTCAGTACACAACTGCCAGAGCGAACTTTGTTAAAAAAACATGAAAAAGAAGCCTGGTGAATATTGGGAGCACATTCTTAGGTCAGATGAGACCAAGATAAATTTGTTTCGCTTAGATGAAGTCAACCATGTTTTGTGTGAACTTGGTTAAGACTACCACAGTAAATACATAGTGCTGACAGTGAAGTCTGAAAAAGTGGGATGATAAAGGGCTGTGTGGGGAGATCTATAGATGTCGACATTAATGTCTGGAAATACACCTAAATACTGACTAAAAAGACGACTCCCAGTCTGCACATGCTCGGCAGAAGAGGAATGTTCCAGCATGATAATGATCCAAAGCATGTGTGAAAACAATGACCCGGACAAGTGTGTCGCCTGACTTGAATCCAATAGAACACCTTTGGGGTCTTTTAAAGAGAACGGTGCATCAACACAGCTCCGCCAACAAAGACCACCTGAAAAAATAGTCTCTGAAGAAGAGAAAATCTTTCCAGAAACACACTGGTAAATACAACTGACTTTAGAGTCTGTCATCTAAAATTAAGGTGGACAAAGGTGTAGTGACTTTTGTTGCATTAGGTTCCTACTGTGAGGCCTGTGTTTTTAATACAGTGAATCTAAACTATTGGTTTTTAATTTTACAGAAGCCAAACACCCCACTATTCAGCTTGGATGCAATAACTGGAAGGTGATCCATTTTTGAATCATGTGACCTTTAAATGACATTGCAAAGGAGTTAACTTACCTCTGTTATATACTTTAACTTCATTACAGCCAAAACTCCAACTCAGCTGTTGAATCTCCCTGCTGCAATGCAAAGTCTTTTGGAAAACCTTTAGCAAAACCCCTAATAAAGTGTGTATTCCAACCACGTCACACAAACACATACACGCATAGAGGGGGAGGTGCTTGTACATCATATGCATGACATCGCTCCTCCTCACACATGCTCACTGCCACTTTCACACACACACACACACACAGGCAGATATAATGATGCAGGTGTTTCCACACTGTTCAGATGGAATGATTTATTCATAATCATGATAGCATAATAAAACAATGAACATTGAAAGCACTGACAGTTGAACCCAAGGCCTCTCACACACAGCATGCACCACCCCGACCCCAGCGTTCAGAGACACTGAACATCCCTAACGCCAAGTCACTCCTGGCTTCTAAAAGTCGTCCTTTTTAATTCTCTGTTCCAGTCAGGTTTTTCCTTGTTCTTTTTTTTTAATCCTTTAAATATATTTTGATATAAAAACAAGCCCACATATGATGAATCAACCATGTTTGTGAACTGCCTCTCCCCCTTCGTCTCCTGTTACTGTCCTGCCCCCACCTTCCCACTGCTCCTCCAGGGCTCGTCTTGGTTGGAGAACGAATATGATACTGGCCCCCTGAATCCTCTCTCTTCCTGTTCACGTGCTCTTCGTGGACACTTGGAAACAAAAAAAACCCCAGTCTGATGTGGTGATGGTGGAGGTGGGGGAGACAGCACTAAAAAAAACAAAACGGTTTAATAACCTCCCTGAAAAAAAAGAAAGCAATAAAAAAGATTGTTTTTAAAAAAAGTAATAAAAAAATGAAACCACAACAGTCCAATTAAAAGAAGTGTTGGAGGGAAGTCTGGAGCTCTGTAGACTGGAGGCACTTTGGCACAGAGCGAAGGCCCCACACCTGACACGACGGCCGAGGGAAAGCAAGGAGGGATAGAAGGATGGAATGACACAGAGGTGGGCTGAAAGGCATGCAGAGCCACATGGTGATACAGAGATCCAGGAATGATAACGGGGTAGGGTGAGGAGGGTGGAGCACCTGACAAACGTGGAGGAAAAGGCCAGCCTCCCCTCCAGTTAATGCCATGTTCAGGAGAGGAGGAGGGGGAGGAGGAGGGGAGGAAATACAAAGAAAGAAAAATGGATCTTTTGGATAGAGGAAGAAGAGCGACTTGGACCAAGTGACAGAGAGAGAGAGAGAGAGAGCAGCGGCAGGTGTAGAAGGAGGAAAGAGCAGTGGCCCATCGACAGAAGAGGAAATTGTCTGGCAAAAGCTATACAACACAAACAGGAAAACAGTCCTAGTGTGGAAGCAGAGGACGGCTGGTGGACGCCTGAGGTCAGGGCAGGGGGCACACTATGGCAGTCCCACAGGTCAACAACCTGGGCAGGCAGGAGGAAGGTGCTGTGGTCCCTCTTCTTCTTCTTCTCCTCCTCCTCCTCCTCCCATGTTAGAGCTGTGCTTGGCTGCTTCTTGCCCCCCTCCTCTCCCTCCTACGCCCCCCTCCCACCTGAGCCTCCTCTTCACAGGTAGAGCTCTTTGGCTCTGATATGCTGCAGCTTCTCCCTCAGCATACGGAAGGAGGGCCGCACCACGGCGTCCAGGGTCCAGCACTGCTTCATCAGGTCGTACACCACCGGCGGGCAGCCGTCTGGGGCGTCCATCTTGTACCCCTTCTCTACCCGAGGCACCACCTCTTTCAACGGCTGACAGACACAAACAGAGCAAAACTCACATTAGAGTCCCTGCATCAAGGTTCAGATCAATAAGTCATCTAATGCAAATGATTAAACTATCCCAGACAAAGGTCAATCATCACTACAACAAATAACTAAACGTGTAAACGTAATAAACAGTGAAGCACGAAGCAAGAAATAATTAAGTTCATAATTTATAGTACACCTCGTGTCACATTTTCATCATCCGCTCCAGCAGTTTAGTGGCATAAATCTAATTATTTTGAGGTCACCACTGAGGAAACCAGACATTACACTAATGTTGCACAAAAACAAATAAGAAAAAACAAAACACTGGTCCCAGCAACAAAGCCTGCCATCTGCTGGTGTATGGCAGACCTTAGTGAAGGTACTTACAATTCTAGGGTAAGGCACACGGCCAAAGGAGTAAATCTCCCAAAGTAGGATTCCATAACTCCAGACGTCTGACTTGGTGGAAAACCTCTGTAGGACAAAAGAGAAGCTCAAATTCCCACACTGTACATAAAGGCGTTCACAGAGTAGATCAGGTTTTTGTGCATGAAGCCCAACAAAACTGTTTGTTTTAACCTTATTTCAGGAGTTCCAGCGATCAAATACTACTGACAGAATAAACTCTGAGAGCACTGCAGCCTGAGACTAGAGAATATTAAACTTTAAATTATGTTGAGCTACATGTGTAAAGCTATTTAAGTAGGTAGGTATGTAGGGTTGCACATTTAATCAAATATCAATCATGGTCACGATTTTGGCTTCCCAATTAAAAGAACACGATCAACTGCAATATTAAGGTTTGAAAAATACTCCACTCATAGAAAACTCTGCACATACAGAACAACGACTTGGATAAAATCTCTTTGTTTCAACTTAACCTGACATTAGAACGCCTTATTTCTATCACTGAGTTGCAGTAACAGAGCAAGGAGACTAGAGTCGTCTTTTTGCGCAGCCACCTAGCTAGCTTCAACCATATCCTGCACGTGAAGCGTTTTGGAAATATTGTTAAACTGGTCTCTTCACAAGGAGATGTTCAGGAAGTTGGGTCCAGTTATTTTTAATATTCCACCTCTAAGAGATGAGCTGGATTCAGGTGGACAAGACAACCCTTATTTTTAAGCCTTCTTGGGATTTCAAAGATTTCTACATTAGCAGGAATGTAGCACAACATGGAGGTGATACCAGCACTCTGCATATTTAAATGTGTATGTAAAATAATTTTGTCCCTAAAATCTATGGTAAATATTGGTGTTCTCAAAAATGTTTAAAACAACTGGTGCAGCTCTAAGTGTATGTGCAATTCAAAAGATTAAAAGAAAATGCAAGGCACCAAGCTGCTTCTGATTTCTGCTGTTTTTGTCCTGACTTACTATAAGAGTCTGAATTTAAAACTACCTTACTTATGACAAGATGACTCCTCTTTTCTAAAACCCAAAGATACAAAGCCTTTTCAGAATAATCTTGTTTGGAAAGTTTCTCTGAGATACCATTATTCCACGCTGACGTCTTTCCTCTCTTCAAAGTGAAACACTGAGGGCTGCTATTAAAGCATAATGTATGTGATGCATAATGTAGCAGAACTCCACAACTGTGCTGCTCGTCTCTCAGTCAGACATTCACACTTTTTCCTGTTGGGCTCTGAGTGGCCAGAGTGATTTTCTCTGGGTTTGAGCTTTTCTTTAAGCTCCTCATAATGCCATTCTACGCTGGCAGTAACTCTTGGAGGCTTGACAGATGACTTGATTAAGATTTGGGAGAAACATTGGACTTGTTTTTACTCATCATGTATTTACTCCATTGCAGGAAAACCCCTCGCGTGAGCCACCAGACAGTGTTCTCAGTTAAACTGGGCTAATGAAGCATTTTTAGGCTGATTAACGCCGACAGACACATTGTTAATGGACTTGCTAGCAATAGAAACATTGAGGCAACAGACAACCCATAATGCAACATGATGTAAGAGACAGTGCTGGACTGGTATGCGTTCAATTCAGAAATAATCTGCTGCTTGGTGGTGCAGTCCTCGAATATGATACGGCCTCCGTTTTAATCCATTTTAAATCCCACCACCCTGTAGCTCATGTAGTTGAAGCAGATGAATACAAATGCCGAGAAGCCACAGCACATCAGCACAGGTCTGCTACCCATCCACCCCTCATCCCATCACCTTCTCTCTTAGTGCTTCAGGCGAGGTCCATTTCACAGGCAGCTTGGCAGTGTCCTGTATGGAGGACGCCTCCTTGGTGAGGCCGAAGTCGCTGACCTTGGCAATGTTGTCGTCGGACACCAGCACGTTACGAGCTGCCAAGTCTCTGTGGACGAAGTTGTTGGCCTCCAGGTACTCCATGGCTTCACACACATCACTGGCAGGAGAGATGATGAGTGAGGACTGGATGACTAATACAGTGACAGCCCACAGGTGAAGATAAATATATACCTAATTTACACAGACATACTTGTGGCTGTGTTTATAACTTTCTTTTATTGGATCTTAAAGGAAAAATCATTCTGATTTAAATTCAGTTTCAGAGGTTTTACCAAACGTGACAAAACAAAAACAGACATAAATTCCTTTACTACATTACATGCAGTCAATCTAAGATCTATTCTTTTGTTATTTTTTTCACAAGTTCAGGCAAAGGTTACACTGAAGCTTCCCCTGAAAAAGAAATGTAAAATAATTCACAGTGGATTAATATATTAATGTCTACTGATCCAAATGTTTATGCTTAATTTATGATTGTACTCATTATAACTTGTGCTGGATTACAGCATGAGCTCAATAACTGTTAAATTAAAAATAAATGAGGACTCTGAAACCCTCAACTCACAGATGAAGCAGCCATTTACCAAGGCAAACAACCTGCATGACGGTTGCTTGAATAAACAAACAGCTCTTTAATGTTTCCAGTCGAGTGCGTGACACCGTTCTTTTGAAAATCCGTTCATTTCTGACAGCTAAAGCAGGAGCAGTTTAACCATACACCCTGAGCTGTGCTGATTAAACATCTGCCTTTTGTACAAATCAAATAAGTGCTTGAACAGAGATGAAGAGGACTCACAGTGAGAATTTGAGTAAGCAGTCTCCACCGAGGACAGTCCGTCCTCGAGAGCGCAGGTAGTCCACTAGGCTGCCCTGTGGAACAGATCAGACTATTAACATAACATTTACATTCCAGGGAAACTTCTATCAACCTGTGCAGGTGTGTTTTGAACATTAAAGGCTTGAGTGACAATCAAATCCCTGAACCCATGAGTGCTTCTCAAGAGAGTTAAAAAGGATCAAAACAAACAAGTCAGTGTTTTTTAAAGCATGTCAGTTTTCAAATTTTAGTTACTCTTAGTTCGCTATAGCTACAAGGCAGCAGAGTACAAATGTAAAAATGTTTCTTTGCTTTTTAATCTGGGATCTTTTGGCTTGGAGGAGTAAAATCCTGGAGTCTCCACTGGCTGGGTGGCTACTGCCTCCTCCAGCAAACAGCCTGGCACATAACTCACTAATTTGTCACTTTTCTCTGATCTTTTTTGTATAAATGAAGCAAGCGGAGTTGCTGATAGGCACATTTTGTAACTTTGGATAGGCCATCTGTTTTCACAAGATTCCATTAAAGTAAGTAAATGATAAACTTAACAATTGTTTGTGGTAGTTTCATGAGACTGTTACTGATTTTCTCATAACTCTGTCATACAGTGAAAAAAGTGGAACTATTCTTAAAAACCTAGATGGAAATACAAACACTTACACTCTCCAAACTGTTTTGAAACAATTCAACTTTTAGAAGATTGCCTTGAGAGAGAACAAGAAAATCTAGTGACTAACCTTCGCCATGTATTCTGTGACAATGTAGAGACTGCCCCTCTCCTCGACAATCACCCCTAGCAACTGCACCAGGTTGTTGTGCCTCAGTTGCCTGTGCAAACACAAAAACAGAAAAGTGTGAGTCCAGCAAAACATTAAGAATACTCATCTCCTTCTTCTGCACACAACAACATGAAATGTCTTAGTAAACAAGGGAAAACAGCCAATGACAGAGGACAGCCTTACATTCAAATGAAGCCAGTGTAGACACAGACAAAGACGTATTTTACAGGTGGTCTGAAGGACAAATGCAATAGCTGGAGGATCTTACGTCATGACAGAAGCCTCAGCGATGAAAGCCTGCGCTGTTGCATCATTTTTGATACACTTGACCGCCACCTTGGTCCCTCTGTAGTCTCCTACCATCACATCTGATAAGGACACAGACAGGTGAAGTTTTAGTGCCATCTCCAAGGCGACCTTGGGCTGATGTATGAAATGAAAATAAATGATGCAAATATCTTTGTGAGAGTTTCTCACCTCCAAACTCCCCTTTGCCGATGGTCTGGATGAGTTTCAGCTCCTTTCTGTTCAAGGCCCAGCCGCCTGCCAAGAGACAACATTAATGACACTTCATGCTCTAAGTCCAATAAGATTACTCTATAAGAGTTTCAAAAAAAGGAAAAGATAACCTGTTACTTAGTGTTTTTATAACAACATGTTTAACATGAGTTTCTCAGTAAAAATTAAAAAAGAAAGGACAAGAACTATTTGGTTGCTATCCAGGAAAATAAATAAAATATCAGTTTCATTTGCATGGCAGACATTCTTGTTAAAATAAGCGTGATACTTTTAAAATGATGAATCTGTCACTTGAGAGACATAATCGTGATTTATTCCAACATTTATCTTGTCTCATTTTTCTGCTGTAGGAATTAGCCGGGTCAGACGGGGTACATGAAGAGAGACAGAGGTGGAGAAGACCCAGACTGACCTTGAGAGCCTGTGAAGCCCAGCAGTCGTTTCCAGACACACAAAGATTAATCACCCTCTGGTGATTAATGCTATTAGGACTGCCATGATAGCAAAACCTTGTGGGAGATGCAGGGTTTTTCTGTATACTGTGTGTGTGTGTGTGTGTGCGTGCATGTACAGACTTTAAGCTGGTGAGGTTAACGTGGCAGTGCATAAACAGGCATAACAAAATGTCCCTGTGCACAATGGTGCCCTGTAGTGTCCTTGTAGAGCAGTGTAATGAGCTCTGAGTGCCCTTACTCCTGGAGAACTCGTCCTGCGCTGCCACTGTTCCCTCCATCAACTTGGGTTTAATCAGTCTGGTACAAAGTCCATCGGCATCTTTGGTGTAGTGCTGGAGAAAGAAAATTGGAGAGAATTAAATGCATTTTCAATGCATAAAGAAAAGTGTCAGTATGTTTGAATTAAAACATCCAATGACTGCAAGTCTGCAGTATATACTGTGGACCAAGCTGAGAGTTAAGGAACCGATGTTCATGAATTAATTTTGATTGGTGAATCTGTATACAAGCTTTTGATATGCAAAACAAAAGTGAGGCTGATGTTTCCAGCTACAGATGAACATGGAAGATTTGATGTGAGGGGGCTCCGTCCACCAAACAGACACAGCACGACAGCTTAAACATTAATCAATGTGCATCAGATGCAGAGAGATGTCTTCAGGGACAACAGAATCCCTGCCTCATTTCCACATAACAGATAGAATGAAATAGAGGAAGCCAACTTGAGAGGATATACAACATGTTACCCAGTGTAAGAACAGGGCAAGCTTTATGCCTGTTTCTGCTGTACTGCAGGAGTTCTCCTTATTTGAGCACTGTGGTCCTCTAATCAGCTGCACCTCCAAGGGGAATTTTGAGAAAACATCAGGTTTCTCTTTGCTGTCAGCTCTTAAAAATCCTAACTACATTTCTGATGAAGTGTGTTATTTCATTAAAAATGACCTCTCAGCAGCATTTTTTCTGTTTGTATCCATATAGCTTAAAAGACAGTTGCTCCAAATGTGCCATGTTTCTTCCCATCTGTCCAAATACAAAAAGCTTTCATGCACAATGGTGTAAAATTATCTGCAGTTTCACAAGGATCAGAATACGGAGGGGATCTCACTTTTAACATTACAACTTGTATTTCAACTGAAACTTTGGCTTATTACAAGAACATTACAGAAAACAACCATAAATCGAATTTACAAGTCACTGAAACCCAGAGCATCTGTACTGCAAGTCTACAGATGTATAGTGAAAGAATCACACGTAGAATCCTGGAGATTCTAAGTATCAGGCCAGCGTTATAACTTTCGCTTCAGTGAGCATGCAAGGGTCAGTTAAAGTAAATTTTGTCATCACCAAGTCCGTGAACGTCCACGTGCAGTCCAAAAGTTGTGTCCACCCTCTATAAGGGCAGTAGTGTGCATGCGTGGAAGATGTAACACCAATCTACAACACGTGTAGAACAGAGTCCTCCAAATGGACTCGCAGACTAGAAGGTGGCAGAACAACAACAACCATGCGCCCATGTACGTGCCTGCAAGCCTTTAATGTTTTTTGAATCCAACAAAGTGTAGCTCCCTGGATGGGAGGAGTGGAGTTGGGTAGCGTTTACTGTGAGAACCAGCAGCAGAGGAGGACTGTGTGGGTGTGAGAGAGGTCAGTGCATTTGTTCACCCCCAAAAGGAACCAAACAAACCCCAGTCAATATCTGCTTATCATGAATTCAGGTCAGATATAAACACTGTAAAAACAGATTCACAACTCTGGTGATATTCTACACCAATCAGACACAACATTTAAACCGCCAGTACAATACTCACAGTCGGTCCCTCTCATGCTGCCAAAACTAAAACAAAGCTTTGACTCATTGACTCACGTACACAGGACCTTGGGATCTGGGAAGTTTAGAGGCCAGTTCAATGTATTGTGCTCTCTGACATGATCTTCGAGCTGCTTCTGAGAAGCTTTTAAGGTGCGGTGGGGTGCACCATCCTTCTGGGGGAGTGCTGTGGCAATGAGGGGGTGTATTTGGTCTGCAACACTGTTTAGGTGGGACGTGCTAAAGTAACATCCACATGAATGCAGATCCACAGGTTTAATAGCACAACATTGTATTTTAACAAGATGATCAGAGTCATACACTTCACCTTCAGTGGTTTTAATGTTGTGTCTAATCAGTATATTGATGTGGGAAATTAAATTAATATTTACACTTGCTTGAAATGTGAAAGAAAGATAAATGAGGAAGTAAACAATGAATCAGTGTCCTCCTAACAGATGGTTGAACTTACACGAGATCATTAAATCTCTGTGTAACCACTACATTACCAAACAGTAAAAAGAAGAAGCTCCACCACAAACAAAGCCAATGTTATACAACTGCAGATTGCTGTCCACAGACTGTAAGTTACCGTCAGAGCCACCAGGGGGCAGCATGGTGCAGGAGGGGTGTGCTACTGTTACATTATTCAGCACTGAGGCTGACAAAAGCAGTCACACATGTAAAATATCCACCAACAAACACACACAATTAGATCATATTCAGCATTTTTCGGCGATGTAGCTATATTGTTTGTTATTATATGTGCAGTGTTGTCTATATTTCCTTGGAAAATGGACATTAAAGCCCCCTTAAAGGAGCTTAATTAATACTGCTTATGTAACATATTAAAATTACTTAGTCTTTTAACACATGGAGATGTATCTTTAGTATAACATTGTCTCGGCTAAATCAAGATCTTCCCACATGTAATTAACAAAGAAGGGTGTAATTACAGAGTAAAAATACACATTGAGTGCTATAAAAGACAATACCGTCGCTGTGCGATTGCAACCCTGTAAATACCATGTCACTGCAGATACAAGCCGGGGTCTGTCAGTATATGTTTGTGCATATAGTGTGTATATGCTATGTATGTGCATTTATGTGAAGCCTTCTGTGACCAATGAGACCAGCAGAGCAGGACAACAGCGAGCAAGCCGGAAAAACACACAAGAATGCGAGGAATCCTATCATAGGCTATTATAAAAAGAGAGAGAAGACCCAGGGGAATGCAGACAGGCGACAGGATAAAGATATAGAGAGACCAGAAGAGAGGAAAGGAGAAGGAAAGCAAAGAATGGGAGACAGTAGAGGGTGAAAGGAAGAGACTGAGATGGATAACAAAGAGAGGAGGACAGAAAGCAATATGCCAGGTATACACGAGGGAGCATAAAGAGAGAAAGAGGGAGGGAGGTGGAGAAAGGAAGTGGAGGCAGAACCAAGCCTGGAGGGTGTGAACGAGAGAGAGAGAGGGCGTGAGAGAGAAAGAGAGAGAGATAGAGATTGTGGGTGGCTGATAACAAGAATGCACCGGGGATGTAGATGGTCTCATTGCCAGCTGGCACATTCCTGTCGTCCACTTCCAATGCCCCGCGAGGCAAAAAGATGAGGCCCAATTAAAAGTGTGATAGCCGCCAATCCAGCTCTTCTCTTTATCTGAGAGGATGAAAGGCCTCTCTCTTTCTCTGTGCCATCATGTCTCCTGTCTTTCTCTCTCCACACTCTGTCCTTCCTCTGAACTGGCTTTCAGATAACAGTCAGGGAGTGAGAGGATCAGACAGGTTTTTGAAGAAAGTGCACTTGAATCAGATTTTTAAGGGGAAGTCCATGGGAATACTGAGAGTGTCCTTGTGTTTACAGAGTTATGTAATCATACTGCTGCATAATTACAGAAAATATAACGAGTATAGCTTAATTTTATTAATTATAGTGGAACAAGATTTGAAAGATGAATTCTAATTTTTATTCCTAATTTGTCAAATACAGAAGACAAAAGAAAATCTAAACGTGTATTTACGTTTTCCGTTGTTGTTCCACGTGGGCTTATTTTTTCAGACAAATTCTTAACAGAAGACTATGGGGTAATCGAAAATGCCATATTAGTCTTAAAGCAAATAAACAAAGACAGAAATTACATGTTCTCATAACAATTCTTGTATCATTAACTTTTTAGGACTATCTGCAGGTAAGTTCATGTGTAGATTGAAACGGATGGGACAGTTTGCACAACAGAATCTGAGAAAATTCTACAGTCTTGCAGAGCTGAAAGTCCTTTTATTATTGTGTCATTGTTGCTTGTGTTTGATTCATCATTAGATCAATGGAACATCTAAAACTGTTAGAACAAGTCCAGGATAACATGTTCAAAGCCTGTATTTTGTCCAGTGAACAGTCTATAACAACATTCAGTTTACTATCATGTAGGACAAGAAGCAGAAGCAAATCTACACAACTGAGAAACTACAATGAGAAAATATCAATGTATCACCTATTTAACAGTTTCATCTGGTCTTCCTGAAGAAACCCAGACATAAATTAATGTTTGTAGAATAGCCACATTTTCTGCCATGGGGGAGAACACATTTCCAGCTTAAGCCTGAAAATTTTGCCCTGCCTCTAAGTGACTTTCAGCAGAAAGGAAGTGTACTGGAGCCCGAAAACAGAGTGGCATTTATGGATCAAATGTCAAAGGTCAAAGGTTTCGTTTTCTGACAAACAGCTCTCTTTACGATCTCTGTGGTTAAACTCAACACTGTGAGCCTTTCAGTTCTTACTGTGATTAACTTTAAAGACACAACAACCAACTGGAAGCGATGATGAGTGGCCAATTATCCTTTTCAGCTGCCACACTGAATGCCAAAGGCATTATGGGTATTAAGGGTATTATGGAAAGAAAAAAATGGGGGCATACAGTAAACGACAGCTATGTTCTCCATGATTCCTCACCTCCACCAGCTGCATGAGGTTCTCAAAGTACTCCTCCTCGTCGATGGTGAGTTTGCCGTTGTGGTAGATGATGCGGTAGTGCTCCACTTTGCCGTCGCAGCTGACACACAGGGTGTAATCACCAGGATAGTTGGTGCTCTCCCTCACCAGGAACAAACCCGTCTCTGGAGGGTAGAGGAGCCGCTCAGCCTGCTCCCGAGTTATCTTACCATGAAACCAGCTGGAGGGAGGGAAGAAAAAAGAGAAAATTAAGGACAAGAGGGGGACGCAGAGGACGAAGGGAAAGAGAGTATGCCAGACAAGGAACGACAAAATTAAACTACTCAGGTGATTGACTGACAGGTTTGCATCGCCATACACAAATAGGTATATTTAATCTATGTGCAGGAATACCACATGTGACTTCTTGTGTTTGAGAAAAACACTTGAAACCACTAACAGCATCAGACAGGCAAAAACACTTCATCCGGTCTGACAAGAAAAAAAAATCACACTGGTTTATTATTGTCATTACACTCATTTGCAACTTCAACCATACAGAAGGATTCACTTCCACGCATCAGGCCCACTGCCTTCCTCTGAAATGAGAAGTGAAAAACAAGAGTTGGGCAGTAATAAGAAGCCAGCAACAGCACTTCCAGTCTGTTCAGCTTGAGCGGTGCAGGGGTGGGGCCGTCCCGTCTTGGGGAGTCAGTGAGAACCCAAACAACAGGAAACACGGTGCTCACAAACACACACATGCAAGGAGCCTGGAGGCAGAGTCGGACACTGACGTGCAGGCACTGCAATAACAGGAAAATGCAAAAACTGCTCAGACGAGGTGGAGAGTAGGACAGAACCGAGTGACCTATTCCTGACTGAGGTCAGGGAGACCAAGCAATGTACTGATCTCTAAGCTAAAAAGCTGGTCAGAGTTCTGCTGACATTAATGTACTCTAACACCAAATAAAGTTCAGGCTTCCTGATCTGGAATCTGTATAACCCTTCTTTACCCTCACCATATGGCCTGATGGATATATCTATAGCCCACTAATGGATGGATTAGACAGCTGCACCACACTGTCATCTACTGCTCGAAGGCCTTTACAGATCTCTTATATGCGAAGACAATATTTCTCAGGGCTGGTGTTTCTTTATTAAACAGCAAATAAATTGTGCTTTCAGTCTGCAAATAGTTAAGTGTTATGTATTTTAGTTTTCTCTATTAAATACAGTTGAGTTTACTTATGATAAAAGCTGAGGTCCCACTGTTTGGATTCTGAATTTGGTTTCCTCAGTCTCTGTAGATCTGTGGTATTAAGTTCAAACACAAAAAGCCAACCTCAATGGTGAAACAGCGGCCTGCATCCCATTGATTCAAATCACTCCTTGTCTGAAAGGTCAAATTAGCCATCAACAGTAGCAGTGCACGGAGTCTCCCTATCCACGTCGGCTGGTCAATGGGTGGTAATTAACGGCAATAATTGATTTAGCTTGTTTTCCTGTGGCTGCCTCCATCACACCCTCCTCCTCTTCCTCTTCCTCCCCCATACTCGGCCTCTTCAGACAGCAGAGGCCCTTGTGGCAAAGCAGCTTAATACGGGTTGAGTTGATTAGATCAGTGCAGGCAGCTTCTCCGATGGACAGCAGCTCTTTAACTCCCCCTAATCCAAGAGCAGGCGCCAAGTGTGGACGCTGACGGAGACACATAGCCCCTTGGTGGACACACACTTGCTGCTTTGTCTCCATAAAACCAATTGCAGTTTTCAGAAATTACATCATACTCGAATAAAAGAAAGGCACAAAAACGTGGTAAACAACTTCTTCGGGACAACATGGATGGAGGAAGCAGGACAGCATGGCTGAACACCACGGCTTTCTTTTGGGTGGTGCTGTTATGTGGGGTAGATATCTGCCACATGGGGGCAGCACACAGAACAGATGCCAGTAATTGAGGCTGAGACTGCATCTAATGCTGACTATCAACTGGTCAGGGTGAGCATGGGGGCAGAAGAGCACAGCTGAACTCTTATGTAACCCAGAAAAGAGGGAGAGGTCTTCTGTGGGACATCTGTTAGTGATTCATAATGAAATCAACAAGTCCCTGTGGGTTACAGCTAATGGCTCCAGAAGAACGACTTCTGATGGCTCGAGGATTTTTGAAAAAAAACACCTAACACTATGCAGTGATCTCGAAGGCAGTGGTAAGAGCATGAGGTCAGCAAGTGAAGCCATGCTAAATGTTTGCGAGTCTACTCATTCCTTATCATGAAATCAAAGTAAATTTAGTTAGTGAGGCGACAGGTTTTGTTTTTTTGATTAACGCTGACCATCAGCAGTGTGTGTCTCTCAGCAAAGACAAGCAGATTTTCAAAGACATACAGTGATGATAATTTTGTGACATTAATAACCAGTTAAACTAAATATATTCTGAGGTATAGCTTTGCTCGAGCTGTGGCTAGTATTGCAACTCAGTATTGCCTGCTGCAGTCACTAAAGCCCTCAAAGCTGCACGAGACTAATTTTAAGTTACCATCAGCCCTCCTCAGATCACACACAACAACATGCCAGAGCTGAATGACACACTGATCAAGTTCAACGTGGTGTGGACAGACAGTATGAGGGCTGGCAAAAGGAGAGGTTAAAGCTTTCAGCAGCAGTTGGTGAGGAAAGACAAAGAGGGTCAAAAGTCTGTTTAAATGTTTCCTGCCAACAAGGTGCTAAGAGTTACACCACCAACTACTGAGAGCTGCAGAAGCAATGCTGTGAGACTGTCTACATGTGACAATCAATCCAGAAGCTGATGTTTGTATTTGGAGACAACAAGCTTCCTTTAAAATGCAACTATTTCCTCCCAGGAGCTCGAGGACAGTTCAGTGTTGTCAAACAATGCATGAAGGGACAAGAAAACAATGTGGTAAGCTAATGTACAGCTAATGTACAGCACATCCCTGAATATTGTCAAAGTAAGACATGTCTTTCAGGAAACATAACACAATGCATTATTAAGAACAGCGACAAACTGAAATAAATGTGTAATCCAGCTTTGGCTTGACTTAGTGAACCCTGCTATGTTTGTTTCAGTATAGCCTGCAGTAAACTAACTATCCTCTTCCAAGTTCACACTTCCTACTGAAACCCTGCTTTGCAAAGTTTAAACACTTGTTTTTATATAGTCAAGGGTAAACCAAAATGGCCTGGCCACTTTCAGAGCTTTCAACATCCCATAGCTATGTGATGATACTGTAGCAGCAGCAGCTCAGCTTTCCGGTCTTGTTTGATTTGCATATGCCCCTCGTTATGTTTTCCTCTGTTTGAATAGCTGCAGTTTCAAAGCAACTCAAATGTCACTCAAATGTAGTGCACAGCTGGTCCTGGTCTCGGTGGCAGTCAGACACATGCGACAGACACAGTAAAAAGCAAAAGGCTTTAAGAGACGGATTTTCCAGCGTTTGAAGTCAAAAACATTTTCCCTCGCTGCAGGGAACAGAGGCGAACAGGGGTACAACAACTTGTTCTCACACTGAAGGATGGAAAGCGTATATGTCAGAGATGTTCAAAACGCATAACACCAGCTACAATTACTTTTCTGATTACTCCTGCAAGTTGTTATACTCCTGTACAGCTTTGGATTTTCCTAACATGTTCTTTAAAAATCAAACATTTCTGTAAAGCAACAGTTCTACAGTTGGTTACTGAGATTACATCTAGCCTAGTGCTGCCTTTATAAGGCCATAACAATGACTTACACTTTAAGAAAAATGGTTTATATAAAGTTAAAAATTGGCAAACATTTACACACACACAGACATGATTAGTTAAGCTGGGTTCATCCTCTGCTAGCACTCTGATACTCACGGCATAAGACTGAGTTTCCCTCCTGACTTGACTCCTTCCCTTTTCTGGACATAGTTAGCTGGGATGGTGCCCTCTCTGCCCACTGTGTTCCTTGCTCTGTACCAGTTTGGATCCTGAAACAGTGAAGGACACAGCATCAGAACCTTACAACTGAGATATGATACCATCTTAAACATTCAAGTCATGATGCAGGTGATGAGCATCTCTGCCTCTCAGCCCTCTAAATACATGGAGTTTAGTTTGGAGATTAGGCACTGCAGTTCAACCGCAGCACTCAACACGTAGTTGAGAATGGAAATCATAATCCACTTCAACACCACTGGTTCAATCAGACATTGTTGCGGGCAGAAAGGGCTGCTGTGCATCTGAAGCAGAGACACCAGAGAGCACCTCCAGCTACAAGGAAACCCACTGACCGGCTACAAACTGTTAAATGGAATTATTTACTGACCGGAATTTTAAGACTTTTGGAAGCGGATACACTTTTTCATGGAGCTCTTTGTTTTGTACCATGCTGACATACAGTCAATGTATTTCTGATTGTTCTGTAAATTGTGATCATATCGTTATGAGGCAGTAGGTTTTGGCTGTCTTTTAGCAGCTAACTTCATGAACTAGAATTGGCTCAGAGTTCAGCTTGAAAAGCAGTACAAAAGCCAAGAGTCATATATCATATACATAGACACTAGAGTCTGCATAAGACTGCTGCAATACTACATATTTCAAACAAGAAGAAAAAGCTGTCCTTTCAGTTTCTCTGTATACCGCTCTCAATATGCATTCCTGTATTCAGCACACGACCCATAACTGGGGGAACCAAAAGTGGCTCCATTTACTGGGCTACATTATGAAGTAGCAAATAAAAGCTTTTCAACAATTAACACACTCCTTGTATCATAATTGTTTGGCCAGGATAGCAGCTCTTAGGGCTTATTGGACAATCTGCATCAACATCTCCACTAAGGAGGTTATGTTTCCATTTGTCTGTCAGCAATGTGACGTGAAAACTACCAGGCCGAATTCAATTAAACTGTGGACCCCAGGCAAAGGAGGAGCTCATTAAATTTCGGTGTAGATCTAGATCACTTTCGTTCAAATTGTGAGATAGGGTATTGGCCTTGGCGGAGGTTTGCGCTCTCTGAGTGCACTTCCAGTTTATAACTACCATATATTTTGAGATACCCATTTTCTTACCCTGGTGACTCCGATGATGGTCAGTACATCTCCTTTACAGAAGGGCAGGTCCTGTTCGTTGGCAGTCTGGAAGTTATACTTGGCTACACACTCTGTGCCAGTCGACCATGGCGTCTGCATCACACAAGACACAAAGGAACCAACATTAATCATTAATGTAACTCAGTTTAACTTTAAGAGCTGATCTGAACCAGTTCCAACACATGGTATAAGTCAAAATTAGAGATAATGAGACACCTAAGGGGAAAACACAGGAATAGTTAACCAGACAGCAAGTTCTACTTCACAGTGTTGTGACCTTGCAGTTCCGTCATTAACACCACAGCCTGACAGCAAGACAGTTCTTGGATCAAATGTTTCTTTGGGGAGTTCGTTCATCCCATGTTGTGTGTTTCTCGCCCAAATTCCAAAGACATGATTAATTATCTGCTGTGGATATGTTTTTCCTGTACAGTTAGCTATGTAAAACCCAATAAAACTAACAAATAAAGCAGTAAATAACCTAAATTTGAATATTGTAACAGAAGTTGTAATACAAAGCAGAGATCCAATTATGATTTTCACACACAGCTTTGCCACCACAACTTATAATTACTTGGGGGGGAAAAACATGTGATCAATATCTCAGAAATTAAATTGAGTGCATGCACAAAAGGTGTGGTTTAGATTCGAGGCAATAATTTATCTCTGTGCAGCTGTGCATGCTAACATCACCCACTTCAAAGGCAGAGATTAATAGACCCCAAGGTGGTTATGTGAATTTTGGCACAAGGTTGAGACTGCACTGCTACACAAAAAATGAGCAGTAACTATAGAAGCAGTGATGCTGGTGGAGGGGGTTAAGTTTTCAGGCCCAGGTGGCAGACTGCTTAACATATAGAAAGGCTGTAATGGTAGTTGCCCCTTAAAAATATTACCACAGAAGCTGCTCAGTCCCTAAAAAATAAAGTACAATAAAAAATTTAACATGTTTCTTGAAGGGAACTAAGGTTTATTTAGACTATTAAACAGTCTATTTCAGAACATATATTTTTGTTTTGCTTGATGGCTGTGAGCGAGTATACTTTAGATTGAAATAGTAATAAAATCATGAAAGTGAGCACATTTAAGTATGTAATGTGAATGGAATGTTCCCACTAAATCACATCAGTTACACTGGAGATGAGTTGGGAGCGACTGAGATCTGATAAGCTTGTGAACCCAGCTAACAGCACAGGGTTATGTTAGTTAAGGTACTGAATTTTTTTTTATGTTTTATGAGTGAATTTCTCAGCTACTGCATTAGTTACTGCATTTCCACATGATTTGCCAACATATTTAAAACTAAATCTTGAATTGTAAAATAATTTAGAAAAAATAAAAAGCAAAGTAGACTTCCTTCATTTTAGGCATTTTAAAGCAAATAAACTAAGCTTTGTCGGCTTGTCAGAAAGTGGCAGCATAGGCTACGTTACACACGGATACAAGGACAAACAGTGTAGAAGTCAGACACAAAACCAGCTGTTTGCCAAACCGCTAAGACTTTTAAGATTAAACTAAATTTTAGCCATCTAGTAGAGAAACATTGACAAAAGTCTTCAGTAAATTTTTTCAGTCTGGTAACTTGTAATTTTTATTCATGTCAGGTAGTGGCCATGATTCATGCAGTCTTTAAGTGTCTATCACAGAACCAGCTGATCAGTCACCTGAGTTAGATATTCACTACATCAGAGCTTATCTGAAAAGGTGTTTCCATCACTCATGAAGTACATCAATTTGTTTTCCAAAAAGCCAAAGGATGAACACTTTTCAGGAAATTGGGAACGCTATTATCCCCTCCCACACAAACACACACACACCCCAAAATAAATTAGCCACTTCTAGTAACCTTTTTCTTATGCAATACTTCAAAGTATAAAATATCTTGATAGATAATTCCACGTGTTGCTCTGCAAAACTGAGCAGAAATCTCATCAGCCAGAACAATCTGTATAGGTGTGGAAGGTCTTTACACCCCACAATAATCTGTGACATCAGTGACTCACAACACTGAATTTCAGTAAATCTCTCGAAGCCCTGTACGGTCAATAATCTGTATTGTCAGTCATTCTGCTGACAATAAAGGCGGCAGCTGCAACAGATGAATGTAAATGATAGAAAAGAGAAGGAAGCTGAGTGTATTCGGTTTGCACCGTTAGATCAGCACAGTGGTGTGATCAAAATCATGCTTCAGTAACCTGAATGAGATGAAAGGACAAAGCCAGAGTACAAAGCAGCAGGTGTGAGTGAGCGAGTACGTTCCTTGAACAAGCTGCTTTATTCACAGTAGAGGCTGAATGTGTCTGACACAGTCTCAGTCGACAGTGCATTATGAGTTTGGACCGCTGCTGACGGCTGCTACTGAGCGCCACACACACACACGCACACGCACACACATACACACACACACACACACACACACACAGAAAAACCTTGCATCTCTGGTGTTATTAACTTCCATGTGATCACATGAAGGACTTTATTTACTGAAATGGGTTTTGCTACACAGATCGTATTGCAAGGGGAGATTTCCTTAAGGATCTGTACTAATTTAAAATGTAGCCTAGTGCAACACACAAAACAGCTGGGGAGGAAAGCCACAGCTAAATTTAACGTCATCTGTACTTCACTGTGTTTGCTTGCTTAAGTTAATTTTTTTCAAAGGAGGGCTGGATGCTGACAGACACACAACACTATATATTTGACCTTTTGGTCACGAGTTGGTAACATTACCAATAGGTCACAGTGCTGCTCCTCAAAATATTCTGAGTCAAGTTGGCCTCAGGCCATGTGACATCCTTGCAGACACCCACTGTATAACTTTAGAAACTCGCCATCAATATTAAGTCAGGAACACACTCCATGCACAATATATTTATGTTGCTATAAAGCACAGGGCCTCGATGCTCAAATATCCTGGGTAATGGCAAAAGGCTATTCACTATGCATTTTAGCATCAAGTATTAGTTGCAATTTTGATTCACTGACATAAACAGACGGAAAACTCCAATAAGCCTAATAATATTGAAAAAAAATTCAATAAATGCAACTTGTACAAGCCAAGTATGTAACAGACTAGTGCAAGAAAATACTTCATTTTCTAATGTGATGTGATGACATTTTCAAAAGATTTCTCATGGTTACAGAGTCAAATTATTTAGTCGAACCTCAGCCGTGGTCTTCCTAAAAATAATTAATTACAGCTACTTCCACATTTTCCCTTTTAACTTCTACCTTCCTTATTAATATGGAGCGGTATTCATACAGCAGCTGTGAAGGTAACTACATGAGAGTGAAGTGGAATGTGGACTGCAGCTTTGAAATAAAGTGATAATTGGGACACTCCGTTTAAGAAGGGGTTACAAACAATAATACAGAGACAGGAACAAATGCTAAAGAATGTTAAGCTCAGCTTTTATGTTTAAAGCAAAAAAATACAAAAATAAACACACTAACGCAGCTATCAAACAGCCAAGAAATCTTTGGCAGATCAAGAAGAGTATACTACAGTGATGTTTTTAGAGAGTGAACTTTATCATCTGTATTAAACAACAGTAACAAAAACCTGACAGCTGTTGCTGTGAAATAATAACCTCCAGGTGGGAACAAGCAATGTTGTCACTGAAGTTTTTTTTTGGAGATGGAGGAAGGTCTTCATAAAAGGTGGGTTATTAATTTCATCTTAAGAATACCACATTAGGCAGAAGAGACTATTTGGGAGGTTGTAAAAGAACTTATATCTAAAGCTTTCATAGAATTTGCAGTTATCAAGAACAACTTTAGACATGTGTAACAGTAGAATATGCATGTATTGATCCCGTACCAGCAACTGACAGTTAAGATGTAAACACAAAAGTCCCCGGACAAAGACAACATGCTACTAAAGGAGTAACAAAACTAATGAGAGAACACTTAAAGTGTAAGAATCTTTTGTTGTCAAATTATTTTATGCCATGTTAGATTCATGAAACAATTCATGAAATGCAAAGGGAGGAGTGATGGAGAAGTGTTTCCTACTCGTGCATATATAAAGCAGAGAAAATGCAACTGATGCTTTACTTACATGGATCCCAGACATGATGAAGGGAATTGGGCAGCAGGTGTCCTCAGGCAGGTAACGGTCACTGTTCAGCTAGTACCATCAGAGCTGTAAAACACAAAAGGCAGGGCATTAGAAACACAACCAACAGCCAGTTTATTTACACTTTGGGGGTTTCTCTACACCACAGACAAGTACTGATTTGATTCACATACGAAAGCGGTTATTGGATCAAAATCTTAAGGTCTCCACTGACATTGGTTATCACAGTCACAGGGATGTCAACAGAAAGCACGATTCAAACATATCTTATCCATACATTATCTATACACCGCTTAATCCTCTGTAGGGTCACAGAACCCACGCAGCCACAGGGAGAACATGCAAATTCTGCACACAAAGATCCCAGGCCCAAGCCGGGACGTGAACCAGGGATCCTTGTCAGTGAGAGGAAGATTTTGTTCTTTGGACAGTCTGGCGTTCATACTGCCTTATAGCATTTCTTTGCTTATTCTACAGCTGAGATTTGTTAATATAACCGGTACCAACATCATAACAAATGGAATAATTCACCATAATTTAGATTTGGCAATACCATTGGCCCTGGTGTAGAGAGGATTTTAATTATCACATTACATAAAGGGACCATGAGCATCAGTGCAGCAGCCCAATCAAACATGCATTTGCATTCTAAAAAAGGTGGCTAGAGATAGCACTGCAGAAGCAAAATGTGAGCAAGTATGTCTTTGAGCATGCAGACAAGATACAAATGTGCTCTGGCCCGAACATGATGGAGTCACCGCATATCACTGAAGGAAAGCCAGTGGTGCAATACATTAAATATGCCCTTTCTGTACATTTGTGCATACATGGTGTTCATGCGGATTGCTAGAAAAGATGAAGGCACTAGTAACAAAAACTGTTTCACAGTATGTAAGACTAAACCTCAAAAAATGTAACCATAACAAAATCCCAACGTTCCACTGTAGTAGTCATGAGGAAGCATATGAAATGTCACACACACAAGCGCAGCATCAACTACAGCAACAGCAATGCACAGATCTCAGGGAACAAATCATTTCGTAGCACAAAGACTGTGCAAAAACTCAGCAGGGTTTCTACACAGTTAGGCAGCTACTGTGCATATTTCTATGAAGGAAAGACATTTAAGGCAAATAAAATTCAGATTTCCAGTTATAATCCTTAATGTTGCCAATTCCTAACGTTCATCAAATATAATCTCACAAACTGACTCATCCAGTTTGGCTTTTTTATTTCCTTTGACAAATGAAGTTAGCATTTGATAAAAGCCTCCTTTATATTGGACTGCTCCAAAGATTGAATGCAAGTCTGAAATTGTGAGGCTGTAAATGAGGAGAAGGCTGCTCTTTGATATCAGACTCTGTCGAGCATCTTGCTTCTGCAGTCGTTTACTAGTCTTTTAAAGGTGACCTTGATACAGTGACAGAGAGGAGGAAGAGAGGGAGAGAGACAGACTAATGCAGACAGAGAAGGGCGGAAAGAGCGAGAATGGAAAAGAAGGCATGAAGTGAAGAGTGTATGTCTGTGTCTTTGTTTGCACCTAGAAAGAGTTCATGTATGACTGAGGGTTTCACTGTATGACCAGAGGATTATGTGTGTTGATGTGTGCGAGTAAAACAATATATAGTGTGCTGCTGTGTGCCTCAGAGGGTGTGTGTTTACATGTGTGCCTGAGTTAACCCATATATGTGTGCTGTATTATCATTTAGTGTATCTGCAAAACTGGAATACAATATGAAATGTACGATATGACATGCTGGTTGTCAAGACACAGTGCCACACCAGTGTCAGAATGCTAGATATTACAGCAGTCTGAAGATGGAACAATGACTGAGTAAGGTCTCCTGCCATAGCCTCCATTCAAAGCATCTCACTTCCGACCAGTCCAGAGAACAGGAAGCTGAAATGGGGAGGGTGGAGAGTGACAAGAGGGAAGTAGCCGACGCATATTTTCCAGTGCTTCGTATGAGATAGGGAGGGGCTGTACTTGGAATCCAAAGTGAGCATAGGTACTCTGGTCGACCTTCAGACACAACTACAGCTACTCTTGATAAAGTCAGGTCAGAATAGGTTAATATTAAACAATGAACAAAACAACTTGGGTTTAATTCATAGCCCAAACATTCAAGCTAAAAAATGTTCTTTCATGTTATGCTTCACTTTAAATTCCCCTGCATATTTGAGGTGGATATAGATAATAAGAGGCCCTAGCTTTCACTCTGATTCTGTTTCATGGAAAGTTTGTCCACTGAGTGCAAGCCAGTTGTTTTTCCACTTACAAAGTAACTTAGGGCCCTGTGTAATTTTAGATGCCTGAAAATGATGCATCTCCTTCAGAGGGCCTGGCTGCTGGCTGGCATTCTCTCTGAGAGCATCTATGGCCAAGCTTCACAGCACTACCATATCCTGTGTTGAAACAGGAAACAGCCTAATTGCAGACCATTGCAGATCTGTATGCAAACTGATGGAGCCAAATATATCCGCGGCCAGGCTGCTCTGGTGAACCCAGAGGGCACCCACTTCTTTCCCTTTGCCATTCCTTACGTCTAAAGCAGCACTGCTGGAACAGAGCAGCGCGGCTCACCAACCCACAGCCACACTTGCTGGCCAATAGAGGAGAGACAAGTGAGTGCTATTCTTATCTCTCACCGGTGGTAAGAAATGCCTGCGAGCTATTCAAGAGCTTCAGCATCACACTGCTCACATCACTCTCCTTAAGTTAGTAAAGTGGTACTCAGTAAGGGCCTGTGACTTCTTCAATTTTCTGTAGTAGACTTTAAAGCAGTGACACTGCATACAATTTGACAACACTTTAGCAAGTTTCTCACAGAACAGAACATAGAATAACACACATACTGACAGGGTATGCATTGTGATACCATACATTTTTGATGCTGAGCATGAAAGAAAATGTTATACTACTGTACAGTGCAACATTACTCTTGCTGAGTATCTATGCAGAAAACTGAAGCTGTGTTCAGTCTGACGATAGCACTGCGTCAAAAAATAAGCAAAGTGTGTGTTCTAAGCGTGTTTTGGTGTGCCGCTACAGTTTCTGCACAGAAGATGAAATTTCAAACTAGGAAGTCCAGCTCGAAAGCTTATCAGATGTCAAGACACTGCTCGACAGCTGACATGCCATTAAGACAGGATTTTAGGATTAACATGAGAATTGATATAATGCTGCTCGACTGGCTTGGACTAAACACAAAGCACTGCCAGTTAATGTGTACATACATTGTGGTAACATTTGCCCAACAATCAACTCTTCCACAATAAGAATAATTGTTGATCTGGCCCCTTAAGATAAGGGCCAGTTGAGCACTTAACCCAACCAACTGTGTCGTGTTAATAAAATCTGACTGCATGGCTTTTCATACGTTAACTCATCAAAGTACACATTTAGCATTCTAGTTCACTCCGGCTACCAGATGCGCCACACATGAATGGAAATCACTTCCTTCTCCACACCCCTCCTCCAACTCATCTTCCTCTGTGTGACAAGAGCTTCTGGTAACAGTGTCATGGCAACAAACTAAGTGATGTAACAGCATCCTTTGATGTAGCACTGCTGTTTCCTTTGCTGTGCCAGACGACAGTAATATTACTACTGTTTTGTCTTAGGTGTCATTTTTATTATAATGAGCACTGTGTGTAAAAGCCCGTTCTTCTTCAACTGTCTGCGCAAGTCTTTGCGATTCATATCAACTGCTGCACTATACTGCACTTTAAAGAATCCAGATTAAAGTGATTAAATGAGTGTGGGGTGCTCCTCTACCATGTGCTGTATGTCCGTATGATCTTGTTTCACCAAATTAATGTCACAGTGCACTGTGCCTCTAAGACAAATTCATGTAGTTTCACTTGGAAAATAAAACTTCTATTTCTGTGCAACACCATCATCCAAAATCCTGAAGCCACGATTCTCTGTTCACCCAGGAACATAGCTACAGAGAGCAATCAAAAACATACTAGGCAGGTGTGTGTCTCTTCTATAAGTTGTCCAGGCCTTCTTAAAATCAAATCTTCACAAGGGTGCTGGCAAACAAATCAGTTCTGAAAAGACAATTGAGATAGCAGTGAACAAAAGATGACTACTACGCAGCCATATCAGGAGGAAAACTATCAGTAAGGTGTACAGCAATGCAGAATGCTGCTGCTCCTCCACTTCGTTGAAAAGGTAAAAAAAATAAAACGCTTAAATTATAGATGATCCAACAATTGACAAATGTTTCCTTTGAAAGGTGTACAGGAGTTAATGTGATTCACTTGATTCTCTGCTGTCACATTGGTTTCCTTTGCAGTAGTTTGAACACAACTTTGCATTATTTACTTCACTTTACTTCACATAGTAATTTGCTCAAGTTTAGAAATCATTTTACTTTTTCCCACCGCAAACAGACATACTGCTCTGAAATGTGAGGCTGACTTGATCCATTGACAGAACAGACAGTAATTACAGTTAAAGCCCATTTTGTAATTTACAACTGTTGGCGCTGCCATGAAATGAAACCCATCTAGATGTAAAAGCTCTAATCACCATTCAAGAATAACACAAATTATTCCTCGGTTTCTTGTCAGTGGAGCAGCTCTACGATGCATCACTTGACGGAGCTCCATATTTTGATTGAGTAGCAAGTTACAATTTTGAAAATTTAGCTTACACTCAAATCCAGCTCTTATTAGCTGACACTCAATCCAAGAATAACAGAACTATTTGTACTGGACATCCACCATGTGAAAGCAACTGTGAGAAAGTTTAGCTGACCGTTGCTTTGTCAGCTATTCCTGGATGAATTAAAGCTTAAACAGAAATTACAAGAGAATTATGGTGTTTAACTGAGACTGCTGTTGTCAGTTTCTAAAAGTATTGTGACAAAGCCCCAGGTTATGTAAACAGAAGTCTCCGGACCAGGGCATGCCCAAGGCCATCCACAGATTACAGTCTAATAGCAAAGCTGCTACGAGAGGTTATAAAAAAGTCTACTTTTGCTTGGGGTGACAATTTAGCTTGGCCCAGATATACGTCTGTTTAAATCAGGATGTCATTAATTGTCTCGAGGGAAATTCAATTTGTTGAGCCAGCTTAAACAACAGCTCCCATCACACTCAACAACGGACAGCATTATATATATTAACCAGTAAACAACATTCTCATCGAATTCCAAGCCTGGTTAGTCAAGTAATGCCGCGCAATTTACTGCAAACAAAGCTCTACACAAGATACTAAATGTCTTCAGCGCCTTACATTTGTTATAATGCAGCTATGCACTAGATCTTACAGAAAGCAGCAATTAACTGTTCTTCATTGCTAAAAAAAATTTCTCAACAGGATTCAAATCAATAGCCATTTTTTACAACTCATGCACTTATACTGTAAACACAAGAGATGATCGAGAAGTATGGAAATGCAAAGCTGCATATTCATTAAAGATCAGGTTGTGATTGTCAACTGTGTAGTCACTGTGTTATACTGTTCATAGAGTTACATTTTGAATTACTGTCTATGTTTTTAATCTGTGTAGTTCTATGGCAGAGATTGATGGAAAAGGGAGTAAATAAACTTTGTGCATATATGTACGTACATAAGTCATGTCAGGTGTCTGTCTTCTTTGGCCTCTCTGGCTCTCTGGCTTTGAAAATGAGAACTGTGGTTTGTTAAACCGACGTAGGATGCAGACACAAAGATAAACATCTGCTTATGTACAGACTTGTCTGTGACTGATTGTCTTCCTGTATGACCTGACTGCTTGGCCACAGCTGAGCGGACGCAAACGGGCCTGGACACCCAGCTACACTTCCCTCTGCAAACAATCACAATCAATCCATGACTAAATTACACCACTTGTGTTGATAGGAGACTTGAGGGGAGTCGATGACAACTATTCAAATATCTGAATTAAACTGAAATGAAATTTATTCTGCACATCAAATCTGTTTGTACTAAAAGGTTTATTTACAGTATTGTGGTGGGTTTCCACAAGAGCTAAGCTTTGGAGAACTTTCTCTTCAATGTATTTTTGACATGTTTTTTTAAACTACGGTGAAAGTGATGTGGTCTGAAACACAGGGACTAGAAAGCTCACCAGCGACCATCTGCTGGTTTGAACTACAGGAAAACAGCGGATCAGAGGTCTTTATGCTTATTGCGCATAAAACGTCGTTCCACACTTGATGCTTCGAACTTAAACTAGCTAATGGTACCTAGCAACATTAGCTAGCTGGACAGTCAGTAACACAGATACTTTGAGATACTTATGATGTAAGGTAGGAAAGGTAAAAGCCAAAAAAAAATTTGTTTTCTCTGAGATGCTTTAGGTGACGATGATGAGGAAGATGCTGCTATCATATGCAGCTCCACCATGTCAACAATGTCAGCCCAGTCTCAGGTTGATGAATTGCAGCAGTGGCAAGCATCCCATCATGAATAAGTTTTCACAGAATCTATAGGACTCTCACTTAATGCTGCCATCAGGTTTGTTTTTTTTAAACTTGATTCTTGGGAATAACAACATCTCTGCCTTAAACTTTGTTGTGAGCACATTTAGCGTAGTGTATAGAGATATACTGTGTATTTGCAACTGTTAAGTAAAATACCTCAGTAACATCATATCTCTCAAATGGGGCATTAATATGGGAGCATCACAAGTATAATGCAGCTATCGAACCCTGACTCAGGCTCAGTACAAAGTTTGTATTGTCGAGCGGACTGGCAGCAAAAAGAAACGGGGGGAAAAATATGGAAATGTGACCTGCTGGGTATGCAAATATACAGCACAAGCTTACAAAAAACGCTCACAGAGCTGGAGGCTCTGCCGAGTGGACAGCATGGAACTGTCAACAACAAATGACTCGTGGCTGCATCGCATTTCCCCATATGCAAAGTACTTGACAGGCATATCGGGTGGTGTCTATGACAAACATTAAACAAATATGATACCCGAAGCCTGGAAATATGAAACTACAGATATGTGCACAAAAGTGATAAAATGCATTTAAGTGTCTTTTTCTGTGTGTGATGTTAAACACAATTTGCATTTTACATTTTCAGCTAAAGCTGAGACAGACAAAGCAAATTTGACCATTCTGCTATTCAGACTGTGAGCTTTGGCTTCCACTAACTATGTTGAAATATGTCTGAACAATATAACCTGAACAAAGGAAATTCTGAAGGTCATTTTTGGTGCAAGCCAAGAATAAGTGCAAGTCTACCACAGACGTCACAGACAGCCTTAGAAAGCATGTTGCCAACCAGACTATGTCTTATTTAAATCCTAGCACACAACAAGACCAACAGGTTGACAGTTTAATAGAAGAAGCAGTTCTGATAGTGTAGCACAGTGATCCCATGAGAGGCTAAATGTCAGAAATATTCAGAAACAACCTCTTGTTGTTCAAACCCAGCAACACACTGGAACAAAGTCTCATTTGCCCTAAGGACTGCACATACCATAAAAAAATGCAATTATACCGAAGCTATACAACTGAACAGTAGCCTACTGTAGCTGTCTTTAAAGACACCGACGCATCAAAATGGCTACAAGCAGATATGGCAGCAGGAAGCCTTTACGGCGTGTACATCTTTGTCTCCGTATTTGCAACTATGTAGATGTGTGTGTCCATCTATGTGCCAAGAGACCCCCCACAAGGATCCAGGAAGTAGGCATTAATTAGTGCAAATGCAGAGAGATAATGTGCCCAGAGATGCAAGCAGCTTCCCCAGACGTTTAATAAGCCTCAGTGTCCTCATGTCCTTTTCATCTGGGTGAGCTGTCTTCCACCACAGCAAGCAGTCACCACTGGGCCTCCGCATGCTTCAGTGATCACATGACTGTGATAGACTGTTCAGCGCAAGGGTGAGGCAAAATCACCATACAACACTGTTTCTCCACCATTTCGAGAAAAAAATCCCACTTTGTGTTTATCTAACATACCAAAATATTAAACTGAAAACGCCTGAAATGTCAAAGAGCCGTGCTGACTAGGATTGACAGTACGTTCAAATTTTTGATGTAAAATATTAGTCGCTGACTAAAGGTCTAAAATGGCAGTCTACAAAGAAAGGGTTGTATTTTTGCCTGCCTATTGTAAGAGTCACATGTGATATTGTAGTGCAATATCAATTACTGGATTTACAACTTGGGAGGAGGAAAGAGTAAACTATCTATCTGCTTAGCCTCGTTATAGGCTATTGCTACTACTGGTTGAGACATGGCAGGCTACAACTTGGTGCCTCAACAATCACAGCATGTCATCTTTCACAACCTGTGTGTGATTCAGAAGGAAATGCCAGGGGCGAACAGAAACAAGTTTGTAAACAAATAATAGACTCTGAAGCATTGTGTATAATACTGGCTGTCTTGTGTTCAAAAAACCCTAGAAAGTAAGAAAATATAAACTGCAAACATGTCCATGGGCTGCATACAGTAAGGGTTTTAAGACAGCAAGGGGGGTTTCTATACTATAGCTTTTTTTCACTTGCCCATGTTGTGCACAGAGGATCACTCTGTGTTCCCACTGATCAGCATCATGAACACATTGTGTTAGTGTCATATGACATGACAGCAGGTAAAAAAAAATCTGACAGGCCTGTCATCAACTAAGATACATTACACAGGATAAAACAATCAATTACTGTGGTCAATTTCCATTTTTGCTCTCGATGACTTGTATCTTTTACACTGCACTATGTTTGTGCAGATATCCCGAGTATGAACCCAGCTCACAACTTAACCTAAAAAGTGGTCATCTATCACATTTGATAGTAATACAGTGTTTATTGCGTAGTGCATAACATCTTAAAAGGTTACACTGTCTTTATTCAGGCACTAAGGGTCCTCTGCTGAGTGTTAGAGTTTTAAAGCTTTAGTGGCGCTATGAAGCCGTTCCTTTATGGCTTTCACATGATAGCAACACGACAACATTTGTTGCAAATACCCATAAAAGACTAGAAGAAAGAAGACTGTAACCTATTTAACATGTGAATTTACACAATGTTGGATTTAGAAGACATTCGAATTTTGGCTTATAAATGTGTCATGAGGAGGGCCATGCACTGAAGATGTTAGCCCATATCGCTGTTCCTTATCTCTGGGTACATAACACCATCAGAGACTATACTGTAAATCACTGAGCCAGACTCCTAGGATTTTTGCTTGATCTGTCTGCTACCCCTGGGAAATTTTGACTTAATGTTACTTTTATTCAACCAGCAAGTTTTTTCCTGATTGGAAATTGCACAGGCGTCTCCCAGAAGATAATAAGATGATGTACAAGAGGCATCATTGTGGAAAAAAAATTCTCTGCTTTTATTTACATTTAAACAAAAAGTGGCATGTCAAAATTTGCCAGGGGTATGAATAATTTCAGGCTTGACTGTATACCCAATTAGAAATGACCAACAGTAGAACTTGGTAGATGACCCACATAACCTAAATATACACAGACACAACTCGACTACTTTTGAAATTGTGTTTAGGATGATGTTTTGCTTTAATGACTGTGCAGTCTTTGTACTAAACAGGTATGAGCAGTTATGCAACTTAAAAATATGTCCCAAAGAAAACTCCAGAGCTGGAAAGGTTGTCAACAGCAACAATTTGCAACAAATCACTCCAAGCAAAAGTTCAGACACTTGTATGGACTGATTTTCTGCCCCTGAATGAGATTCATCAGAATATACTGGGGAGACGTCGCCGGAAGAAACCAAGTTCTCCTTGGCACAGACCAGTACTTTAAGGGGACATTGAAATCTAGAACAGAAAGGCAGAAGAGAGTGAAGGAAGTTCAGAGAGACTGTGGCTTACTCAGTCATTACGACTGTGTGAGTCCCTCTGCCATCTGCCGCATGAAACATTTCTAGCCATCGCTACCTTTCTTTTTTAAGCTGAGGTGCTGTTTTCACTGTCCCACAGAAACTCTTTTTTTCTCTCTCTCCTGTCTCTGATTTAGAGAGACAGACGGCTGAGGTTGTTTTGTAGCCTTTTAAACATTTATTTAGCTTTAAAATGCTGCCCAACAAAACCGCAGATTTACAGCATCGACTAGCAGATGTACTGGAGGGATTGGATATAAGTGCCTTGGTCACGGGTATCTTATTGTTAATCATTGAGGGAGGAGAGGAATGCAAGGTTAATGACATTTCCCATACACAGGTTCACCACATGTGCTGAAGATTTCAAATGTCTCTGATGTACAAGACCACTTCTACAACTGAAACACTTAACTGCCTTTTACTGGTCAAATATCCATTTTTGTTGTGCTCCTTCTAGCAAACAATGATAAGACGGAAACAATAAGATATAACAGTTGGACCCAGAATGAATTGGTTAGATAAATCATTTGTCACCAAGTCCTGAATGTGATTGGGAACACCAACCAAACAAACTGGAGTACATGTTATAAAGAAAACAACTGGATGTGCTATTCACACAAACCCTTTGGAGGCCAGATGTTGAAATGAACTACCAAATGAGAGAAAGTTGCACTGAAATTCAGAACTGAGCAAGAAAGAGAAAAAATGCATCATTTCTTTGCAGTAGATTAAAGGAGTCATGCGTGTGTCTAATCCACAGCCGTCGACCCCTATTTTTACCCGACTGAAAGAAAAATAGAGCAGCGTGACAGAGAAACCTCTCCCACCGAAGTCAGACAGACAGACAGAAGGGTAGACAGGAGACAGCCCTCCTGCCTGCCTCTCTGACGTAACAAGTGACAGGCTCGGGCTTGCCGCTGATGACAGATTACAAAAGCAGGGAGGCAGGAAGTGGAAGAAAGAAAGGAAGAGGGAGAGAGCACACCCCCTCTCCACCCTCCTCCCCTCTTTGAGCTCTGGGAGGCTGCTGGACTGGAGAAAGCAGAGGGGAGGAAGGGTAGCGGTGATGGCTTATTGTTTGAGCTCTGTGTGCTGCGGTTCCAGTCTCAGAGCACACTCATCCAGGCCTGGCTATTTATATCCTCTCAATATCCATGCAGGCGGAGGCAGGCTGCAGTCGTTTTCATCATTGCATACATTATGGAGACACGGCATTGAAGAGTCTGCCTGCTGGGAGAGTGCCTGCTTGTACTATTTTTCTTACAGGATTTCCCCATTTATAATTGGACAATGTTTGGTGGCATTTCCAGGACTGTATGCCGCTTTCTGTTTTTAGAAGGATACGCACAAATTAAAAACTCAAAGCTTATCCAATCCGCTAACAACTCACTGTTCAGTCAGTGATACTAAATATACTACAGGAGCAGTCCAGCAATTTGGCAGCACATTTTTGTTAAGTTGGGGACCTTGACAGAGTCAGATTAAACAATGTCTGGTCAAAATCAAAAGCGCTGAGACTGAGATATCCTGTCTTTTTGTCTTTGTTTGGCCTTTAGCAACACAAACACTGGATCCAGCATTTTGCACAATTCAACTCAACCACACCTCTTATGATATCTTATATAGACACTACCAGGGTTAAGTTCCCACTTCCAGAGCCACAGAAGACAAGACACTGTTTTCGCATTAAAATTCAGATTAAGTAAATGCTAATCAACCTGCCAAACTTATCTGGGCTAATCTCAAATATTGGTTGTAGGGTTGTTTCAGAGCAGCCTCCACTAGTCATAAAGAACCCAGAGAAAGAATATGGCACCAAATGCAACAATATGGCTCTTTCATCTGACAGAAACAAAAATAATAGACACATTTATTGCTGCTGTCATCTCTTTAGGGGAAATGCTGTGATAGAAAAAAATCACAGCAGCCATGTCCTTTGAGATGTAACACGACGGTCACTATAAAATTCATTAGCTTATGAAATAAAAAGAGTTGCAAAGGTCACGACAAATGTCAGGGTTCTGAGCTCATCACACAGGTTTAAGTTGAGTGATGTGGAGGCCAGGGATAGGGAACTGTCAAAGTAAAACAAATCCAGAAGTACAGTGTATGTGGGTGTGTAGGGGTGGCTGCATAGACTTGGCTCCATCCATTGATTAACTATTCGGTATGAGATGCAGAGGAAAGCTTTTTGTTGAGGTTGTGCATCTGTTTGTCCAAAAGTGCAGAGGGCAGCAGAAGGACCGGACGACTGTGGATGACTCCAGCCTGAGTGCAAAATGATGTGTGAGGCAGATGAGAGTAGGAAGCATCACCAAGGTGGTGATGGGAGTTTTGGGATGCAGGTTTAGAGTCAGAGAGTTGGGAACTCTGGGAGGTTCAGTGCTCTCAGAGTCAACACTCACAAAAGTCTCACAATACTAATATATGCTACCACTTACATATGCATACACATTCTGCAGCCCTGGTTTACACACACACAAACTTAAACACACATGCTCACACACACATACACAGAGAGAAAAGTATCTTCAAACATCCCAGGAGGTGAGGGAACGATTGAGGAGGAAAGGGGAACACCGCCTGCTGCTTTCATTGCTTCTCTTCTTCCTTTGATGGAAAAGCACAACAACTCCTCCATTCAGAACAGAGGAGGAGACGAGGAGGCAAAGCACGAGGATGGAGACACAAAGAATGTCATTAGAAGCAGCCACAGCAGGGTACTGGTACAATATGGCAGCGGCATTAGTGGCAACTGCAGCTCCAAATCTCTTTAATAAAAGAAGCATTCAGTGGCAGCAGCACTGACACCATGGAGGAAAATCCGCCTCAGCAGACTATAAAGAAGGGAGTAAGGGAGGAGAGGGGCCAAATTCAAATTACAAATAACACTGGAATACGATTTTGGCTCAAAACAGAGATTATACAGATTACCTGTGCAATAACTAATCCCAAATTGAGAGAGAATTAGATTCTGTGTTTGCAGTCTCTAAAAAGAGGGTAGATATAGAGAGACCTGGTTGCCCAAGAGCAAGAACACAATGAGAGATAGAAACACAGCTGTGGTTACTTCTGAAAAAAAAAAGAGATACTCATCAGGTTGACATGTTCAACCAGTGTTTTGTCTCGTGGACCACACCAAATACAAAAGGCAGACAGAGTTACAAATCTGTTGTCTTGGAAAACAACAGATTGTCTGTTCAGCAATCCTCCCTGTAATTACACAACCAATTTGGCACATTACCAGAAATTGCTTAAATAAAATGACAAATTACAATTATTTTCCATATTTCTGAGTTATGTTTTAGGCTTAGCTGAGCATTCTTGCTTTCTGTTATAATAAATGGTATTTCTTAAACTCCCAACTAACAGTGTTTTGTGGTGTAATAAAGAGAACTGGAGTTTAAATTAAGAGTTCAGACAAACTCAATAAAAAGAAGACAGAGATAAATACAGTATGAAACACTCAGAGACACTTGAAGATATTGAAAGGAAAGTACAGATAATACAAAAAGAGAGAGAAAAAGATGCTCACAGATGGAGAGGACAGAGATCAGGGGAGCAAGGACACGTCAAACGAGGAGGAGGAGTCAGAGGAGTGTTGAGGAGTGGTGGGTGTAGATGACAGAGGATGGAAGCATGAAAGTGTTGAAGACTGCCTGGTCTCCTGGCAGAGGACTGTATCTGCCGGTCCTTAATATTAACGGCAGTCATCTGTCGGTTCCATTGCCAAACATGAATAATAGAGACTCCACCCAGCTATGCCAGCATCCTGAATTATTAATTCACAACCACAGACTTGCATTAGCGCACACAGTGGGGCACTCTGAATGGCAGGGTGCAGGCACATTTGCCTGCTTAGACTAAACCACATGCGTGCACTCAAACAGGAAGTGCATGTGTCCGTATGTGTATACAGACATTGGATACATGCATATTCACACACTGACAGGAAGTGAAATTATTGTTTTCTCTGAAGCATTTAGCAGAATTTTACTTGGAAAACTCATCTGATGATGAACTGCTCATACATTTTACATTTTGGGCCAACACATATGTGGTTTCTGTGCAATTAACACTGTTGCTACTTCCATGTAACCATAAAGTCATAACTCCCTTCAGAGTAAGTGATTCATCATGGGAATGTTTGAGCAACACCATAAAAGGTCTTAATAATGTGAAAATGTCACTATAGTGATTTTAAAAAACAATAAATGAAGTGTTTAGTTCCCTTATTCACTGAGCGATGAAAGGGATAAACAACTATCCTCAAATTATCTGGCAAAATAAGCAGTTAATAATCATTACTGTTTCAGCCACAATAGTACAACCCAAGAGACATTATTAACTAGGTCATGGGTTTCTTTTCATAGACTAGGTTAAGAAATGTAGCCTAATTAGCTGAGAGGAGAACTGACAGATGTAAATCAGCGTAATGCAGCTTTGGCTATGATAGACATTGTGTATACTGGTCATAAGTGAAGGTCTGAGGAATGAGTGTGTGTGAGGCAGAAAGAAAAACATTTGTCACCATATACATTATGGCCTAGTTTAATTCACATTAACTCACGCCACCCATACAACCACAATTCACATGCAAGCACAGTCATGTGCTCACAGACAGCTCTCACCAGCTTTGCATCTGCTGCAACAAGCACCTTACCAAAAATATAGATTCTCCCACACTCAACACCTCTCCTGATCAAAGCAGAAAACAATTCTGCTTTTTCACACTCAAAGCCAGCCAACACAACCTGCCAAACATTCTCTATTGTTGAACAGGAAAACACAACACATCAGCTGAAATCAGAAGGAGAAGCCTACAGTGAATACAATCGTGTAGACTACGAGAACATACAGCAATGTTAAAGTGTGTGGGCCTTCTACAGAGTGGTATGTAGGCTGAAAAAAATGCATTTAGGCAACATATCCAGATTCTGTTTTCACCTGTACGAGAGAACGTTGGGTGATAAGGTGATAGTAATGGTGTGGGTGATAAAACCCAGGTAGCCAGTGAGGCACACAAGAGGCATCACAGAAGAGACTTTCTACTAATGCAGAGCCAATGTTTGCAGAGGCAGCAGGTGCAAATCTCGCCTGCAGAGAGCCGAGCTCAGGGATTTCTTCAGTAAATTCATGAAAGCCTGACACACACTGTGTGCAGTGATAACCCTGTTCACACTCACAGCCCAGGGACAGGTACACAACCTTAAAGAGATGTCTGTGTAAATGGGGCTGCACAGTTGAGTCCCTCCAGGAATTTGCGATGTTGCGATCGTAACAATTAACGAAAATTCAACCAATCTCCGTGAATTCTGCGCGACCTTGCAATTTTGTCCAATCACCGCGGGTTTTCCACAATTTCAACCAGCCTCCCCTGAGTTCCACAAATCATAGCAGTCCTCAGTGCAAACGTAATGCACGTACGTCACCGAATTCACTTGACTGTTTATGGTTTGAAGATGCAGACATGTGCGATAGTAATGTCTCTAAATTACCAACAAAAATTACTGCTAAAGACCTGCAAAACAAAACCTATTAGGAGAATGGGTGAAATGAGCAGACCACAGACTAGACAAATCACCGTGACGGAAGCTGTTGCATCCAGATCTGTCGCAAGCACTGAAAGAATAAAGGTAAGTTAGATCAATCAACTGGCGTGACAAGCTGTGAGCGTGGTTGTGTAAATACTTGTGTGCCAGGATGTGAAATTAACTTTTTAAACTGCTGACAGATATGTCCAACTATGATTCATTCAACAAGTCACCTTTGATATTTAATGAATTATACAAAACAGAGAAAAAAATGCAACTTTTTAGCAACTGTCACTGTCTCCTGCAATTTCATCACAACAAATATGCTTAAAACATCGCAATTTTTTAGAAACGCTGCCGCGAATTCAGGCATTTTAGGCTGCAACAATGTTGAAAAACACCCGCGAAGTCCTGGAAGGATTGACAGTATGACCTTACCTACAGTATATTTTAAATACTGGCCAGGAACAATATACTGTTTATAATTGCATTTAACAGCATCCCAACAATTGCAATTATCTACATTTTAAGATTTAACAGAAAGGTTTATAATATTAAGGGCCACATTAGAGTAGCACAAAATCTGCCCTCAGATCAAAACAAATAAAATACTGGAACAACTGAATCACAGGTGTGAACACAGCTTTATTGTTACTCTGGGACTTTGACAGGATCTTGACTATTTTTCATTTCAATTGGCTAAATAAAAAACACACAAGATAAAATGTGACATTTTGTATTGTGTCCCCGACAAACAGTGCAAAACAAAAGGGTATGCAACTTCTTATAAAATGCCTGAAATATTCACATTTGAGAGGCCGGAACAAGAGATTTTTGACAGTATTTCAGCTTGAGAAATTACTAAATTAAGTCATTTTCAAAATCAATTTTGCTCAGTTTCCTAAGTTACCACTTAATAATTTCAGCACTTAATTTTCTTTTCCATGGCATAGATGGTGTCACTTGGTAAAGGGACAGCAGGAAGGAACTGCACAAAACACAATATGGAAGCCTGAGAAAACATCCTGACTACAAATTGCATTTCACACCTAAAACACAGCATTACATAGGCTCATAAAAATGTACCAGCATTGAATGCACATTAATATATGGTCAAACACAGTGTTCAGAACTGATCCAGGAGCATTGCTTGGCATAAGAATATAAACAGAATGGCATTTTATTACTACAATAACATCCCAGTGACAACACGAGGTAGCTCCAATGCCAAAAACAATACACAGTCTTCTGGTTGCCTGGTCAATGTAAATGCAGGAAGCATATTTGGCAATAACCACGATAATAATCAGCAACCTAACATTTATCCAAACTCTGCCCGTTACTTGACACAATGAGGTTAACACTAAAACAAGTGGAATTAGTACGCAGGGGGGGTCTGCGTATCCTAAATGGTTGTTACATTCCTTCACTCCCAGGAGGCTCGACAAGGAGCTTTACAGAAACTTGAGCCGGGTGGCTTTATTTTCCTTTGATGCTGACCCCATCATGGTCTGGACATCAGCAAAAATAGTAGACGATCTGACTGATCGTGTGTGTGCACAAGTCAGAGTTGGTATGAGAACGGAATGAGAGACTGTGTGTGATGCTCTGTGAATGAGCATTATACTGGGTAAGATCTCCACTTGGTTTACAGCATTTTTATGAAACAGGTACCTGTCTGGATGGAGATCCCCACTTCTCCTGCTGTGTTCATTCATGGTGTATTTCTTTGATGCAACTTCTTGTGCTGGTCACCAGGCACAACAACAAACATTTAATATCCAGTATTTCAAAAAGCTTGACATGCACTAATATTACAAGATAATCAAGGTCATTACCACTCATTATTTATGAGTGGTCATAATGTTTTGGCTCCAAAACTGTTGTGTTTTACTGCAACAATAGTCTGAGACTGTTGCCTTTTCCATTCCAATTTTGAAAACAATCCAAAGTCTTATCACTAATCAAATACCATTAGTTTAATGTTTGTAAGGTCTTCACCTTACTATGAGAAGTGCTATGAGGTGACACACGTTGTGAAGTGACACTACATAAACAAGACTAAACTGAATTGAATTGCTCATTCTCAGCCAGTCTATATGTTGTTGAAGCTCTCACAGGCTAAGTAATGATGAGGAAGAAGAGCACAAAAAATGAAGACATTTTCAGAAATTGTGATTATACTGAGGTGACACCTAAGGATCGACTGATTATGGGGCCGGTTGATTATCGGACCCAATATTCAGCATTTTTCTGAATATCTGTATGCATCAAACCAAGCTGAGATTAATATCCCCTATATCCCCATTACATGAGTAGCAGTTGTCTTTTTGACCTATATCTGTAAAAAAAAATGCACATTGAATGTTATAAGTTATTGAATTATCCCTAGTTCCTTAGTTATCAGTCTCCTTGATTACTAATAATCAGTATCCATCCTGAAAAAAAAACATACTGGTCGATTACTATTGGCAACATGAAATTCTTACAAGTAAAGAGAACAGGCTTCGCGCTATGCCCCCAGTAACAGCTACCAACAGGATCGTCCCTCACTGACCTTACTGGTTTAACATCCTGGTGCCAGTGGCCCAGATGTGTAGCAGAACTACCAGATAGACAATGTTGGCTGAAAGACAAACATATTGATTTGCATCCACTGGCAAAGAATATGATGCCAGCTTCCCGAGCAACAAAACATTTTAGTTTACAACTGAGCTGCCACTGATATTTAGAGCATTAGGTTCAACGAGAAGATATCAACTCTTTCCTTAAATCTTCAATACTTCAAGCAATGAATGAAGGCATGTGGTCTATAGTTCTGTGATAATGATATTCTTGCGTTCCTAGGATTTCCATGTACAAAAATGGTACAAGGCCATCTATCTATTCACCTCTAAATCCATTATTATGCATCTATTTATGCATTCATCTATCCAGCTACAACCTACCTCCCGGTAAATCTTCACCCAGTGTATCAGAAACATGCCCAGATGTAGGCCCCAGACAACAATAACCATCTCTACACTGCACAGATCTTCTGGCTTAATCTCTGATTGGAAAACATCAGGACAATAAAATGCTGCTTTTATTAAAAAGATAGCCTGAGGGAAATTCTACACACAGACCAGATAAGGAAAAATCTTCCTTGAAAAGAAAACCCTGTATTACAGTAGACCTCATTCAGGTCACTTAACTTTTCAGCACTCTATGTGACATCATTAAAGCAGAAGCATTTACTGCATCTTTGAAGTGCATCCGATGACTCGACCGCACAGAAAATACTCTGGAGTGCATCGGGAGGGAGATAAAAAGAGGAAACACTGGAGCCTTCCTGCTGAGACAAGATTCATTGTCACTACCATCATCATCACTGATTCATCCTGTATTCTTTTTAGGACAGTCACAATAACTGGAGGAGGGTTTCATATCTCTATAAATGGGAAAAAACACCATCAACTTCATACTGACTGCACTGCTTCCCTTTTATTTCCACATATTGACAAAAATTTGAAGGACACAGGTGTCTTGTGCAAAATGACAGATTGACAGTGAAGGCAACTGCGGGAAATCCCAAATAGAAATGACGTGGTGGCACAGGTCTTTGTTACAGTTCACTTCCTGCTTGGCTGGAGCACTTGTGTCCAGAGCTCAGATATTAGTTTGAATCTTCATTATGTGCCTGGCATGGTGTGTACGAGACAAAGCACAAATCTCCCTATAGAAAAGAACAATGCTGCAGAGGCAGTATAGATGCAGACAAAACAGTCTATATGAGAGATATAATGCATAGATTATGGGTGACCTAGTAGTGCATTTTCTAGGAGCAGTTTATAGGTGAAAAGGACCAGATGGTGAGGTAAATCCGCTGAAAACAAAAACCACCCAGACAAATTAAGATACTTCATTGCAATAAAAATCCATCGACTCCAGTTTCAAATTAAAGTGGCCCTGGTGATTTGCAGCTTTACTCCAAACAGCCTAAAACAACCAGAAATATTAAAGGGACATCATCCTTGATATAAATTGCAAAGGGAAATCTCACCCGAATGAAAAATCTCAGTGGCCTTGAGGTGCATTATAAATCATATTGTCCAGCCTAACTCAGCGCTATTTTAATTTTTTTTAAAGAATTGCTTAGAATATATATATATATATATTCCAGTCTAAGCCTCCTGCTATTGCTTTTAAATTTCATATGTTCTTGCAAAAAGTGTTGTTTTCTGTTCTATATTTTGTATAATAGTGATACAAATGAGAGTCAAACTTAAATATCACAAGACAATAAGTAGTTTTCCTGATGAGATGGCTCATAATAATAAGGGATCAGCCAAAACAAGGCTAAGGTTGGATGTAGACTGGACCAAAGTACAGTCTTGGTTATCAGAACTATTTCAGGCTTCAAGTGCAAAACTACTAACCAAAATAATCAGAGGGATCAGATGATAACTGGATCCATGGATTTGGCAGATCACAGTTATTGATAATTACTATTGATTTACTTCAATGTAGTTAATCAGACCAACCAAACACAACATCTTCCAGTAGTAAATGGCTCATTTAGTGAAAATTTGCTGTAAAAGTTTAAAAGGTATAACGTATGGAACATTAAAAAAGCCCAAATAGCTGCTGGTCCAACAACATGAAGAAGGTGTTCAGGCATAGTACTGCTGTAGGTCACCTATGTTTTGGAAATGCTCCGGGCCCAATATACAATTACTGCAGTTAAGCACATTAAATGCAAGAAAATGGAATTAGAGTGTAATGATATGCTTCCGTTTGCGTCTACAGCCATATAACATGAGTCGCTGCACTGACTGTGTAGACAGCTGGGTTTTTAAAAAATAGAAGCTAATCTGTTCTGTCTGTAAGAAAGTGAGAAAACACGGCTGAAACACTTTCTGTGTAGACACTGTTTAATAAGTTAAACTGTTATTTTAGCAAACACCAAGCACTGGATTGAAGTGAGTTATTCATCAGCTAAGCTCTTTTCTGTGCTGATAGATGTAGTTACTTTATCAAACTGTTTATTTCCCAGTAGCACTGGTTCTTTCCTTCAATATACAATTCGGGGCATTTGAATCATTTCACACACTTGCATTACAGTAAGTAAAAAGCCATTAACATTCCCTATCAATAGTATCTCATTTATATATGTTTTCCCTACGATGTGTAAAATGAGGAGGCAGCTGCAATTTCAATGGCAAAATGTCTGACATCAACATTTCATTGTTACAAGACTAGCTGCCAAATTAAATAAAAAGTGTTATATTTATTATAATCATTGTGTAAAGCACTATCAAGTGCTAAACCGGCTCAGAACCTCATTTGATGTCAGTAACTACCTTGAAATCTTAAAATGAAAGAAACAAGAAAACTAGTCTCTGAATGGTCACCAGCATGACTCACATGAAAAGGGCATTGCAGAAGCAGCGAAACATTGGCTCCTGAGACCTTCTGCATGGTTCCACTCAAAGAGGAAGTATCGGACTATTTCCCTCAGCAAACACCTTTCCTTCTTCTCATTAATTCAAATCAGCTCTTTCAAAACCCAAAACACAGACTGATGTCATCAAGCTGATCTGCCATTTAAATAACAAACCACTGCATTGTGCTGGTTTGCGCCATGAGGTAGCTCTAGATACACAAGCGGTGTGGTTAGTAAAGGATAAAGAGATACTAATTGGCCATAACAAAGCTGGTAACTTGGCAGTTTTCGCAGATTTATTTCTTGGACCCAAGGAATTCTTTACTATGCCATTTGTAACTGATCACCTCAGGTTATACGGTTATGTGGATAATAAAACACTGTAGCTGCAGGTAACAGGAACTGGTGGGGGTCGTCATCTGGCTCATTTTATGACCATTGCATCTTAAATGCATCAAGTATGCTACCAAGCAAAAAGAAAGATAGTAACAAAAACTAAAAACTCTGTTTAGCCACACTGTTTTAGTTTCCAAACACATGATGCAGGTATAGAGAATCACAACATTTGGCATGTGTTCAAAATAAAACCATTTTTCTTGGATACAGTCTACTGTTGCTTGCCCCCACAGGTCCAGTAGCAACACTTGAACAGGGAAGCAGGATATGAGGCTGTCTGAAATGGCATGTTCTCAAAATGTTAAAGTGTTGGATTATCATTATCCTTTTTTCTCCAAGTGGTTCCCAGTAGGAAATCTTTGGAGCCTGTGGGCGTAGTGAAAGACTAAGGCATGTGTCAGGCCTGCAGCTCTCCTCATCGCCTACATTGTGCAGCCAGCCAGCAGGCGTGGCAGCAGAAGCCTCCCGGCCGTCAAGGAGCTGTCCAGCCGCTGCCCAGATGGAAAGGCCTCGCTGAGTTTGCGCGCAAGATGGCAGCCACAATGCCACTATTATGCTGGGCAGCAAGATCACTAGGAGGGAGGGGATGTGGGGGCTTGCCTCTATCACAGCTCAGCAGGTGCTGAACAGAAAAGATACAGGAGTAACAACATGGCAAAAAATACTTAGGGTCGATGGTGATTGTGGGTTTTTTTTCATTCAAGTGCTGACTTTTTTAGAGGCAGCCTAGTCAGTTTTCTTTAATCAGTGAGGAAAAGTGTGAAAAATAACCTTAACACTGTGCAGAAATGACAGTCAGAGCTGAAATAACTAATTCACTACTAAATTCATCAACAGAAAAAAATATATCCACAAGAACTTTGACAAGTGGTTAATAATTCATGTTTGAAGCAAATGTACTTGACATTTTACTGGTTCTGCCTTCTCAAATGTTTTTGTCAGTCCTTTGTGAGAGAAAACTGAACATATTTGGGTTTGGACAGTTGAAGCTGTTAAACAAAACATGAAATATGAAGGCATTTATTTGGGGTTTGAAACACTAACATTTTCCCACTATTTTTGACATTTTATGTACCATATAACTAGCTGAATATTTAAGACAGTGATCTAAAGAAAAATCTGAAATTAAAATATTGGTTGCGGCCCCAATACATATGTTATAATCATTATAATAATCATTATATATACCATTACTGGTATTGTTTATATTCAAACAATACCAGTAATGGTTTAAATAGGAGTATGATGAGAAGGCAATGCAGCAGTATCCTCAACAGAAATCATTCAGAGACAGACCACACAAAGAATGCCTTGATCATTTACCAGCTGAGAAACAATGTAATTGCTGTATACCTCACAAACAGCTGTGTAAAGTACTGTGGTATGATGCACCTATTCTGTCTCTACAAAATTTAAAAAGAGGAAGTAGTGCAGGTGCAGTGCAGATCTGCTGACGTTTCACTTTCTATCACTCTTCCCATACAAGTGGACCATGTACGACTTACCACTTTGCATCTTGCAAGGTCTACAGTAAAAATGCATTACTCACAATGTTCACACACCTTATCAGACACAATAAAATAGATCAGAATACAAACTGTGTGTTTGGATATAGAACTCATGTGCTTCTAGCAATTTACTGCTCCTCATTTTACTACTACAAACACTAAAACCAGGCTGCTGAAATGGACAGAACCATTAAATAAATAATGCTAAATGCATCTATGCAGAGTGATGTGATACAATCTACTATATGTCTTGCACCATCTGTGACGTCCTGTTGCTCATGAGTGTCAGTATACTGTTAAGCTCTGCACCAAAATCACCGCAACAAAGCCGTCCTCTGTTATTGCACTTGCTGATTAAAAGACAGCAGGCATCGGAGAGAAGTGTCAGGAGGGGAAAAACGAGCTAAACGCGGTCATTGTGTCGAGGTCAGCAGGGCTTTGGACAGGCTTCAAATGTGCAATGAGATGGTCAGTGTACAGACAGAGGAGCCATTACTTCCCTGCTGAGCACATAAGCCCAGCTCAAAGCTTACCATGAGACAGTAACACAGCTCAGCTCCTCGCAGCTTTAAGGATCGAACAGCCAGCATTCCCATCCCTATCGCTAAAAAGAAGAGAGCCGGCATGTAGCTAGGCCTGCAGACTTGTCCTGTCACCTCTAGTCCTCATCAAGCCGCACCTCGATTAGACTACTCCATTCTAGCCATCAGTCAGTGAGATGGGGAGAAAGCTATTGACAGAGAGAAGATAAGAAAAGAGTGAACTAAGTGTGGTCGAAAGTTTCATCTGTGAGGTTTCGCCACCTTATTAGATCGGTTCGACTTAAGAGATAGAGAGCTGCAGTCTCACTTCTTAGACCAGAGTCAGTTTAGAGGACTGGTACATTACAGTGCACACTGAAATAAGATATTATTAGCTTAACGCAAGTATTGCATTTTCCTCACATACAAATTACATGAATTTATATCCAAAAGTAAAACAAATAATAATAAAAAATCCATTTACTCTAAGAATAGGCTCCTGAGGCACTATGCTGTACATCCTAGCATCCTGGCAGCAGGTTAGCCATGGCAGACACAGCATATGGATTCCTAACATGTTGCAGTCTGGTTCAGCAGATACCTCTGGGGATAATGAATGCCAAGCTCTCACACACCCACCTCGCTCTAGCCAATCTTGGTAACAGATTTCTCTAACAGAAAACCCAAAGCTCCCGTGCTGCCTCATCAGGACTCTGCACTCACTTTACTGACATGGGAGTTAAGACAGGTGGGCATGAAAACACGATAACAACCATCTGGGAGCAAAGTAACAAACAAAGGACACCTTCTCTAACAGCTGATGTTTTTATCTTCCACAATGCAATTAGGAAGTCATCTCTAAACCACTACATATATTTCTAAAAACAGAGTTGTGTAAATTAAGTACCAAACAGAACCAACCCAACTATCTATCCAATCAGGCATTTTGTCAGTGTCTTTATCCAGATTATAATGCAAACGCTAATCGCTGGTCAAACCTGCTGAGGCAATCAGTTATTAAAATAGGCAACAAGATCTGGACAGATGATACTACAGATTTTGAGTTACCACAACACGCTAACATGTCAGATAACAAGCACAGGCACTGAGATAATAAGCTAATCATAAGATTTGTTCCCTGAAAACAACCCAGGAGTGAGATCAGGACTGATTAGGCATGCTACAAAGCAGAGCAGACAGACAGTCCTCACCTAAACGACATGGGAACACTATGTAAAGTAACAATACACTACAGAGACTACACTGCTTTTGTCAGTCATGCCATGGCTTGCAAAGGTATGTACATTTCAACATTTCAGACATACTGGTACCTTGAAGCACTGAGTGAGGAGCTAAAGCCAAAGCTGCAGCAGACCTCATCTACCAACTACCAACATTTAAAATATAGAAAAATATAGATATATCACAGCTGTTGATGATGCATTTCATGTTCCTTAACCTGATTTGCCAGCATCCACCCTGTTAAAGTGTCCTTGAGCTGGAACTGGAGCTGTATCAGTTCCCAGATGGTGTTCTGCTGCCTAACCTGACCTCTGACCTCCCTGTGGAAGATGCCAAGAGAAAAACTATTTCCCTGAGGGGTAAACAGAGTATCAGTATCATAACAACACCACAAAAGTGCTTTGACAAATATCTGCTGTCATTAACAACATGATAACTCTTTTGTAACGCTGTTTCTTCTGCACAATTAAATACAATGACTTGCGCTCCCCTAAAACCAAGAGAAATGCTAATGGTTGTAATGACAAAGGACATCTTCTAAAACATGATCAGTTGAGAGATCAATGTTTCCTCAAGGCAAGGGGCTGGACCTCAGCTCGATCCCTGTGTTCTAGTGCATCGCGGAGGAGGCTAAAATTACTAGGTCCATTATCGGACACAGCATTCTTTCGTGCTTGCCGTCCTTATTTTCAAGCAAAAATGCTAAACAATACCAAAAGGCCAAACCACAGTGTCTGCACAAGTCCAATATGCAAAGGGTTGTTATTTTAACGACACACTAGCTGACCCTCTACAGTGAGCTCCACCACATTTTACACAATTCAAATTCAGGCATCCGCCTGCAACACAATGCTGCATGGTTCCTTGTTGTACCGACTTCCCTCCAGCACTGGATCACACCAACAGCAGGGAGGAGAGCCAGAGAAAAAAGGTCAACACCACAAGGCGTGAGACACGACCGAGGTGTCCGACTATGGAATCAGAGGAGAGAAAAGGGGGTGACGAGGAGGTTTTGGGCACAGCCGCAAAATCGCCCATAACACGAACTTCACTGTGGCCACCATAAACGAACAACAACATAATTTGATCTTGTCTAGTCCGTGTGGTTCCTGATCTACTGTCAACCCTTATTATTGTATTGGAGTGTAGACAAAAGAGGTAAAATCTAGTTAAACCTAGCATAACGCTAAATTGTGTCCGATAATGGATCTCATGACATTACATTGCATGTTAACTAGCAGCTAAAGCTAACGCTCTCAGTCAGGTTTAACGTTAGCTCCACACAGCGGCACCCGCTTACAACAAAGCATTTTATTGCCATTTCTGAATGTGAAGCAAAGCGAAGGCCGACACTGTTCACGGAAACAAAATACTGACATTCCCTTGTGCTCTATCCGGACCCTCCTCCTGCTAAAAACGTTGCAGCGGCAGCAGCAACAAACCGAGACAAAACAGTCAGTGCGCTGTGGCCAACTCACCCAAAAGATACCAGGGTGCTGTCGAGCAGATGTGGCTGCAAACTAGCGATGAAGGCCCATTAGGATGACTCCTGCGGTCGGGGAGCATCCAGGTTGTGTGGAGAGAAGATTAGACAATCCCAAACGTGGCTTTGCTTTGACGGTTGTCTCTCCTGTGTCCGCATATGTGTGTATGTTTGCGTGTGTGAGTCGAAGCTGAGCGAGGCCTGCTGCTGGAAGGAAATGGTCTCCGCTCCGTCAGAGGAGGGCGCATGCGCAGAGCGGCAGCCCAGCCACAGGGTGAGCGGTGTGTGAGCACAGCCGTGTGGACAACAGGTGACTGTCAACCGATGGAGGACTTGTTACAGAGGGAGGCTTCCCCACAGCTAATAGGCAGCCTGTTACATTTCTTACAGGTCAGAATATTCCCCCGCCAAACTATACCCGGGTAAGATCTGGGCTAAAATACACCTAAGGATAAAAAATAGTCTGGGCTGGGTTATGCTAAGGCCAGACTATTCAACAGAGCCCAGATTATACCCTCCTTGTGTTTATCGTGAATGAATCTGTATTTCAATGTCCAGGGCTTCTTTTCAACCCAAGATTTAAAAATAACATGATGCTGCAAAATACATGATCAGAGCTTCTTTTTGGCTATTTTACAGTCAGCAGTGCTATCAATATAAATATAACTAGTTAATCACATCAATGAAACGTGATGCTGTAGTCTGTGCTGCTACTTCACATCATAAAGACTTAGAAGTGGGGAAAAAATAAACTTCATTCACGATTTCACAGTGCAGATTTTGTACCCCCAAAAGGTCATGTTTTGTTTTGGTTTTTTTTAAGTTTCCATAGCAGAGTATGGTATGAAAGAGTCAAAATCCTGTCAAATTGCTTGGAGCACAGACAATACTGTCATCCCCAATAATCGCTCAGTGTGATGCTCACACTCTGCACACTTTTTCTGTAACCTTCCCTGCATTGATTTATGGTTGCGACAACTTCATTTATGTAAAGGAAAATACTAAATTTAGGCACCAGGTGAAAATTCCAAATGTACTGGAATATAATGCAGTAAGGCTCCTGCTTTCAAACATTTGTTCTAGGTGGACTTTTCTCATTTAATATTGTCCCTGCTGAGTAGACAAACACATAGACATGATTTACTCTGTTTAGGCCACAGTAAATATATGCATTTTAATGTAAATTTATTTCACTAATGACCACAAACCACAAAAACTATTGACAGGGGGGAAATAGCACTCCTTCATGGATGAATCTAAACTGTTTGGGCTTCACAGGACAAAAATCTGCTATAGCAGGTGAATCAAAGGTGTAAATAAGCACATTAATGATGACTCTGTTTCAGTGCCCTACTGTTAGTAAGGAAATGTGCACAAAACCATGGACCTGGAGGTTGTAAATAGAATGCAGCCATATTTGAACCACTCTTATGGTGAGAATGTTGTTTTTTTTTCTTGTTAGCATGTCTATATGGTATTTTCTAATACATCAGAAGACACATCATGAGCAGTCAGCTCCATGCCTGAGAATTTCCACCTTCCAACTGCAGTTTACCAATGACAGTCTCTTAAACATGCATTCACACTTTCAGGCTTTCATACTTAACAGACATAAGGAACCAACCCTGTTAACTCGCAGCTTTATGTTTCATTATTGTCTTCAGAATTGGTTTCTGGCCCGAACATTTGTGGCTGAATTAGTCCAGTATTACAACAATTACAACAATTGAGTAGTGTAGAGTAGTTTTACAGTGTTTCAGTAGAGCTGTAGGTGAACTGACATGCTCAAGTTGCAATAAGTGGGAAGGGTTTTAGAACAAGGACATCATAGAGCTTCACTTTCCAAAAGAAGCAACAGTGTAGAGGTACATCTAAGCCATTTTAATGCCCAAAGTGATCATTTTCATGATTAAAAAAAAAGACTTTTAAATATGTAACTTTAATACACAGAGCTAAATTTAAAGGCCTAAATCAATGTCTGGAGAGAGATTTTATTTTTATTTATTATACTCATGCTTATAATGTTATAAGTCAAAATGTTTTGCTACAATACAGGCCTCTGTCAAATTAGATTCACCAAACAAGAACTGCAAAAACTATTGTTGCAAAGTGTATTAGGGTCACTGACCTAAATGAGCACAGTGACCAAATGTTGCATAACTGAAAGCAGTGGAGAATGTGAAACTGAATATCAGCCATCTGAGTTAATAATATGTTTGATTACCTGCACAGCAAAAAATAGAAAACAATCTCGTGATTTCCTTTGCACCATTATTAGAAGAAGTTTGAAAATGCAGTCAGCCTTTCTTAAGGAGCAAATAAGACCAGGTCAAACTATCTGCTGTGAAAAGACGTTATTGACATATTGTAATATGTGTAATAACCTAATTGGGTTATTAAGCATTAAAACTGAGCCCTTCCTGGCTTAGATGTCACTCCACACCATTGTCTCCCCTGGAATGTGCAGATCTATGAAGTTGTTGCTTCTCTTTCCATTCACCCCTCTGGTACTCGCTGCAACTCAAGCACACCAGCTCACTCACAACTCTTCTTGAACACTGAAACTTGTCTATCTATAATGACAAGTTGATTTTCAGTATCACAATTCAAGTAACTCACTGTGCAGAATGGCAGGTGACATTTTTTTTACTGTTCAGCTCATCAGTGTGGAGTTCATTCTATGGCCTCTACTGGGTAGCTTAATGTATAACATTATACTTAACAAAGTCATTACACATTTTAAATCGTAATATCCAAATTAGTAACTACAAATTCTAATTGTTAAATACAGTGTATAAAAATTGCAATGTGTCCATCATGTATATTTTAAGCCCACTGTCACCCTAGCATCTGCATTTTATCAGAAAATCCAGGCAGTATGTTTATCTTTTTTGAAATATTTTAATATTTTAAACCTTTCATGTTTTACCTGGTGGTCCTCATGTATATCTAAAGTTACACATAAAAGCATGGTTTTAGACTACAGCGTACTTCACCCTCATATCAGTGGCTTTAAAAGGAATTACCAAGAGGGATGCAATAAATTTTATTTTATTGCCATTTTTCCTCCATTTTCCCTTACACCATTAAATCTCAAGGTCAGACTCCTCCACAATCAAACATGCAAGGCATTTGTAACATTCACGTATCACAACCATGTTCGCATTACAAGTGTTTCATTTACTCTTTGCGACAGTGGAGAAGAAAAAGAACAGCAGTTCTGAGAACACACAGAAAAGAGACTGTAGTCAGTATGACTGTTTTATCCCCAAGTGTAGTCTTCCAGGATCATTTTAAATATTTAATTTACATTAATATTCAGATCTTTCATTTAGAACTTTGTAGAAGTACCAACAGACTGTTTCCTCTGCCAGCTTTGTGTAACAGCTTTGGGGAAATTTCCATTTCCACCAAGGTCTTGGGAGATAAAGAGGTACAATTCTTAGATCTCCGAGTAGCTGCCAATTGCATAACTCTCCTGTTCACCATGAATTTATTGATTTCTTATGTTTTGTGGCAAAATAACTACTGATATTCTATAACAAAAATGATCACCCTTCTCTCACAAATTGGCAAAAGAAGAGCAAAAAACTAATTTTAATCAGAGACCTGCCATAAAGTACAAATAAAGAGATTAACTAAATGCAAAATGTAATAAGTTAAGTAGGTTAAATGCGGACACTACAAAACCTATCTGTCCCTGTCATGTTTCTACTCACTGTACTGCAGTCTGTGTGGCTAGAAAAGAGTATTACACAGCGACTTAAGAGCTCTTAAAAGCTAAATAAAACCACTTCCAATCTAAAGATACAGCTGTATTCTTTGTTCTGGTAAAGTTGACATTTTGCTGATCCAAAGCTTTAACACAATGTCAATACACTGACCAAAGGAGAGGCGGTTACTTGGAGTGGCTGAATGTGATGAGTCAAAACGGAAAATGTTTAATCATTAGGTTTTTAATACAGCCAACCATCCATAATCCCTGGAGATGAACCTGGATGAGGGTGTTCTAGGGTCTCTGGAATGATTGCTAAAAATTCCTGTTTAATCTGCAGGACTTCAGAAATACAGGAAAAATAATCCGCCAGGAATGTCTGCTACCATTTTTTTTATTTTCAGTGTCAGTGGTTATGAACTCAAGACACCAGTGCACCCGTGTAAAATCGTGTCATCAGTGTAATGTAAATGCAGATTTATATTGTTTTTCATATTCATACATTATTCCTGAGATATAATCAAAAAAATAAATACAAATATAGATTTTCATATCACCTTTTCAGTGAAACATGCTACAACCACTATCTGACAAAAAAGCACCTATTTGAGTAAAAAACTGAAAGACAACAGACACAGACATCAAGTGTGGAAGTTGAATGGCAGTTCTGGATTGGCAGACAGCTTTAGGCTGAGCTTAGCTCCAGGTCACAGGTCAGCACCAGACTCCACAGGCAATCTAAAGGAGGAAACAGGAACTGTGTCTGCTGCTTTGACTGACCACAGGGTTGGAGGTCAAAGATAGACTCACAGTGGTCAGCATTTTGTAAACACATTCACATCATCACAGAGCCCTTATCAAAACACACCAAAGAACTGGAAACCTTTCCCTTTCACAAACAAGAGGTGCCGCACGCAACACGTGGCCACTGCTGAGATAACAAACCTGAAGGTCACGCACAGTTCAGTCTCTCATACGATGCTCCCAAATGTGTTAAAAGCTACTCTTTTGGTCATAGAGTAGCTCTTCCACATTCAAATTGCTTTGTACCAACTGTGGAAAATAGGACCATTCCCTTGTAGTGTCCAAATATACCAACTGTGCTATGCTGGGTGCAGAGGGATGACAAATTTACATCCAAATGGCGAGTGGTAGTTGATGCCAACTTCTCGGTAAACCAGTTTAGGGATGCCAATGTCACAGAGGTAGGCTCTACTGTCGTTGCCTGTCAAAGGCAGTGGAAGTCCTAAAGAGAGGGTCCACTTTGCCTCCACAGTCTGATGCTGCTCACCGACCGGAGGATCAATACTGAGGACTGGAGCCCGGTTCCTGTTGGCCCAGTCAGCAGCTGATTGGTACCAGGACTGCTCTGTCAGCAGCGGGTTCTCATGGCAGTCCAGGCAGTTGATGACCAGATCGACTGGGCTCGCAGGCAAGTCTGGGACACAGGTAGACACAAAGAAAGTGTTTCAAAGTTACTTTACTTATTCATTAGAGAATACAGTTGTGGTGCATGTGATCACTGTCCATAGAGAACATGGAAACTCTATAGAGATCTATAAATGTCAAAACAAGGGTCAAATATTCTCATCAGAACAAGAGCTGAAACTGTTAGCTCCTCCAAAAAATCTTGGTGTATAAGACCATTTAGCCATGTAGGTTGTCTCTATGTTTCCAGACCTAATTCCAAGATGGAAATAGTAAAGAATCATACATTAATCTCTCATGTTTATTTAAGGGCAACTAAACATTTCCTAAGAGATGAAACTACAGTGTTCTGAGTCATACTGAGTACAAGTATAAAATGATTCAGTGTTTTAAAGCATGTAACTCCACTAGAGGGCAACATTTGTCTGCATTTTTCTTCTCTAACAGGTCAAGATGAACTAACATTTGCACAGATTGTCAATCTCACCTACGTATTCCTCTCCATCTGAATAAGTGAAACTTGTGTAGACGAGGATTTAATTGTCTAAACACTCTTCCTGTGAGCTCTACCTTTGACGCTGGCCACCTGCTTGCCGCTTGTCCTGCTGTAGAGGTTGACCTCACTGGTAACTGACTCCTGCATCTTGACAAAGTTGGGCAGGAACAAGATGACCTCCACTTCATGGTTGGCCAAGTGTCTGCCACAGCTGATGCCTTGGGCTCCCTGAATATGGGGCCCACACAGAAGCACCACTGTGGGCCTCTGGTGGACGTTTTTTGGGGTGAGCCTGGGGACGGTCAAGAAATGACAGAGATTTTTCCATAACATGACAACCAGTACCCACCACTGATTCAGTACCTGTGTTATAAAACAAATCACATTAAAACCACCATTTAAGAAGCGGGTCATGACGATGGACTCATTTCCTAAACTAGCTATCTAAACCAAGTGTTTTGCAACAAGACCTCCAGTCGGTTAGTGCGACGATTTCCATGGGCTGTCCTGAAGCTACATATACTGTAAGCTCATACTGTTATTCAATGACTTTGCAGCAGACAGTATTGTATAAAGGTTTTAAACATCTACATCTATCACTTATCGTCTACCATCAGGGAGGCAAAGGATTGTGTTACCCATATGGCAAGTCGTCCAACCTTTTCTTGAAGACAAATGGTGTTCATACCAAATATTAATTTGATTTATTGTTTTTCAGTTTACTGAACTTTGCATGACATTGACTGATAAATATAAAGTAATAATTTCTTCTGCACATGTAACAGCAGTGTAAGCTACCAACAGGTAGGTTAAACTATAACTGTATTTAACTAAAACAAAATAACAAATAAACTGGATAAAAATTAAGCTACAAAAGCCTTTTTAGAAAACAACAGCAAACGTTCCCAAACAACAAACATTAACAAAGCTTGTATGAAACACAAAGGACCTGTAAGTTCTTGTTAAGGTTGCATGTTGACTGATGATTGCAAAATCACAACTTTTGTGTTTGCTGGTTTCAAAAATATCAAAATATCCCCATAGCCTTTTACATCTTGCACAGTTAGTATCATTAATCTTTCTGCGGTAGTTAGAAGTAAAACTTGTTTTTGCATGTATAAAAGCCAAAAGCCCACACACATGCTTAAAACTGAAAAAAGTGGCTCACAAAAAAAGTGAAAATTACTTAAAGGACTGAAATGCTAACTGTTTTAATTATGAAATGTGTCCATCTGTTAAAGATTGATCAGAGATCTGATTTAGAAGTTAAAAAGACAATTTCAGCTAGGCATCAATTGTCCAGTTGTGCTGCTATTTAAAATAGCCAACTGTGGAAAGCAAAAATGTAACTGCTTTAATTTAACTGTGATACAGAATCTTTTATTTAGCAGCAATTAGCAGCAACTAATTATAAAAGCTGCAACCCACCAGGTTCTTTACTATGATTATGGGACTTTGGTGATGATGGAACTTGGCCAATGCACATAAACTATGGGAACCATCATATTCATAATCACAGTTTTTTTAAAAATTCAAATAGTATATGAATTAATGCTTACACAAGCGGCAATTTTTTTTTGGAGGCTTAATTAAATGTTTGTGTACCTCTACATATTTTAATATGTACTGAATGACTAAAGAGTGAACTGAGAGTCTGTTGGCTGTCAGTACAACAGTAGGATACCACTTAACATCTGTGATCCTGTCACTACAAAACAAAACTAAACTTGATCTAAGCTCCCAGCAGTTCCAATGTAACTCTGAGACACACATGTATTTTAGTGCTACATTGATACAAGGATCCGAGACAATAAACCTGTTTGTTATATGAGCTACTGCACTTTGGTTCTTTGATCTTAAATAAGACTTCACCACCCATAAAGGTGCAGCAAAGCGATACCAAACAGGGTGGCTTCAGTCTGTTAGGATGTTCTTGACCTGTTGTGTAACTGATCAATGTAGCACCTTCCTAAAGAAATATACCATGAGGGAGGTCAAGGTTAACACCTTCTAACTCGTTGTAACCGTCTAACAGTAGTAAAAATGATTGCCATGGTGACTGGAAAACATTAAAGGAAAATATTAAGTTGGACAGACCAGCTCCAATGACTGTAACTAATTAGAGAGGGATGTTTGACACACTGTCACACATTCTTCCTATTATCATACAACAGACTAACTATATTCTTGTAGCAGCCATGAGGTGGTAACTTTTTCAGGCTTATTCACTACATTGAAACCAACATTGGTATTCCTTACCTGTTTGGTCCACCCAACAGTGTGAGAGCCATCTGACTGGAACAAATACCTATCGTCTCCAGCCGGCGCTCAAGAGTCAGGCCCCAGCGCTCTGCAGCTGCTAGCAGATGCTTATGAAGCTTGTAGGGCACACTGGGAACCACCAGGCCTGAGTCTGCAGAGGAAAACATGAAGTGAGACAGACAGAATGTTAATAGTATTTTGTACTTTGTCTTTCCAGACGTAGTGGAACATCAAGGCATATCAGAACACTGGCCTGGTCTGTCCAGATTAGGTTACCTTGATTAGATTAGCGAATTTCTCCACTAACAATAAATGCTGTCATTAACATTCAAACACCGACTAGCTATCAAAGTAATATCTAGCTCCATGCAAAAATCAGGTAAATATAATCTACAGGTGACTTTCCCATATAAAAGTTCCATGTAACATGCTGACAGTGAGAAAAGCAGGCTGAGGCTGTGGAAAAACAAACACCATTAGGTATATTTCATGCATGCAGAAACCTTAAATTTTACAATCGGAAACCAAAGTTGATGATTCATACACATTTGTACATTTGCATCACTGGAATCGGCAAATGCTCCAGACACAAACTCACAAAAGGCACCATATTTCTACATTACACCTGGACTGTAATTCGGCTTTTTAAGTTTTATATCATTTTGCAATTTATCTTCATCAGGACACCTTGAAAAACAGCAGCTGGGGCAGAAGTCAAACCCAGAAACCAGACCTCTCAGATGAGGACATGTATTGGTCCACCCGCTCCCGGGCTCTCAGGGGGTGAAAGTTATGCGTAAGCAACACAAATTGTACTGCGAGTAAAGCCACTCCTTGGGGAAAAGCCCTTCCTCCTCCTCCTGACCTGATCTTGTTCCCATCACAGAAGATTCTCCATTTCCTCTGCTGTTTGTCACCACTGTCTGTGGCAACAAAGGGAAGATTGGCAGCCTTTACAAAACATGACAAACACGAGGCAGTCAGAGTGAGACGCCTATTCCCCACGGGCCCTGAGTTCACACGCACCATCACATGGTTTCTGACCAATCCCCAAACCTTAGCTGTGGGACGGGGCTGCACTGGGCTGGACCCCCCACACTGGCTGCTGCCTCAGTCAAAACATACAGCAGGTTAGCGTGACAAAAAAGGGGACAAACATCATGCACATATGAACACCTGCACCTGTATCCCAACAGCTTGTGGTGAGAGATTGGAGGAGACTAAATACAGGAGAGGCATGCTGGTGACTGGGCAAAGAAACTTCTTTTGTCAAAATATACTGTCATCTGGCTAAAGCTATTAAACAACAAAAGAAAAAAATACCTACAACCTCATTCATGTACTATACATGCATAACTTTCAGTGTACTTTACAAGAACTATTTTTTAATTCTTTAATGAAGTACTTGTCAGTATAGTCAAAAATTTGGGAGAAAACGTATTTTTTTCTAACAAGAAAGCAATGCTACGACTTTGATACACGTTTTTACTTCAGAGGGCCGCTTACTTGATTAGTACAGTGGTGGAAAAAAGTTTTCAGATATCCTTAAAATTTTACACAATCTCATATATTATCATGAAATACTTGTGGAAAGACAGACACAAACAAATATAAATGACATTTTTTTGTTTACTGTTTACAAAAAAACTAACAAAACTAAATTCTTGACAGTTTCAATATGTCAGTTCTCAACATTGTCGGTATCGAAGTCAACAAAGAACAGAGAATGTGTTCAAAACTGAACAGAAAATAAATGAACCATCACATGAATATTTAATTGTCCTGCCATTAGCACGCAGTAGAGCTCTAATCCTGGCTGGCATGTTCTCCATGAGTCTTTCACACTGTTGAGGGGTAATCTTGTCCCATTCTTCTTGAATTACTGCCTTTATTTCCTCTAAATTCTTTGGTTTACACTTTGAAACAATCCACCACAGATTTTAAATGGGGCTCATGTCTGGGGATTGAGCTGGCCACTCTAAGACCTGGATTCTGTGCTCCTGCAGCCAAGTTCTACTGGCCCTGGATGTGTAGCAAGGGGCATTAACTTGTTGAAACATCCAGTTTTGACCTTGACGGAACCGTGCACGGGCAGAAGGGAGCATGTGGGTTTGAAGAATGGCACAGTACTTGGTAGAGTTCAATGAGCCATCACAGCCATCACAGCCATCACAGACAGTGAGATGACCAGCAGCAGTCATACATCCCCAAACCATGATACTGCCTCCACCATGCTTGACAGTAGGTCCTGTACATGTTAGAGATAATGCTGCGCCTGGCTTTCTGCGTACCCTCACATTAGCAGGAGGAAGATAAAGCTGGAAACTGGTCTTATCTGACCACAGAATCTTCTTCCAATACCTAGCTGTCCAGTTCTCGTGTGCTTGGGCCCAACGACACCGGGCTAACCTCAGCCTCTCATTGATCAGGGGCTTCTTGACAGCCTTGTAGGACCTTAAGCCATGATTGAAAAGTCGGCCACGTACAGTCCGGGTGGAACACTGGACACTAGTTTGGTTTGACCACTGCTGCTAAAGTTCCTGTGATGCCATTTGGCGGTTTTCCCTGTACATGTGGATCAGGATAAGGTCACTTCTTGGATGCCCAGATCTTGGTTTGTCTGTACCTCTGCAGAGTGTATCCAATTGCCAAAGGATTGCATCTGCACTTCCTGGCTATCTGGTGGCAGCTGTACCCTTCCTGGCTGAAAATCTATATCTTCAGGCATGTTTCCTGCGTTAGGTTCCTTGTTTCAGCCATTTCTGTCTATGAAGAACTTTCAAATGTGTTGGCTATTTATAGACATGAAGCATGGTAACAAAAATTGTGTCTTTTCATAAAAAGTACGACCTTCATTAGTGGATCACTGGTACCAAAATGAGTCAATACTCAAAATTTCGTCTGTATTTTTTGGAATCAATCAATTTTAAGTTTTCAATGGCTTTTTTAAGATTTGTTTTGTATTTTGGCTGTGACTGTACTAAAAGAAATGGTACTTGAAGACCTAAGAGTGATTCTTAATGCAATATTTCACAAATGCATGGGGTGTCCGAAAACTTTTTTCCACCACTGTATACATCACATGCACCATTTACAACACAAAATAAACTGCCCTTTTTGCACTTTTCCTGCATAAATTGTCAAATAAGACTTGTGGCAACACTATATCAGTGGCACAGAAGCAGCTTTGTGAGTGCCAGCTGGACAAAACACAAAGGTATGAAAGCAAATCAGGACTAATTAGTACTCCCTTAACAGTAATGGTTAAGTTGTCCTGGAGGAGGATGCTTCAGCTCTCACTGTTCAGTGTTGAAGGACTGTTGCATACGGCAGGTGCTGCATTAAGCAGCACAAACAAATGTACGTATGTGTGCAGGTAGGAGATGGGATAATTTTACACTTAATATACATATCAAATCTAATATTATATTATCATTCTCTGGAAGGTTTAAGAACTCCAGACTGACATTGTAGAGTTACCAGCAATATATTGGCTAACACTCATTCTTAAGAGTAAACAGAGCATTTTTGATATTGATCTCTCAAATTTGCTCTGAACACTTTCCAAACATATTTGGAAACATAAGTGTTCCCTGCGTTGACATCGCTGTCAGTAATGATGTATCATTTGATATTTCTGTGGTGTAGTTTATTACTTAACAGCCAACATGTCAGTGCCAATATAGTGCACTTGAATAACCTAATAGTGGCTGATGTGTTTGTTTAGCTGTTTAATCTCCCAGAAAAGAAAAGAAAAAAAGTGTGAAGAACAACTGTGTCACATGGACCCAACACTGGGCTGCACTGTTCTCATTACCACAAAATGATGAAAGAACTGTGCTGATATTAAGCTTTTGCATGGTGAATATTCTTAGCAGGTCAGACATCTAGTGACTCCAGTGATCTATATCTTTAAAAAAATGTGTGCAGAAGGCACCTTTTACTATCTAATACAACTTTTCCTTTGTAGTCCTTTTTCTTTTGAGGTAATCGTTTAAATCCCCATGTTTTATGTGTCTATCATATCATGTCACCCAACCTTGTCAGAATTGTTCTCCTCTATGTATTTTTTGAATTACTGTATTATATAACTATAATTCAGCCTTTTATCACTGTAAAAACTGAAGTGTGTGGAGACCTTTAAAGAGACTGTGCTAATCCTCAGCTGTCTATTGCCTGTGGCACATTAGAAGGGTAATGAAAGTCAAGCTGGGGGAACTGCACGGCTCAGGATCCCTTTGATAAATAAAGCTGCTGGGAGGCAGTTAAGTCCTTAATGGCCTCCAACAGATCTCTGGCCTAGTAGCTGAGAACTTGGTGGCCTTACTGGTGTGCACAAATTCACACTGACACACACACACATGCCAGCACACACCTCATCCTAGAACACACTCACAACAAGCTGTTGTACAAAGACACATACGCCCACAACTTCTCACCCAGGCATGCAACACGGTCAGAGTGGCACACACATTCTCCCACGCAACACACACACTCACACTCACACACCCTCATACACAAGATAATTACATATAAACACAGAGACTCATGCCGTGCCTAACTGAAATTCTTGCTTATCTTTAGGTTAGCCCTGCTCCCCTCCCACTATTCTTTTAGTGATACCGCACAAAGACTGCTAATACATTTTAGTGGGCCATAGAAATGTGGAACATGCCAATCCTCATATGAGTGATAAGCACAGGAAAGTCAACTGCTTCTTGTCATGCAAAGTGCTGCCTCGAGTGCCAAGCTCAGAGGAAGTGGGAGTTGCACTAGTATGCCCTAATTGCTTTTCAACCATCCCACCAGGTGCGCCTCTTAATAACTCTCTTGCTGAAGTTGCCGCTACCAAAACTAACCCCCACCGTTCCTCCTCCCTGACACTCTCACACACACCATGCAGTAATTTATGCACACACCCACTCTCGATGTGGTGCGAAAACAAACTCAATAGTCAACTAGCTAAACCGGGTAGCCATGAGTATGCAGCAGCACTAAAATAAACTGAGCTGGAAGCAATCCTTCAAGCATGACAAGGAAACCGGCGGGACTGAAAGCAATACATGCTGGCTGGATATGGGCCATGTGTGACTAAGGCTGGGATAGGGAGGGTCAGGCGAGGCTGTTTCATTCACACAAGAGCTGCAGAGGTAGCAATATGGGGTGCAGGTTCATTGGGGCACAGAAAAAAAAGCTTGCAGAGTTTTGCACCAATCACTTATTTATCAAACAAACATCTGAATTGTATTTGTTAAAGGGCTAAATATTGAATCTCTGAAAATACAGTGAGCATAGTGATAGTGTGCAAGATTCCTTTCTTACACTGAGTTTATGATTTTGTGCATGTGTACATGCAAGTTTCAGGTGCCAAAGAACTTTGTAGTAAGTCAGGCTCCATCAAGCAAAATTCTGGTCTGTTCTTTACCTGACAGCATGCAGTTCCAAGAGAAGCTCATGGTGGTTCACATCTATCTAAAGATCTTTGCATTGAATGGGTTAAAACCACGAAGTAATGATGCTGTATTTGCATTCTGCTTTCTCCACAGTGACATGGCATAAATAAATGAACAAAAGAATAGCAGGTAAACCAGCTGACATCTGACTTGGTTGCACTATGCCTTGCGGTCTGGCTTGTTTGCAATGAGGTTTCACTGCAGGAAAGCAAGATAATAGCAGAGCTAAACTTACACAGACTGCAACTTTTACAATAAACAATGGACTATAGAAACAGGCCTGTAAAATCAACCATGCCAGCACATTATGTCAACCTAACCTACAGCTGGGCACTTTGTTTTGCTTTCTGTATTCTCCTATTGTTGATTTATCTGTTTACTGGCAAAGATTCCAGGTCAAGAGCTCTGCGGTTGTTCCTGTTTCAGAGGTGCTGTTTATGTAAGGCCGTACGGCGGCATGCTAATTACAGAGTACAGAGGATGGGGATTATGATGACAGCCCTGGGAAGCAGATCTGCCTGCACGGTAAGAAAAGGAGGCTCGACTTGGCAGCTGTCTGCTGAATGGCAGACAGCTGCTTCTACTGAGCTCTGCTATGTCACTACAATCAGATAGACAGTCTGGGGAAAAAAAATCTTAGAAACACCATCAATACAACCACTCTGTCACCCCTACAGCTGACTGAACATGTAGCTAAAAGTGGTGTCTAACATAATCTTTGCCTCAGTCATCCTACTCCTGCTTATCTTCAAACAGTGCAGAAGCAGTGCATAAATCACGAATAGTGAGAAAAATCACAAACGAGATTTGAGAAATTTGTTGCCAATACCGTGTGAACACAGAGTGAATCTATATATTTAATGCACTGTTTTATAAAATCACTTTCTCACCAGCCAACCTTATCCTGCTGTCAACACAAAATACTAAATATATTTGCCAAAGAGATCATTTAGAAGCAAATCTTGACCATTCATGAGAAAAGATTTTATTGAGCATTGCACTGGAGCAAATTTGTTCAATATATACTTTCTTCTCCAACTTACTCCATATCAGCCCTGTGAACTGTTTGAAGAGCAACTTGCAGGTTAAATTTTTGCTAAATTTACACTCAGTGTTTCTTGTAAATCATTGTTTAAAAAGTGAATGCATGATTTTACAAGTTTTATGAGGCATAAAAATGGAAATTCAGATGAAAAAGAAGGCTAAAGCTGTTTATTCTTTCACAACGCATCACATAAGAAAGTCCCCTGTGCATCAGTGCACTGCGCAGTAGTAGGTGGTAGTTAAGACTGAGCAGCTGTGATTAAGAAAGTCTGTTTATTTTCCACCTACTTTGCATTTCACAGTATTTCATTACAGTTCTGTGTTTGTGCAGGTTGCACAAACTCCAGTCTGTCAGGACATCAAGCCCACACTTTCCCGAACAACGAAGCTGCTTTCATGCTTGAGCCAGTTCAGTGTAGGTGAATAGTTGGGACTTCACTGCTGCAACTGTAACTAAGAACATCCCCTTGTGCAGCACTCATTTTAAACGCTTGATTATGTTTGTGGAGACATGATGGAGTTCTGGACAGGCTGTCTAAGGCAGGACTGCGTGAGACTGAAGCCGGTGCAATTTATTCAGTGCAAATACCCGCTTCAGTTCCATCATCAGGAGCAGTGTTGCCAGGAACAATGGTTACAGATCTGTCAGAGATTCAACTTAACCAAAACACAAATAGTGCACTCTAGGTCTTCTTTTACGTTTGGAAACTTCTTAATTATTCAGCTCTCAACCCCCCACTGTCTCTCATGTGGCACTGTAAAACATACTGTTAGTTTCTGTTAGACAAGCGAGATATGACACCAGGATATCCTGGACATTATTTCTCCTAATTCTTGTCTCTGCCTGGTCTCTGTGACACCCAGCAAGCTCATTATTGTAAATATGTGGCCCACCATATGCGTAAGAATATATTTTTTACACCTCTACTGTGTCAAAGGTGCTGTCAGGACCCATATTGCTGACTGTTAAACTGGACCTTGCTTGACAGGTCCATTACAACTAATCTGTGTGTTCTGGGGAGAGTACAGAACTCCATTACAACTACTCTAAATGTTATTGCAGTAAATACAGATACTTATTTTTTCAAAAATTTGGCTTCCACTTCATTTTTCTACAACATAGTTCACTGAGGTCATAGCTCTTTAGTATTTTTACCACAAGAAGGAGGAGTTCTACCTTGCTAGTTGTAGTGTAACACCTATACACTGATACCATATTGGTATCGCTCAGTCCTCTCTCCATTACCACCAACCCTCCACTGTTTCAGTTCCTACACAGTGGCCTGATACAAAGACCCAGGCATGCCTCTCACACCTTGGACTCAAAGGCCTGTGTTTGAACACCATTTACTTATCTTGTGTCAGTATTAACCAGTTATGTAACCCCTTCGATTGAGCCACTGTGAGAAAAGACAAGGTCATCATTTCTGTGGACTTACACCAGAGGGGGTGTTGGAGGTCATGATAAACAGTAACCAGGCGTATGTGCTGCCAGTCAGCCTGCCTCAGGGTGAACTCTCTCCGACCAATGGGAGAAATGAACGTCACGTCTACTGTGAGCCCCTCTTTATCGCACACGTTGTTATTCTCGTGGTGTTCAATAGAAAGAGAGACTGCAGCACATTCCTTGCAGTGCTGAGAGCCTATTTAGTGCTCAGTATCAGGTATAAAAAAGTTTAGCATATTTCACCTTTTGGAAAGAGCTGTGACTGAGCTTCCCAACTGGGCTTGTCAAAACAGTGCTATTACATAACCAGATGGTACTCCTGGCCAAAGTTGAAACACGGTGTTGTTCCACTGAGCACTGCTCTGTCCAAGACAAACTGTGTTCACAAAGCTGACATGATCGCTGATAAAACGTCCCAAAGACAGACTTCATTTCATCTCATGCTAACTATCTCATGCGGAATTAAATCAGGGTGACTGTGTAAAATCCTTTTGGAAAGCACAAGAGAATGTAGTAGGTGGGTAAGAGGTGTGCTAAGCTGTAAATAACACTTTAATTATTCCTTTATTTTCTTGTTTATCACATATATAAAACCGTATATGACAAAGTCTTACCTGCAAACAGCTCTACTGCACCTAATGTGCTTTGACTAATAAAAAATCTGTCATGATACCACTAATAGAATGCTTTTATTTTTACTCATGAAAGAAGAATAGATTCCTAATTATCTGCTTTGTTGTGAATACATTTGAATTTTGAAGTAACTGACAATGTATAAGAAGCTGGCAATATCATTTATATTTTTATTTTTATTTTTTTTCGTATCATTTCAACCCATGACCAAACTAACAGCGCACTGCTAGTCCACCTCTCAGTACTGTCTCACTTCAGTAGCCTGTTACTGGCAATTAACCATAAACCTACTGTGTCCCACTGACAATTTCTATCAATAAAAAATAATATCTAATTATATTATTTTTAGGTTTTATAAAGTCATTTTATACAAACGTGATTGGAAACCATTTTATCTGCTGACTGGGTTCTCCAGTGAGTCTTTACAACGGCTGGACAGTGTATGTGGGATGTCAACACAAACCACAGTTGTGTTGTTTGTGATTATGAAGGAACATGTCAGTTAGGCTTATTGTGTGTTTAACTTAATAAATTTAATGAAGATAAGAGAAATATAAGAATAACTATATCATTTCTAACTATTTCTTGATTTCTTTTTAACAGACTACAATGACATGGGTCCATGAGTCATGTCAAAATCAGATCAGCTAGAGAGAGGCGTTCCTCAAGGAGGCAATTCAACAATTGTATTTGCGAATTAGGAGTTTCACTATTTTATGGTTTTCTATTATATTCACTGACAACACTACATGTAGAGACACATAAAAGGTCATGTACATACATGACATTGCAGTTTCTATATGTTAATAAATATGAGTGTGCATCTTCTTACCAGTACAATACTCTTTACCCCCATGCTCAGGCGTCGTTATCTGTCTGTATATGACTGGCTTCCCCTCCAGAATATTCTCATCGTGGCGATAGGACAAGGGCTTCTGCTCAGCCTGCAAGCTGTGATGCTGTGCTTTATTACAGTGGCTACTAGTCCCATCAATCTTGGAGAAAACGGCAGCCTTGTCGAACAGAGCCAGGTTTCCCTCGAAGTCAAAGTCTGTGTCCAGGTCCTCGTCTGTCCTGTCACCGAAGCACTCATCATCCTTTGATCTCAATGGCCCTCCAGCACCACCATTCCTCACACTAGTTTTCCTCAGCATGGCCTGTGTCGCCCCTCTGCTGTTAGATGAGCCTGCAGGTGCTGCAGAATAGAGAGACTTTAAAATACAGGTAACAACATGTGAAGTTGGGTCTGATGGTAGTTTTCAGACAGCTGACAGTTGTCAAAAAAGCTAATTTTCTACTTTAGTGTGATGATTGCGGATTTTGTGTATATCTGAACATTACTAGGGAATTGATGGGACCTCTCTCTCTCTCCCTCAGCTTGCATATCCATCATTTTAGCCTCTTACTGTAATAAAGCAATCTGCTCCGAGCTGCCATAGCCCTGGTTTGATTTTAAATCTACATTAATTATAAATATTTCTAGCTGTCACCACAGCTCACATTCTAATAATCTCTGAAATAAGCTCTGAGCTGTCATACTTAACAGTAAGTCACTGTGTTGTACATGGTATAATCCACACACAAAAAGTTTCTGCACTCAGGAGTTTCAAATTCTGACTTGATGGTTGTAACTCTTTTTATCATGTGCAGCTCTGGCTGAAAACTTTGCTTTTTGTCTCATGGTTAGTTACGAAAACCCACTACTGAGAACAAAACACCACTGACACAAAACACACAATGGCTGACTGAGCGGTGCTCAATAAAGTTTACATACATGTAAGCACAAACAAAAAAACAAAATGAACCAAGAACAAAAAAAAAGTAAAACTGGAAAAACCTGGCCTTCAACCCTAACCATCCAGAGCTCTCACGCTAACTAGGAGACAGAGAGGCACAGTCGCACGCTACTGTCAGTGTGACAACTAAGGTACTTTGGCCTCTCTCACGCAAGACACTGGGAGGCTCAGTCATAGTACACTGGTGTTGCTACAAAACTGCAAACAAACTGTGAGCTAATTTGAGACCTGGCTCAGCATAAAAATATAGTCTTACAACCACTAAACAGGACTGATTTCAGCTGGGGGTGTGTCAACATGCAATCACGGTTTCTACCACTGCACTCACAAAATATTAATGTTACTGTGTATTGTTCATTCTTGTTCTCCCAAACACAGAGAAGTGTGTCCGAAGTGTTTATAAGTTATTTGCTAATTGTAATAAATTCTAAGTAGCAAGCAATGCATCCAGCAGGTTGGAGAGAAGGTGGTCGGTCAGAGTGCTCACCTGTGTGAACAGGGATATAGGCTGACGGCCTTATTACCACAAGCCAACAATGGCTTTATTTACAAGGAAGTGTTTTGTCATGCTATGAATCAAAAATCTGAATAACCTGGGCAGAACTCCAAGTCAAACAGGCTAATGAATAACAAGTACACAGACAGTGAACCTCACTGATTTCAGTTTAGACAAACTTACCACCACAAATTAGTACAATGACAGAGGCCAGGAATATTTCAAACTGAAATATGGGTTATGGTAAAATCGGACCGCTAAATACATAAATATTAAAACACAGTGCTAAAACTGTGACAAGGGATATACTTAGGCACAATTTTCCTGCTTTATTTTTAGTAATCTCTGTGCTTTGTCACTTAATTTTTTGTCACAGCAGTTCCATACCAGGAAAGTGCAATTTTCAGTCTAATTTAAAACAAAAAAATCTTTAACTAATTATCGCTTACAAGAAAGAACAGGGAGATTACAAGGAAAAGTCAATTACTGAAATGCAAATGTGGCAATAAACACGACGTCAGCCAGAACAGTGTATGTTTTATATAGTATATACACAATTTTAAGGCAGGTGAGTATTGACTATATCATTATTTCTATGCACATTTTCCAAATCTCAGCTAATACAGTTAGGTCCATAAGTATTTGGACACTGACACAATTTTCAGCATTCCAGCTCTGTACAACAGCACAATGGATTTGAAATGAAACAATCAAGATGTGCTTTAAGTGCAGACTTTGAGCTTTAATTTGAGGGCATTTACATCCAAATCAGATGAACGGTGTAAGAATTACAACACATTTTATATGTGCCTCCACCTTTTTAAGGGACCAAAAGTATTTGGACAGTTGGCTACTCAGCTGTTCCATGGCCAGGTGTGTGTTATTCCCTCATTATTTCATTTACAAGGAGCAGATAAAAGGCCTGCAGTTCATTTCAAGTGTGGTATATTCATTTGGAATCTGGTGAGGTCATCTCTCAATATGAAGTCCAAGGGAAGGAACTGCTCAAGATCCAAAGCATACCACCTCATCAGTGAAGCATGGTGGTGGTAGTGTAATGGCGTGGGCATGTATGGCTGCCAGTGGAACTGGATCTCTTATATTTATTGATGATGTGGCTGCTGACAAGAGCAGCAGAATGAATTCTGAAGTGTTTCGGGCAATATTATCTGCTCATATTCAACCAAATGCTTCAAAACTCATTGGACGGCGCTTCATAATGCAGATGGACAATGACCCGAAGCATACTGCAAAAGTAACCAAAGAGTTTTTAAAGGAAAAGAAGTGGAATGTTCTGCAATGGCCAAGTCAATCACCTGACCTGAATCCAATTGAGCATGCATTTCACTTGCTGAAGACAAAACTGAAGGGAAAATGCCCAAAGAACAAGCAGGAACTGAAGACAGCTGCAGCAGAGGCCTGGCAGAGCATCACCAGGGACCAAATCCAGCGTCTGGTGATGTCCATGAGTTCCAGACTACAGGCTGTCATTGACTGCAAAGGATTTGCAACAAAATATTAAAAAGTGACAATTTGATTTATGATTATGTTAGTTTGTCCAAATACTTTTGGTCCCTTAAAAAGGTGGAGGCACATATAAAATGTATTGTAATTCCTACACCGTTCATCTGATTTGGATGTAAATACCCTCAAATTAAAGCTCAAAGTCTGCACTTAAAGCACATCTTGATTGTTTCATTTCAAATCCATTGTGGTGTTGTACAGAACTGGAATGCTGAAAATTGTGTCAGTGTCCAAATACTTATGGACCTAACTGTATATACAGTATTTGTGTGAAGGACAGTGGGGCCTAAAGTGATTAACACCTTCTATTAACGCATGCATAATTAGTAGGCAGCTTCATCACCTTTAGCTAAATTGGGCTATAAACAGATTTCACTAACAGTGAAAAGTCAAAAAGTGTAAAATGTCTGTCAGTCAGATGCAACACTCTTGAATTGGCTGAACTACTGAGGTGCGACCACCAGACAATCAAATGTTTAGTTGTGAATAGTCAACAGGGTAATTGTAAATTACCTGCAAATGACTCGAGACAAAGTAAGAGTGAAACTAACAGAAAGTCATTGTCCTCCAGTGCAACCCTTTTCAGAACTACAGCCCACCTGGAGTGGCCAGAAGCACAAAGCCTCAGGGATTTAGACATGGCTGAGGTAAAGAAGGCTGAACCACAGCACTGAATAGGACTCGCAAGTTGAATCATCAAGGTTGTGCCAAGATATACCGCAAGTCTGATTTTTCATGAGTTTTATGTACAAGTGAAATGAGAGTGACTCTTTACGGAGCAGATGGATGAGCCTGTGGCTCGATCACCAATGAACACAGGGCCACATAGAGTCTGGCACCAGCAGGGTGGAGGGGGTGCACTGGTATGGATCACTCTGATTAAGGATTATTTTTGTGTTGAAAATGGACTGAAAACTCACTCCCAAACTGCTAGTTATTGGAAGATTCTTTCTTTAAGCTGTAGTGTAAAAAGACATCAGCAGCACTCACAAGGGCTATGACCTTTCTGCAGGAGTATGCTTCAGCACATGCATCCAAGTACTTCACTGCTTGGCTGGCAGATTAATGATTCAATAATGACCTGGACGCCTTCCTCACCTGACTTAAAGTCTATTGAGAACTTGTTGGCTCTTCTCAAATGTGAAATTTAGAGTGAGGGAACATAATCCGCCTGTCTGAACAGCTGTTATGAGGCTGTGGTTGCAGTTTCTATGAAAACTGATCATGTACAGATCAAGAAGCTGACAGACTCCAAGGATGAAGGCTGATGGCAGTTACTGAACAGTAGGGTGGCTGTATTGGCCACAGGAGACTTTTGAAAAGCCAAAAATGTTTATTTCATTGCCCTTTTGTGCCACTTACTTGCTTCAGTTGCTTTACAAATTGAGAAAATTGAGGCAAGTGAGTCTGTAAAAATCTTTTTGGAATTCAGCTGTTTAATAATTGCACACAAAGACAAAATCCCTCGTCAAACATTAAGGTTTCAGGTTTAACAACATTTTGGGTTGACTAGGAGCTTTGTATTTTTTTAAAAATGAAATAAAATCTGAGGAATATGATCTGCCTAATAATTGTGCATGCACTGTACACTGTTGCTACAGACTACAAGGGGTAAATGTAATGCAGTATCTAGTCAAATCCAAACCTAAAGACACATGAAGTCATAAAAACCATAGTGGTTCAGCATCATTCAAAAATCAAAAATGGAAAAGGGGGCAGGTAGAGATGGTGGTGGGAGCACAGCCAGAACACAAATCAACAGAGGCAGTGCTGACAAATTGAGTTCACTACTATACATAAAACATTGACTGTTGCTGGTTTGAATGAGTCAACCTGCTGGGAAACCTCAACTGAGGACATGAATTTGCAAACTTCTGCATCACCTCAGTAGCTACAGCTGGCGTGCCGTAACAAAGCTTCTAAATCACACTTAAACACACTATGTGGTTAAGAGTGGAAGCCTGTAATCAAACTGGGATGCTCTCCGCATGAATGTGTGGAGTTGTGTGAATGTTAGGCTAAACAAATCCTGGATGTGCAGCAAAATCTATCCAATCATACAGTAAAGGCTGAAAACTTCTGAAGGAACGGTTTATGGAAAAACACTAAGATGGATATGATTTCACTCCACAGAGGTTGGGGCTGTATGGAGGCTCAGTTGTCAGCACTGTCATCTCACAGCTAGAAGTTTGCGTCCCAGTTGGGATGCCTGGGGTCTTTCTGTGTGGAGTTTGCATGTTCTCCCTGTGCAGCGTGGGTTCTCACTGGGTACTCCTGTTTCCTCCGGCAGTCTATAAAAATGCTGAGGTTAAGTGATTATTTGAAATTGTTCATAGGTGTGAATGAGAGTGTGCTTGGTTGTCTGTCTCTATGTGTAGCCCTGTGATAGACTGGCGACCTGTCCAGGGTGTCCCCTGCCGTCACTCGAGTCAGCTGGGATAGGCTCCAGCCCCCCCGCGACCTTACAGAGGATTAAGTGGTGTATAGATAATGGATGGATGGATGGATACAGAAGTAGCATGCTGTTATTGGGAACTCTTTTCGTAAGGGCAAAGACTGGAGCTGCTCTTCCAAAATGCCAGTTTAATGGGATCTGTTTGAGTGTAATGGAATTTGACTGTGCTTCTGGATGCGTCCTTCTCCACAGCACTCAGTTTTCAGATTCCCATTCTACTCTCCCAGAAAGATCAATGGCAGATATTCAGAAACCATTTCTGGAATCCGTGATCTTGTATAAGCAACAGCCCACCCTGCTTTCCCTTCTTTGTGGCCGGGGGCTTCTTGGGAGCATGGCATTGCGTGTGAAAGGACCAGCCCTGCCCAAGCCACTCAGCACTTTGGCCCCATGCAATTTGGGCATTAGCTCCCTGGCCACCAGCCTGAGAGCTAGAGATTAAAATAAAAACTCAAAAGGTAAACACTGCCTCCACAATTGATATCGCTTTGGCCTTCCGAGTACACTGGGACAACATGGCTTCCTGTCGGGGAGGGGGTGTTGGTTTCCTGTGCTGGCCAAGAGCAAGTGAGGGAAAGGAGATGGGGAGAGAGAGAGAGGACAGGAGGGCACCAAGGCACGAAAACCAGGCTTTACATAACCTTCTCTTTAGGAGCAGACACCGAGAGGGAGGGGGAATGTTTATTGATTTTAGTCACACACATATTGTAAAGAGGAACTTTGGTACAAGCGTTTAGCACGCTATGGGAATCTTAGGGGGGGAGTTACAGCGAGACACTGTTTGGTCCCAAGCTCATGTTTCTTAAGAAGAACTAGTGACACACAGGAAGGTACAGAGACTGGGTTGACAAGTTCTGAGTCTTACTCAATCAATGAAATGAAACCAAATTAAATTAAATGAGAAAAAAAAAAAGAGTTCCTATTGTGCAAGTTCAATTTTCCATGACAGGAGGTTATTTTTACAATCACGCTGAAGAATATCACAAAGTGTCTATCAGCCAAAGTTTTGACCTCTGACTTCTCCATTGTTCAGTGATCCTCAGTGTGAAAGTGAACCGACTTTAACTGATTACTGCAGAGGCCACAGAGCCGTCCATGCAGACTTCCTGCGACTGAGTCCTGACTAGAGGAAATGCTGTTTTTAACTTTTATCTAATCAGGAAGGTTGAGTAACACATTCTGATTTTTACAGCTACGTGTTGGGACAGGGGAATGCAGATGTGTGCTTCAGTATCAATGTGTGTCAAAGCAGCAGAACTGAGCTGATAATTTATAATATTTGATTTAGATTTTTATTACATCACATTTTTTTGATTAAAAAATTCATTGTAATCAAAATGACTGCTGCCATAAAGGCAGTAATGTAAAACTAAAGATTATATAATTAGATTACTTTTTTTGTCATTTAAAATATCAAGACTGTCAGTATTGTACAGGTTTAAAAAAACAACAAAGTATCAAAAGCACTGCATGATAGACAAAATGAACTTTGAGATAAACAAGTGCTACGAAAACAGCAGCTAATGAGCCACACAGACACTAGCACAGAGTTGAATCAACCCCTCTACTGTGCAGAGCTGCAATATAAACAATAATATAAGCCTCACAATGGCTGAATGTTTTGGCAAGGTCTGCTCTGTTGGATTGCATTCCTGTTACTTTGTCAGTCGTTGCTTTAGACCAGTGGAACACTTGGCTGCATAAACAACATTAAACAAAACATCACATTATTTTAACTGCATTAAAGTGAATTTTCAGCCCTTTTGAAATTCTTTTCCACCACAGCCAAACAGTGGCCAAAGCCTATTCAGCTGTGGTCAGGACATGGGCACTGGGACTTTTTTTGGAGTGAATCACCATCCTGATTGTAGGACACAAAATCTGTGGCTGAAAATAACACGAGTCACCTAAAAATGCAGAACTTATGCCCATCTCAAAAACTACAGCTCCCAGCTCTTTTAGGAAAATATTGTCCTATTTTAAAGAGCCTATATTTTGCACATGTACACATTTATAATTTTATTTCTGTGGCCTAGTAGAACGTGTTTACATGTTTAAAAATTTCTGTCCAAAACACACATTATTTTTTTCATACTGTACATTACTGCAGCAGCTCTTCTCACACTGTCTGAAATTCTCCATTTTAGCTCCTGTCTCTTTAAAGGCCCACTCCAGAAGCTCAGTCTGTTCTAAGGTAAAGTTTGATATGTACCATAACCCCAGATCTCTGATTATAGAAAGAAATAATGGCAGACTGCAAGGAAGCTGCTCATTCTTTGTTTGAGGATGTGCCAATCTAGACACAAGATGGGCTTTGTGTAAATGTGTTACATGGTGACATAAATAAGTAACAAGTGAAAAATCTGGACTTCAAATTATGTATTATGTTTCAGGCAGGTAAGGAGCAGTGTTTTCTATGGAAGAGTCAAGTCCCTTTAGCATGGACTCAACTTTGTAAGTTTGCAGAGCATTTACATGCTCAAAAAGGAAAAGGAAATACCAAAAAAAAGCATAAAATGGGATCTTAGAGGAATGAAATTAAATACTTGTGTCACATTTTGATGTAGAAATCAACAGGCCTGGGGCTGACAGTCGCTAGACAGGTCAGAAATGGACTACTACTATACGCCAGTTCATCACTGCATCACTAAAAAGCAATGCGATTAGTCAAAGCATGCTACAGATTTACACATAATATTGTTCTAAAATTGGATCAGGACAGGATTTGAAAGTAGCTGTGATCTCACAAACCCTGCTTCCAGTGTAAAACTCTAAACACATCATTCTGTAAAGTGACGCACCCCCATGGACCACTTAACCAAGCACATTTCTGTTGAGTGGCATTGGAGTATTGTGATTTGGCACATATGCAGTGTACAAAATGTAATTAATTATCTGATACCAGAATTATTTGACCTGTTTTGAAAACAGATTTACTTTTTATTGTAGGCTGGAAAACGTTTTTATTGTGGAACCTAAAACAGTGACTTTGCATTTTTAGTCCGTTTTCAGCTGCAACTTTCTGATAATTATAAGAGTGACTCAGTGACACGACACTGTTGAGTGTCACATTTCCGTCAGTCACTGAACAATATCTGCACTCTGCTCGTTAACAGAAGAGTACTGTGCAGGCATTGCTGTGATAAATTCCTACCGTGTCATCATTCACAATATTCTCTCTGCAACAATAGTCTTCCTCTGTGATTTGACAACTAAGAAATGCAGCATCACTGTGAGTAAGCAAAAGCCTTAAATAAACCTGGCTCTCCTATCTTCAGAAACCTACGTGAACCTGTCTTAATATTTCACAACAATTGTAAAATAACCTTTCAGTCTTATTGTATCACACTGCACAATCATGGTCCTTTTAGGCAATGTTCAATTGTTGCAGACTGATTAGCACATACTTTGGTGAGGTCACAGGTTTTTTAGTACAGAACACCATTCTGTTATCTGCTACCAGTGCTGTTAGTAAGCGGGACGGTTCCATGTGAACTGATGATCATCATTATCATTATCATTATATAATCATAATAATAATGACCACTGAGGTTAATTGCATAACAGATCTCAAACAGTTCAATCATTCCAGCTCAAACTAAAGGAACTGCACAGTGTTTTTTGAACATTGTACTCGCTCCAGCTTGGCAACACAGCATGCAATTAAACTATGGCCAATTAATGACAAATGATTATATGTATTGTATAATGTTACGTGTTATGAGGCATTATGTAACTCCAAAATCCTTAAATATTTGCTCGCTGTGTTCTGTACCAATGAAAATAAACTGGGGTGATTAAACCTTGGTTCATCTATCTACCTACCTCTGCGTAGGATAGTGATCGGAGCAGTGCCGGACTGAAAGCTGCTGCTTGTTGCGTGAGACTGAGTGGTTCTGTAGCTCCGGCGTCCTGCTGATATGAAGCTGGGTTCTGTTGAAGTCTCCTGCTCAGAGCTGGGCTTGCTCATTGTGTTCTGGATATCTAGGAACTTCAATTCCTTGATATCCATGGCACTAGAAGACAAAAATACTGACCTTACTTGTAGCTCAAACTGTTCTGTGCTAATGTACTGGAATTATTTCTTCCTACATAGTTCCTACACATTTTCCCATTCAAAAGTGCTAGAGTGTCAAGTGAATAACTAACTCAATAATTTAAAGCCATTATATAGTGTCTAGAGCTTTCTAACTATTAATCCTGAGAATCACTCATATAATTGGTTGAAACCAAAGAACACTAATAATGACTTCTGCCACTCACAGGCATTTAAAATTTAACATATAAAAAACAGTTAAATGTTTTAAACTGTTTCTAGAGTCTAACATTAATAAAAATACAGATAATGCTAGACAGTCTTTAAAGAGCTATTTAGTAGATTTTTTTATATGACTGTATATAAGAAAGGAAAATACAAACATTTGGCTATTTGTCAAATGTCAAAACGGTCTCCAGAGAATTGTAAAATCCCCAGTGAAAATGCATCTCTTTCATTTTATTAGATAAGAAAGTAGAAGTAGCCCCTTTTCTCATTTCTTTACCTGAATGTGACCTCAGGAACGGGACACTTCACCCCATTGTGATAGGGTTGTCTCAGTGAAATGGTTTGGCTGGCGTGATCAACAGATGACACCTCTCCCTGATAAACTCCCAATGCCTCCCCGCAGTTAATGGACACAACACTACCCAACCAGTGCGTGGCCATTCTCCTCACTGAGTTCCTGTAGTTAAAAATACAAATAAAAGAAAAAAATGAAGGTAAGCAGGTTCAACAGTTTTAAAAACATGTACATTTTATTGGCTGATTAAAGAAATTTAGACAGAATATATTAAAACTTAGTCTCTTTTAGGCCAATAAATTAATAAAATAATTAGTAGTTTTTCAGAATAATCTCAATGTGGACAGTGTGGAGACAGCTTTGAAACAAGAAGCAGATTTTCTGGAAGGGAAATTAATTACAGCAAATCTAAACAAACAACTTATTTAATGAATAGAACGAAAAAAATTAAACTCTTCTTTGCTGTTCTGTCAAATTTTGTGGTAGTGGGGAGAGCTGCTTCGAGAAAATAGGGACTCAGTATTTCTAAAATCACTATCATCCGTCATCATATCTAATACTTGCAATAAATGCAGGAAGGAAAACTGTACGCTCTAGAACCATTTTTGGCAGCACTGAAATTAAATAATTCGGGGGGAGCAGTGAGAGAGTGTAGTCAGGATATACTGTTCAAACAAACCCTCCCTCCATCTAAAGCTTTTCATGCTTGGCTTGTACCCAACTCGTGATAACAACAGAAGTAGACAACAGATCTTATAAGGGGAAATCAATAACTATTTTACAGCATCTGCAGTATCTCCATACTCCATCTAATGAGAAGAGAACAGGCTTGGCACTCTTGATGGAATCATCTAAGTGGCCTTCTGCAGTGTCCAACATTTCTCATAGAGCCTTTCAACATGTGTACATTACTCTGAGATGTATCTGTGCCTCAACTGAAATGCCATCACAACACAATACAAGCCTATATATAGGATGATGTTTACGTGTATAGTATTTCTGGGTATTTGTATAGGCATTCATGCATGCCCTGGTGTGTGTTGAATGCTGTTCAAATCAATAAAGGCATTGTTGGGGTATTAAAAGGTCGTCGTTAAAATTCTACTATGTACCGAGCTATATGGAAATATTAGCTAGCTGCCGTTTGTTTTAAAATGTTTTCGTGTGTCGCATGAATTTGGATAACACAGACTTGAAAATTGACAACTTGAGATGAAATAATCTTAATTACAACATCCATGTAAGCGCAGAATTCGCAAAGATCAAGGAAAAAGCACAACATTTAGCTACACATCTAAAAACTAGTAAGCTGTGCTGGTTAGCTTCACAGCTAACATTAGCCTCGCTTCTGTCCGTTGCTCACTTGTCTCTTTCTCTGAGCGGATTTTTGCAAACTTGAAACGAGTGTCTGCTATTTATAATACTCAGCCTGAGTATATTCAGTCGACAAAGGACAGATTTACCTTGTCTAGAAATCTGCAGCGAGATGTCAAAGTGAGTCAGACCCCGAGCTGTTGTTTGTACTCTGTTCCGGGTTGATAAGACACGTGACTTTTGTTACCTCCCACGTGGGTTTGTTGTGATTTTTTTTTCTAGAATTGAAATCAGTATATGAGAGACCTCAGTACTCTGAGGTGGATTTGCCTTTTTCTGTGTGTGTGTGTGTGTGTCTCAAACAACAAGAACGCACTGATTTTTCCAGCAAATATTTTTTATTTTATTTCTGCGGCTGATTAAAGGATGCTGCGATTACAGGCCCTCACATTTTATACAATCATTAACACGTTTGCCAGAGAAATACAAAATTGTACAGCCGACTAATATATTTCATCACTTGAACTGTTTTGGCCTCTTGAGATGCACAGCAAAACTATTTCACCACAAATATATACAAACATTAAGATCATAGAAATGACTTTTAAAAATACAAAAAACAAAATCTTGATATATACACAACATCACATTTTGGGATACAATTATAGCTTCAGTGTCTTACATCCACAGTATAACGGAATGCAAATAATTAGCTTACAAGTGTGAATAGTATCATAAGGTAATATTTGTTCTCTTCAAAATCCTGTCACAGAAAGAAATGTAGGTGGCATTGCCCTACATAGCAATGTCCATTGAGCAGAACTTACTTTGTCCCAAAGTTGAACAAGGCATAAATAATTTCTGTTTGGAAGCAATTTGGATTACTGGACAACACAGCAGAAGAAAACGGTGTCTCCTTAAACTTCACTGAGAGGCGCCAGACATGTGCAAGAATATCGCTTAGCAAACCAAGACCACGACAGAGATAGACACAAAGGTTGACATCTCTGACAATCCTCAACAAGCAAACCTCACATATTTGCTTTAATGCCATTAGCTCTATGGATTACATTTGTCATCCAATGTCTTACATTCTGAGAAAGTTTCCTCTTTCACTGACCCCCTGGCCTGACTGTGACCCTCATACAGTCAACTTCTACCATCTCCTGAGGTGCTTCACTGCTCACTCCTTGCTCGTAGTGTGGCTCTTAGGTGGCAGGGTTTGTGTTTCATTGTGAGACCATACTCTGGCGTCATGTCCAGGGGCTCACCAGGCAACGTACTGAAGCGCAGATTCTGGATGATGATTGCCAAGAAGAGGAAGACTTCATGTCGTGCAATGACCTCGCCAATGCAACGTCGCTTTCCCATGCCGAAAGCCATTATCTTCTCGCCCTCTGCCCTGTTGACCTCAGTACCATCGGTGCTCAGGAAACGCTCAGGGCTGAAGGAAGATGGATCCTTCCACAGCTCACTGAAAGGTGCAGAGAATGAAGAAATGTGACTGGTTGCACAAAGAGGCCCAAAAGCATGATAAATTACAGGTTTAATCTCCTGATGCAGCTATGACACATTGGATGTGGGGAAGAGAATCAGGACTGCTATCGTCTATCTTTACAACTACCACAGAGGGTTCCTTTGTAGGATTACGACATGCAATCTTCGTCTGCTTTAGCAGAGTTGTCTCTGCAGTACTGTGCAGCTTTAATGTGGGAATGTTAAGTCACAAAGATTCTTAAAAACAACTTACGGATCGTGGTTGATCTGCCACTGATTGATGAAGACGCAGGTGTCTTTGGGGATGAAGTAGCCATTCAGAGACGTGTCTTTTGAGGTGCTAAAAAATTTGAAAAAGTGTCAGTGTTTTTACGAGTTTATATCACATACTTTCTTATGCTTGTAACAACCAGAGGTACTTTTCTACATCCAAAAGAGAAGAACCTCACCAGTGTGGGATTGTGAAGGGCAAGAATGAAGAATGACGAAACATCTCCAGAATGAATGCCTCCAGGAGGGGTAAACTGGCTTTATCAGAGAGTCTAGGAGTACGATCCAAACCTATGTTGTCCTCTGAAAATGAAGCAAAAACAATCAAACTTAATTACAGACTCAGGGTCCACATGACATACAAGACATTGTGAAGTTACTACATTACTGTTTACCACTAAGAACAACCCTTTTATTTCAAGTGCTAGTCAAAGCCATGCTTTTACCACACATTTTCTGTCATGCAAGATAAATTAAATAGGTATACAAGGAAGTACTTTTGGCAAAAAGGCTGCACTTACTCAGTTCTTGGTAAAGCCTTTCCTGTATCTCTGGGTAAGCCACCAAGTACATCACTGACCAGGATAGAGCAGTGGAGACGGTGTCAAAACCTAGAAAAAAAACATTCAACATGGATGAGGATGCTTTTTTCATTATGGTCACTTATGATCAGATCATTCAACATGTAAAGAAGTTCATTTAACCTACCAGCACCAAATAGGTCATTGACAATTCCTACAATCTTCTCATCAGACATCTGCACATTGGCATTCTCATCCAGTTTTCTGTCCTCGCAGTGATCAATGAGGGAGTCTGTAATGTCACGGATGTGGTCCTGTAAGCAGATAATTGGGAAATCTCAATAAATCTCAGGTACAAAGAGACTAGAGGAAAAAATCTCTAAAGAAAAATTAAGGAAATAATATTTCATGAATGACTTAGTGTGTTTTACCTTGTTGTAGGTGGCATAGTGCTCGCTGACGATCTTCTGAACAAACATGTTGAAGCGGTCATTGACTTCAACAAACACCTTCATTGTTTTGTTGGGCAGAAACCGAAGAAGAGGAATGAAGTCTGCTGGGTTGCCACTGCTTGCCACCTGGGTAAACTCACCACTAAGGTTCACCAGGCTGAGCAGCTCCTGGTCATGGTGGTCATAGCGCCGGCCAAAGCACATGCCACAGATCACATTGGCAACAGAGACGACAATGTAGCGGAAGGGTTCGAAGCTGCCTTCAGCTTTCATGACAGTGTTGATTTGTTCAATCAGACACTTGGCCTCTTTGCAGATGTGTTCCTCCAACATACAGGAGTACTCTGGGTCTGTGCCCTCCAGGGTGGCAAAAGAGCGCAGGGCGCTGTAGGCCAGCTTTCTACGGGCTCGCCAAACACCAGCTTTGTCTGTGCTGAAGGCCAGACTCTTGCCATCATTGATGAAGCTGAAGGTGTACAGGTCAGGTCTGCTCGCAAACTCGTCCCCTTGTCTGATGAGGGCCTGTCGAACTGTTTCACTGCCACTCAGCACGACCACAGGACGCATGCCGATCTGGATCTGGAAAACATCACCGTAGCGCTTGCTCATGGCAGTGAGACTCAGGTATGGTTTGTTGCCCACCTCCAGCACATTCCCAATGACAGGCAGTGGCTTTGGGCCGGGGAGTCGACGAAGCCCTTCAGGAATCTCATTTTGGAACCGCTTCATAAACAAGTAGACCAGGCACACCGTCATTATGGCCAACAGACCCTCAGATATTGACAGGGATCCAATGAGTGGCAGAATCATTAGCGCCATGGTGACAACTTTTTTTTTTTGCTTCTGCACAACCTGTAAATTAAATAGGAGGGGCATTAGAGCAGTGCAGGCAATGAGAGCGAGAAGTGTTGTGCAACAAGTTGACTACATGCAACGTGAAGTTTAAAGTAACTGAGAGCTGCGTTATGGCATATGTTCACTTAATTCTATGTTCGCCAGCTGCACAACACTTTTTGCAGATGGCAGTCAATGCAAAGTATCAGATATGTAACAGGTTAAAGTATAGGTCTATAAGTCTATTACCACACTCTAACTCATAGAAATTAGTAAAAAAAAAAAAAAGTGCAACGACAAACACCAAATACAAACTTAGGAAAGACATTCTTTGTAAATAATCTTACTCTCCTGCACTTTGCATTTAGTTAAAGTATGAATGCGTCTGTCCTCTGTGGCATGCATATATATTTAACATACCTTTGTCCAAGGATAGAAAAGGAGCAGCACTGTGGTCCCAGAAGAACTTCTCAGAACAGTGAAGATATCGTTCTGTAGACTGATTGTCCGAGTTCACTGTCTTGATGTCTGAAACAGAGAATGGACTCCTGCTTTATAGTGCGCTCCACGGCTTCATTGGCTGCTGTTCGTGACGTAATCTCTCTCCCTCTCTTCTCTGTTTGTCATGAATGAAGTTTAGAACAGAAAGGTGCGTGTGTGTGTATGCATGTGAGTGAGTGTGCGTGCGTGCGTGCGTGCGCGTCTGAAATAAACCAACCCATACAGAATTGCTTTGCTTCAAAAAAAAGTCTTTGATCTCCAGGTCTTTATCACCTAAATGCGTTTCATATTTTATTGTTTATGGACACATATGGCACAATAACCATCATAGGCAAGTATAATTTCCATGACTATAAAACAATTTCCACTCTGTGTTAACAGTGTTCGGCTCAGTGCTTCACCTACTGTTCTGCAGGTTGTTTTAACAAGGTCTGCAAGCGGAATCTTGCGTTTGGGTTTCTATTTTTACGCACGGTTTGGGCTGTGATATATAATATGCATGATGATTTCAATCACAAAACATAAAATACGGACGCTTTCAGTTCTTCAAGCCAACTGTGTTCAGCTGCAGACACCTTAATCATCTCATCTTCATCAGAATAAGTTATTGAATCCACGTGTCCTGTTTTACCTGTTGAGCGCAGGGTCCGATCATTCTGTGGATAACTGCAGGGGGGTTCTTTTGTTAATAGGCTGATGAAACTGCGGATTCCTGTCCGAGCACTCAGCTAATCCGTTTTCTGAGGTGATACTGTGATGTTAAACAGACTTGAATCAATACTTTCGATAAGTTTGTTGTTTGCGCGGTGTGAAATGGATTTTACTGATCCAGACTGAGGAGAGTGTTTTGCGTAATGCGTTGGAAAATACACTGTTACATGTTTTGCAGGGAGTCATATGTAAATGTGACGGTTTACTGAACTGCAAAGGGGACAGCAGCGTGTCTGCAGGATTTGGGGGGTGAGAACGGGAGTCTGTGACAACCTCCCAGGCAGGTTTAAGTCCTGATAAAAACACTCAGATACCGTTGCGTGCTTGTACCTGTTAGCTCTCCGCTGGAGTTAAAGATTGACCAGTTGCGTGAGAGCGCAGTGATCAAACCCTCACCTCCCCTTTGAAGAGGATGCTGGGGAGAAAGGGAGGGGGGCAATCAGCCAGCACTGCTGGACTTCAATACCATTCCTCTTTGTCCCCTTTTCAACATTTTACAACCAGATTTTCTGAGCAGGTGTTTGCGGCAGAGCTGTGCTTCACATTCAGATTGAACTCGCGTCATTTAGGGTTCAATAAAGGGAAATATTGTGACAATATCATTGGATAAATTACTTTCTTTTTTACTTTCAAATTTCCACCACTATTATAAAAGACTGTCAGTAGGTCATTGAGCATTTTCAGTATTTTCAGTATTTTTAAAGTCACTTTTTGGTGTAGTCTTTATCTGCATAGCACAAATTCAAAAGATCAGTTTATACACTTAAATTATTCAATTTCAAATCTCTTTCTAAATTTCACACCCAGGATTTGTTCTGTCTGACCACTTGTTGCTACTGAGCAGCATTTCTTGCACAGTAAGATTTTGTTTTATTATCTAATCAAAATGAGCAACAGAGAAAAGGCTGGTGGCTCTGATCACAGACTCATACGCTGTTCTGGCTGAGCATCAGCTTTTCTCATCACAACTATTAAAATATATATGATCCTGGTGCAAGTAGAGGTCTAATATGTTGACTTGCTTTTACATGCAAACTTGCCAGATGTTTAATTACTGGCTTTGCAATAAATATGATCACAGATATTTTAGGTTGATCCTACTCTATCCCCAGCAAGCAGCTGTATTACATAGATAAATATAATTCTGCAATGACATTTTTACAACTGATCTTATATAATTATTACGAAATATATGATTTCTCACATTTCTTCAGTTAAGAAGTGATTTCACTTCTTAACTGAAGAAGGCTGAATGTTTTATGCAGTGATCAGTTATCATGACTTTAAGAAATGTATTAGTTGTTAAAATTGTCTGCTTTGTGAACATCTGGAGCTTTGGATAAACTCTACCACTGAAGCCTTTGAAAGTAATTTTTTGTTGAATATGTGGTTGGACTGTGAGATTCAGAACACAGTCATGAGTGGATGGAGCACACTGGACATTGTTATCATGTCTGAAAGAAAAATAATCCCTGGCATCACCCAGGGTCTTACAAAGTGAATCTCTGATGTTTAATATGAGCATTATTATTTTTTTTACAGCACTAACACAAACACGGCCAGTGAAAACAGGTGGTTTATCATTTGAGTGTGAGTGATGTGTGAAGAAAAAGTTCAAATAAATATCAAGTATAATCTGGATTTTCATTTTGCAGCATAACAAGGACGGCTTGTAGGATTCTGGCTCTCAGTCTTATTTTCTATGATATGTATTTTAATTTGTCCTATAAAGACACAATGATCCTGAAATTGCTTTACAGCCTTTATTTAAAAATACAGTAGGCCTCCATCCATGGTGTGCTTTGACAGACTTGAGGATATAAACAGAAAGGAAGGTGAGAAGAGATTTATTATTAGAGAAAACAAACCAAAAAAAAGAAATCCCAGTAATACATTCTTTTGCTTTGCCCATGATGTGTCTCTGCTCCACCCCCCCACCCCACCCAAACACACACACACACACACACACACACACAGACACACAGCCCTTTAGGGGTTAAAATCCCTGGGGGACCATTAAAGTTTGTAGGCTCAAACTTCTTGTGATCCAGAAGTTTAAGAAGCTCTAAAGTCCTGAGGTAATTTTGAGTTTGGAAAAAGTTAAGCAGTAAAACTTCTGTTTATTCATTTATTTTGCGTAATCCGCGGGGCTCAGCACAGTCCTGATCCTCCGGAACTCTGTGGTGACTCTCGCGGGGACTCTCGCCGTGCGCCTCGGCGCTGCGCCTCTGGTGCTACAGGTTGCGTGAGAAGCGGAGCTGCCGTCCAGAGGGGAGGGTCTCGGTCTTCTGGACAATCCTAAATCTGCTTGGTCAAGTCACGCGAAGGCAGCAGCCTCTGGAAAAGACACAAGGGTTTTAAACTTGCAGAACAAAGAGCGCACGACGCGAGACTCTCTTTTTTCCCCCTGCTTGGGCACGAAGGTGCACATATTTGCGCGCTATAGCTTCTGTAAATGCGAGGATCTTGGGGCTTTGGAGTCATGCAATCTGCCACTCAGGCTTCATTCATTGCAGTCATGCAACACGGTGGGGCCGGACTGAGCAGCCACGAGAACCCACCAAAACAAGGCAAAACAAGTTACGAAAACTCTGAACTTACAACCAGTCACCCTGTGAGTCACGCAGCGGCTCCCACAGTGGAGGCTGGGACTGGTGGACAGAGTCAGTGGGTAAAAATGTTCAGTAATTCTGAAACGAGATGTCAGGGCTGTGGAAAAAGAGGGTTTCATTTATGGTTGTATATTTGCGTGCATGTGCTCGTTTGTGCTGCTGGTTGATGCAGCTTTAAGAGTTTAATCACTAATGTTTAAAAATATACACAGAAAACCATTTCCCTTTTGTCAGTGAACTTCAGTATTTTATTAATCTTCAGTATCTCACAAAATGACAAATATTTGAATATTACAATCTTGAAAAATTGATCTTTCCTATATACATTAACATGTTATCCCTAAAGGTATAATCACCCTATAATATTATTATATGATTATGCTAAACCCTCTAGAAAACAAAGCTGAGCTCTTATGTCTATAATCATAGCTCAGGGTTAGAGAAAAAACACACAAGATTATGATTATCTTGCATATGTCATATTACAGCTGCAACAGTATGCCAAGCTGGGTCAGTAGGGAAAAGACCAACACATCTTTCAGCAGCGTTACAGATACGACATGAATTCACCGATGTGCAGCGCAGGTTAACTTGAATCCATGAACCTGAATAAATGTGAAATCTAGAACAGTATCTCAAAATGAACTGAGCACCTGAAGTGATTCACATTGTTCAAACTTCACTTGGTGCATTTTCAAGTTGTGTGTGTTGAGTGTGAGTGCGAGGGATGAAATTAAACCTGATTAAAGATGAATGTGGCTGTGATTGTGTGTGGAGCGCCTGAGGTGAGAGCTGGCTGCATTCTTCGTGAGCACTCAGGCTGCAGGAGTGTGTGTCAGATCACAACAGGTGAGCAGCATTCACCACTGGAGATGGAGTGTAAATGTCACATAACTGGGCTGAAAACCCCCAGATATCACGAGACAACTCCACATTTTAGAGTTACATTTGTCTCTGCTGCTCGGCCTAATTTCCAAAATAACCCAGTATGACAAAAAGCAGTTACAGAGGAGGTGAAGACATAGCAAAATCAAAGCTGAAGTGAGACATGTTTGTTTTGGATTGAGGGAAAATAGGGGGAGCAGTGGAGGAAGGATGAGGAAGCCTGGATGTGAGTCAGGGGGAGATTCCGTGGTGAGGTAGTCGACTAATTCTTACAAAGATTAAAGAGATTACAGGCTACTACACGAAGTGATCAGTAGTGCTGCTGCACGGATCTGAAGCTGTGTGTGGACATGACCACAGGGAGAGCAGTGGTGGGTCTAGTCCGAATCCAGAGCTGGACACTGGCCTGGAGGGTTTTTCTTTTTTTTGTGTTAGCCTGTCTGTGTCCATTTCAAAGAGCTTGAAAGAAAAAACACAGGGAAAAATGTTTTGCCCACAGCCATATACCTCTTGAAGAATTCTTGGACATAAAAGCAGGTGTAATGACTGTGAAGGCTGTTAGTTTCTACTCACGCAACGGCTGTCACGCACACACACCTTCAGAGGAGGTGTGCGCCTCCGACTCACTGTGTGTGTCTTTCTTTGCATACCAGTGCTGTCAGGAGCTTGTTTTTGCTTTGTGGTGGTTTTCGTGATTTAGCTTCAGTGGAAGAATGCATGCACCTCCGGTTGTCATAAAGCTATAAAACTCTTTAAAAGCACGTCCGTAAAAATAATAAATTCATGGTGTTGAAACCAAAAAAACACTTTTAAAACGATGCTCATAGGAGTTTCTGAAGGTAGAGGGGCCAGTATCCATTACTGAACATTTATATACAGGAGGTACTTTTTATGTTGCTTTTGAAAATAAAAAATCAAACACAAAAAAACGTGTAGATAACGATGAACTTCTGCCTACAGATTACACCACATTAAAAGCTGCTTTTAAAGTGTCTGCAACACAAAAATCTCTGACCATGCTACCACCTCCTCCTGGACATAATAAATCACCTTTTTAATGTCTGTCCGCTGGTGGGCTTCTTGGATAATACTTCACACAATACTTGCCTAAACCATCTGCCAAGCAGCTCCCCCGCTGACATGTTTTTTCAGTCTTTGCCTGATAAGCACCTCAGCACTGAGGTACTTCAAGGAAGTGGGACGACAAAATAAGAATTTCCCTTCAACGATCGGTCAACTATCACATTCAATTCTCATGCCACTTCTCCAGTTGTGGAGTGTCCCTTGTAACTGCTGGCAGTAACAGGATTCTTTCGCACGTTTGATGACGTACTGTAGGAATTGAAGGAGTCATCCTGCTGTAAATGCTGCACTTCTATAAAAATGTCTGAACTGTCTGGGATTTGTTTTAAAAGAATCGTCCAGATCAAAGCAACAAAGACTGAGATATACTAGCTTTCTGTAGGGGTTCATGTAAAATCTGTCATCTGCTGCAGTCTGTGAGGTGTCTGCATGGACCTTTCTGTGAATGATCATGAGCATCCCGGAATTTGTGACCATGTGGACTTTATGCACTGCAAGCACCCTGACTGTGCATATGCCATGTTGTTTTAAAGAAAGCTTGCGCGAGGATATTCTCCATTATCCACACCCTCTTAATCCATCAAGACTTGTAATAGAAGTAGTTACTGTCGGACTTTGGGTGTGTTATGATTCGTAGATGCTTTCCATCAGTGGGGAACGAACACAGTTGGAAGTTCTACCTTCTCCAGATATCCTGTGCTGTGTTCACCACTGTACTTGGGACACCTCAGAGATGATCACTGACATGGTGTTACAAAACAGTCTGTAACTAGCTGCTATATCCTGTAAAAAGTGCAAAGTCTTTTAGAAACATCCACAGGAGCTCTTTGTTATTGTCGGGGTTCAAGGTGAGGGGGGCGATGCAGACTGACCCTACCCTACATAATGTATAATGAAGCATGAACGGAGCTTCTTGCATGCCCAATGTGTTCAAAGTCTGAATCGGTCAGCACAAAGGGATGCAAAACTAACTTTGGAAAACTTTAGAATACAGTTATTTTCACAGTTGTATGTCTGCTCGTGCCAACAAGTGAACTGAGCTTCATGTGTAAAACCACTGAAGTTCCCCTTGAATGTCTCTCTACTACCACATTCATTCTAAAACCGAAAGCTAAACCTCACCCTCACATAAATGGAATAATACGGTATGTCCACAGTAACAGAGAACAGTAGCTTGACCAGTAGGACATCAGTTAACAGGCTCCTGGCCTTGCGTGTGCCCCATCGAGCAAACCTTAATAGGATTATTATGGGCTGCAGGTCATGACACCTCACATGAATATTGCCTATGACCTAATACAAATTTACAGCATGTCCCCTTTACTGAGTTGTCTATAAGAGTTAATATGGAGCTAAAAGCAGTAGAATTGTGTCAGTACATTATCTCATCCTCCACAAAACAGCATGTGATGATGTCCGTCATGAACTATTGTGTTATCTGTTGCATGCAATATGACAATAAAACATTGTACAACTCCCTGCTGCACGCAGGGTGTAAAAGCTCCCATGTCATCAGTTTGTAGTTTTCAGTCTGCAGCACACCTCTCTGCCTGACTCGCACTTGAACGTCTGCTGAGTAACGTGCACATATGAAGTATTATGGGTTTTATATGTTACTTCAAAGCTTAGTTTCAGTATTATTAATGTTTTATTTTCCTTTTAAAAATAGGCTCTTTTAATATTAACCCACAGTTCATGTGTGATTGTTTCCAGTGCATTGTAAGGGAAAGCGCGTCACAAAATATATGATGTGGTGATGGAAAAGGTTTTTAAATCTGAAGACAAGTAAGAATCAAACTATGACATAAGTGAAAGTATAGAAGTACAAGATATACTGAAGTGAACTGCAAGTTTCCTTTTCCAAAATAAAGCACTTGTACCAGTAAATCTAGGCTACCCCAGACAAGTTTAGACACAAGTCTTTTAGTTCTCTCCACTCAGTGTGGAAATAACTGGAGGATGCTTTTTGTTTTCTTTTATTCTCTGTAATAAAAACAAATGATGGTGGTTTTCTTGTAATATGAAAGAATTGATCCAAAATAACACTCTGGTAGACATGTTGGATGAATAAACAGGTCAGCAGATGAATAGTGGTGGTTAACCAGCTCACTGCAATCTTGATTACTTTGAAAATACACTGTTGAGCACAGATAAGCAGCATAACTATCTTTAAAGATGCAAACAGTGCTCTTGAAAATCTTCAAAATACATCAAAGTTACTAGTGCATATTGTCAAGTTGCTATTACAACAAAGCTAATGCAACGTGAAACTTTATTTAAGCTCTACACAGTCCGTATCTAATGCAGAAGTTACACTTCAGGGTTTGGTGATTTAAGAATCAAACAGCAATACACTGAGGCTCTCTGGAAACATGTGGTACTGGATGTTCACTCTCCTTTGAAGTGATCTCAGGACAATTACACAGTGATAAGACTGTGGTTTATCTCCAGGCCAATGACTGGAGCAACAGGTGTTGGCACTGCTGTAGCAAACTCAGCCTTCAGGTCAAAGCAGGAGACACAATCAATAGATAGCAGCAGGGTCAGGGTGGGTCACCAAAACCAGCTCAGCAGTCTATACTGATACGTCTTTCACACGCAACCATGAACTCAACACACAAACATGTTGCAGCATCCCTGAGAAAAAAAGCCTTTTCACATAGGCTGCGTGTGTCTGCGCTCGCATGGCGGGGAGACAAAGATTTCGTGTGTGTACGGGTATGTGTGCAGGGGTGGGTGAGGGGGTTACTGGATCACCTTCCCTTCCACACCAGGCGTGAATGCCAGATTAGTAACTGAGCTAATGGCTTCCCCTCCCTCCCATCCCCACAGCCCTCCTCTGTCCTTATGCAAGCCAGTATATTTGCGCTCAGCGGCAGTAACAATAGTTGCGTGCGGAAATATCTCGGTCATCCATCTTTCTGTCACCTCTCCCTCTGCAGCCGAGCACGAAGGTGTCATAACTGAGCGTAAATAGGCAAAGCCAAGGAGGGAGGGATCATAAAGGAAAACCCCATAAGATAGCGTGTCCAAGTGGAGTCATGACCCTCACGAAGGAAAAAGCACGAAACCTGGCCAGACACGCCGTGTGAGTGAGTGAGTGTGTGTGTGGGTGAATATCTGACTCATTTTGAGTGTAATACTCCAGTGTTGAAATAGCTTAAAATAATATCTCAGTTGATGAAAATGAGCTTTCTGCTCACAAATCACATCATCCTCCTATTGTGACTAGTTACTGTGATTTTAAACAAAGAAGAACTAAAACATTCTCTATTGAATTTCAAACCTTAGACCTCTTCAATATATATCATATCTAGAAATACTATTGTGAGTGATTGTGAGCTGGCTGCACTTTGGTTATTTATTTAGTTTAAAGTCCTCTTGTGAGTTGTGAAAATAGAACAGTAGTTGAGTTAAAATGCCTCAACTTGAGTCATTACACTTAAGAGATTAAGTTGAATCAACTTGTCACGTAGATAAGACAGATTCACTTTGCTTTTACATTTTTTAAGTTTCAAGAGCCTCTCCTTCATTCAACATTAAGAACTACCAGTCACAACTCCTGAAGCTTTTATTCTTCCAAAGTCAGTACAAAGACAATCTGTGAGGCTTCTCCTGGTTTCAGTGAAGTGTAAGTGTGGGGACTGAACTCAGTGCTAACTTTTGTCAGGGAACTGATTTGTTATGATTATTACAAAAAAGAACACAACTTAATTTAACAGACTCACAGCAATTTTCCACCATTTCTGATTTCGAAAACCACAAAAAACAAGATTTCTAAGAAACTTTACCGCTCTAACAATCCATCCGAGGAAGTCTGCTAGTCTTGTTTGTTATAAACTTAACTTAATGAGTTGAGTGACCTCTCAGCTGTTCATTCATTCAGCTCATCAAGGCTCAAGTTATAAGAACTCGTCTCTAATTTCTAAAGCTGTATAACACTAAAGTTTAAAAATGATAAGTTCAGTCAACTAAAAAATGAACAAAATTCATATATTTACATCAGATAAACTAGAAAAGATGAGTTGGTTTGACTAAATTCTTTTATTTTTGATACTAAGAAACTATAAGAGCCCCCAACATGTCATCACTTTTAGAAGCTGTGATTACTTCAGAATAAAACTGTTCCTTTAGGATTCAGGGCACGTAAACTGTACATGTGCATGACAGAGAATTCACCATGCTGGACAGGTGTTTCAAAAAAAGGCTCCATCCGTCATTTGCACTTCATAAAAGTTTAGAAGATTGTGATGCCAAGTGCCAAAAAGTTTTATGGTCAGATGGAAAACTGTACGCTATTCAAAAGACAAAACATACCGTTTATTTTGAAGCATGATTCTGGCAACATTAGCCGTATGTTACGGGTGTTTTTCTTCAGTGGCAACGGCGCAGTTGGTCAGGATTGCCATAAAGGTGATGATTCTACTTTGTGTTTACAGTGGTGGTGTACTGGACTGAGTGCATTTGTTCTCCCCCTTATGTATGGTAATTTGGTGGAGAATAAATAAATAAAATTCAATTTTTTTCCCAACATGCTTAAAGACAATATATTTTTGACAAAAAGGAGAAAAAGCATTCCTCAAGTTCTGACCTCCGACCTGAAGAACTAGCCTCCCATAATGAGCAGTAGGTTAGTGCTTGGACCCCTGCTGACTGCAGGCACCATCCATCTAATGCTGCAACTGAGTAAATGAGTGCATCGGGGTCACGACCCTAATTAAGTGTCTGGTCATGGCTGCTTGCTGGCGCCATCGTAAAAAAAAGAAAAAAGTTTTCTCTCAACAAGAAGATATTCAAAGCTTTAATAATACATGAAATAGCTTACTTGTGTTTGAATCCTGCATAGAAATCTATGAACTGTGTACTGGAAAAGATAGTGCCTGTATGACACGTGTCTCATGTTTTCCCCAAAAAGCAGTGGTGTCACTGCACTGCATTGAACTGCAAGCGCAGTGTCGGTGCATAGTAGAAGTACCTATACCTATTAGTACCTATTCTATTTTATTATTATTTTTATCTTTATACTGATTACTCTATTACTTAATTTTATATCCTACTAGTGCTGTCCTTTTCCTCTTTTATTACTGTTCTGAGCTACTGTGACAACAAAATTTCCCTTGTGGATGAATAAAGTCTGTCTAAGTCTAAGTACAACCTGTGGGGAAAGATGCTTTTAAACCTTCATTTAGGGCAAAGTGTTGACGCATGTTTTAAAATCAGATTTAAATGGTGATACGATACAGTACCTGCAGTTTTTATGACTTGGTGAACATTAATGTCCATTGCAGATAAGGATCTTCCCTCATTCATTTAGATCAAGACCAGGTCTTGTTAGCCCAGAGTAACTGCTGAAGTCAAAATGGCTGCAACGTGATGAAACTTTAATGTTTATCCCTTAGTTTAACAATAAGCACCTTAAGTAAGATGGTAAAAAAGTTAAACAGCTAAAGCTAAAGTTAAGAAATCAGGTGGCTATAAATAAAACATTTTTTAAAAAATTAGGGGCAAAATGCAACCATGTGAAATTAGTACTTATTTTCTTCTGCCCTTGTGGACAAATTTACCTTTAACATCAACACTGAACCTTCATTTAAAACGTACAAACATCTTCACAGAGTAGTTCCACTAAGATAGTGGCAATAATAATTTCTTTAGTCTGTAAATGCATTACTTTCTGACAAAGTGCCAACTTCATTTGTATCTAAAACGACCACCATGAGCACATTATTGAACTGCTGTCATATTTTAACATACTATTTCAGATAAACTTGTTCTTTTGTGACACTTTTTTCTGATATTCTGTTTTACATTGCTGCCCGTTAAGCATTCTGTAATGCAGATTTGTAAAAAGTGCTCTATGAATAAAGATTATATTATTATTATTATTATTATTATTATTATTATTATTATTATTATTATTGGGGTGTCTACAGTAGACGTCCTATTTTAAGGTTGCTCCTGTTGCATCACTATGACCTTGTTATTTTTTCTACAGCATAAACACTGGATAGGCTTTGCGTTTGTTCTGGTAGCCAATCTTTCTTCTTCACTTTTTCGCTACGGGGAAATAAGATATGGATAAGCTTGGCACGCAAAACAAGTCATGCGTGAAACAAATTACCCTTTTCTGCCCCCTACACATACGTATGCTGAAACACACGCGCACACACACACACACACACACACACACACACACACACACACACACACACACACACACACACACACACGCACATCGCCCCCACCACAACCTTGTTTCTCGCTGCGGTGCAAACCAACGGGCCGTCAGGCAGCCTGTCATCTACGGGTTAATCCAGAGAGGCTGGTTTCAGTAAGGAGGTCCCACTCTGCTCCATTTTCTGGAAACCATAATGAACGTATGTTTATGTGATTATTTGTATCCTGTTGTGACATCAGTGAGAAACGCTTCTGTAAACAGCTGTTGCACAAAATCTTAGTGAGACTAAACCAGCTCTTCATTGTTTTGGACAGAAGTGGTTCCATCTTTGAGTAAAAGAATTCAGAGAATTGTTATTTAAACACAGAGGAACAGTCCGTGAGCTCAGGCCAAATTAAGCAGCACGCTTTGTTTGTTACTCACAAACTCATGCAGCATGAGCAGTGACATGCAAAGCGACTGCTTCACATGGATCCTTAAATTAATAGGGATAAAATAGTCATAAATAATGAGGAGTAAAGAGCTTGTGAAACTTTAGTGCAGCGTGCATTATGCAAGAGTTGCTGTTGTGTGTGTATGTGTGTGTGTTATGTTTATGCATTAAAATAAATCAAGATAAATAAGAAGTGATTGGCCACAGATGCAGACTCAGCAATAAGATAAACCCCAATAAAGGAGACTATATCAACATAAATCAGTCATTTTAAAACATGCACAGGTTTCGTCAGTTCTGGTACATGGACTCACTTGAGGGGCAAAAAAGTAATTTTGTTGTACCATTGCACTGAAAGTAGACACCTAATTTGTGTTTTTTTCTTCCAGTCCAGTGTGGTCAGAACTGAAAATGAATAAGGAAACAGCTCTCTGATCACTGTTTCAGCGCAACATACTGGCTTGCAGACACAGGAAAACAAGTTTGATAGCTTATTGACACTAAAAAGTTAATTCAAATGAACTACCAACAGACAGAGTGCCATTGTTGAAAAGTGCATTTTCTCAGCAAAATGTATGTCCATCCATGCTGAGAGAACCTTCAACCTTAAACGACAGCAATAAAAAGCACACCAGGCCTGACAAAGAACAAGGTCAAAAGGAAGAATAACAAGGCAGCAGCAGTGCAGGTCTGGATGCTGTGGACAAGAAACTGGGCCAACTTTTTTTCCTGCTGAGGGAAACTTCCCTCAATAGACGATCTGCGGGTTAATCATTGTGCATTGCGTGCAGACTGTGTTTGCTCGGACAGAGCCAAGGGTCGGGAGGTTGTGTACAGAAAGAGCAGAGGGAGGTATCGGTCACCCTTTTCTATCAAAACAATCATCGGCCGTTTTTTTAAGACAGCACGCAAAGTTGTGGAAAGAAAAAAGAGAAAAAAAAGTTTGCACTTATGCATTTGTGGGCCAACTGTGACTTGCCAGCTGAACCAGTTAGATGTGCTTTGTCATGCACGTCAGAAGTAGGTCTTCTAGGATACCTGTGGAAAGAAACACGAAAGTCAGCTGTGGATGGAATAGAGATTTCTTTTTATCCACACAACACGTCCTCATAGATACGTTTCAGAATGATCAGCATCAACATTTTATTAAACTATACTTTAAGCTGCTTAAGTTTTGGTCCTCTGTAAGCTGAATCCATCTACTGTCTGGTGCACATCACTGTGTAACTCAACAGTTCATGGGTTGTCACAAAGTGTCTGAATAAGTGACCAATGTTGTTTTTTTCTTCTTGAGAGGACTCTTTCTTCTCTCTATCCTCCCTGTGAGATCTGTAGTTAAAAAGTGAAATTCTCTGGAAGACAAATGGGATCACTATTTTATTACACATTAAAGGGCAAGACCACTTGTGTTCACCTTCAGCCAAAACTCACACTAGAGAAGACAGTCGGGAATTTAGTTCATCTTCAGCTGCTGAAGTAACACAGTGTGAACCAGAGAGGTTGATGGGATGATGAATGAAACAAATCTGCATACAGTTAGAGTCATATACACCAGCTCCCAGATATTCTATTTGAAATCCCACCCAAAGTATGATAAAAGCAGTTCTATCATACAGTCATTAAAACAGGGACGCTATTGTGTATGTAGACATATTTAGTAACCTCAGTGTGGGCAGGAAGTGTCTAAGGGCCCCCTCTGGTGTAGATCAAGTTTTTTTTTATCTTGTTAACGTGTTCATATGGTATTTTTTATATGGTGAACGACACATCTGTCAACACCGTAGCTGAGCCTTTCTGCCTTGAAGCTGCACTGTGCTGATGACGGTCTCAAAAACATGGTTTCAGACTTCTGCGGTTTCATATGTAACAAACCTAATACTGTCATCTTGCAGTTTTGGATCTTCTGTGTCTTTATTCTTCTTTAAAATTGGTTTAGGTTCAAATATTTATTGCTGATTTAATACAAATTTCCATTGTGTGGTGTAGACTAGTTTTACAGTGTTAAAGCAGAGGTGAGCTGGTGTGCTCGTGCTGCAGCGAGAGACAGAGTGAATGGACAGAATGGTGGAGACTTCATAGATCTGCATATTCCATAGTGTAGTCTCAAATTTAAGCCATTTTAAAGTAGGGAAATCCAAATATGTAACTTTGATACACAGATGTGAGCGATTAGGGGTTTGATCAATGACCAGTGAGAGACTTCATGCGTCAGTAGTGCTCTTCTCATGGAGCTAAGTCACTAATTGATGGAGATTGAGTTTGCCCACTCAGCTTGTGGCACAGGTTTAGAGTGTTTGTGTGTGGCCATTAAGTAGTATTAATATTTGTGATAAGCTACATATGTAGCCACAGCTGCCCTGGGGTAGACTGATGGAGGCGAGGCGGCCAGTCTGCGCCATCGGCCCCTCTGACCACCACCAACCACTCACTCTCACATTGCATCCACCCAGGCTTCCTGGTGTTCCCTCACGGTCTCCCATCCAGGTACTGACCAGACCCAACCTCACTTAGCTTCTGAGGTCTAACGGGATCGGAAATCCACAAGGCGATATGGCCATGAGTATAGTATAATAATATTGGGAAAGATGCAGAAGAACCAAAGCAAAATGCAATCTAATTTAAAAGAAAGAAAAGGAAGACACCATAATTATCACACAGAAGATTAAGGCATTGTAACAGGACAATATTCTGAACCAGCCAAAAAAAAAAAAAGTCAACCGTTATTGCAGCTTTTTTAGTGTAAATCAAAGTGTATGTTAAAGCCAGAAAATACCTGGCGTAATCTTTTGGAGGAACATCATGCATCAGGAACATCCTCTCAGCTCTTGATTCTCTCAGGAGATGACATCCACTTTTGCAGAGTCTTAACTGACTTACTCCACACTGGTAAATAAGAGCAAAACTGAAGTGCAGCACACAGTTGTTCCATGTCAGTTTTAGCCTGTTAGAATCTCTCAGCTTTGCTAAATCTGCCAGTATGCTATTAGAGGTTGTGCAACCCATTGTGTGGGGAAAGTATCCCAGAAGTGTAAAATGCTTTTCATTTAAACTACATACAGTTTTGTTTAGGGGATGCAGCATTTTCCTGAAGTGTACTGACAGTTTTTTTCTTTAGCGGTTTCCTTTTTGTGTGTTTTTGTGTCACTAACAATCGAGCAGGCCTGCATAGCAATTTTGGTGCAAAGTGTCTAAACCCTTGTGCCATCCACATGCTGTTAGCAAACTTAGCCTCGATCATAAACTGCTTATAAAACCCATTGGTTTGTGGGTTACTGTTTTGAACTCTTAAGTATGGCATTTTGGCAGTTACCATCATGTTTTTTGAATTCTGACATGATAAGTGGTCCGTGGAGTTAACTGAGAACATGAGGACACTGTACACTGTCCTGCTTTATTGTCTATTTGACTCTAAATCTGCCCATGATTTACTAAATGATGATCAAGCTGGATTAAATGAGATTCTAAAATAGAGTTTGAGACCATAAACTCATTAGAAAAATGCTTACTGAGGTAACAAACAAAGTAAAAAGTAAGATCTTTTCCCCAACACTCTGTACAATTCAATTTGTTTTTGCAACCAGAGAAGTCGCCCCCTGCTGCCCTTTACAAAGAATGCAGCTTCAAGTCACTTTTGCTTTGGCTTCACATTTCAGACCTAGAAAGGTCTTTAATATATTGACGGTCTGTTGTCTGGATTAGCAGTACATGACACATTTGGCATGGGCTTTTGTCTCTGTAGTTTGGAGAGCCGCACCCAAATAGACCTTTCTAAAACGACAACAGCACAACAATTAATTTTAATTTCATTGTAGAACCAGGAGATGCTCAGCAACAACATTGTTTTATTCCACTTAAGGCGATAATACCAGGAAGGAAGAGGAAGTTTGAATATCTTTTATCACCTATGATAATTTACATGTAGGAACGATTAGATTTTAACTCATTACGGTACTCACGACATGGCCAAATTTAATCTGCACCACCACCAAGCTGTTGTTCCCGCCATAATGCTTGGGCTGCTTACGTGCAACTCTGCACAATAATAAAGAAAGAAGGTTTTCTCAGGTTAGGAGGAACTGATCTTTACTCCCCTCTATGTTTCCAAACTGTCACTATGTAATGATGAACAAATCATTTATGGAGATGGGAGAAGCCTACTGATATATCAATAAGTGTTACAAACCACAAACAAACAATTGAGATATCGACTGATAATGTTTGATAATGGGTTTTTCCAAAGTCCACCCGTTTCCATGTGGACCACAGGTGAACCACAGAGCTACCAAAAGTGTACGGCCACATCCTTTGCACATTGTACTTTGTTTGCTTGGCTGTGGTTTACACTTTAATCCTTGAAACAACATTTTTATCTAGTGGTACCACCAGTTACATCTATAGAACACAAGTGCCCACATGTACATTGTGTATTAGAGTGCAAAGTTTTTTTTCTTGTACTACTTTTTTTGGCCGATGAATCACATCTAAGTTTCTGCAGCTCTCAGTCTATTAATAGTTGAATGTTCCATCAGCGTGACCCAAACTTTTCCCTAACTTGCTACAGATTATTGCCTTTTCACAGTGTGGTTTATTTCTGAGGTGACAAACACTTACAGTGAAGAACTCAACATGGAAAACTGCACAGTTATTACCAATTTATACAGCTCCTCTGTCTTTTGCTTTCAAGAAAATTAGGGAGTGTTAAACATTCAGACAGAATGATCAGCAGAGATGAATAATACCCTCGCGTGAGGAAGCTCTCGTTATGCAGGTACACGTGTAGCACCGAGGCTATTGTGTGCCAAGCTTTATCTCCTTAATCAGTTCTGTTCTCTTTGCCACCGGTTAATCATTTGTGCATGCCAGAGTTCAGACACATTGGATTCATTACACGCAGTGGGAGAACAGAGGCAGGATGACGACACCGTGGCTGATAGTGCTGACTTAGCTGCTGGACAGTGGTGTGAATTACACAGCCACCAGCCCTGCTTTGTGCAAGTGGGAATAGATTTAATCGTGTGCATTGTGAAGCACTCCAACATCTGATCCCTCTGTGCCTCAACATGCTCTTTTCTGCAACACACTGATTGACAAGGAGGCAGTGACAAGAAATGTAGGAGGGCTGACACATCTGGCTGCTAGCCTTGTGTGTGTTGAGTGTGCATGCAGATGTTTGTGTGTGTGGCTGGGTCTGCATCAACATTCACTCTTATTTTGAAGTTATTTGCGGAAAAAAAACACACACTTCTATTATGCAATCTAGGAATAGACAGGTGAAAAGTGAAGAAGTGCGTTGTCAGTGCCGGCTGCTGTGTGCCGTGCTGGCATGTGTGATAAATGAGGGCAGTAATCCAACAGCTTGTTAGCTCGCAGGCCTCACACAGCAGGAGATTAAAGATGGTGATCATGATACAGGGATGTTAAAGAGGCACGACAGAAACTACTGCTGGAACTGCCACACCTGGCTTATGTATATATTACAATGCCTGTGAGCACGTGTGCATGTTCACTGCTGCAGGTATGTGTGGAGTTATAGATGCGTGTCAGCGGCAGACATGAATGTGTGTGAGAACAACAGAGGAGAGTCTACTTGTTTGTTGCCAATGGGTGTAACCTGGCTTAAATAAATTTTGATCCCTGCAGGGCTGTACAGCTTGTCATCCACCCACCTCTGGGCTGGGAGCATCTCGTAAACAGCACAATAAAAACCTCAGCTCTCTAGTCACCATGTAAACCTCCAGTCTTGCAGGCTTCAAAAAAAGAGAAAAGAACAGATATAACACTATCCACTTCTGTTGTCCATCCACAGACCTAAACCTGCAGCCCAAACTATATTTGAGGATAGAATTTGGATTGGGGACAAAAAGAATATCTCTCAAGTAAATGCAAATGAGGTCCTGTCACATGTGGCAACAAGACAGAGTGTTCACACAGTCTGCCCTCCAGTGCCACATCAAATGAGGTTGGAAATAGATCTGCCAACAGCCCATTACCCTGCGTGTCGGGTGAGAAATTAATCTGATTTGATCTCAAGCCAGTTCTCAGATTCCCAAATGTAATTTATGAGCAATCATAACTGTAGTAGTTTCGGGAATGGTGTTTATTTGTCCTGCACAAGATCATTCAAGAAACTTAGGTTACAAAATCCCTTGCTGTGTTAAAATAGTACAGGCTACTGTCTAAATTAGTACATGTAGTTCTGAGATTGCAAAGACCAGGCTGTCATTTGTGTCTTGCTGTTTTCTGATTATACTAATGAAGTGGATTGAATATCAGTTTAAGTCTTACGTGACATTTAATGTAACAAATAAACAATAAACCTTTTGTTGAAAATTCAGCAGCTGACCCAGTACAGACATCAGCACAAAAGGTGAATCTGTAGCTGCTTTGGATAAGAGGATAAGTAAAAAAGACATCCATTGGTGTGCAATATTTTAATATTGAAAAGTCACTGTTTTATGGGTAAACAGTGAACTGCTTCTTCTTAATATTACACTGCCCTTACTAATATTCACTTAATAGCCATGCCAAAGCTGTGACACCACCATGCTGAGTGCAGGACAAATGTGGGAAAACCTTAAACAATACATCACAATCTAGGATCATAGTGTCTGCGTGCGAATGGGGAAAATTATTTACCGCACGTAGCTATAATTCACACATGATTCAGCCTCTAAATCTGACTTGCGGTCTCACGCTGTGTCATCACACAGTGACACAACCTGATCCATCGTGTAAAAGGCCACAGGTCAGGCAATGACACAGGATCTTCAGTAAAGGATGAGAGCAGTGAGCTGACAGTTGGCATTACACAATAATGGATGAGTTTACAGTACAGCTATATTAAGATGCAAGATTCACTGGGTTGTTTAATTATGTCATTAGGTGGATGTTTTCTCCATTAAAGGAATGTTTTTGACATTTTGAGAAATATGCTAATCTCCAGTGTGATATGAGCAGTGTCAAAGTGCATTGCCTGTTTAAGAGTTCAGTAAAATGCTTCCTGGTGTTGGTGAAAATGTGTGTAGTTACAAGACGCCTTCCAGTTCTAAACCAAGAATTCTCACAACGCCATTTCCTTCACTCCCAGTGACCAAGGTAAGTCTTTCCTAGTCACTAATTAAGTCAGTAATATGGCACTACAGCAAAAGCAGCATTCCGGAATATCTTATTGTTCTTATCATGTGCTGCAGCTGGTCCATTTAATTCTTAAGGGAGCCAGTTTGCATCTTATCGTGCTGGCAGTGGAGAGAAATAAGTTTGGAAAAAAAGAAAATTACTCGCAGGTTGTCTTGGGTCAGCGTGTGTGTTTGCGGGAACATGAGTTTGCTAAAATAAGGAAGAAGAACAGGAGTGTGACTTTATGCACTGGTTTTAGCTTAACATCAGACTCAGCAGACTAAACTCAAGGCTGGCATGGCTCACCAAGCAGACACGCAGTAAACAATACAAAACTGAATTGAATCCATCTAGCCAGCAGTTTGGCAGCTAAAAGTCATGGGCAAAAACTTTGTATATAAGTAATATTCACTGATGAATGATCTGTATATTGTTTATCAAGAGTTAAAACCAGCCTATTGAAATTGTCAGCAAACAGCAAGACAGCTTACTTTTTATACAGTGTCACTCTGGATCTTCCACCATTTATCGGAATTGTGAAAGGACATTTCCAGCCGTCAACATTCATTTAGTGACATGGTAAGTATTCTGAGTGATGGTAAATGCTATTTCTGACAAATAAAATACCATTCAGAATATGAAAAGTGGCAACAAGTAAAAAGAGCTACACTTCAGTGTTTTTTACACATTGTTACCTTTGGAAAGAGTAAAAACAAAGTGTTTCCAGTCTTTATGCTGATGTTAAGCTAAGCTTACATTATAACTTCATATTTGCCTTACAGGCATAGAGAGTGGTATCAAGCTTGCCTTCTAACTGAATATTGAACTGTTCCTTCAAATGATAATTTTGTTTTTGCCATGCTCATAGATGACTGGAACTGCTGTGGACAGTACAGTGTTGTTGGCTTGTAGAAATGGTGGCCAAAAAACAAGGAAAAAATGTTGCTGATTTAGTATTGCAGCACATAATGCATGTACAAATAGCTTGGAAGACATAAACATTTGTAAGTAAGTTGTCTTTTAACACACAAGATAACTGTGGTTACAACACAAAATAACTACAAAATCTTTGCATGTAAATCTGTGCAGTGTGTATGAAGAGGGCAGTAAAGAATGCAATAAAGAGCAAAGATATTTATCCATGGGTGTGGTGCCAACTATGTCCTTGCTAAGTATACGCCTCGGTTTCTTGTACACAATAGCAAATGAGTAAATGTAAAAGTATGCCATTCTGCATTCCATCCCAAACAGCATGACGCATACATTTGCTTTCGAGCAATTGGTATATCTGGTCCAGACTTGCACATAGTTCTTTCATGTTAGGGACAATATTATATGAGGAAGGAGGTGGAAGTGGCTGCAACCACGATTTAGTTAAATGCTAATCTGGTTTAGAGACTAATGATTTAGCAAATACAGATGGCAGAGATAGACCTAGAATGATGCACAACATATTATCTCTGTGGTCTGTCTCATGTAATACCATATGAGACTTAATAAAATATACGACACTGAAGTATCTGCTGAACACAGAGAACCATACTGCAATGCCAGTCCGTTTTTTCATTCCAAATCAATGTCATTAAACTCAAGGCTCCACAGTGAGCACATAAACAGTCTTGGAAACACTCCCATGCTCAGATGAATGAAACCTTTTTGTGAATGACAGCGGACTCTTGAGAAGGGAGTCTGTGTCTTCCAAACTGAGGGTAAGTTGCTGTTGCAGCTGATGCTTCTTCACCATGCGCTACATCCCAAGACTAGATGAGGTCCAGTCAATAGCTCATACCAGTGTTTCTGTTTGTGTGGGCGAGGTGAGCTAAGAGCTGCAGTCCACGGAGCCGACAGCTGTTTTTGCTGGGAAACTATATGGCTCTGAGTTACAACTAACTTTGATGGGGAAGCTGGTCCAGGAGGCAAAAAGAGTCAAGCACTTTGGGAGTTTTGGATTCCAGCAACAGAGAAAGTGAAGGGCCTGAAAGCAGTCGGTAACAAGCATGAAGCAAGAAGAGCAGTTTGACATAGCGCAAAGAATTGCAGAGGAGGAGAATAATAAATCTATAGCAGCTTCAAAGGATGCAACAGCAAGCATGGCCAACACACCAGCAGCACAGACTGTGGCTATTGTGAAGATAAAGTCAACTAGTCTGTCCAAGTTTCATTGTTGCAAAGAAACGTTGCAAAGAACTGTTTTGATGGTTTCTTTAAGTGCAAGAACACATCTTGGGAAAAACTGGAGCAGCTAGAAGTAACTGAGGAATTAGAAAGAAAATGTGCTTCCATGAAAAAAAGAGTGTCCTTATAAAGATCTTTTTTTTTGTTCATTTTTCGGCTTTATTTGCTCATTGTCATAGGAAATAAGATTTATCCAGTAATTTGTTGCACTAAACATCCCTTATCTCCTCCAGAAAGCCTTACAGTGACGACTTCCATCCACAGTAACAGCTATAATGGTTATGCAGTGACTTTGTGTGGTTATAGCTGCAGGGGAGGAGAGAGGTGAGATAAAGGAAATCACCGTCATATTCAAAAAGCAAAGGCAATCAAAATAGGCAATGATCCCTGTTCAGTGGTGATGGATGCAGTGGTGGAAGAAGTAGATCCTTTGCTTAAGTGAAAGTTCAAACACAACAATGTAAAAATACTCTATTACAAAATGTTGTTTTTTGAGTTTTTTTCCTAATCTTTAATTTTAGTTACAACTGAAATGAAACCATGTCAGTGAGACCAAGTATAGAGGGAAAAATCATGGTTTGGTAGAGTTGTTAACAACTCATAGACACCCAAAATGTTACACACTGCTTTTTATAAGAAGCCACAGTCACTGGTTTAATCTGTAACAATATGATGTATTTTTAAAGCTTGTTATATTATACATCGTGTAAAGTAAATAAAAGAAAGTACAATATTTCCCTCTGAAATGTAGTGAAGGAAGTGCAGGAGAAAGAAGCATTAAACGTACAAGAACCTAAAATTGTACTTTAATATAGTACCTGAGGAAATTTGCTGGCTTACTCTTCACCTCTGTAAAATAACCCTTGAAGAATCTAGTTATGCAATGAGTTGTTCTTGTCTTTGTTTTCCTTGTATTCTGTGATGGCAAAACCATAATCAGCTGGTAAAGAACAGCAGTGATGGAAGTCAAAATAGGTAGACTGGTTTCAATACTGTTGCACTGTCATGGATGACACATATTTGAAATTTCACATAGATGCTGTGGAGCAGTCGCCTTTGATGGTGGGCCTCAATGACAATAGATGACACAAAATAAAATAATAATTAAAAACAACAACAACTGAATGGTCACATGGAAAAAATGTTAAGGCTAGTCTGGGAACCCAGAACAGGATGATGGTATTTAGCAGCTGCTGGCCTGACTTCCCTCAGCCGTCTCCACTCCTGCAATCAAATGCGCATAAGACAGAAACAAAGAGAGGCAGAGAGACTGTCAGCTAAGAGGCAGTGCTGGTAGAGCTTGAGGCTCAGAGAAAACGTGAGCACACCTATGCAAATACTTAAAATCTTCAAATAATTACAGTTTGAATCAGGGACTCCAGATTAGGTGCCAGTGACTAGAACCTCTTTAGGGAGTGAGAAGTGTGGGTGCTTCTTATTTAAATCCATTTAGGGTCTGGTGTTGCTAGGCAGGTGTGTCATGTCATTATGTCCAGGACTATCCGCCCCAGCAAACTCAGCCTCGGAGCTGACTGTTTGATGCATAAAGAACTTTTGGTATCAGATTGCACAATTTTGTCCTGCATGGGGGTGTGCCAGGAAAAATCCTTTGCTGTCCAAAGATCATATTAGTGCCAAACTACAATTTGGCAGTGAACACAGCGGCTCTGGACAGATGAATCAGGAAAAAGAGATGTTTGACCACAGCAACAGTAGACTCAAAGACAGCTTTTATCATATCATATGTCATATTGTATCGTATCATATCATATCATATCATATCATATCATATCATATCATATCATATCATATCATATCATATCATATCATATCATATTATATAATATGATGTCATAGCATATCATATATCATATGATGTCATATCATATCATGTCAGATCAGCATCATAGCTGGAAAACAATGTGAGCTCATCTGCCAAAGAAGTTAAAGTTGACTTACTTTTCCCATGACTGTGTAAGAGGACGCATAAAATCAGTTAGGTGCGCCTATAGCAGTGTAACCACGAGTGTAGATCATCACATGGACATGTTACAAGTTTGACAATCAACTTGTCCAAATACTTTTTGCTGGTGTTTATTACAGCATATTCATTTAGTCTCAAGTGATGGCCTCATTTTGGAGCTTTTATTGAGTCTTTTTTTTAATGGATTTGATGGAGGTGGGAGTACAGCAGGCAGGACTAAACCCAGAAATTGCACATTTAGAAAAAGCAACTACAAGGCACTTGGCTGAATGAGCATTGTGTATTTAATTTTGTTGTCATACTGCAAAAGTATTGTGTGCAAAGCAGGCAAATATGTGACATCCATTACAGTATAACATCTAAATCAGTCTGCTTCTTTTGATCTTCATCACTGCTATCTTTCACCCACTGACTATGGTTTTGCCACTATAAAAAAAATCAACAAAACAAAGACAAAAACAACTCATTGCATGTCCTGTTTCATCAAGGGCAACAAATTCTTTTGCATAGATGAAAAGTAACTAATCTTACTCAAGTTCTGTGCTGTATTGAGGTACTTGTGCTTTACTTGAGTCTCTCAATTTTATACTACTTTCTCCTTCCACTCCACTACATTTAGGAATTTCTGAAAGAAAAACTTCAACTCAGTTTAATTTATTTGAAGATGCCTTGGTCTTGGTTGTCCTTTTCAGGAGATTTTGCTCTGAAAAACATTGCTCAGAGAAAAACCAAGCAACACACACCCCTCCACCAAGAGACTAATTCAATGCTGGTCTTCATTTCAGAGATTTAATTCCTGATGTGCATTTCAAAGTTGAGAAATTTTCTAATGCAAATGATATACATTAAGGCTCAAACTATCAGCAGTTGGCTGCTTCTCTCCAAAAAAAAAAAAATCAATATTACTGTGAATCTTCAGTAAACAGGTGCATGTATGAGTTATCAGTGAGTGAATGAGTGTGTTCGGTTCACTGTTATGCAACACAGAAATGTGCATATGAATGTGACTTTTATCACAACAACTGAAAGCAGAGCCAGAATAAATCACCTGCTCCTGTTTATTAACAAACTTTCATGACCTAGCGGGCACTGCTCTGCTGTTACCTTTACTATTATAAACAAGGTAGGCACGCTCTGTGTATATCTGTGTGTGTGTGTGTGTGTGTGTGTGTGTGTGTGTGTGTGTGTGTGTGTGTGTGTGTGTGTGCGTGTGCGCGTGTGTCAGAGGTGAAAGAAGCATTCAGACCTTTTACTGTAGTAAAGATGCAGAATCTTAATTGAAATATCTCACACTGTAGATCTTAAAATACAAAAGCAAAAGTGTTCATTACAAACTAAACACACTCTGTCACTGTTCTATTTGTATATGTTGGATTATTATGTCTGGTGCATGAACATGTAAACATTTAAATATTGCAGCTGACTAAGGCAGAGCTGATATTTATTGTATTCACTGCCAGATAGCTCAATTAACTGTAGAGTAATTCTTCGCGTTTATATCTAAATACCTGTTAGGTTTTTAAAGTCTGGATCTGCTGCAAAATAAATGCAGATAAATGTAGTGGAGTAAATAGTACAATATTAATTATAACTTCTAAAGTACAGGTACCTTAGAATCATAAATAGAGTATCTGAGTAAATGTACTTTGTCACTTTACACCATCATGTTGGTGCAAATTCATAATGTGGTAGAGAGATACAGTCATAATATTTGGCCTGATAAGCACAAGAATGAATGAATGAAAGAAAGAAAGAAAGAAAGACAGAAAGAAAGAAAGAAAGAAAGAAAGAAAGAAAGAAAGAAAGAAAGAAAGAAAGAAATCATCAAAATCATCAGTCTTGAAACAACCTCTTTGGTGGTGCTGAACTAAAACCAGAAAAGCACTGGCAGCCTGGGTTTGCTTTCATTAGCTGAATATAATTTCATGAGTCAGGAGCTGCATGGCTCATACTGCAGAGGAAAAATGCCACTGTGCCTTCAGGATGAATCCATCAAAGAGGTGCGATGAAACGCCATCGCAGCCTGTTGATGTTGCCCGATTTCTATGATGGCCTGTAAATCAAAGCTCCTTTTTAACTGCCTGTCAAGTTTCCTGCCTTATTCCCTCCCTGACAGGTTGTGTTCCTTCCTCAGTCTGCACACCTGTTGAGGACAGTACATTAGCTCTCATGTACTCATAGCAGCAAAGTGTACATGTCATGCACTCACACCAAGATAAGAGAACTGTGACTTTTAGCCTGGGCAAATATTTCTCGAAAATAATACACATTTTTTTGTCATGTAATCCAAAATTAGGCAATCATTTGAACCAAATATTTTTTAACCTACAAACAGTATCCTCAGTGACTGCTAAGGGCTGCGTTAAGGTAATTAAAGTAATAATGATATTTTTGAAGTATAAATATGTGGAAGTTTAAGTTATTTTGACTTATATTGTGATAAAACCTCTTAGCCAAATCCTATTGTACTCTCCAGTAAATGGAACTTGCTCAGGTGTCATCATGTGACCTAAGGACAGGGCTTGGGTCATGCTATAACAGGTGGTCTTTTATGATGAGGAACTGTAACCCCTGACTCTGTGCAAACATGATCTCTGGCATCGGATGTGAGCGCCTTTTTAATCTTTCCCCATACTTCCCCTGGCTCCTGGTCAATGACTTTGACCCCTTCCTGTAAATACTGGGTTTAGAGACAGCTGCTTTCATCATTTTCCAGTCCTTGCTCTGATATAATACCCCACCTCTACTGTAATCGTGTTAACCAGTTTGTGCTTGGTGTTGACTCATTACACCTGGAAAATTCTGACTAGTTTCAGTGTAAACTCCTGTCAAAGTCACATATGTTTAGACTGCTGCTGAAGCAAATCCAAACATCCATTTAGTGTTTTTATTAGCCGGTCATGGGGAAAGCTGAGTTGGCTCTTACATATTTGTTTTTCTTGCACTGATTGTGAAACAAAAAGAATAAAAAATTCCACATCTACTCATACTACTGTGTGTGACAACGTCGAGGTAGACCTGTGTGTTGTTCTTTTGAGTGTTCTATTTCCGACTTTCTCATTGTTGTTAATGTGTAACCTGTTAAAATAGTGGAAGAAAACAGCTTGACAGCACAACTGAGCACCTTTTAAAATTTCTACATCTCTCCCAAATGGTATTTTAATTATTGTGTCAGTGAAGTATAGCTGATGACAGATGAAACAAGATAAATTCACTGGAGCAGTGCTTAGATTAAACAGATATCAAGTCTCTGCCTGTTGATTTTCACAGAAAAACTATTGCCTGCAAGGAAAAAAATACAATCAGCAACCTTTAACAGTATTGCATGCTATGCGAGAGGTTCAGCAGAGTTTAGCAAATACAAATGGGAAAAAATGAAAGAGAAAGTGACACATCCAAGCCAGTGTTAGTGTAAATCTGTGGACACCTGCTGCTGGATAACTATCTGCTCAAAAAAAGTCAGGCTCTGGTCTCAGTGCCACTCTGCAGCCAGTTCCAGGCAGCTGCTGTCTAAGCAAGACCTTTGTTATGGTGGGCGTCATTTCGTAATGCTACTGGTGTCTGCACACTGTTTGCCAAGCTCTAATTGAATTATCAGCCTGTTTTCCGAAGCAGGCCACTTGGAAATTCCATCATTATAGATACCACTATCATGCCATGGAGTCCAGTCCACCAAGGCCAAAAACAACATGTTGCGTGCATGCGTCTATATTTGTGTGTCTGTACCAGCGTTAGCACGGTAAGTGGCCTTGCATTTATTAGTCTTGGCAATCAAAGTGATTTGCAGTGAGACTGAACGCTCCAGGTAGTCTTTTGCCCACATGAGTGCCATCGGTTGATTTATTGGTTCGTTGGCATGCCATCAAAGCCATCCATCTGTGGATTGGCACAAAATTATCAACAAGTTCTCACCATAATACATCAAATAAAGGGAAGCAGACATAAGAGATTAACTGCCACTGCAAAGCTGCAGCAACCCTTTTGACAGGAGATGTTACAACTTGCACTTGTTTGAAGAATTCGAAGACTGCAGGAACACACGTCATTAAACCAATATTATTATTTTCTTAAATCATAAAACGAGCCAAGTAAAATGTGGAAATTATGTTGCTGACAGGGAAGTGATTGACAGGGGAACTTTGTGAAAAGAGTGGCAGCTGTGAGAACAGCCAGACTCCAAACATTAATCAGAGTTCATGCATATAAACATGGGTGGCGCTATAAAGTAGGCCAGTAGACGTTATGATGAGCTGAAGTGGAAACGCTGCAAGTTGTCATGTCATGACTAATTTAGCAAATACTCATATTCGTATTTTGCCCAAAGCAAATTTGAATGTTTTGCTGTATCTAAGCCACACAAGTAAACAATCAACAGTCTTTGAAGCAAGCATGTTATCAGAGTTTAGACAGGCAATGTGGAACTGGTTTTTGCATAACACCTGAAGCATCAATACAGCACCTTTATGATTATAATATGTGTCTAGATCACTCTAACCTAGGTAGACCAGGACTCAATACAAGTATTCCTCAAAGCACGACCCTCCTAATTAAATAAATATAATTATTGTAATAATAGGATTAGGGTTATTGTTATTACAGGCTTCCTGTTCCCACAGTGTCATAACAGCTTATGGGTCATGAGCCAGAACATTGTCCTGTTGTGCAGTGCTGTTGCCATACAGGGTATGCTTGGGCTCAGCCCTATGTTCCCACATTTTTAAGATTTTTTTTTCACTGAAAATTTTGAAAATTAGGCCCTATGTTCCCACATGTCTCACATTTCTAAAACCCTGTTTACATGAAGGAAAAACACACATATTTCCGCGTGGTTCGTCACTCCACAGAAACCCCATGTTGGATTACTGGTGTTGAGCTTGAGAGAGTTTGGAAGGTAGCTCTTTCCTTCAAATCACCAGCAGCGGGATTGAGTGGAAAATTATGATCTTGACAGTATGGTACATTTTTTTACCCAAATCAGTCAGTTTGCTCCTCTCTGAGCTGTCAGCAAAATGCAACTCTAAATGCATGCCAAACACAGAGCCTGACAAACATCACAGGTGCTTATTCCTGCTGTGCCAGAACAAAATCATTCAAAGGCAGTGTGAGCTTACAAGCAAGTTTTCTTGTTGGGATAATAAACATTTTTCATACATTACTTTAGTTTGAACAACATCTCCGACAGTTCATGTTATTTTCTGCAAACAGAAACCTGTCATTATGCATCTGTATGGTGCAATGTGGTGATTTATTTTTAAAAGATTGATTTATCCAGTTTTCTTTTAAAATCTGCATTAAATGTTATTTGTGGCCACTTGGCACACAGCACAGAAAGCTTACAGGTGTATCATCTTAGAAAGTTGATACAGCAACATGCTAGCACACTATTGCCTGTTTAGACCACACCAGACACAGAACAAAATTAGCATTATTGTGGAGCTTTAGTCTTGAACAAGATGAATATGTGTCCAATATACTGGTCCACTTTGCTTTTTGTACTGTTTTTAGTGTGGACGACTCCTGAGGGAAATATCTGACTAGCTAGCTCTTAATTTTGTGTGTCGGCTGTTAGGGAACTATGAGTTTATGACTGGTTTTTGGTGGTCTTGCATATCCAGACCTGCCTCCACAGTGCTGTGTCAACGATAAAGAATGATCTGACTGCAGATCACTACCATTCTGGCAAAAATGGAAATAATGCATGGACGGTGCTAAAGGCAGAATGCAGCATTGATGCCCCTGCAAAACAGAGATGGAATGAATTATTTGTGTGGAGCATCTGAATGCATGGAGATGAGTCCTGTCCCTAAGATGGCTAATTGGTGGCCAATTAAAAAAAATGTTGTTGTTTTTTCCCATACCAGTGGAAATGTCAGGCTTATACATGAAGTTTGCATCCAGTGAGTTCGGTTACCTGCGGCTGAGAAGAGATTCCTGCTGCATCTGGAAAAATGCTGGTGAGGATGAACCAAAACAGTAAAACCAAAACAAGAAGCTGAATAACAATAAAAATGTGAAAAAGCTGAGTGGAACAGCGGAAACTCTTTGTGGGTCTGTATTTGTGAGCAACACCTTTCACATAGTACACCTTTAAGAACAGGCAGCGGTTCATGGGTTTATGTCAGCATTTCTTTATCCAGGGAACGTGTATATGTAATTATGGATTTATGTTTTTACCAGATTTCGACCATGTTGAAATACCTGCTGTGCTAACACTGCTATGTATGGAGGCTGATCAGTGCAAAGATGCATCTGCCATGGTAAGATGTTCCACACAGTCAGTCTGTGGCATATATGTTTACACCTGTCATTGAGAATTTGTGTGCCTCTGAGCATGTGGGGGGGGGAGGCATGTCGTAAAAGTGCTGCTGCCACAGGCCAGATCAGGAGGTTGACTGAAAAGATGAAGCTCTTGTCCTCACGCAAGGCAACTCTGCAACCGAAGGCAACACTCTTTTTTCCCCCAAAAGACAAGGGAGCTGTGGACTTGCTCATCCGGTTTTTCACACTCTTGGCTCTGCTACGTGCATGCAAACAGCTTGTAAATGACAGAGGAAGCCAAGGTGTATAGAGACCAAGTGCCTCGGGCCAGGGGAGTTTACACAGCGTGCTGCCATTAATCCGCCCTCTCAGATTTTTCTATCCAATTTTGCCATAATGATTCCAATCGAGGGCAACTTTCCTGTGAAGTTCAGTAAAAGCTTTTGGCAGCTCTGTGATATGCATTCCTGAAGGATGTCATATTGCTTCTGTGTTGAATGTGCCAAAAGACGCTACAGTGGAGAATTAAATCATGCATGTCGGTTTCACATTGTAAATAAATCATACTTTTGTAACTGTGCAAAAATGTGGAAATCAATTCCTCTTTTAAACATTTATTACATGTAAAGTTGTTTATTTGTAGACTGTGGTTCTGTGAGCCTGAATGTTTGCTGCAGAGGAAGAAATTCTAAAACACAGCAGAACCAATTATAGTATGCAGATAATGTCTTCTGATAAAACGTCAGAAGGACCACTGTTCTAGTGTCAGGTCTTGATTAGGGGATCACTGCTTCTGTTAGAGGCCCATGGAGCGGCTCCTTAAACAGACACCTGCATGACTACAGATAATACATACTGATCATGGGATTGGTGGCATGCTTTTGACACAGCTAATAGGTCCATTACTCATCAGACAAGCTCAGATTCTCAGGCCTCTTAGCAGCTCCATTATGAACAGAATGACAGAAGTCGGTCTACAATCGGAAGAGGGTGTGCCCAGAGACAAGGACTGGAAGAGGAACAGGCTTCGGAGAGTAAACTAGGTGCTTAGTACTCAGCCTCAGGCACGTAACGCAGATTTAAGAATGAGTTAGCGTGTCAAGATAGCGTGTCTCGCAGCAGACCACGCCTGCACCTGTCAGGTGTTCTGAGGCATGGCTGGGTTTCGTGAGGGAGATATGTGTGAGTGGCTGCATGCTACATGTGTGCCTTCCAACTCTTCTTGTTGCACGCAGCTGAATACCACAGTGATGATAGACACCTGTGATTTAGCCGTACCTGCAATCCCTGCAGATCCCTGGAAACACCTAAATATTTACTGAGAAGTGCAGCGCTTCACCTGCTGGGCCATAAAACGTCCTCAGCCTTTTTTTAAAATTTGGTTATATAAACTGTACGACCTGTGTCACTGCCAGCTATCCCAATAAACTGCTCATGTTGGTTTGATTCATGGACTCTGACTGACTTTGTTCCAACTTGCACTGTGATTGAGAAATGTTACATTTCGTTGGTCACAGATTTCCTGTAATCTATGTTTCAAGCGGAAACTGATCCTGTCGATGACATGTAGAGAACTGTTTGGCCCCAGATGTCCCCAATAAATACTCCTAACTGTTCAGAATATAATTCCTATCAAGCCCCAACATTGTGGGTTTGCAAACCAACAGAAGAACCCAAGAACGAAATAAGCATTGAAAAAAATCATATCCATAACCAATTTCCTATTTACACATCCATCCAACTTTTAACATTTGCATGTATTTGGAGCCAAATACAAAGATAGTGTGGTTTGACTGAGTTTGATAAAGGTGCGGACACAGAAAACAGTAAAATCGTGGGTTCGCAAACTAAAACAATGAGCTGAAAGACAACTTAAGCTGTGTAAAGCTGAGGGGAATCGCAAAGTTGGGAGATAATTCTCTGTGGGGTTGCCAAAATATGCAACCCCACTCATATTACACTAATCATTTGAGTTGCTGTAAACACAGAAAATCTTGATGGGTGCAGCTTTAAAGTTGTCATCCCATGCCAGAGGAGTCTACACACATGACACGGGTACAAGATGTTACTGAGGTAACACCAGCTTTCTCTGGAAGGAGCACTTACTTGCTGCTGTTTGTGCTTGCATCTTACGTTTTATGTTGCCATGTGGCAGGAGGTCCTGGGTTTGACCTGACTTAAGCTCAGTGATTCTTTGCACAGACTGTCAAACTCGCTGATCTTCAGAAAAGCACAATCTAATTTTCCCGCTGTCCTGATTATCTGACTTATGTGTATCAGACTTCTGATGATCTGTGACCTGCGGTGGATGGTGTTTGTGCACGCATGCTGTTCCCTAAAAATATCAGTTTCCTTTTATCTGCGACATCAGTGCATGCCTCTTCTTTCTGTCACTCGGTGCTTTCTTCTAAGTGACAAAGAAAAGATGAGTGATAAATGTGCCGATATGTTGACTTTCTACTGGAGCCTGCATCAAATAAATCAGAAGCTATTTTTATACTTTTGTGAAGGAAGCTTACCTATGCTGCTGTCACTATGAACAGACTGTACTTTTTTTTTCTTAAAACTACTGTGAAAAGTTATGAAACAGCTCAGGTTCCTCCTCACGAAATGAATGCACTTACCATAATACCGGATCACAAAAATGAAACAAGAAGTGTAAGAAAGTTTCAGGAAGCCTGCATAAAAATGATACCTATAAAAGTCCCTGATGTCATTGGGAAAGTTTATATCAGTATCGAATACCTTCTGGGTGAAATTAATCAAGTGACTGGCTGTTAACTAGAAAAGGGCCAAACTATTCTGATAGTTCTGGCTGCTCCCTCACCTCTGTTTTCTTTAGAGAACTACTGTGCATCCTCCAAAAGCCTCCACAAAGGCTGTGGTGTATATGTTTTTAAGCCTGCTTACTTTGCATTACACATTCTGATACCATTAGCATTAACAAATTTTTTTTAAATAATTGTTTTCGAAGCAATTTGATGGTTTTATTAGATAACAGACAGTAGAGATGTGAAAGGAAATGTGGGAAGAAAGAGATGGGAAATGGCATGTAGAAACAAAGAATCCTGGCGCCAGACGCAAACCAGGGATGTTGTGGTTCATGTTCGGGTTAAAATTTAAAAAAAAAAAACATTTAAAATGTATTTTTCCTCTTTTTGAGAATGATAGCATATTTTAAATATTAATCACTATGGTAGGATATTTATCTTGAGCTTTAAATAAAGTATTTTCTGCATATTAATGCTATTCTGTGCCACTATAAGCAGAAGTTGATGAAGGTATATAATAATTTCCCAAATGTAGGATGTTCATTACTCCTGATGGGTTGTTTAAATAAATAAAATCAGTGTTGTGGTCCTTTATTAGCAACTGGGGCATTGTGAGTTGTAGACCGTCTGTCTCAGACCTGTTGAATTGTCTTTGCTTACCAAAACATTAGATGTCAAAGTGCAGCTCAACAAAAGAGAAAATAACTAATAACTCAATTAAGTCACTGAAACAAGCACATTTGCATTTTCACACAGTATATCCATGCCTCCATTGCACAACACACCCATTCACAGACATGCATACGAGTGACTGTCAAGCATACACATAAACATACACACCAGCACACACACCCGGAGGAGCAGACTGTTTGAAGTGACAGCCCTGTCGTGCATGAGATGTATTTATGGATGGCCATAGTGTGCCAGTAAGGAAATTCCTCTCATGCTAGGAAACATCTGGCCAAATTTTATCTGTTGTATCTTTATTCCTCATCTAAAGACACCAGCAAATAGTTACACAACTCTCCTCACCGTACAACATCGGTGGAGTCTGGCATCGCAACATCCTAGACTGAAAACACTTGTAAAGTCTGTTATGTCATTTCTAGTGGAGTATGCGGAAATGAGGTGTTTAAAAATCACATGTACTTTCTTAGAAAACCAGTGACGTCAAAGTTTTGTCTTTCAGCGTTTCCAGTAATTAAAACATTTCTCAATTTTACAAGCTGATGTGAATTTTTAGATTAATAAAGGTGTTTAATGTAAGATAATTAAATGTTTCTCTCAGTCACAAGAGGACACTTTTTTCTCCTTTTGCTGATCTTATCATGATGGAGATGACAGACCTATTGTCACTGGCGGTATGTGAACTTTGCATGTCGTGGTGCACTCTGTTGACCTTGCCTCTGCCGTCCCCTACAGGCTGAGAGGGAGGCCTCCAGTTGCATGACAAGTGGTGAAGGAAATGAGATAATCTCTTTCAGTCTCTTGCCTTTCTCTTACTGACATAGTTCTTAAACTGTTTCATATTGTTTTCCTGATCCTGGTTGCCCCAGCAACAGCTGTACTGCAAGCAGTGGCTGCATGGCAGGGAGTGGAGCTGCTAGGTGAGAAGCCTCTCAAGTAACACGCACACAGATGTAGGTGTCAGGATACACACATAAATTATGAATGATGTGCACAAACTAACATCAAAATACATTATACATTACATTTTCTGCACAAAGTCACACTCAAATGGACACACACTGCAGCAGTCACACGCACAAACATGGAAGCACAGCAGAATTGAACTGTTCTTCAGGATCAAAGCATCAAACGAAGCAAAAGGCCAGACAGCGTGAACCCTAACACAGCCCAGATCAGACATTAGCTTTGTTACTTTCAGACAGACTCTGGATTCACCGTCTCCTCGGAGGTGGGTTCAAGCCCAAACAGGTCTCCGCTGACAGCTTGCAGTCTATAATCATCCCTCCAGCTGTTTATACCCAGGCATTTGACCTCTGACCTCTGATTCTTAACACCTTTCATAATGATACCTAGCCACGCTATGGGTCAACAGTCACTGCTGAGGATAATAAGTGGGAGCATCTGCTTTGCACATAAATGCTAAGATGATTTACTTCTTTTCCATAACTTGCGCGTTTGTGAGGCTATGAATATTTATGGATGGTAATTATGAACGGATGTAATGAAAAGTCACTCTGGTGAGGTCAGTGAGCACCTTGTTGGTGTTCACTACGACGCATTCAAGAGACTGAATTCTTGGGGAATTATATGTCACAGTTTGTTGAATTTAATCATGCTGTTTCCTCTCTAAGATATACTGGAACCGAGAGGTTATCACTCACTCCAAGAGGAGGTAACTTGGATGTTTTACTCTTCAGGAGGAAACAATATTGAATCTACAATTTCAAAGCTGTGCCTCCTCACAGAAAGAATACAGACTCTGACTTAAACAGTCTTTCTGTCATGCTCTCCTTAGTGGAATAATTTTAGACAGCATTGTTTATGATCCCCATTTATGTATCTACAAGGAATCCATTCAAAATGAATTTATTTTAACGTTTGGAAGACATACAATTTTAAATTAGTATATGAAATTTGCAGGTATGTAGGAGGTATATGGTAGCTCTTGTCATTTTGTTTGAATTAATTTTACTGCCTCCTGTCACTGTTTGTTGTTGAAGTTCTGATTTGCTAAAGGCCTCCTGCTTGTGTTTCTCACTCCAGTGGTAGAAGACGATTATCTAATCACGATCAGATGTTTTATTAAGGTGTGGCCTGTAAAACACACCAGTCCCTCTGTCCTGCTATTATTGTTGATCTTTAAGAGGGCCTGTTGCTTAAAAGTTCAGCCAAATTAAAGAGAAATATACATGTAGCCAGAGTGTGCAAAATGTTTTCAAACTCTGAAGTCTTCTTCCAGTGATCAGAGCCTCACTACATCCTTGGGTACAATACTTTTCTATGAATTACCTGTGAATTAGCACCCTCTGCTGGTGGCACTGGGTGAATAGTCACTTGTAGGTCAGACATTCTGCTTGACTGATGCTAATCAGGCTGTAAATTCCTGCTCAGTGATTATTTGGCAGCCGCTGTTAAATTACTAATTTACTTAACACACAAAAACCTTTCCAGCTTGTCTTGACATTGAATCATGACTGCTGAATCGTATAAATTCTCTGGCTGGTATTAAAAGATTTGTGTATAAAAAGATACATACAGATGTGACTGTATTATTATTATTATCCCTTTGTATCCAACACAGAAGGTCTACACCATGATTTTTTGAGAGAGTTCCCTTTTTCTCATTTAATTGTGGTCAGACACGGCAAACAGGTGTACAACATTTGTAAGGCACTTCATTTAGCTTTTATAGTCATTATTTCTATTACTAAGAATTTAAATATTAAGAACAGGGAAATGAAAAGGATCCATGGCTGTCTGCTTTCAGCGCCACAGATGCATAAGTTTGTTCTTCTTGTTTGTTTTACAGCTTTTGACTTCAAGAAAATGACTTTTTATCTGATCTTTGAGTTGTAGTGAGTATGTTTCTGATATTGAGATACTATGCTTTGATACTAGAGTGAACCAGTGTTAAATCACCTCCTGCATAAATCATATATCAGCAATAATGTAATAATAATTTGAACCTTGAAAATACATGCTTTCATGGGAATCTCATGTCTTATTAAGACAATCCAAGCTCACCCTGGCTCCCATGTGATTTGCAACCTAACTGTAATATGATTTTTTTTAAAAAAGGTATTAATGGTACGTGCATGTTGACTACGCTGTAGAACAAGAATCCTGACAGTAAGCATATTTTCAGCAGTGCATGGACACATGGGATGAAATACTGACAAATAATAGGCTGCTGATCCCAGTTAAAGCCTAAAACATGTGTGCAGATCTTTAAACTATTGCAAATAATTACTAAAAATTTTATAGTGTTGAACTGAATTTTTTTTAGCAATGAATGAAAGCGGTCAAGTGGGGAAAAAACATGGGAACAAACAATAATCTTTGGTGCATCCACCTTTTCTATGTTTTGTCAGAATATGGAATTTTAAAAATAAAATTCTGACAAAGCAAAAGAAATTTTCAAACCGATGACGTGTTGACGAAAACCACAAATTAAAAAAACATAAACCCCATTTAGACAAACCTTTATTGAGCAATGAGCTAGTTCTTCTTGGTAGCTGTTTTGAGAAAAAAAACAACTTTCAAGCAGCCTTCCTTTGTAAGGTCTGTCATCTGTAAGTATTAGAATATGTGCGACACTCATCTCTATGAAACTGTTCACATTAGGATTATGTTCTCAACTTGGTGATACTATATGAGTTATAAAAGTGATTTTAGATCTTTCCCATTGTGTGAATGTGTTTAAAATTCTTTAAATTGACATATTTCTTGCCCAAAACCATTTTCTATAATATCTATCACTGCATATATTCTCCAAGCAGCAGATACCAGCAAAGTGTACATATTAAATGTTTTGTTTTTGTCTGAATTAAAGTTGAGCTGTTTAATTGTACAATTTCAACAATACCACACTCATGAATCCCATGATTTAGGTTTTGAAGGTGCCTCAGAGTAAAGCTGCACAGCTCATGCTTCAGCAGACAGGTGCAGGGAGGCTAACAGTGCAGGTCCTGGGTCTTTAGACCAGCCCTGCAGGCAAACTGTCAGTGGCACAGTAGAGCTTCCATGGACAGACTCAGGAACAGGAAAAGATGTAGACGATAAAGTTCGTCGTTTGATGTGGTTCAGCTCAGAGGCACAGCTCAGAGACTCAGACATAAAGGCTCACGCTGCATCTTTCTCACTCTTTGTCCTGCACGCACATCCCTCACTCACATCCACGGCATATGAAAGGCAGCAGAACAGTGCTTGCAGTGGTTAAGAGAGATTGCATCTCTTGGTTTTACTGTCTGTAGCATTGTTGAGAGTTCGTCCATTCAGTCATCGCCCTGTTTGTCCCAGTTGTGAGGTTAGGAAATATGTACATGTTGATACTAAGAGCACCAGCGTCTGTTATCAACAAAACAAGGAGTCAGGTTTGGTGTTTGTTTTGCTGAGTTTGAGTGACTGTTACTCTGAGCGGGATGTCAGAGGTCAGGTTTTAAGCATGAGATCTCCTTGTCCAGAGCCCCAGTCTACAAAATCCACCTCCCCGCTGGAATGAGGAGGGTTGTCCAGAGAGATGCCTCTTCGCTCCCCAAACACCTTCTCCTGCAGCTCAATTATGTCGTTGCGGATGTCGGCCATCATTAGCAGAAGGAAGTCGAAGGAGCCGGGTGGTCCCTGGAGACAGATGAGAAATTGAGGAGTTGATGAAGGAGACCTGCATGTAATATCTCACTGAGGTTGACACTGAGTAAACACACTCTGAATAATTACACAAATTACTGAATAACACAAAAAATCACTAGTCTTGTATAAGTTAAACCGACTTGAGCTACAGCAATAAAGGAAAAAAAGTAGATTAAAGATAAGAAGTAGCTCAGTGATGAACTTTAGTCCCATGTATAAGATGAGTTGTAGCTTTTCTTCATCTGCAGAGTCATTGCCTTAAAATGTGAGCATGTGTTTAATCCATAAAATAAACTTACAGGTGGACCTCTGTGACCCGGAGCTCCTCTGTCACCCTGCAGGTGAGAAACAGCACAAATAATACGTCAGTGTATGGACAAGGACAGAGTGACTTAAAATTAGTTGTGAGTTATTCAGTGACAAACAATTTCACTGAAATGACTTGAACACTGTGAGTTTAAACACACATCAATGAGCATTTTCAAGCACTAGTGAACTCAAAGTGTCCAATATAGTATGATCGCTGCTGAGATTTCTTCAATATGAAAAAAATTTAAGAAACATAATCATTATAAAGTTAGCCTTGCAGGACCAGCTGGAGATGCAGTAGATCTTATAAACAGATATAGACTCTGAGCAGCCAGCGTAACAGCTTCAGTGGACTCGTGAAACACATGTTTAAAGACAGTACAGACACCATGTGGCGACTGCAGCTCCACATAAGCACAGAGTACACAGACAAGGAAGCACATATGACAATAATAAAGATAAGCTATAAATACATACCTTTAATCCATCTCTTCCTGGAGCCCCGGGTGGTCCCTGTAGGTATGATTAGAACATGAGTATAAGAAGTGCTGCAAGCTTTTTAACATATCTGTACATAATGTTGCAAATGAAATGCAGTCGGCTTTTTATTTATTCAGAACAACAGTGTCTGGCTTAAACTAACATCACAATGCTAGTGTTAAATCGATACTATCTGTTAACTGCATGTCAGTCTCTAATTACTGAAACAAGCATGTTCACATGTCACAACAGGAGGAACACAGATGCAATTATAACACTAATGATGGGTGCAGTTCATTTAGGTGGGACTGGTACAGGGTCAGGCCAGTGGACTTTACATTATGATGACTTGACACTCTTAAAATGGCTTTTCCATGCCTTTAGTATGTGTACATATAACATATAGTATATTGTATACATTGTATGTATAAACATGCACACACATATACAAGGAAACTCAACAGGCAGTTTAAAGCTCCTTCCCTGTTCCATGGGAACTGTGGCTGTCATATATGTACAATCACTGCTTAGTTGACAGATCGTGCATGTTTTTGCATACATTAAATAGTTTAATGATCAACAAAAACCTCAGAAAACAAGTTAGACAAAACTTAGAATAGGTACAAGTGAGCAATCTACCAGTAACAAGAACATTTTAGTGTCTTCTGAAGGGAAATCTAATTAAATTTTGTTGTAGTTTTATAATTTGATGATACATCAGATTTGAGATGGACTGCTTTCTTCCTGTCTCACTTCCTGTCCATAATTAGCCACTCCAGTGGGACCTAAACTCTGTAATCAACCATAAATTCTAGACACAGTTTTTTTCCCTACCACTGGTCCCCTGCGACCTCTCTTGATGTGCTTCAGGTCAGGCTCTGGACCCATGGGTCCCATGTCTCCCCGTGGACCCCGAGGGCCAGGAGGGCCCCTCTCCCCTGACTCCCCTCTCTTTCCTGGTTCTCCTGGGTGACCTGGTGAGGACACGTGGATGATGTGACAAAGAAAACTTCTAAAACTGGAGAGTGATTTATAGCAGTGACACAATATAACAGAAATATTGCAGCACAAATCAGGACAATATGAAGGCTGAAATCTGACCAGAACTCACCTGTATGTTTGCTTGCTTATGCTTTAATTTTTGCATCATATGCTTTGAGTTGCTTTTGAGTTTGTCAAAGGCATTTAATGTTGCTGGATTCTTTTCCAAGAACCTTTATAAAAAAGATACCTGACCATATAACTCCCCCAGCACAGACACCACCTGTAGTCAATGGTGGTTTTGATTCTTTCGCTAACATTACAGTTATCTCTACATTACCTGGAACCCCAGGAGCTCCTGGAGGGCCAGGTAGACCTTGAAGACCCTGGCTATCAGGACTTTTTCCTGCTCGTCCCAAAGAGGGTTTATCACTGCTGTTGGCCAGGCCAGGTACCTACAAACATGAAGAGGAAAGAGTAAGTGGAGTAAAAACAGAGGCAAGGAGTGTGGTTCCACTCAAAGCTTTGCAGTTTGCAGTTTGTGGTCTGCTCACTTTACATCGATCTTCCGTTTTACATTACCTTCTGTAAAATAGTCTGGCAACTGAAAGACTATACTGAAGAAGACCTGATCCAGTCCTATTTGGTTTATTTGCTTCAAAGTGAAGCTGTTACCTGGTTGGGTGACTGTGTGTTTCCCAGCCTGAGCTTTAACTGGAGCAGATTGCTTTTCATGTTCATAAAATCCTGACAGGTGAATGAGCAGGTACCAGCACTCATCAAGGTGTCCGACTTCCCCGACGAACTCACTAAACAACAAAATAAAACACTTATCACATTTTTTGTCGATCCGGAAGCAAAGTGCGGTTTCTTAAACTGCACATTTGTTAATGATCTTTTTTGTTAATTTTGTTGCTATGTATTAGGGATAGATGCAGTTTACACAGATGAACTAAAAATAGCTTCCAAGTGCAAGAATCATGTTGTTTATAACTAATTTTATGTGCTATTTGGCATCACCTTTAATTAGAAGGGCTTTTATGGGACTAAGAGGTTGAAACAATAGAATAAAAGGAAAATAAACCAACTACAGCAAAAACAAATAGTATAAAACTGTGTGTAGCAGGATACAAAAGGCACACATTTGAACACATTACATATAAAAACTAGACATCAGTGCAGGTTTGTTGCTGAATTAACCAGGATTTACTAACTCTCTGAAAAGCGATTAAACTCTTTGAATTTAGTATACTCATACACCTTACACATACATGAGATACTTTGTTACTTAGCAAAGCAAGAAAGTGCAGGTTTATTGTCATGAATTCATTTTAGAAGCTATTGTATTAATATCATTCATCTTTGTTTAGCCATGAACAGGTAAAAATCTAAAAGCTAAACACACTTGGTATCCAGTGAAGCACAGAAACTTACAGTTGTGTACGGGGATACAGGAGCGTTGGTCTGGTGCCAGTATGTATCCACTGCGGCAGCGACACAAGAAGCTGCCCACTGTGTTCACACACTCATGGTCACACACACTGCTGCCCGACGCCGCACATTCATCAATGTCTGTATATTTGTGTGTGTGAGGAATAACGAAGAGAGTGGGGAAAGTGAATGACAATGTTATGTTCCAATCAACATAATCAAAATCTCATTTAGACTTTAGTATTACTTTAAAATGAATAATGTTCATGCACAGACAGGAAAACTGAAAAAGAGCCAACCTATAGACTCAAGATATCACGCTGACATCAACATAATACAATGTAATTCTGAATATCATCTGTCCTTTGATGTCATATATTTCATCCTCACCCTTTAGGCATGGGGCTTGGAGTTGTTAGTCCCTGTGAATCCATAACTGTAATCAAAAACCTTTAATCTATTAACTTTGCTGAGGCCCTTACATTCATTTGTAGGTCTGCTGAATTGCTTTACGGCAACAAGGAAAATGTTTTGTTGGACAAAACAGCATGAGGGTGCTGTTTCACCAGTTTAGACAAGTCACAAAAGATCACTTCCAGCATGTAAGTGCAGCTGAAGAACCCCAAAGGAAGTTATTTGCTTGAGGAATTTCTCTGTGTTTACTTTGGTTACTTACAGGATTAACGGACTGCTTTGATATGGGTGAGAAATATTCCATGCCAGCAGCAGACACGGTATTAAAGTATTTAACCTGGACATGATGAGAGGGGAGTTTACTGACCCAGGCAGTAAGGAGATTTGTGGCTGCGGTGTCTTTCTCTGTCGAAGCGATAGCCGGGGTAACATGTGCAGACAACTCGTCCAAAGTTGTCAGTGCACTGTTGCTCGCAGGGCGACGCCGCACACACATCCACACCTACAGAGAGACAGAGCAGACAGTGAACGGACTGAGTACATTAAAGTGTTTTATTACCACGTCCTTCCATTCATCACAACTGGAAACTGACCATAAAACAGTTCAACTGTCAGTCCATCAACGGCTCAATTGGCCCTTACTCATCACATCACAGTAGAAAAAGCACAGGTGTAAATAATAAAATGAGAGCTACAACTGAGGGTCCTGGATCACAGTCCCACTGTTGGGACTTAATGGGACGCTTAAATGGAATGTAGCTATCATTAATGTTATCACCTGCACCTGTACTTTTACTTCTGCAGTAGTTTACTGTATAGTGAGCATTAAATTAAGATTTCTGACTCGCATGAATCATCATCATTTTGTGCCATTTTATACGAACAGACAACATTTATAAAATATGATGCAATCCATAATGAGAAGTTAGTAATAATATTTACAGTGTAATATAATCAAATTATGTGTTGGGCAAAAAAATCGTTCTAATGACTTGATCCACTGAATGTCGGAATTCATTTTTCAGATCAGCAAATAGTTTGCTAGGAAGAATTAGGTCTTCATCAGATTACAATAAACTAGGTTAAGTTCTTGTGTCTGATTCCAGAGCTTCTGTGCCTCAGTCAAAGGTTCTGTATAAATGCTTGAAGATAAATGTGAAAAACAACTTCTGTTTTTGACCAAACTTAGGTTTCATCCTCGCTGCTGTGTGTATCAGCTGTGTTTTAACTGAACTTTGTTGTGAGAAATTTACTACAGATACACCGATTAGACATAACATTATGCCTAATATTGTGTTGGTCCCCCTTATGTGCTTGAAAATGCTCTGAACCATTGGACATGGACAAGAGGACCTCTCAGGGGGTCCTATGGGGTCTGGAACCAGGACATTGGCACTGGATCCTTTGGCTACTCTGACTTGTGTAGTGGGGCTTCTGTCAATCAAACTTGTTCCACAGCATCCTGTTGATGTTTGATTAGAATGGAGTGTAGGAAGTTTGGAGGTCAAATCAACATGTTGGACTATTGTCATGTTCCTCAACATGTTCCTGACACGGATGTTAAAATTCAAGGTTTTCCAGCAGAACAGCACATAGTACCAATATGATCAATGTTATTCACTTCACCTGTCAGTGGTTTTAATATTGTGGCTGGTCGGTGTATACGCTTGACATACTTTCTGCTAGAAACAGCAGGCACTGATGCAGAAAATAATAATTTTATGTATTCAGTTTTGAAATACTCACATGTACATATGTCAGGTAAAGATTTGTTTATGAGCTCAATGCACCACCAGACTATTTCCTGGGCATCATTCCTTCATAGGCTGCTACAGCCTGGATGGAGGAACAGTGTCCTCTAGTGGCTGACACAAATTAAACCTTGTTGTCAGAACTGTTCACCACTGCTCCTGATTATGGTTATAAAAGCCAAATTATTCACAAGTACCACAGATTTAATGTGGAAACTCACAACAAAATGTGGCAGCTATCTGTGCCACAACTGTTTCTTTTTTTCCTGCTATGTTGTTTGTTGCAGTGCTGTGCAATGTGCAAGTTATCTGAAATGACTCCTTAAACGTAATTACTCCAAACTGAGAAATGCTGACTATAATAAAAGAGAATCCACACTGCTCTTGAGGTCCACGTTGACAAATATGTTCTCCAGATTGTGTCCTGCGGAGCTTGTTCTGATCTATGAACTGATGTAAAGAAGAAGAAGTAAAACTTAGAAGACAGAGTGATTGGTTTACCTACTTTCAGGTATGCACTGGCCCATCACAAACCTGAATCCTTCACAGCATTTTCTCCTGAAAGAAAGAAAAAAAGAATTGTTAGAAACTTTATTTCTACCACCATTTTCACTTCAGCATTAAAAGCCCTCCTCATATCTATGTGCCAAACATGAGTCAGATGTTGGTAACCTAACTTAGCCTAGATTAAGGACTAGAAACAGGAGAACATGGCAGGCCTGACTGTGTCCAAAATTAAAACAATTCCACCAACCAGCACCTCTAAAACGTTATATCACAAGTCATTTTCAATGGCACATGAGAAAGAAAATACTAAACTCCAACATCTACATATGTCTCCACTTTGTTGAATATTATATTAGCGTGGCCCCATAATTGTAGGTTGGTAAATGAGGTTAGTTATAAAACAGCTTAAACCAGGTTGATGAGATGTTGAATCTGCATTTACCAAAGAAAACTCTTGCAGAATGATCCTTAAGCTTTAATTGGACCGCATAGGTGTCATAAACCAGTAACCACCTCACAAAAAAGAGGTCACCACTCCGCATTAATTTGTGCGTGGCATGGCAAGCAAATCTAGCAGGTCTCTTCAGCCCATTGGACTCTGTAGTTTTGGTTTTCTGTAAGAATGTTGTGTGTTGTACTTCACGTGTAAAGTGTCCATTTGAAACAGCTAACACAGTCTGATAAAGCTGAGTCAGTCAAGAGCCCTGTGCCAAAATATGCTCAGAAAAGTAACACTTTTGAAAAACTGTGCAAGAGAGGCCAGTTATACAATTGTAAAATAAAAGTGTATTGCTAAATGTGAGGAATCATTCACACATGGAGAACACATTAAGTTGGCTTTCCTCAGCACTGCAGATTGTTTTGTTTTGACGGGCTGCAGAATAAAGACGGATCATATCCAAGGTTAAAGACTTGCTTCTCATGAACTGCTAAGAACTGTATTGATGAAATGGTGTAAAATGTACACATCCAGCAAACGGTTGCACTGAAGAACGTACTTGTGTTTAGTGTGGCTGTGGATAAAAGTGTGGACATCCCATGTCTGGCAGTCGGCTGACAACAGACAATTTAAAGGAATCTGTGCAGCTGGAAGTACTGACGTACAGACCAGACACAGGGAAAAGGTAGACAAGGGTCAGATCACACTAACTGCTGAGCCCAGTTTACATTTCACTTTTTATTAAAGTACATTATAACAGCATCAGAAGTGAGCGAGGGGATCCTGTTCAAATATCAGACCTATTATTAGCATAACTAACTATTGCACTGGTGCACCAACTCAACATAAATTCCATGTGAGTTAACAAACAGCACTGCTTCCCTTTATCTATTGATACTTACAGCGCCGATAAAGGTATTCACCCTCCTTGACATTTTCTACTTTTATTGCTTTTCAACATTGAATCTTCTCGATTACATTTGGCTTTTTTGAGAAGACTTTGCAAAAAAAATCTTTCATGCCAAAGTAAAAATAGATTTCTACACAGTCATGCCAATTAATTAAGAATATAAAACAAGGTAAGTGGTTACATAGGTCACCCCCTTTAAGGTGACTCTCCTGATTCATCTCAGGTTCAGCCAAGTGGCTAGAAGTCACACAATTAGTGAAATGGAGATCATCTGAGTGTTGTAAATGTGTCTCAAGTGATTGTAGTATAACAAGTTGCATCTGGAAGGTTCATTACCCCTGGCTATAACTACACACTGGAGAGAAATGAACACTCCAAGTATGTCAGTGAAAAGGTTATTGAAAAGCATAAGTCAGGGGATGGATACAAGACAATTTCCAAATCACTGAATGTTCCTTAAAGTACAGTTAAATCCATCATTAGGGAAAGAAAGAACAATGACACATGCATAAATATGTGTAGAGCAGGTTATCCCCCAAAATCTGAGTGACTGTGCAAGAAAGAGACCCGTGAGGGAGGCCACCAAGACAACTATGAGTCCTCTAAAGGAATGAAAAGCATCAACACCCGATGCCTGTTGTCTGTTTTTCACCAGCTTCATTGGAGAGTGGCAAAGAGAAAGCGACTATTCAAGACATGGTGGTGGCAGCATCATGATGTGGGGATGCTTGTCAACAGTGGATTCTGAAAGGCTTGTAAAAGTACAACCTGATGCAGTTTGCAAGAGAACTGGGACTTGGAGAGAAGACTGTTTTCCAGCAAGACAATGACCCAAATCATGCAGCCAACGCTGCACAGAAATGGTATGAAGACATCAAGGTGAATGTTCTGGAGTGGCCAAGTCAGGGCCTAGACGTCAATTTGTAGTTGGACTTGTAAAGGTCTGTTCCTTCACAATCCCTGTGTAACTTGAAAATTTCAGTGTCCAGATGTGCAAAGCTGATTGAGAGCTATTCATACAGGCTCAATGCTGTAATTGCTGCCAAAGCATCTACTAAACAGTGGCTGAAGGGGGTAAATGCTTATGTAATCACTAATTTTACATTTTATGAATTGACGTTACATTGTAGAAATCTGTTCTCACTTTGATACTAGTCCTTTTTGGATGATTTTTTCCAAAAAACTAAAATATATGGGCCATGGTTAATGCTGAAAACCAATAAATGGGCAAAACATTCAAGGATGGTAAATGCTTTTTTATAGGCGCTGCATTATTACAGAAAAAAGTGCAGACGACTGTAACATACTAAAGCACTTCTGAAATATCTTGGGCAACAATTGGAGTTAAATAAAAAAGGGTTTAGTGGTCATTCTTTCTTTCCATCTCTCCCTCATGCTCAGTTTATCTATTTTTTAGTCACTGCAAACACATGTAAGCTTGTTGTAAATGTTTCAACAGGTTGTCACTCCAGCTGCCTGAAGGCCTGTTCTCACAGTAAAAGAGCAGAGTAGCTGCAGATATACAACGATCAGGCATAACATTATGACCACCTGCCTAATACTGTGTTGTTCCCCCTTATGTGATCAAAAATGCTCTGAACCATTGGACATGGAGAAGAGGACCTCTCAGGGTGTCCTATGGGGTCTGGAACCAGGACGTTTCAGTGGATCCTTTGGGTGCTCTGGCTTGTGCAGTGGGGCTTCTGTCAATCAAACTTGTTCCACTGCATCCTGTTGATGCTTGATCAGAATGAGGTGTAGGAAGTTTGGAGGTCAAGTCAACATGTTGGGCCATTGCCATGTTCCTCAACATGTTCCTGATTGTTTGATGTTGTTTCCATGTGGTGGGGTGCATTTTCCTGTGGGGGTAGGCCAGTGACATTTGGGATTTCCATTTGCATGAAGGACTGTGCTTCTTGTGGGACAATGTTTATTTGGGTGTCTAAGTCTCATCAACACGGAAGTTAAAATTTAAGGTTTTCCATCAGAACAGCACATAGTACCAATATGATCAATGTTATTCACTTCACCTGCCAGTGGTCATGATGTTGTGGCTGATCAGTGTACTTAGTCTGATATCTCTTTGTGTCTCCTGGCCTGTACTTAAATCTTAACCAAATAAACAACTAAAAACTATCCCTTAAATTCTTAGAGTCTCACAAGTTTTGACTCCTTTACAATGTGAGAATTGTTGTAGAAATGCAGCGTTGTGCAACGGTTATTGGGCAACAGTTTCTTCCAAAACTGATTCATGTTGTTTGGAAATGACACTCGTCCAGCCAACCCACAACAATCCACCACATGTTACAGTCATTACAGTTGGAAAAACACAGAGGAAATGGGTCAGAAAGTGGAGCAGCAACAAATATCACACAGGCACACACTTGAAGAAAAAAGAGAAGAAAGGACGACTCCCGTCCTAAAAACTGCACGCTGTTACCGGACAGGATTTAGCATGCTGCCTCATTCACGGGCCCCTCTAGACAACAAGTTGCTTTTATTCTCCTCCAGCCTCCATGCAGTGTACCTCTAAATCACTCTGAGATCCCCCCTCCTCCTTCTGAATGAAAAATAACCTATAAAGGAGTGAGGCTGGCCTAAACTGATGAGATCCAGATGAGAGTAGCTTTAATCTGCAGCCTGTTGCTGGGAGTGTTGAGAGGGATGGATAAGGCCGGGCATGAGCTGAGGTGGAGAAAGGAGAGTGAATACTGAGATTAAGGTTGTCACTCATTCAATCAATCCATCAGTCAATCCATCAATCAGTCAGTCAGTCAGTCAGTGATCCCAGTTGGGTTAATCTGTTGCAGGTGCAGGTCTAAGCAGGAGAACTTTTAGGATTTATACTTTTGCATTAAAGCAACTAAAAAGTTTATTTAGCTTCAACCTTAAGTTGATCTGCTTCTCGTATGACTCCCTGCTTTTATAACAGGCCATTTCTCAGAAACCAGCAATTCAGAACTATGCAGAACCTACTCATTTGTCAAAAAAATGCCCTCTGTATGTTTGATAGGTTTGTGAAGGTAGAGGAAAAAACAAGTCTGGGAAATACCAGTAAGAGCAGAAATCCATTTAACCCTCCAAAATGTTATGGCTCAATATGACCCATTTCTATTTTTGTCCTCAGAATTACCAGTGACCCTTCAGTTCTGTGACTTTTTCCTTATTTAGAGTCATGAACTTCGGTGCACACTGTAGACACACTGATGTGCTGTGGAATATCAGCGGTAAATTTCTATATGATTATGTTGACCTGCAAGCTTTCATGTGCTTCTATAGCAGCACAGATCCTGTATACAAATGTTGCCGTGTTGACTGTTTCTGACTGGCTTGTCACGGTAAATGTGAGCTGTTTCCTGCTTTACAGACCTGCAAGAGATGGATGATACCAAAGACAGACACCGCAAAATGAACTCCAAAAGACTGAAGGGTGAAAAAAGCCTTCTGCTTGTCGGCAAACCTGCAAGAAGAACCACTGAGAGATGTTGTTTTTTATTTATAACATACAACTTACATGTAAAAGATATAGGTTTACTGTTTTTAGCCAATCAGTCCATAACAGGAGTCCAGACTGTAGACTCTCTATTAAAATTTGATTCAGACATTCATGGTACTCAGAGGATGGATCCTACTAACTTCAGTGGTAATTTGACTTCTTCTACTGCCTTGATGAGGTTCATGTCAGGAAATTTCTGCTCTTACAGCTCTGGACAGTTGGTCTAAGGGTCACTCTGACTTCGTGGACAGAATTTTACAAGATAAGCTGTATCCAAAGACCACACACAGAAGTAAACAGTTCCTCTTCATCTGCAGCAGCGAGGGAAGTGAAGATATGTGGACTCTGGGCTCGTGTCATGTCTAAAGAGTAACCTTGGTTGTGCATGAGATGAGCTCTGTGGGCAGTGATATACACCCTGCTGATGGGAGGAAATTCATAACTGGGATGCCAGAGATACGACTCAGTGCTATCATGACATCTTTGATTCTCCTTGATCGAGCTTGTGATCAGTAAAGATTCTGCTTTTTAATGCATTCCTTGGGTCTCCTGACATGAGTCACTTTCATCTACCTGCTCACTTTCAATCACAGCTTGTCTTGTCACCACAAATGTCAATGATTATTGGATGAATTGCTAAGACAGGATAAATCCTGAAGTTTTTCTTTAGTGCCATTATAAAATATTTCAACAGCTATTAAAACGACTACCATGGAATTTTGGTTCTTATATTGATATTCTTCACAGGATGGAATCATTTTGGTGACCCTCTGACTCTACCACCATCATCAGGCAAAAACTTTTATTGTCCTTTGGTTTGTGCACAAATACACGTAGACAAACTGAATTCCCATCAGCATCAGCTACACACCGTGTTTAGTTACCAAATGCATTCATGTCTAAACCAAACTATGACAAAAAACATGGAAAACTTTACACCTCATTACATGCCCAACAGCATGACAGTCTTTGTTTCAAAATCGTCTCTTGGCTGGAATTTAATCAACAAATCTGGTTTCTTGATACTTGATACAATGTGTTGTTTTCTGGAGGACTTTTTTTGGAGGGTTGTGCGTCTACTCTTTGAGCCTCTGCCACCCATAACATCCTTCTCTGTGCAGATGTGCATCGACATTTCTGTTTATCTCTGCAGAAGCAGTAGTCCAGTAGCTGCCCTTCTCAACAAGAACCTGAAACAAGCAGCATAGTGTACGTGTGATGTGCAAAAACAAACATGGTGACCTACTTTAAGAAAATATAATATAGGGCTAGTAAATAAAAGTGAAAATAAAAAAAATTAATAGAAGAATGGACAACATGTCATCATTTTTAATAGGGAGATTTACTTTATATTTAAAATGATTTTAAATTTTATTACCCTTTGACAGCTCATTATGAAATTCCAATTTGAGCTTATAATCAACTTGTGTGTAAATGTGTTCAAACAGACGAATTTAATAAATAACTACATCAGTGTATTTTTTTAACATAGAAGGATTGATCATTTGTACAATACAGGCGAACTTAGCCAAGTTCCTTACTTCACAAGTGTTTGTTAGATGGTCAGACATCTTCATAAACCCACTCTCCTCACCACTGCCTAATGTCGAATGAACAGTATGGGTGGGATAGTGAGCAGTCTGTCACTTTTAATATGTGCAGCACGATGAATGTCTCAGAGGGAAGATGATTTGTGCAAAGACAGACAGAATCTAACTAAGCACCGAAGCAGGACAGCAGCAGGGAAAGCTAACTGAGCTTGCCAGACAACCATGGAGTCAACAGGCAGCCTGTCAGTCTGATAGCTCTCTCCTGGGTGATCCTGATGGGCAGGACAGGGGAGGCTGAGGCGTCTGGACGAGCAGTCGAGGGTGGAGGAAGAGGTGACCCATGTGTTTTTGTTTTGGAATGTGAAAGTATATTGGTCAGACAGGCAACAGGCTCGGTCGACATGACACGACCTCTAAAACACACACCATTACACTGGAATCTGACTGGAGCTGTGTGTGTGACTACGGAGGCTTATGTGTCGGGAATCCAAGTGTGTTTTTTCTATATGTAACAGTTTTACAAATTGTAGTGTTATTTTATTGGCTGGAAAAATGCTATACTGTTACCAAATATTGGCTATTATTTAAAAGAAATCTCCATTATCTGCCATCAGAAATCCCGGCAGGTTTCACTGTGCTGTGGTCATGTCTGTGAGAAAGGGTCTGTACATGCAGCATTTGTGTGTGAGAGTCTGTGTGAGGGCCGGGAGACCATCCAGTAATTGGGTACAGCCTTTTAATGTCAGTCAGGGTTTATTAGAGGAGCAATCCGTGATGCTAGCAAGCTCCCTCTCCTCCCCTTTCCTTTTCCAAGTCCTCTCAGAGTACTTTGCTCGCCCCACATCCAGTCTGCAACTTGTCGGTTTATAGTTCAGGCCGTTCTATCAGCCTCTTGTTTCACTGGGAACTCTGCAGCTTCACTAGCTGTTGACATGATCTCTGTGCCCTTCTCTCTTCCCCGCAGACTGACATGTGTTTGGCCTCATGTTGCCCTCTGTACAGAAAACCTGATGAGGTGTCCACCTTTTCCATCTTTATTTCATTCAGACAAATATTATTCTGTCCTCTCAAGACTTGTTGAGACCAGAAATGCTCAAAGCTTTTTAGAGACACTTCTGCACTGCAGAGTCAAACAGGACCATCTGTCTGCTGGATCAAACTTCAAATGCTGCTTCCCTGCACTCAAAAAGGACTTTGTTCCACAAGTGCTATGAATAAAACGTTGCTGAGGGACAACATTCACATCCTGAAGAATGTCACCTAATGCTACAGTGCTGCTGTGTTACTTTTTATGTCATGCTTAAGGCCAGAATCTACTAGTAAAGGTGTGAAAAATCAGTCATTCTTTTAGAGACAGAAATATGAAGAACAATAGGGTCCTACGCACTGTAGTGCTCGGGCCCTAATTAATCTTGCACACATTCAAAGATTTTGCACACATGTACAGACTTGAGTACTGTTTTGTCCTTTTCCCACTGAGGATACAGGAGATTTACAGAACTCTTTCTACACAGCCTTTGGAACACCAAGTCTCTCCTGAAGACTGCAGCATTACACACATCAACAAATGGCTGTACCAACAGCAGATACAGAATCACAGCTCAGTGAAACTACATACATCCAGCAGGACAGTTCCTTTCAGCCATCAAAATATTACTTAATTGTCAGTGAGTGTTATGACTTGTTCTCTCTCAAGAACACACATAAAAACTGAGATACAGTTTCATAACTCTCCACAAACATTTGCAAACAGCATTGCTAGAATTCTGGCCCCGTGTTGGCTCATTTCAAGTGTTTTCTCAACAATTTATATTGTGCAATAAAATGAAAGCAGCCATAAAAAAGAAATCAACTAAGCTAAATAAATAGCCATACCACTGCAGTGTTCAATGGATATTCAATCAAAATTAACATTGAATTGTTCAGTTCTTCACCATTACTGCAAAGGACTTAAATGTACATATCTGACATGATGCAGGGTATCGATGTTTATGTGTGTTTATGTGTGTTTGTGCATTGTGCTTGCAGTCAGCAGTCGTGTCAGGTTATGGCTCAGCTAGAATATGCATGACTGTGTACAGACAGTACTGACTTTTCTGTATTTATAATCACACATTAAAAGTAATATAGGCTGTCCTGTGATTATTAGGAATTTGCACATGTTTCACAGCTGATTAGCTCTTCGTTTAAGAAATTCATGGGTGATTAGTGTCTGGAGTGGATTTGTGCAGCCTCTCTTGGCACTCTCAGTGTGGATATCATTAACTGTGACAGCTGGCTGCTGTCTTTGACAGTTTGTGTAACCAGAGTGCAATGAATTACAATAAACAAAAAAAAAAATGGAAATGGCTTGGACGTTACTTAACTCGTTGGCTGCGATACACACAGGTCCTGCGGAGAGGCAGGATCAGTGACACTCAGAAAATTCTTGTTGATTACTGGAAGGAAAAAGTTAAAAATATATATATATATATACAAACCCTTGACAAGGTGCCTCATATAAATCAATGATGTGTCTTTATAATATCTTTGTTTTGGTCTATATGCAACACCTAGCATGATGTAAATGCTCTGTATTAACCTTCATTGCCATTCTGACCTGCTAATATTCAAAGCATACTAACTTCAGCCCTGTCCATCTTCCTCTCTGACCTTTTGATATGAGTTTCTCCCATCAGTCACTTCCATTGGTGCTGGCTGACCCAGCAGCTACCTGCCCAGTGAGGGGTGCAGGCAGCCTTATGTGCGACCTTCATATGCTGCTGCCAAAACCAGCATGGCAGCACTGGAAGAAATGCCAAGACAGGATCCAGAGGCAGGCCTGGGGCTGGATCACTTTACACCGAAGATTATGTACTTTAGCAAGAGGTCTCCTTCCAAGGGGGAGATCACTCACTGTTATGGTTTCAGATCCAGCATTACCATGATTTATTTGTGCATTTACAGGCAGGAATGCGCTACTAAGGATATTACTTATAGCACATAGAGAAAACTTGTCTACCTCCTCAGGCCAGACAGTGCAGTGGTCCTGACAGAATGGATGATACCTTCCACGGACATCACTGCACATTATAGGTCTCATTCACTTTATTGAGCGATGCTCTCTCAGTTTGTAGATAGAGTTTCCACACGGGAGGAAGATTAAAACAGGCTTCAGCATTGGTCCCTTTCTGTGTCCTTAGAAATAAATCCCACCTCCTGCGTATTGCATCAAATTGCAAAGATGTTGGATGTGATCTGAAGCGGATGTGAAGATGATGGGGGAGGAAATGACATGAGTAAAAATGAGGGAGTATATTGACAAGAGAAGGAGGATAGTTTAAAGAGAGGGATGAAGGTTGCTGTCAGTGTAGAGTTTTCCCTCTTGGGATTTTTCTGGGAGGAACACAGGAAGCAGAGCTCAGTGGAGGTCAGTGGCCTCTTGACACACCAGGACAAGAAACTGGCCGTGTGTGTGCATGTGTGTGTTCGTCATGCCACTTTGATGGATGCTTTTTACTGATGTGCCTTCTACGTGTTACAATTACAGCATGTTGTATTCATCAACCATGCTGTAACAGATTTATTTGCTCAGCAACCTTCACAGTCACAGGCAGTTCAAAAACTTGGCTGGTTGGGTTGCACATGATGGTGGGATGATGGATTATAATCAAGCACATTCAAACGATGAGACACAATCTTTATACACACACACACACACACACACACACACACACACACACACACACACACACACACACACACACACACACACACACACACACACACATATATTCTTTTGGGAGTCAGTATTGTTCATTTCCTTTGTTAGGTTCTTTTGTTTTTGTATGTGTTGCTAATTTTCTGCTGGTTGAAGCTTTAAGAGATTTTTATAAGGTGTTCTTTCCTTGAGGCCTTTTTGTGGGTGTGTGTGTTTTTTTAAATCCCCAGTTAAAGCACATTTATAAAACTAAGTCATACTCACCATCGTATTTGATTTTACAAATCAAACGAGACATTAAAAAAATTCCAACTTTTAACTACCTGTTTGAAGATTAAAAGTGTCCTTAATGTGATAGTGTCCATTTAAAATGCCCTAAACTTTACAATTTTTCTCATAATCTTGTAGGTCTTGTCTCCACAAATTAAACAAAATCCGTTGTTACGTCAGCTCCCGCCTAAAGGTGTGAAGGTGTTGCCCAAAGCCGCACGGCTCTTTTTTAGTGTTGGCTTCTAATTGCATGTGTGTGTGTGTATTCTTTTCAAGTCATGTGAGTATACATATGTGAAGGTGTTAGTGTGTCGAGCGTGAGCACCTCCTCTCTGTTTATTTGCTCTGCCAGCCCACTTCCAGGACCCAGGCCTCAGGGGAAACATCAGAGCTCTGGCCTAACAGAGGAAGCTTTGACTGGGAGCACAGGAGGTCTGAAGCACTTCCACCCGAATACAGGCCGGCGTGCACTCCTCCTCCTCCTCCTCCTCCTCCTCCTGCTCCTCCTCCCCTGTGTTCTGCCTCACCTTTCCCCACTCGCCTCATCTTTCCATCATTTCTCCTGCCACTCTCCCATCCTGGCCCACTCTTGAGAAAACACCCTTCGACCTTTTCAGTGCACTTTGCGCTTCTGTGCCAAAATGCAATGGCGTAAAAATATTTGAGTAAAAACAGGTTAGCAGGATATTGCAATGCTGATCTTGTCATCCCTTGGACAAAGAGTAAATAAGTTTGTTTTTCAAACTGTTGAATTTCTCCTATAGATAGATAGATAGATAGATAGATAGATAGATAGATAGATAGATAGATAGATAGATAGATAGATAGATAGATAGATAGATAGATAGATAGATAGATAGATAGATAGACTTGTTGAGGGAATAAGAACAGTCATCTCAATGGCAGCTTTATGAAATGTGTTTGTGTGAGACCAGACCACTTTCTTCCTGTTGGACGTTAGGCCATCATACACAAACCTCAGACACCACAAAGCAGACTACTAATGAGACCTGATGACTGAGAATGACGCAGCATCTCACCACTAGATTTAGACATTTTATAAATTACCCGACATTGTTTCGTCACACATAATTTCAAGGAAACTGCAAACCAATGAAACACTGGCAAATGACTTATTTTCACATTTCATGGCAGGCTGTGGTTTTAGCTCAAAACAGGATGGGTTTGTCAGCGCTTTGCCATTCACAGAGTGGAGCATTTATGTGGCAGTGTGGTAGTTTTGCTTGATTTTCACTTGTTCCAAGAGGCTTGAAGAAACAATTTTTTTGTGTCACAGTTTACTTTTCATGCAGTCACGCAGTTGTGGTTGCCTGTCTCATGTCACGTCAGACCAGTAACTCCCATCTGTCCTGCTTAGGCACCAGTTGCATCACCTGATCTTCAGTGCCCTTCTATTCATGACTCCACAGTTGAAAATGTGTGCAGCACATGCAGCAGAGTACAACTCAGAGCTGATCATACAGTGGTGCAGAGTAAAGCAATAGAATGTTAGCCACTGTATGATATTTAGGGCTGGACCCGAATATCCGAATATCCAAATATCCAAATATTCAGTCTTTGTGGTGGTATCCGGATAATCATTTTCAGGTCCGAATACTCATGCGCACAGCCCTAATGATACTGGATTTTTTGACTCCCTGAACACCAGAATTGGACCCAAACATCCAGTATCAGCCAGGCTTTAATATTTAAACCATCAGACATCAGAGCCAGATGTTAATTTTTTATTTAGATTTTTGTTCTCGTGGGGATGAGAATAGATACTGGCCAGCTACTTATCTCTATGAACAGGTGACAGCTCTTCACATGTCCAAAAAAAGTTGGATAAACTGTCCACACATTTAGAATCTAAATGGATGCTTTCTGAAAATGTAAAACTTAATAAAGTGACATAATAGCAGTGCTAGGATGAAAATAGTTACAGCTGTGAGCATTCCTCCAAATCTCCGAAAATCATTCTTCTGGGGTCTGGGAAAGTTTTACAATTACAAAACACCCATGGATGAAAAATTCAGAATACGGATATAATAATATAGCGGTTTTCTACAGAGAAAGGGTTTTTTGGGTCACTGGGGATTTTTTGGTTCCAGCACTAGGAGTGGCTACTTGAGCAAATTAGCAGCAACACTGAGTCACGCCACCATAACCGGCTCTCTTAATATGCCAATGACGGATTGTACACCATTCCTGATAAAGTTGGCAGAGCAAAAACATTTACAGTCACTTGGAATGTACTTTCCAGATTTTGAAATACAACAGAACTTGGACGTGGACAGATGATGTCAAGACTAAGAAAAAGGCCCATGTCTTGAAGTGTGTGTCTCTGAGAGAGCTCTCCCTGTGGTCTGTGGCCTTTGTAACCCTCTGCCGGCTCAGTGTCTCTGCAGGAATGTGCCATCTGTGACCCTCTGAGCTGCTTTTCAGTGACAGACGCTCATATGATCTGCTCTGTCCAACTCTACAGGGATCTGGAGGCTTGGCATCCTACCTGACAGCGAAGAACATTTGGATGGAGAACACATGGGGAAGGAAACAGGAGAGGAGAGGGATGGATGGATGAGCTGTGTTTACAGCTCTATTTCTACAGAAGTGTTTGGGAGTAAATGTTTAAAATGCTGCCAAAAGTAAAATCAAAGTCAGGCCAGTTTTTTTAAGCATGGTTGAAGTGAATAAAGGGAGTCCTGACATCTAAGCAGAGCTGGATACATCCACACAACAATGCAAGTGTGTTGATCAGCATTGATTTTACTTGTCAGCTGTTTCTTTTTGCTACATGATGGACATATATTTTAGAGATGGTATTTTAATGTCTGCAATATTTTAGATGAAAAAAATTTTTTTTTGCTCACTGGGTCCACTGATACCAGATGTTGGTGCCTCCTGCCCACAATGTGAAAGTATCTGGGAAACCACAAGAAATATTACAAGATTGGTATTTACTAGACCAATGTGTTTCCATCATTACTCAATATATCATTTTTTGGCATAAATGTGAGTGAAAAAAACCCATTTGTGGCAAAGTGTGTCACATCAGTGTGTGTGTGAGTGACAGAGCGAGAAGATGTCAAAAGTAACACTTACTTTCACTTGGATAACAATCTTGCACATGTTAATGGGAGGAAAACACACTGAGCTACTCAAACTGAAAGAAAAAGTGACTGGCACTCCGAGTGGAGGAGAAACAGCGACCAGAGAGGGATGGCTAAGTGCTAGATAAGGGTGACAGAGAGCAGCTGAGGAGTGAGGTCAAGCTAACGACAGATCGCTCATAATGATGTGTCGGGTTGAGTTTTAACGCCAGACAGGAAAGCTGTATTTCAAGGAGGGCTTTTTACTAAAAATCCCACTCGAGACTTATAACTGAGGCTCAAAGTCATGGGCCGATAAGACCAAGAAGTTCTTCCAAGTCTCCTAAATGGCCTTGTGACTGCGCTGATGTTGGAAAATCCTTGAGGTATTGCAAGATTTATGTCTGTTTTCGGTTGTAACTCCCAGTTGTTAAACTCCACACCCCTTCTATTCTCAGTTTTGCTACATGAGACAAAGCTTCATACACGCAGACACATGGACCCCGCCGGGCTTGTCAACTTCAAACAATACCGCAACAACAATGTCTTTCCAGTCTGTTATCAATTGGCTGGTGATTTGTTTTGTTGAGGTATTGACAGTGACAGTGCAGTCATAAAAGGGCTGAAAAGAGCTAATCTAGAGCAGATTGTTTGCAAAAAAACAGCCATTGTGCTTGTCCAGAGGGCTGTTCAGGTGCGCACTAATCAGAAAAAGATGGAAGATGATGACTGCAGTTTGTGGGGAGGTCCGACTCTGGTCTGCAGCTCTACGAAGACAATTATACCGCCATTAAACACAGGAAGCGCAACTCAAAGGCCTCGTAAAAGTCTTCCCTGAGAAAATGAAGACAGAGGACAGCGGTAAGTGCTTCTCATTGTAATGAAAGAGCGAAACTCCAAGCGATGCATAGCTTCGCCAAAGGAATCTCGTGTCAACTCCAAGTGTGAGAAAAACGAACAGGTTACTGTTCCCACAGCTTGAGGTTTGTTGATCACCATCCAAAGTATACAGACAGAAAACGCCAAAGGCAGAAACGACAGTGATAGTTTGAACAGGATGCCCCTGTGGGCTTCTGGATGCAATGCAAACAATCTGTTAGCGGATCGCGTTCGGCCGACTATTTATTTCCACTTGATGAGCACAGAGCATGGTGACGCTTTGAGCTCAGAAGGTTAAAAAAAGGCAAAATGATTTTATGTGTTAATGAGGAGGGCTGAGCTAAAGACAGAGCTGTCAGTGCCCCACTAACACTCTGTAAGGATGATATACAGTAGACTCCTGGTAGTGGGAATTTCACCACCAGGACCACACACACGTATAGATTATATGTTCATGGCACATGTGAACACACATTTATTTACAGTTCATCACATTTTATCCTACTGGTTACAACCACACTTCTACAAGCTAAGACAGAACTGGCAGCGATTACCCCTGTACACACACATTTACAAGGTTAAAGGATGATGTCATTTATGTGCACCTGTATACACTCAGACACACACACAAAGGCAGATACACACATAAAAGTATCAAATGTAGTGATATTCAATCCAGACTTGTACCAAGTATAGCAACACACACATGGAAACACACATATACTACTCATAATGTCCAAACACACACACGCACAGACGGTTGCATCTGGTCCTTGTTACCTGTTGCAGAGCAAAATTAAATCACCTCCTTCCATTCTTCAGTAACTTTTCCAGCCGCCACTTGACAAGACTGCCTTAGCACCTTATTTCACTATTTTATTGTTTGTTTGTATTAATCCTATCACTACAAGACAAGCCTAGTGGACCTGCTGGTGAAATATAAGCTGTATTAGTATTGTTGAATGATAAAAACGTGTACAAACAGCACATTTCTCAGGATGATAAATAGAAACAGCTGTTCCAAGAAGTCTTCAAGGTCTGTGAGAGATGATAAAATTCCTTCAGCACATACAGTAAATGCCAGTGCACGTTTTCAATTCAAGTGAGAAAAACTACAACATCATATTCGCAGGGGGAGGGTTTTTTCAGCAACGGTGGCGTTATAATGAATTGTTTTATGGCTTGTAAGAAGGAGGACCTCTGATCCTAGCAGGCCCTAAATGTTGAGCCCTGCAGCGTACAAGCCACACACACCATGCAGCACACAGAGGAGAGAGAACATGTGGACATGAACACACATGTGCACATGTCTGCTTCTCATCACCTGCTATAGAAAGCAGCTCTCTGCCTTTACAACCAGATACAGATGAACAGGACTTCAGTGATGCATTCTGCCCGTTTCTCTCATCGCACTGCATCTGTTTTACACACACTGTCAGCTTGTTGCCGTCTTCACTGCAGTAAATTATATTAACATGCCAGGGAAAAGCTGTTAAATACATCTGAGCAAAAATAAAGTTCGCACCAAAGTTTTCTGATTGTGAAAGGGACAGTTGTTCTCTAAGGAAAAATGCAGCATTTGCTCCTTTGACCAAGAATTAGACTTGATATAGGCACCTTTTTGCGCAGGAACACTGCTCTGACACACGCTACTAATATTAGCTTGCATACATTTCTCTCCATCTACATTCTTTCCTGGTTGGGTAGGATTTGACTAAAAGCATTGTTTTGTGTCATCTGTTTATGTTCTCACAGTACATTGCAATGGTACACAGTGTACTGGCCTCTGACAGACATAAGCAGGCAGATGTGAGTAAAAACACAAAGGCCTTTTTCACGCAATGCATTTTTACACGTCACAGTGAGAAAACCACAGATGTAAATAAAACATTGGTGACTGAATTTCATTTAGCTGCTTTTAGTATTGAGGTTATGGTGTTGTGCACGCTGGCTCCCTGTCACAATGGCACACTTGGAGAGCAGAGACACTTTAAAAGCACATTTTTACCAAATCTCCAGTAAATTGTCGAAATATAATGCATTTAACATACTAGTGTTACATAGTACAATCAAATAGTTCAGAGACCCTGCCTACACAACAGCAAAAGTCTTATGCTTTTATATTTGCCTGCCATTCCCCTCCAAATAGTCACGATACACGTGCAGCTCCTGTCATGTTAGGAAGGAAACACAGGAATCAGTAATGACCCTCAGCGTGAAGGTTGGGTCAGTTTGATATAGAATTTGATGTTTGCTCTTTGTGGCAGTTTGAGGTCCATGGCGAAATCTCAAATGTGCACCTGTGAGCGGTCAAAATAGGACTACCATAGGGTGCTCCCAATGTGGAAGGAACACTGGGAACTGTGTGTCATTGCACAATAGGACATCTTCAAGGAAATTTAAATCAGGTTTTTGCTTGTTATAAGCAGGGTCTCTGAACTTTCTGACCACAACTTATTTATGACAATTAGTAGTTTCTCAATATTAACAGCTGGTGGCGCTCTTTCTCCTATCAGGTGCCATTAAATCATTTTAGTAGTGGGTGCAACAAGATCACATTAGTATAAGAGCAACTGGGAAGCATGGACTGCTGGAAAACCATGTAAAAAATGTGATGAAAATATTGCATTTATGTTTGTGTCATGTCTAAGAAATATTACAGCTTCTCATTGGTCCCACAGGTCTGATTATGTCATCTGTTTCTCCTTTTTGTCTCTTCAGTGGAAGGAAGCTCCTGAAGTCTGGTACACTTTGATTGATATGAAGCTTTTCCCCTTTAGTCTCACATCAAATCATTTTTGCAATATTTTTTCTGTATTTGTGAATTTCCATCATGTTGTCACCCAGGCAACTGAAAATGTGTGTATTAAAACACACTTACTGCCTCGCCGTTAGAGCTTACTAGCACACTTGAACAGAATGGAAAAACCATTAATGCCATTAGTAAACACATCTGGGTATTTAGGTCTATGAGCCAACATGCATGTTGTAAGAGTGATGCAGTTTATATAGTCTCTACTGAATTTGTATAATTCAAATTTAGTAAGTCCTCCTGTCCATCTTTTTTTACCTTTCCTCTCCATCCCTGTCTGTCTAAACTCTGATCTCCCATGGTGAGTTCAGGCACAGTGGGAGAAATCACTGTTCCTGTGCGTATATTACATAGACAAGGCAGCTAGTTAGACTAAACAGCATGTTACTCATGAGGAAAGCTGCTGTGTGTTTGGAGCATTTCATGCTATCTGGAACCGATTGAACAGGAAACATTCATGGTATGTGAAATATATATGTTTCTGATCCAAGTAGGAAAACTTTGCTAGAGGGGGATGGAGGAATGATGGACTGGAGAGACGCATTAACAAGAGTGTTGGTGATTCAGAGAGTGAATGACAGGAAGAGAAAGGACAAATAGAGAAAGGATTAAAAAAGAGGAAAGGGATTATGATAAGACTTTAGGGAGGAAAGTGAGAGGAAGGTAGAAATAGAAAAACAAGAGGCTGACTGGATGGATATGTAAGAGGGTGACAGGAGGGAACGATAAAAAACAGAGAAACTGACAGTAATGAGGCTCAGAATGTGATGAATGACAGAAGAGAAGACTGAAATGAGAGTGAAGGTGGTGAAAGTGTACAGAGCAGAGCTGCTGTCCTCCTCCAGGAACATCTGATTCACCCACAGTACCCAGTCAGTCAACAGTCCACCACATGTACTCATGTAGGTGGGAAGAGAGAAAAATACTCAGCAGCTTCCTTCCCTGCTCCGATTTCCTTTCCTGCTCTTTTTATAGACCTTTATAGGCAAATCCCCCACTGATGAGAGCTCTCGACCTGCCAGGGTGCAGCTTTATTTCATTTGGATCAAAAAAATACCTCTCGTTCCAAAGTCGCAGCACTTCTCCTTCACTTTACTTTCTTTCCTTTTCCTTTGGCAGCCTTCCTTTCTCCCTGCGGTGCATATGTTTGTATCTTTTTTGTCATGTTTTTTGTGTTATAATCCTGAAAAATAAAATAAAAGTTAATAATTGAATAAATGACCCATAAGGCTTATTTTTGGTGGTCTATTAATGTTGATCAGCCTGAATAAAAAGGAGGAATCGTCCTAAAAAAACTGCTTCGGACGAAATGATATCAGAGAAACTATGTAATTCAAATAAAATGCACAAAATACTGTATATTATTAAATACTGTAAATAATAAATACTGTATAAGTATCACCACATAAAGATGAGAAATCTCCCACCTCTCTGTCTGCCTTTTCAGCAACCCCTCATGAGCCCCCAACTCCAAGGTTGAGAAACAACGGAAACTACAGTAGATGTATTGATATTTCTGACTACTAAGCACAGCATCAGGCCAAAACTGGGCAGAGAAAAACGTTTTGGGGATCAGGACTGTGTTAAGAGAGTTCTCCTGTCATCCAGCTCCCCGACTCTTTCCCAAGTTTCTGGAATTTTTGGTGTGAAAAAACTAGCCTGCAAAAAGATGGACATGACAGGTGATGAAATAACTCAGTGAAGGCCAAGAGAACAGCTTAATGGTTTGAATGAGAACCTTCCAAGTACGTTAAGTGTGGAGCAGGAGTGTGACACATAAAACCTGACTGGAGGACGTAGCTAACAGATACAGAATCATTGGTATGATAGCTAAAAGCCAAGGTGCATTGTACACATTTTCCTTAATGCTAAAATCTCCTATAAAGTGCATTAAAATTGGAAACTATTAGGAAAATAAACATTTACTTATTGGAGAACAGGTTGGTGGAATGTCTTGGGAGTCTGTTTGTACAAAACTGCTTAAAACAAGCTAAAGAAACAGCAAAACCGTCCACTGAATATGTATTATTTATTGCACAGACAAACAATGACAAGATAACAGCCCTTATATCACAGCTGAATCAACACAACGTGCATGGGGCTCCAGTTCAACAGTGAAGCTTCCGGGCTGCCTCATCTAATCAGCTGGTTACTAACACCAGACCAGATGTGTCAATCAATCCAACCCCACCCCCAAACCTCCCTCCCTTTTCAAAAACATTACCCCGACATTGACCAGGAGGAGTTCATTAGGTGAACTGCATCAAGAAAATGGACTGACTTAGCACACTGTAAAAACTGTATCTGAGCTGTCGTTGAAGTAAAGTCCCGTTTTGAATTAATCTCATTTATTTTTTGCCTTTGGTGGAAGCAGTTTCAACTTGAAATTACACTTTGTCCCTTTAAATTGCTGTTCCAATTTTAGCGAGGGTGCAAAAATTAGGTTTACTCCTGCTTTAGGATAGTGCATCTAAAGCCATGACGTCCATGTTTCTTTAAACTTTTCTGCTGCAACTCAACCATTGTTTACTCTGAGTAGGATTACAAAATAAAGAAAAGAGCAACAAGTTCACATTTGGGATAAACAAATACGTAAGTCGGAAACTTGGAAAATTCAAGTTGACTGTCTTTAAAATGAATTTCCAGCATTGTCATTGTTATTACTTGGTAACTAAACTTGATAAATATAATTCAATTGTGTGTTGAAGCAGTTTGTCTAAGTTGGTCCAACAGTTCATGAGACAACTTGATTTTGTAAATGGGAGTCTATTGGAACCAGAAATGTTTTGGAACCAGCACCTATCAATCCTCAATTTCAATCTGTTGTTGGAGGAAACGTGCATGTGAGGAGATATACCCTCTCCTTTTGTGAGTGATGGACAATGCTTCAGTTTTGACACAGTCTTAGTAGAGTAATTCAGTAAGTTTTCATGCCTTTGGGTGTCATGTTAGCCTTGTTTATTGTCAAGCCAGTGTTTGCAGATGATGCCCCAGTTTATTCAATATGCTGTACCATAATGTGTGCAGGAAAGGTTGTTCGATTTCAAAGTATGTGCTAAGACCATGAAGGATCCAGAGCAGTCGATGTAAAGTCAACGTAAAGCAGTGAGTCCAAAGTAGATGAGAGGGAGCTCATATTTCTAAGATCAAACTTCTTTATCTGTAGTGCTGCAGTGAGGTTGTTATAGAGCAAAGTTCACACACACATGCATCATCTGAACAATATACATGGTGGAGCCTGGATCTCAGACAACAGCTGTCATTGAGTTAATCAATCACTGCAGCAAGTCAATAAGTCAATTTGGCAGTCTGTTAGACGTTGAATCATCCAGTCGGTGAGAGCTTTGAAGTCAGTGAGTCATTCACCCTGAAAGCAGACTCTGCATCTCCCAGCTCAGTGTTGTTTCAGAGGTTTAACTGCTGAAACTCTACACGTCCTCATCTCTCACAGGGACCATGACTCCAGAGATGCTCCCTGTGGCCTCATCTTACTCCATCCCAGGACACAAAGGTCCTCAGAGGTGGGATTAACAGGACACAAGCAGAGGCTGCTGGGCCAGATCAAGACAGGCTGAAGTGTTTTCAGTCATACTTACTTCTTTTGCCCTAAAGTGATCAGACATGAAGGCTTTTGACAAGGACAGGATCAGTTTCCCAACACAAACCTCACTGAACTATTCTGGTTGACACAAAGCCGTGTAATTATGTGCTCTACAAAACAACATTCAACACGAATGAAACTTGTTGTTTATTACATCTGACCCGACCTCAACCCCAGCATTAATACTCTGGCTACTAGACGGAGGCCTGGCTTCTGTCTCTAAAGAGCAAAATGGGCTCCAACTAGAAAGTGGGAAGCTGTAGTGTGGAGATGGAGATGGAGTCCAGGCCTGGAGCTGAGTCGGGTCTCAGTAATGAACACTTTAAACGTTTCTGGGTGATACACAGGGCAACTGTGGGTGGGGGTGGTTGTACTTGGACTTGGTGCTTGGGAAGAAATCTAAGCATGTAAACACTTTCACCAAATGATGTAGAAAGTAGAAGAAACATCCTGAACTTTTGTTTGGATAGATGTTCAAATTATCTTCTAAATATATACTGTAGTATGACTGCTATCCACTCTGTGACAGTCACAGAGTACAACTTCATGAACTGGAATCATCTGGGAGCCATAAATGACTGTACATGATTTTCATGTACTTTTCTGGGTAGTAGAAACGTTTGGCAGATGAACAGTAAGGGGATCACCTACTGTATTACCAAAGTGAGCAGTACAAAACTTCACGGCGAGTTGGTGAGACATTTCAGCCTGTGGTGAACAAACAGACCATCAGATGGATCACTGCTTTAATAAAAATAGATTTTCAGGTTACATATGTGTTGCTTTAAAGCGAAGGGAACTCTCATCCAAAATGCATTTTGGCAATGGAAAGGGAAACCGAATGCAGCTAAAGTACATCTGATATGAGACGTATGTGAATGCCAGGTGTAACCGTCCTGTGGCCTTCTGAACAGCAGTCAGCACGCAATCACGTCTGCACAGAGGCAAATCCAGCGTGAGAATTATAATGAGTCAAGACAAGAAGTTGTTGTGGTTAAAAATCTGAGGTTGGCTTTAACTTAACCTCAAATTATTGGAGTTTCTATAATGATGTTGACCAGTGGAGCTTTGTACTGAACTTAGGTTCAAACACAGAAACAGTAACAGCAAAAGTGTGTGTGCTTAAGTTCCTTCACTTCTAACCCCATGACAGCCAGACATCAAATCAAATACATTTCATCTCTGCGGGGGTTAGCATTAGGACGGATCATTTCTTGGGAAGAATCATTGAATTTTCTGGCTTGCTATTACATCGTCCATGCCAACAATTAGGAGTCCTAATGTCTGGTGATGATGGTACAGATGTAGCCAGGTCAAACACATCTATCCGAGTGACGGATCACCTCTGCGGATGCTTTTTATACAAATAGATACGATTAATAGTGAATTTGAAGGCAAAAATGTGTGGAAGAGGCCAACAGCGTAATGATATCAGAGACTCCTGCAAAGACGCTTCAGAGGCACAAACTCAGCCAGAATGACCACAGTCTGTGTGACTCAGTCTTGAGATATTCCTGGAGGCAAAGTTAAGAAACTCTGATTGTAAGCATTCTTTTTTTAAATCTCTGAAATACAACCACAACCACATGCACCCCTCCTCTCTCCTCACTGTGCTACTTCCTCCCATCTCAAGTTATAAAACTTCAATCATTTCATGAAAACAAACCTTGCCTAATATGATAATTGTTATGACTGGTGATTCTCTCTTCAAGAGCCTTTTAATGTATGTCACTGCATTCAGTAATTACCTCTCAATATAGTAATTCTTATTAATAGTGGCAGAGTCGGCCACTTCCCACACTGGATTCATATTGCATAGAGGATTCACAGGAAAGTGATGCAGCATGTAATCCACTGCAATTTCATCTTATTGATAACAGCCTCACTGTTCGCTCTCTTCACATTGCGTTAGAACTATACAAAAACATCCATCTGCTTCACATTCCTCTGTAGATGTTCAACACTATGACTTACACATATGAGCCACAACATTAAAGCCACTGACAGATGTTTGGGTCCTACTCAGGTACAGTTCGAGGAGCACGACAAAGAGTATGAGACATTGACTAGTTCGATTCCACAGGATGCATTGGAACAAGCCCAATCCACAGAGGCCCCCCTTTGCAACACACATGGCAAGAAAGGATCCTCTGCCAGTGTCCCAGTGCCAGACACCATAGGACACCCCCATCCTCATATGCCTGTGTACAAACCCCAACAGGTCAGAGCTGTTTTGGCAGCACGAGGGAGACCTGATATTAGGCAGGTGGTTTTAATATTGCGGTTAATCTGTGTTGATTTCCAGCTAAAGGAAAACAGACTATAATGACGCGTTCTTTGGAGGTGTTCCCCCGATATACAGAAGAACTTTTAAGAACTCTGCAAACGGATCTGTCTGTTGTTATTTTTCATTTGTTTGTTTGCAGTTTATTTCCATTTGTCAGGTGTGACATCCCCTCACAATTATACAGTTGTCAAAGCTGTGGATTCTGTTTGCTCTGGAGGTCACTACTGATTTCTTACACTGAATATTTCAAACTCCTCAAAACTAATGTAACAGAGAGGAACTTAACCTGGAGCATCAGAGGCAGGAGGAGAGTGTTGCACATTACAATGAGCATAAAACCCATTGATGTATGACAAGCATAAAGTTACTGTTTACCCTGAGTGCAGCAATTTCCAGTATTTCAGGCTTTTCGTCACATTTCTGCAGAATGAAAACTACAGAAAACTCAAAAGTAGTGCACACACACAGAGCTCTGCAACATCACAAATCAACTTTATGTATTTGGCTTATTTTACTTTAATCTATCACACATCTTTTAATATGAAGAACGTCTTGCTGGCGCATCTGGACACACCAGTGAGGTTTCCTGGGGTCATCAGGTGTTTCAGGGCCCATCTGGGGTGACTCAGTGCCCAGCTTGTGTCCAGGTAATGATCCCCACGGGTATCTATTACATAATATATTGGCATGTCTGTCAGCTATTAATGTGACTCACGTAGATCTGAAACGTGTTAGATTAATGCCTGAATCTTCCAGTGATGCTTTTCAGGTGTCACCAAATATAATTTAGGATTTTTCAGAGACATCATCAGGCCTGCTGAAGTCATGTTTGTTGCTCACACCTGCTGTGTATCAGATTTTTTCCTATGACCTTAACAAATACCTGCAGTATCACACAACAGCAGATGTGATAAGTACCTCCTTAGACCTGAGAGTGATGTGAGGATTCATCCACGTGGCAGAGCAGAAGGAACTTCATGAAAACAGGCTCTGACCATAAATAACGTTCTGTGTTTTTCCACACACCTGACAGGTCAGCCGTTCTACACAGATTCCAGGTTTATGCTGTGTGGAATTATTTGCAGTAAAACTTCTCGTAATGAATGTTGAGCGCCATCACAGCTGTCAGGACAATTTTAATAAGATAAGCCTGTTATTATGCACAAAGTTAGATTTCAGTGTTTTACTTGTGTTACGGAGCTGGAGTTACACAGGTGAACTTCTTAGCAGCTCAAATAAACGTCCTTCCTATAGGGTCAGATCACCCCTTTATCCCCCGATATCTCTGGTACAATCTCTCCATTTCATGTGGCTTGGCAACCAAATCAATAAAATACATTTTCTATCCAAAATATGATGATGACAAATACTTAATGTTCATCTCCATTATTTCCTTCCCCCTTCTAAGACCCCAACTGGTTTTGGACTTTATGCTTTGTGTGTCAAACTCCTGTGCTTTTATTGTGTTGTGTTTCTCTCTCTGAACATTCCACACCGAGTCATATACAACTGCTGGACAACATTTGGTGTAAATGTGTGAATCACTAGAAATTCTCTCGTTCTCAAGTCATCCCAAGAGAAAAACACATACCACTGTATGTAAAACAGTGAGGGATCAAAGTGGATTTGTGCTATAGAAGAAACAAGTAGTACAGTTTTTCTCAGTTATTTTGGTGCATTTCTCTGATCAGAATTAAAGTTCTGATAACTGTTAGTTCAGCCTCAACAACATTTAGTCATTTGTGCACATCATAGTAGCTGTTTCTCATTCTTTCCAACAAATTGCAAGTGCTTTTGGACATGCATCAGTTGCTTTTATACCTTTCTCTGCTGTTTTATAACATTATCATTTGCTTCTGTCTTGTCAGTCAAATGAACTCTACTTATGAATGCTGAATATTCATTCCCTATAAAACTAATAGTCCTCATTTCTTTGCTTGAGTCATTACATACAAAAATTTTGAACAAGTTGTCCAAATCTGTCAAGCTCCTTCTCGCTGCATTGCAAAGGATTATATTCACTGTGATGTAGAAGAAAATATGTGGCCAGACACACAGGAACGTCTGGATGTACATGTATGACTTACAGTACTGTGTACGTTGTATGTTCAGTTTCAGTATGTACTGTGATATTGTTTACAGTTGTGCACAGCTCTACTCAAAGGGTACTTCTTCTGTTTGTTGTAAATAAGTGTGTTTTTTTCTTTTGTACAATGCCGTGAACAAATTAGAATTGTAAAGAGCATATGTGTGAAACATGCGTATTCAGTGTCTTGTACTCAGCTACCTAACCAAAAACAGTAATGTGTAGCTTTACTGTAGTTTTCAAATGGTGTACATAGTGTGTAAATAGTGTACAGTGCTGTCTTGAGCATTTTCAGGAAGTGTCACCAAGATCTGACTTTTTTGCATTTGAAAACATCTACAGGGTGTAATGAAAACATGACAAAGCCATTTGACCATCTTGTTCTTAAACAGTGGTGTCAGAACTTTTCATTTTGATGACACTGACACTTTTGCTGACATGAATACTTGCTTTTGAGGAATGAACTATCCATTTTGAGCAAGTGACACACTGTTGCAGGCTATCAACTAGGTTTTGCAGTTTGTACTAATTGTTTTGAGAAATGCACGAACTATTGTGCAAATGTTAATAGTGATGTGAGAAATGCACCAAAGCGACGGAGAAAAACAGTAAATATTGCTAAGAACTGCTGTTTAGTGCTCCTGTGATGAACAGGAGCTGAAAAGATACTACACTACATGTTACAAGAGGGTAAAGTGTGCTGCCAAATGCATCCTGCTGTAACTGGGAATACTAGTAAGATGTAAAGGAGGTGGGAACCAGGTTGAGACTGGTGGTAGAACCAGGCTGGCTCAGCTTGAAGCGGTTCTGCACACTGAAAACACTGGTACCTCAAGAAACCAATACTTAGTTGGGTGTCCCTGCAGTGCATGCAGAGGTGCAACATACAAATGTATTCCGTGCAAATGGAAACAGTGAAAAAGTTTACATGCTCACTATACCTGCAGAAACTGTTATGATACCCAGTAATACCCTCTGTGAGATAATGCAGAGATGATCACTACTTATGAACTTCTAGGATATGATGGAATACAAAACTATAATGATCCCACGGGGAGGGATGGATCATTGTAGCAACAAAAGTAGCATAAAGTATGGAAACAATTAAGATCAATCATGTCTCCATAAGATTTATCACCATCCCCTACTTTGTCTGAGCAACAGTCTGAGCTCACATACTGCAGCATGATGTTATGGGTGTTATCTACTGCCGTAATGAGCCCTGTAGGGTATTTAGACCAGAACAAGTCAATCAAATGAAAGAACGGTTTATAGTTCAGTGGAGCCCGTCAGTTCTCTATCAGACTGCACAGCTGAGAGTGTTTAGAGAGTGCGGGCAGAAAATTAACTCTCATCATCATAAACCTGCTGTAACTGCCAGCACAGACAATACAGAGACAATTCATACAGACTCATACGTAAACATGCAAGCTCGCACACTCTCACATCACTCAAATTCTGGGTACGAAACATCATGTATATTTTGCTTGGCATGACCGAAACCCGACCTCCAGCGAAGACAGAATAGGAACGCAAAACGGGCAGAAGAATAGAAATGTAGAAGTCGAGCTGATTCACCCATCGCTGTGGAAACCGCAGTGGTGGAGGAGGGAACCGCCAGTTCTTTGTTTACTTCTGCACAACACCATAAAAAACGTCTCAGACGGAGACAATACATTTTCATTTTAGGCATTTAGCTACAACATTACCCATAACAAAGCACAGTGAGTGCAGCAAAAGAAGATGATAGCCGTGAAGATCAGCCAGAGAGAGATAAAGCCTAGGTGAGCTGACAGCAGGTTGGACAAATTGGTATTAACTTAATTAAGTGTATTCCTGTTTGTAAAAGTAAGTCACCATAAAAAATATCCATTATTTGTTAAATATGACTGTTAAGCATCAAAGGATCCCTTTCACAGGACCTCACAGAGTCAAGCAGCTCACATTAAGTCCAACCATAATTTAAACACAATCATTTTCTTCATTGTTTTTCTTCTGTCTTCTTTTGGAAGGTGTGAATTTTTCCAAATGTTTAACATGTCCTCTTCAATAAAACCTCTATTATATGAATATGAGCACGTAGTGCCAGGTAAAGAAATAAGAGAAGTAGAACCAGAAATTACTGGAAAATGTCTGTCTGGACACTGCAGTGCTGTTAGCAGAGATTTGACTGTTAGACTGACCAGGTCTGGGTCAAACTCAGTTTAAAAACTTCAGTTGTCCAATCATAGCTTAGCAACCGTAACTAGGCACGGCAGGTCTGTCAAGCTATGGATTTCTCCACATGTGCTGCCGTTCACATGGGGTTATAGTAAAAACAATTCCTTTCAATCTTATTTCCACACCAAAAACACATGAAATTGATTAATCAGTGTGTTTATCTGCTCTTACACAAGATAAAATTGTTAGCATGGCTTGCTAATCACTCACCACATTTGACAGTAACTAAGTATAACTGCCAAGTTCATGTTAAGAAAAATCCCTGTTCATGCTTAAAACATCCACTGTGCAGTATTTCCCACTGTGTGGATGCTTCCACAGATGCTGTCAGAGGTAATAGTGTTGTTAGCAGCTCTTTGGTGCTCTTGTGTTTTGGAGAAGTTTAAACTCCAGAGACATATCAGTTAGGTTTTAGCTTTGGAGTCACTTCTGCTTGCAGTGTTAAAAGTAAAGCATCCATTTTAAAATTATGAACAGGCCAAACAACCAAACAGGTTCAGGTTGTGTATAAGTATATAGTTTTTTCCTGACATAAAATGCTGGGTACTGCTTCAGTGGGACAGCACCCCTTTGCTGAATGTGAGTTTTATTATGATAATATTGTGGCAACAAATTACCACCTTTGCATGATACACTAGCATCGCTCCAGTGTGAGTGTGAGTGCATGGTAGTCTGTCTCTTTGTGTTAGTGCTGTGGTAGACTGGTGGCCTGTCCTGGACGTAGCCTGTCTCTCACACAGTGTCAGTTGGTAGAGGCTTCAGCCCCCTGAGGAGCCCCCATCAAATGACAGATGGATGAAGTAGCATCTCTACTGTTTGTGAGATTTTCTGCATGACATATAGTGCAGGTTGGGATGGTCAACGGTCTGCGCAAAGTTCTCCTCCATTTTCATGGTTACCAAGGTGACGAGTCACAGCCATTCGATTTGCTGATTGAAAAGCAGTGCATGATGTCATCAGCACTACAGAGTTCCACTTGAAGCACTCAGAGTGGCTTCACAGACAGACAGATTGCAGATGTGGTATTTTTTTCTCTAGGCAGCCGCATATACTCGTCACCTCGTCTTTGGAAACATGCTGGGGTTCAGAAAATAAAGTCTGATACAGACAATGTGCCTAAGAATGCAGCTAATAACAATCTGGTTCAGATTGACTGTCAATTGACTGTAGATTCTGGTTCTATTCCATCATTAGCATCCAACTCAAGAAGCCAGCTCTGGTGAAGATGTTTGTTTGCATACTGATGGTTGATGACTAGAAATGTGAAGCGTATCTCAAGGTCTCAAGGACGACAAGCAGAATTTCAAGCAGTCAATCTTCCCCTGCAGCCAGTCAAGACCATCCACAAAACTTATTTTAGGGCCAGCAAAATTAATATTAATAATCAATGTTCAACAGTTTGAACCAGCAAATCCACTTGACTTTACTTTTTAACACTACCAAAAAATAATTTGCCCAGAATGAAAATAAATGAAAAATGAGTGTGTTTGTATATGCTTTCCCATGTTCTTCATCACAGTCACTGTTCATTGATTCAGCCTTCATCTAATACAAGTACGTGTGTCAAAGGGTGCAGGGAATTTCACCCTAAAACCAATAAAAGAAACGGATTTCATGAGCGATTGACCAAGGAGAGCTGCCTCTGTAGTTGGCCTATTCCACTCTTAAAATACACTGTTAGGTCTAGTACATATTATTAGTATGAAGGGGATGCAGTGCATTACTTGGATCTCCAACCGCCCAGGACACACTTATTCTTTACATTAGTCATACCTGCTCCTCTGTTCTGTCCAGCAGGTGGCAACATGACAAACAAAGTAAACCAAATCAAGAGCACCAAGCTTAGCAACAATGTGTAAACACAGAAGACCTCAGTAGCTACAGCCCCACCCAGGTAAAAAAAAAAATCCAAAGCTGATTGTAAACTGCATACAGGGCGCTCAGTGCAAATCTTGGCAGGCAAAACATCCGTAACTAACAGTGACTGTACAGAGAACTTTGTTGAGCAAAATCCAAAAGTCCCTCCAATCTGGATCATAGACAATAAAAAACAACTTTCCAGATAACTGAGTGGCCTCAGACCTCCTGTAAAAACTCTTAATTTATCCAAACAGATGGAAATATGTGGCGGCGAGTTCATCAGCCATGTCTAGACAAGTGATATTTATGAACAGACACAGTGGATCAATCTGTTCTCCCCTGAAGTCACTTGCAAAATCTATTTGATCCAGGTCTGTGCTGAACAGAGCACAAAGAGAAACACGGCAAGGAAAATACAGCCTCATCTAATCCACCTCCTCCGGCACCGCACATCTCTTGTCGGGCCAGAAATCAAACAAGACTCAGAGCCTGTTACAGTCTAACCTTGACAGTGAACAGATCACATGGTCTGGCCTCACACCAGACCTGGTGCCTCATTTATTAAAGGATCCTCTTACGCCAACAACCAAAACCGAAGCCAAAGTCTGGCTTCAGCAGAAAGTTATCTCAATGTCAGAATGAGTGATTTTTTTCCTGTGATGTATTCATGAGCTCAAGGTCTTACTACCTGCCATAGTGTCGGCCTTGAATTCATTTGTTTCTTTTAACCTTTGATTCAAGATGCTTAAAGGATATAATATCAAACATTTCTATAAATTACATCCATGGAGACTGTGTGTAAATGGGAAAGAATAGCAGCAAAGGGGCCAGTTTCCTTAAATGATATGTCATATCTTTAAAACACTGCCCTGTGTTCCCCTCATACATCGTCTGTACTGTATTTGACCTTTTCAAATTATATTAAAAAACTGTCTATTCACTGATGATTCAAAAGTGCAACCAAATTTGGTTAATTACTCTGCTATCCTTCTGAATGGACACAGTGCAATAAAAATAACTAATCACATCCTTTCCTGTCAGACTCGTTCTACTTTTTAGGTTATAATGCAGCTCTAACTCCCTGAGGGGGAAGCTTCGCTGGATGCTTGAGCTCTGGACCCAAGCTGAGAAAGTTCAAGCTCTGTTTTATTGTCACACAGCCAGGCTGGTGGAAATCAGTTCAGTGCAGTGCAGGGAAAGGAATAACTATATAAATAACACTAAATTTATGCACCTCTTTTGTGGTGTTGTTATCAAAGACAATGAGGACTACATAGTAAGTAAAGAAAAACTCATCTTGACCTCTGAAAGGTTTCTGTCAATGTCTGACAAATGATAACATATTTATAGACTGAATCTTCACTGAAAGTTGTCATTCAGACACTGACTGATAGTCGACAGGAAATTATTATTTTTCTCTCCCAAGGGGATATATAGAGTTTCCAAAAGGAGATATAGTGTGTGGATTGGTGGAAATGACACAGCAGGGTGGTTTAGTGGTTGCAGAAGCCTTTCCATAACCCCAGATTTTTTTCTCCCAACAGGGATCAGCAGCCACTTGTCCTGTCAAAGCATCCTAGAGAAAATCACTGTTCTGGGAAAGACATCTGGATAGATATAAGCGTATAATGTACAGTAAGTGTTGTTGTTGTTTCACTCAGTGGTCCAGGCTTACTAAACCAAGGAGAAACCTCAGCTGTGATCCAAAGGACAGTTGTACAACTTACCTGAAACAAGTGCTGTTCTTCCCCCCAGCTCTGACACAGGGATACTCCACAGTCAAGATTTTATTATCTGGACACTCCGTCCTGAGAAAAGGAAGACACGTGGGAAAAAAGAGCAGATGTGACTGACTGGCACTGTTGTCGGTTAGCCTTGAAAAGCTACATTCTCATAAAACAGAGGAGCAGTACTGACAAGCAACACAGGTTCATAGCTGGATGTAAACAGGAAGTGTTATAGTTTGAAATCAGCATCTTATCCCCTAATCTACCAGAGCTCCCCCATACTCATAGTTCAAACTCAGCTGACAAGAAAATGAACCTTAGCTGCACATCAAATAATATTACACATGCAGTCCTACTAATATTGAAGGTTTTAGCCCCGTATCCACACTGATACTTGAGAAGAGAGGAAAAGCGTTTTGTCTACTGTTTCAGCTTCTCCACTTTGATGATTTGCTGCTTTGCTGTTTTATATATTTGTAAGTTAAATATCATAAAGCGAGTATGGATTTTAAAGTCTTGATAGGAGGATTTTACCTTTACCTGCCTCAGACGTCTCATTAGCCACCCTTGTTGCCACCCTAGATCTGATAGGTCCCGTTTATTCACTAAATCTCAGATGTCTGCCTTTATTTGATTAAGGCAAAACACAGACCTCAAAATGTTCACAGCAGCTGAAACTTAGTTTGCTGCTTCCAGCTGTTTGTACGAGTCTTTACTCTGAGTTTATTAAACATCTGCAGCATCAAACAGCAGCAGGATCCATAGGAGCGCTACCAAAGCAAAAGGGCTGTTCATGTTTCTGCACAACTACAGTAACTTCACTAATTGCTTCTAAATATCAATATGGAGACATGATTAATCAGGATTTGACCGTAAATAAACACTGTGAACTTTTCCTTATCTTTTCTTCACCCGAGTCATAGTTTACAAGCTACAGTTGAATCATTTGTTACAGAGCCAAGTTCTGAACTCCATCACAGCTGGATATTGTTTTGCTAAAGTCAAAATATTTTTTGTCATATCAAATTTTTCTTATTAGGGAGATCTGGGGATTGTACAGCTGGATATCAGCAGCAGTGACATTTCTAGTCATTAAACACCAAAACATGGCAATTAACAGCCACAGAACTATGAAAACATGTTTTATTGTACCATAATAGGCCGTCATTAGATAATCTATCCTCACACATGGACAGAATTTCCAGTATTGAAATCATCAATACACTTTAAGGGTTTTTTCCTACACTTTCTCCATAAATATTATGTAGCAACTCTTCATCTGGGCTATTTTGAACGGTGTTCACCCTAATAACCTGCATTAGTCTATTTGCATCAGATAATTAGCAACCGTCACTTTCAAATTAGACATTAAAGTTAGTGTGTGACCTCTCAACACTCACATTGACCTAGTTTGACCTATACAACAACAGCATAGTAGAATTCCTGAGGTTCAGCTGTGTCTTTTGTTTTTTGCGTGCCACTAGTAGATTTTCGGTGGCCCCATTTGGTCAACCCGATGAAACATTTCTGGAGGTGCCCCTGACCTGTCGGACTGTATTGCATCAAATATATCTTTGACATTTCTATTCTGTTTATTGCTGAAAAATATACAATATATTTTAATATCAATAAGTCTGTTGTCCCTCCAAGTGATTTATTGGTCTAAATGTTGAGAAATGCAATTAAAAAAATGAAATGAAACACTGTATATAACCCAACCAAGAGCACTGCTAAATACAAAAACAAAAAAGACAAATAATGCTGGAATACTGCAAGATTCAAAAACTATTTTTTAAAACTAACTGTGAATGTACTCACAAATATCTGCAAAATAGTGCTATTTTTTTTAGATGATTTAAATACAAATAAATACAATTTGAAAACAGTGTCACACATTGTAACAGAACTAATTATTATTTCTAAAAACACAAAGTTTGGATGTGGACATTATGTATAGTTTTGGGCTGTTTTGTTTGTTTTGTCAACATGTAAATTAATACCTTTTCTGGGATTTTGTTAGCAGTTATCTGTAATTCAACAAAACTGGTAAAAATCCATAAAATGACAGTTTAAAAAAGTGTTTGAGTTCATATAACTTTTCTTTCAAATAATGAATTCCAAAATAAAAGCATTATATCTTTGAAATATGGTCAAACATTGTAAAGGAATGAATTATTATTTGTAAAGATACAGAATGTTTTTTTAAATGTGGACATTATTTTACATTTTGGCAGTGTTTTTTACTCATGTGTAAATGTATACTTTTACTCTGTGAGTTTGACAGTTATTATCTGCAGTTTAACAAAACAGGAAATATGTGTAAAATAATAGGTAATTGTTCAAATAGTAATGGTTAAAAACTGTTCTTTTTTTTTTTACAGTGAAGATATAATTCTTTACTAATCTAATATATGAACTTGACAGCCAGGGAACCAGAGCATTATTACAGTTCTTGGTGTGTATTACACAGTCATTATTAACAAAGCCAGTAATGTGTTTCAGTCAGAGGACCATCACTCACAGAGCTGCATGTTTTCATCCCTCTGTAACAGAATCCACGGAGTTCACACTAAATCTTGAAAGCATCAATCTAAGGACTCAGCACCACGGTTTGTTCTAGGTGGAAAGGTGACACTGCTGGTTGATTATCAGGTGTTTAACCTGTCTGCAGGAGGGTTACATCTCAGTGCTTTCCTCTCCTCCTCCTCACTATATTGGGAGCATGTGCTGCTCTCACATCCTCTCCTCACCCCCTGACCTGCTCTCTCCGGGCACCTTAATAGCATCTGTCATGTTATGTCTGAGCACAAGCAACATTTGGCTCTTTGCACCGAGACCGATTCCAACCATTTGGAGTTTCCCTTTGCTTCGTGCATTTCCTGTAAAGATCACATTAGAGGAGAAGCGCTGCAGCGGTTCATCCAGGGGACTCCTCTCTGACAGCCGCTCGCACACTGTTGTAAAGACTACAAACCAATAAAACACACACCAAACTCTGGTATGGCTTTTGGCACTGTGCGCTCATCGGACGGTGAAGTGCGCGTTTAGAGTTGATATTAAATGCCGAAACAAAGTGCAGATCATAAGTACACTGTAATTCATTCGTTGTGGTTCAAGATAAATACACACAGAATTGAAGTTTTTGAAAGTTGCCCTCACTTCAAAATGTAAATTAACGTTCCCAAAGCCTTTCATCCCTGGTTTAACTTAATACGAAGGAGGCTGACATGGTTTCATCAGCCGCTCACTCACAGAACATTCAAATCTCTCTACATGGACCACTCCAGTCCCTGAGACTTACTTCGAGGTGTCCACGGCAAGCGTCGTCCTGATGGAGCTGGCACCGGATTCCCACAGGAAAGCAACACAGATTGCGCCAAACGGTAAAAGAGTCGCACCGTAAAGCTGACCCATGTCCCCCTTTGCGCTCCGGGACAGATGATCTGTCCGAGTGAAAACGCCTTAACATCCGCAAAACGCCACTGTTTTCATCTGTCAGTGACCCGCGCGGTTAGTGGGATCAAAATATCAGAAATCCTTGTCAAGTATCCCGCAGAGGTGACGCACATGGAGCCTGTGGGATAATACGAGCTGCGCGCTGCGTCCGGAGCCCCTTCCTAACTTTACGCATTGAAGCGGAGACCCCTTGGAGAGCTACTGAAGACTTTACAGCCCAGTGTGTTCTCTCTAATCCCTCTGGATTTACATTCCTGCCTCTAAAGAAGAGACTTAAAGCAACTGAGTATACAGCCTCACTGCCCATTGGTGGGGGTGACGTATGGCAGAGTGATAATAATAATAAATTCGTCTAAACCGTTTATTTGATGCTAATCTCCCAAGCTTATGCTGTTTTATTTTACAGATAAACACATTTTACAGCATCACAGTGGCCTGGGAGTACATTCAGGCACTGGGCGGCGCTGTGAAGACCTGAACAATAGCTTTAATACAATTTTAATAAATAAAAAAACACGCAAAATGCATAGACTGGGTTTAATGAAGACTACTGCACAGAAAAAATCAGAGTCTCAAAAGTACCTTCTTATTTAGTACACTGACATTATAAAAGAGTAAATAAAAGAAGTGACAAATGTTTTAAAAATCAAGAAAACAAATCCAGAAAAAAACATGTAAAACCAGGTCAGACCAATGCTTTTAAGTTTCAGAACTGGAAATGTGTAGGTAAGGTCTACATTTCTATGAGTTCCAAACGTGTGCAGCAGAGTAGCTAAAAGCTGCTTCGCCATGTTTGAAACATTTAAGAACAATGCAAGCGGTGGCAGCCTCTGAGCTTTTGTGTTTCAACACTAAAGCAGAGGATCCAAGATGGATTTAGCTTCCAAACCACTTAGGGATCCAAAAAGGAGCAGGAATTTCAGATCAGTTCTTTGACAGACTGAAATTCAGAGATTTGACAGTTGCAGTTTTGTGGTCTTTGTCAGGACCAGAACAGCATTCAATAGGCTGCAGCTGTCTGAGAACCTCTTTAGAAAGACCAGAGAAAAGCTTGTCGTTCTACACATAAAGGCATGGATTAACTCCAGATCTTATCTGAACATGGATTCTGATCGCTGTGTAAATTTAGGTCTGGATCCTTGTGATTCACTGATGTAGAGTTAGGATTCAGTTTAATCTTATTGTATTTATGTAGCGCCAGTTCACAACATACGTTATCTCATAGCACTTCACATAGTAAGGTGAAGACCTTACGAATTATAAACAGAGAAACCCAACAAATCCAAAGTTTCCTTTGGATTTCCTCTGACTGAGTGCTTGGTGACAGTGGGAACACTAACTTTGTTATTTCATTTCTCTTTGGCACAAAAATGTTTTAGTTTAATCAGTTGTTATTTTGGCACACTCAGGAATTGATTTTGATTTATTTAGGAAATCTATGAGTAAATAAACTCAGATGACGATACAGTATGTAAAAATGAATGTCATCTGCGTAACTGTGACCAAGAACTTTACTGGTTTTGTCATAGTTTGTTTCTGGAGGATCCAAACAGCCACAGAGCCACCGTGCTATTTATTTATGAAATCTCAATTGTGTCTGATGTTTGCAACAGTTAGCAAAGAGTGGGGTGTTGTCATAGCAAAGACAAACACGTTGCGTCAAATGAGACTAAACTTGGTGTAAGGTCCAGTTGTTAGCAAAACACCAGTGGAACCGCGTACTAGTGCCAGGAATCAGATCTGAAGCATGTGCTCATCCCAGACTCCCCCGTGAGATGCTCAGCGTGTTTCCAGACTCAGTCGAAAAGCTAAAGATCTGCTGTGTAGCTGCCACGTGAGCTGCTACGTTTTATGCACATTGAATAAAAAACTGTTCATATAAGTAAGCATACGTTTCCTCTGTAATTAGACAGAGCATCTAATCGAGTGTATTTACTATGTCATTGTGCAACTTCTTGCAAAAACGACTATTTAGAAACACACAAGGTCAACCTTGTAACAGCCTGCTCTCCTGTCATGTTTGTTTGGTAAAATATCCTAAAGGTAGAAGCGGCATCTGACTAAAATAATAAGGACGGAAAAAATAGCCGCCATGTAGAGGCCAGTTTTCTATACATAACAATTATACGCTCATTATTTTTGTTTTTTTTAGTCATAGTTGCAATCACAGCCTGATTGCTCAAGCTGTAAGTTTGCCATGGGCTTTAGCACTGGACTGTGCTGTCTGATTAACCAGCACACTATGTTCAGGTTTGAACTGCAATATGTGCAGTAACAGCTACAAACAAAGACATTCAGGAACTCATGTGAGCCTTGTTAACTGTATATTTTAGTTTCTCTTAGTATGTGCTAAAAAGAAAATCCATCATTCCTATCACAGGTCTTTTATATTACTGTATAAGGTAAGCACTGCTTGACATATATTTAATATAGAACAGCATTAATAAAAATTAGAGCAAAGCCTCATGAGTAATTGAATGAAATCAGAGCCACATTGTGCAGTATTGCTCCAAATGTTCTGCATATAGAACCTGATAGGTAGAAAAAAACCATGGTAATGCTGTATTACATTTTAGTGACATATTGCAAGTATATACATCACATTACATACACATACATCACTGCAAACCTCTCAGTACATTCAGCAATGCATAGCATCCCAATAACCGCCTATGAGACAGTAAGTTAATCATGATTTCACACACATAGCATAAGTCTGAATGAAAACACTTGAGGGGATTTTGCTGTCGCTGAATGTGACAGAAATATTGTAGCGGGTTCTAATTCATGGTGCATTACTTGAGTTTCTGCGGGCAGTTTGTGATGATTCACTGGAAGAAAGAGAAGGTTATTCCTTTGTTGTGGGAGAAGATCTGACCAGCAGTCACCTCAGAGGATAACACGACACAGTGGTCAGCGGGTGGTCAGGCGATGTTAGGTAACTCTGTACTCAGTGGTCTCTTACACCGTCATTCCCCTGGGTACATGGGGTTCTTGGCCACCGTTCAATAGAAACAGCTGGTTTTATTCACCACAAATGAATCATGCTAGAAATCCACATGCACTCACTTCCACGTGCAGTGTATACACGCATGCACACAGCAACTGGGTCTTGCACATCAAATTAAACTGCGCAGTCTCCTTTGGCTCCGTTCCCTGTAGACTCAAATAAATTCATAAAATATATAAAGCAACATTATTAAAGAACCGCAGCTAAATGCAGCTGTTGAAATGGCCGCCTCGTTATTACGACCACACAGGCCACGCTTTCTCTTTTTCCCACGAAGGAGAGTCTCCTTTCTGCGTTTACTTTGGTTGTGGCTTTTATTTAGTGTTTGTCTATCTGCATATAAGCACGCTGGAAGAAATGTGTTTTTCATTGAGGGCTGAGGCCACATTCTGCATCGTTACCAACTTCTTGTCATTCATGGATAAAACTGCCCAATTGTGAAACACATAAAAGCAAAGACATTATCCTCAACTTCCCGAAGGAGCTTGAGGGGATTTTAAGCTTGTGGTGTGAAATGGACATGGCTGTGATGCTTATCGCCTTTTGGGCCTGAGAAATTTAGCACTTGCTTTTTTGAGTGTGACAGCATGGCTGGAATTTTGTCATTGAATAATTGATACTAATCAGCTCAAGCAACGACTACATTTTTCCAGTACTTTAGGACATGCAATGTTTATGCTGATCTCCCAGTGGTATTTGCATATGCTACTTAGAAAACTCCCTTTGGTGAAAATCAAGTTTTTACCCTTGTTCACATGTCCATATGGTGTTTTGGTTATGTTAGAAGACATATCACGTGTGAAATAAGCTGTGACTTATTTCCGCCTTAAAACTGATTACACTCTCAAAGAAACCGATTCAGACTACCAAGGTTATACACATAGAGCAACAAAAGAAACCAGTCTTGTAAACTTGTAGGGCGGGGCTTCCTGCATCATTATTCTTTTTCAGAATTGTTTCCGGTTTCAACATGTACAGGATGCACGCCAATATTTCAAGTTGCAATTGTGTAAAGTAGAGGTGCTTTAAAGTTTGAACAGAGTTGTGGGAGAGCTGGTGTGCTTGAGCAGCAGCAAGTGGGCAGGAGTTGGTGGAGACAGAGAGGTAGGGACTTCATAGATCGGCACATTCTAAAGGATACAAGACTGTAGAGTTAGAAGACAGGAAGAGAATATCGTCATGAAAAAAAGGTCTAAATATGCAACTCTGATACACAGACAGCAGTTTTGAGGGGCTGAATGAGTGAGTTGAGAGAATACCAACTTCTAACAGACAAGAACCATAATGTGCTGCTCATACCAACACCCAGGGGAATGCTTTTAAAGATCAGCTTGTTACGACCCATATAGTCCTGAGCTAAAGCCACTGAACTGACTCCAAAGTCGTTACAGCAGAACCAGCTGATGCTAGCAAAGCAAATGAAACAGCTGCCTCTTTCACTGTGATGTTGTATTTTTGTGATGCACTCCCAGGCTTTTGAGCGCTTTCATGGAAATGACTTGTGAGGAGTGCATCAACTCCCAGAGTACAGCCCTTGATAATATCTGTGTTAAGTTCGGACATTAGCCACTCTAGAAGCCTTGTGTCTCTTTCAGACAAGTCCATGCAAGTGGAGGCTCAACATCTCACCACGGAGGACTCAAGAGTTAAGATTCCTCACATGAGAAGCATCCCTATCTTGATGTCGTTGTATCTGGATGGAGAGACCAAGTTCATGGCTCTAGCTGTCATTTAGAGTCTTTGTCATTACAAACAAGTTCAGTGCACAGTGAAGAAAACATCAAAGCTCCAACATGCTATGTTAGTCAGTGGATGATCTACTGCAGGTTTTGTTGAAAGTTAGGATGATCTCTAAACAGGATCCTGCACCAAAAGAACAACGCTTCAGTCTTACACCTTGAGGACATGATGAATCCGTCCCACCCACTGCATGACCAGTTTTCCCCCAAGGCAAAAAATGTCCTGCACGCTTTACCCAAAGCACTCTTTAGCCTTTGACTCTGATAAACTTAATGTATGATGCCTCTCTCCTTTTATGTCTTCTTTTGCTTTGTATAAAAGACCACGCATCAGATGCACTGATCTACTTGCAAAACTCTTCCTTGGAAAAACTATCAAACCATCAAATGTCTCCTCAAACAGCTTCCACCTCTTCCAGTTTTGTTCTGTCAGTCACTATAAGAGCCGGTGTCCAGTTTCATGGGGGGAAAAGTAGACTTCACTTACACTGAACGATGCTGACAGAAACGATCCTTCAAATGCTTTAGTATTTTTTGGCCTTTCTTGATATTTAATCTAGCGAAACACCTGCACATCAGAACTAGATTAAACATCAGAGACACATTTGGCATCTTTTGTAAGTAAAAGAGAGTTAGAAAGTGACTGTGACCGATTCTGTTTCCTCCTAATGCTTTTAGTCCTGACAGTCCACAATCAGCAAGTAGCGTTTTCCAAAAAACATTAGAAGCTCCATTGCTTTATACACACGCATGATGAGCTCATGTCACAGATAACTGCGTGCAGCTCAGTTACTTTTACAAGTGTGCTCAGAAGACAAATACATCACCGAAACCTCTCTGCATGTAGTAAACAGAACTCTTTATTTGTCTTTTTGATTTATTCACATTCTTCACTCTTCCGCTGCCATTAAACTCTGGCTGTCATGAAATTCTGACATGGAGACATATGAAGCGCGTCTTCCAACTGGAAATGTTGCTGCAATTCTGTTTTTATTGTATTTCTGTTACTTGGAAACTGAAGGAGTTTCAGAAATGTGAGTGTTTCATGCCTCTCTTATCGTAGTAAACACCTGACTGTTGAAGCCAAATAACACAGGAGTGATCTATCAATGTCAGGACACATCATTTGGAAGGAAAACCTCTTTTGTAATCCCGCTTACATTGCACAACTCGCATGTTTTAGTGTCGGTTTATGTTTAGCAGAGACAAAAGTTAATAAATTGACATTTGGCTGACCTTTGGACAAATGCTTTGCTGACTTTTTTGTTGCTTTCCCTCAGTCGTTTCTGATCATTTGTTGGTTTTATTATTACAGACAGCAATGGTTTTTGCAGAACCTGTTCTTTAACAACCCCAGACTTCATTTAAATTCCTTTATTGAGTCTCATTTTTACATTCTGTCAAGAGCTGAGGTCAGTGTCATGCAGTACATGCCTTTTTCCGGTGGTCTCACGCTAACATTAACCTGGGGCCTTTGCTCCACCGGGACAAGGTAGGAACTTGTAAAAACACAGCGACATCACCTCTTATTGTTTTGTGAAATTCAAACTGGAAAAAGTAGATCTTATAAAAAAGCTCCAGAGATGTGGCGCAGCCGATGGAAAATGATTTCCTGGTTTACTTTACAAGGTTTTATCGTCCCACCTTCCAACTGCTGTTTAACATCTGACTTTTAGCTTGAGAACAAGGCCTCTTTTGAATTTTTTTATGCTTTATTGCAGATTTTCTGGGTTTAAAACGTGGAAATACATCTATGAATCATTTACAAATATTTCCTGCAACTGTCAAACTCCTCCGGTTTCTCAGCTGTCCATTTGTCTGCAGTATATCAAGCACTACAAGTCATTCCCCTTGTGGATTTATGACGGGTTTCTGAACCACATTACAGTGAGATGTGTATGCATGAAAGGGTCAAAAAACAAACCAAGATGAGGTTATGGGGAGAAAAACATCAGAAGCTGTATTATGCTTGAACCCAAGTAAACCCTTCCATCAGCTCAGAGTGCTGCCTTTACAATTCATCTGGTCAGGGTCCTGGAATTCAACAAGGTAGACAGTTTGTATAAAAAATGTTGAGAATGAAGAGCCTGTTTAAAGACTTGAAGATCTGTTACAGGTCTGTTGGAGATTGAATTGCTTTTTAATCTTTATTTTGACAGTTTCCCTATTATTGCATGTTTATAGTTATTACATGAATTATCAAAGGCTCTGTAACTGATCAATACTTTAGTGACCAGTCTGGGGACAGCTGGTGGACGTAGCAGTCTTTTGGCTTTGAATGGAAAGTGCATCAAGTTGTTGTGCTGCGTATTATTCCGGACAAAACTACGACCAGCTACGCAAATCTGTTCTCATGATCCTGTGTGACTGATACACAGTGGTTAAAGTAAGTGAGTACATTTACTGAAGTACTATATTACGGTACAACTTTGAGGCATTTGTACTTTACTTAAGCATTACCATGTTGTGCTGCTTTATTCTTCTGCTCCACAACATTTATTTACACAAATGATATCAAGATTTAGAAATACAACAACATATTGTTGGAGACTGAAGTGGTTTCCAACCTTTTTGTAGAAAGCCGTGTGTAGTCAGGCTCACATTTCAGATGCCTATGTGTTGTTAACAGTGCCGCCAAATAGTGATTTTTACTGCCAGACATGATTTCATTTCAGTAAATGTTGGACTGATCCAACATGTTCCCAAAAATTAAAGATTAGAGAAAAGGTCTATAAACTGGAAACAGATTTGTGTATCAGAACTTTTTCTTCTTTTGTCTCTCTTTGATGATGTGACGAGTCCTCAGATTTACCTGCTGTCCCTGTATATAAGACTGACACACTGATGCTTCACTGTGAACACTTGATCAATGTCATAAAGTCAAAGGGCCTGAACCAGTAGGTTTACTTTCATACTTTAACTACATTTTACTTCTAATACTTCTGTACTATTATTTAATAGTATCACTAAGTAAGACTTTTCATGCAGGACTTTTACTTGTAATGGAACATTTTCACATTGCTGTGATTTTACTTTGCTAAAGTACCTGAATACTTCTTCCAGCGCTGCTGATAACAATCAATAATACCTACATATAAAATCCTGTACTAACTGAGCAGCAGCTACTCTGAGGAAGTTCCTTCTGCAATGTCAGCTTCAACCTAGAGACAGTAACCAGACACCAAAGAAACTGAATTAAATTTGAATTATGCCTACCAATCAATAACTATTCTTAAATGCTCTCCTGAATATGTGGCAGCTGAAAATAAATCATTGAATTGTTTAATTGTTTAATTTGGGGTATACAGATAAGCTGATGGACATGAGAACAGCTCAGCTTCTGAAGGACTGTGTTGTCACTGAATCTAAACTCTGCTGCTGGATGGTCGGTAAATCTCTCAAACTGCAGGTCTCCTGCCTGTTCAACAAAGTGTCCTATTTTTTATAAACTAAATACGTGTTGAGATACACGGGAGAGGAGGATATGAAGTCATGTACCACATTAACATATGAATAATTAGCAAAGCAATGTCACTACTTTCTTGATTTGTTTAATGAATACTTGTTGGAAATGGTCATTTCTCACTACCTGTCAAGTTAACTTTACATATCCTCCTCTGGTTTAATATAATTGCCAAAAGTTGCCGTTTCTGAATGGAATACATTTTTGTCATGTTACTCAAACACACATATTTAATTATTTTCAAATAGGAAACCTGTCTACAAATCATACAAAACAATACTGCTGTGTTTTTTTCTAATTTTCAATGTGTAATAGAACCCCAGCCTAACAACAGAAAGATCATTTATAACAGTAATGGGGGAGAAATTATACAAATTCACTCTGCTGTTGTCCTAACCTTTATGTAGGCATCTCATCTTTCAGAATAAATTACTATAATCAAAAACTGGTTTCTGGCTAACAGTAAATTGTCTAAGTGTTCACAGTTGGAAATTCATACTGCCATTTGTCCCCATGGATTCTGCCCACCCTGCTGTATCTGCACAAACTTTTATGATTTATAGTTTGTAGAAAGCTTTCAAAGGGAGAGTTCTTCTCTCGCTCACACAGGTGCACCCAGCAGTCACAGCTGAAAACACAGACTCTCACTAGCAAGTCCAGCTTTGACATGACTCAGACCTCAACACATGTCGCCCCGTGCAGCACAGCGGCCATGTGCTGAAACTCTGCCAACTGTGATGGATTTGGCTCTGCTTGCCGGATGATGACTTGATAAAGTGGTCTGCAGAAGAAGAAAGAACAACAAAAGAAAGGATTATTCTGGGGACAAATTACAGCAGTGCAACAGGTGAGATGCTCCCAGGCACTGGCCTGTGATCTGTTGAAACACACTCAATTCACTTAAACTACAATATTAGAATATGAACACCTGCTGTAAGGATTCTGTAAGTAAAGAGTTCCAGCAGGATCAAAGGCAGTTTTGAATAAATAAAACTCAGACTTTATTTAAGAACTTAATTCAAAAGTTTGACATACGGTATGCACTCATTTGCTTCTGCATCCTTTAGAGCTCACTAACATTATATCTTTCAGCAGTATTGTCTTTAACAAGGGTCTTGGGATGGGGGGTCCCTGACTATTTCTAGGACTTGCACATTAACACAGTGAAACCAACACTTTTACACCTATTAAATGTAAAAGTTAAGTAGGGAGAGTGACGTTGACGGACTCTTATCATCAGTCATATCCACCATGGCTCGACAAACAATTAAAAAGAGAAATACCTGCAGAAGAAGAATCTTATTAACACAACATTTTTAGAATAAGGGTCACAGAAGTGCAGTGCCGAAACACCACTGAACTAAGATATTGCAGAATACAAAGAACCTCAAGAAGGTTACCAAAGAATGTCAAGTTATAGATAAAACTGTGAGTTATTGAGATGAACTACCTGCAGCTAATGTTGCAATAGCACACATACTCCCTAATGATAACACTCACAGTTCTTTTGAAACTGGCAGCAGATTTATCTTTTTGTTTCTTAATCTTATCCCATCTGTGACCTCCATCAGTCATTCCAGTGGTACATTGTAAGTGGCTCTAATGAAAAGCTGTGTAAATTTATGTAGGGGGTTAACCCTACATTTCATCCTGATCGGTTGGAGGATGGGGGTGAAGTAGCACCGCTGCCCAGCCATGCAGAGAGAGCTGACACTCTGTGTGTGTCCAGTGATTGGTTTAATGGGGTAGAAACGGTGGCTACGTCTGGAATGCCTCCCAACGCGGCCATGACCTCCGTGGATGAGAGGGATTACAAGCTGTGGGAGAGGACAGACCTTTCTTCACACAGCGAGCAGATCTTGCGGTAAGAAGTGCTGATCAGCAACACCACGGGGTCATGCCCTGGAAAAGCAAGACTCTAAGGTGCTGCCCTCCACAGTTTTCAGCACATGCAGGCCTACAGGGTTTACAAGGTTTACAAAGACCTCCTGACTGACTCTAGTCTGACTGACCCATAATGGGAATACTGTAGACTAACCAAGGGGAGGGGGCATTTAGCTCTTTGCATCAGGATCTCATAATGTTCCCCACTAAACACTTTACCTTATAGAACTAAAACTCCAAGACCCACTCTGTAACACACTTTGCTGAATATCAAGCGTCATTGTCTCAGCAGGAATCCGAGCGTGACACCTGGCAGCGATCTGCCCTTTTAGCTAAATCAGACCACATTCAGACAGAAGTCAGATATATGACAGTGAAAGAGTGTGCAAAACTTGGAACTCTATTCTCCCTAAAGACTTTTAATTTACATGCTGCCAGCATGAGGTGGGGAACAGAATGAGAAAAATGTGTAAATCTCCTCAGAGAAACTGCAAATTAGAGCGCTCTGAAAAGATAATGTGAAACCCTTGTCGTGAATCAAGCTGCTCCATACCTACTACAGCTGTGTGGCCTGGGACAAATATTCCTGCATGCAGTAAGTCACATGGAGGGATGGTGGCAGAACACACACAATGGAAAACACAGGATTATTCATCATTCCATTCACACTCAAGGGAAACTTTTTATGTCTTAACCGACTGCGGTGCTGACGTGCCCAGAGGAACAGGCAGAGCAACTTGGGAAATCAGGCCAATTTTTCTCTCAGTAATGGCACTTTGAGTGAAAGCTGCGGTCTGCTCACTGTCCACTCAGCAGCAGGAGACCCTGCTTAATTGCTGTACCTTAATTAAATGTGCTTCCTAGGAACCCAGAGCTAATCAGATCAGAGAATTACACTGACAGGCAATTAGAGCTGTGCACTAAATCTTATGCTGTATGTGAGGTCTGGTTAGCACACAGTGTTAGCATGTGTTCTGTAAGTGTGTGGGTGTGTAAAACAAACAAGGTGAAATATTGTAAAGGCTCTGAAATTCCACAGAGAGAAAAATAAGTGGCACAGTATTGATTATAGACAGCTGCACATTGTACATACTGTGTTAACGTTTTATCACAGTCCCAACAGGGAAGGCCTCTCTGTTCTTATGTGTTTGTGTTGGTGTAGTACCTCAAAGACTTTACATAAAATAAGAAGAAAACAGAAAATAAACTAAAGACAGCACAGCGACTCAGACACTGAATAGGGATGAGCTCTTCAAAGGGCACAGAAAACAGTGGGTGTTAAACAGGGATAATGAGAACACAGAGGAGACATGAGAAGAATCAAATAAGTCGTAAAGATATGATTCTGCTCAACAGTGGTGAAAAGTTACTGAGTACATTTCAATAAGAAAAGATCATTTGGAAGTAAAGACGATTGCAGAAACATGAGGATGCTAAATCAAAATATTTTGGCGGCTAGACTCTGGTGAGAAGCGACATCATAGGGAGGAGTCCCACATGAAGGCAGGAGATAAAGGCCCCCAAGAGTTTAGATGCTGGTGGTGATGAAGCAAAGTTAACAGATGGCTGATGGAGGCTGGTTTAGACGCCCTGTACAACCCGGATAAAATGGAGATATGAAACAGGAGGGTTGCTCGATCAACGACCTTGTACCGGATTTGGCTCGGAGAACATGAGTAGATAGATCACTGGACGAGAGTAGTGATGTTGAAATTGAGAATGAGGTGAAAACAAAAGTGATGAAGTGAATAGAGCAGCAGGAAAAGCTCATATTTATTGAGAAATATGGAGACAGAAAACATCTGAGCAGTTCTGTCTTCCAGAACATGAATGTATTAGCTTCATATACTCAAATATTGAAATTAAACACAATACCCGAGTATACATCTTGTCAAATACAAGTCATTTATATATTAAACCATTAGTTCCTAAAGTATTGGAAGGTTGAGTCTAGTTGGAGCCTTTTGTCATACTTCAGTTGTCTGAGAGTTCTTACCAGAGACATTCTTCTAAATTTCTCATATGGTTTCATTTAAAGTAAATGAGGCCCAATTAGGTAAATGTGCAAATCAGACTTTTACTTGTATTGGAAGATAGTCTGTATTGCTAGTGCTGCTCACAAACACACCTACAACCTTTTTTCCATCAATCGGCAGTAACACCAAGACATCAAAATGGCTCACCCTTATTCATCCCTATTATTATAGTAATGTGTTCTTCACCTCTTCTGACTGCCAGTCCTAATCAATTCCATGGCAGGTCGTTTTCACAGCAGACACCCAGCAGGAAAACCACAGGTGTTACCAACAGCATTAAAAGTTACTGTGTTTTTTTTACTGAATGTCCCGGCAATCTACAGCAGTGTGACAGTGAGCCAGCATGTATGTTACCGGGATGCTAAAACTGAGGCAGCTAAATGAACTCAGCCATCATTAATTTTACTGTTCACGCCTGTGTTTTCTCTCTGGCATGTGTTCTGTGTTTTTGGATTCTGAATTTTTCTGCCGGTCCAGCAGCAGTTCTCAGTCGGTCGCCTCCACTCCCCTGTCAGCTGGCTGCACGCTGACCTATAATCTTCCCTAAATAGTCTTACATTATATATACCACAAATCTATTGTGCTCTTTCCCATATTGTTCCACTATAGTCATACGATTCTTCCTGCTAGTCTCTCTGCCTACTCCTATTCTGTAGTGTTTGCTTTGCTGACTGACTGTCTCTTACAGAACTTCTTTTGGTTTTTGACCATGTCATTTTAATCCTACCTGCTCTAAGATCTATTACCAGAAATGCCACACATCAACCCCGTCTCCACTTATGACTCTTGCAAAAACAATTCATACGCATTTTCTGATCTGCCACATTGATGCCACACATTGGTTTGAGTTTAGTCAACTAAGAGCGCTTTGTTAAGTGAAAGGTCACAGTTAAAAGAAACCAGCTTTCACTGCGGGAAGTTACACGACACAAACCACAGACACTGAATGCCTCACTGTGTACTTCACTGCAAGGATTTTCAGTATTTAAGCAGAATTATAACAATGTCACACGACTTCAGCCTTTGCCTCTGAGAAAGCATTATTCATGCAAACTCATGAGTTAGCCTGTTAGTGTGAATGACAGTAAGAGTTAACATTTTTTATCCCTTCACATCAGTTGAAGTCGTCCCTCTAATCACAACAGGGTGGCGGACTTAAATAGGGATTTACAGTCCACATTAAAAGCAACACAGGTTTCCTGGTTACCACAAGACATGACTTGACAACCACTTTCTTGTTTATAAAGCAACACCAGCTTTGTTTATGAGGAATTAACAGTATGACTGGAACACGTCTTTGACCAATCAGACTGCTCTGTTGAAACTACCTGTTGTTTTATGGTTTCCTTTTGCTTGCTTTGTTAACAGAATACATGCTGGAAAATGACAGACCTGCAGTGTTCCCATGGTCACTGACCCCAGTAAAAAAAAAAAAAAAAAAAACTAGTATAATTTCCTTTATGAGGACGACGAGGCTCTCGTCCCTACAGACTTTCAGGTCAAACCTCGTAGACCCGATGCAGATATGTGAGATGCAATATAAACAAATACCGAGCAAACTGGACTTCAGGCAACAAATAAATTTTGCCTTTTTAACAAGGCCGGCTTTATTCTGCAAAATAGGCAGTTTGAAAATGGGTGTGAATTGGTGATTTTAATACTGTAAAGGTACCAGTAAGCAGGAGCAGATGGGGACATGGGGCAAATCCTGTTGTGGTAAAGCCCTCAAATTGTTCTGTGTAAATGTTTGGCTTTATTATTCGGCTGTCGTTAGCGTTCCCTGTAAATTCAGGGTATGTGAAGAACGTCATCACAATAAAATGCAGACTGCAAGTACCAAAGAAGCCGTGACATTACAGAACAATGATTTGGGGATAAATTAAAACCATTCGATTCGTTAATCGAAACCATATGATGAGGAGTGGCTGTTGGTCTTCTGCATAGAGAGTGTTGAGGAGGTAATTGTCAGTTGTTGAAAGTTGACAGTGGAGCTCTGTAACACGTAAAACTGTTTTTCCAACTCATGTGTTTGAAGTGAGAGAGGCAAGAAACCCATGTCCTCCCCTGGACACTCTTAAAGCTGGGGTAGGCAGTGTTTTCTTTGGCATAACTGGGCAAGATTTCCATACTAACCTTCCAGCATGTTGTAATCCAAGTGGTCTGAGAGGAAACTAGACTTCTGCACCTCCTGATGGCTGTTTTCAGGTTTTAGGAAATCTAGCATGTGCCGGGAGAATTTAGCCAATTACATGGTTTCTCCCAGATCAGGTGAGATAGTAAGAATAGCAATAAAGCTTGGATAAAAGCAGCATGTGGTGATGCAATGGTTAGATCGAGAAATTTCAATCAAGACAGTGTGGTTTGAATCCCAGTTGAAGTCACAAATGAATGCTGACTTTTAGATTGACTATCTTGTATGTTCGAAACGCGTGTTCATCCAGTGGGAGGAGCTTAGAACAGAGACAGGAGAGCTGCAGGAGGATAATGCATATGTTCAGATTCTGGCAGTTTTTCAATAAACAGCATTAAGTCATGTCTATAAGTTCCTGCTATTATTTAGTCTTTACTAGTCTTTCAAGTTACTTGCTTGTTGTGACCTGTGGTTTGACTTTACCCATTCGTTTTTCATGTTTCACAGAACAACAGTCAACAGCTCAGACAGCAAAGGTGCAAAGTTGTTCTACATGTCAAGAAAACTAAGATAAAACATCTTTGCAGATGAAATGCATTCTGATTCTGGCCAATAATATACCTGTACTGATTCTTGATCTGTCACCAGTTAGTTGTAACTGAGATTTAAGGAAATTTCCATTTTAGTTTGTATGATTTATACTGCCTATTATATAAAAGCATACTCTGTATTTACAACATGTACCAAGTCTGAGGATCATATGAAGCACAGCACTGTACCAACATAAGGAGAACAAACAACACAATAAGACCCTATTTTTTTTAATGAAGACAAATGCTACATAGCCTATAAAGTTAATTGTATTGTATTGAAAATTGTTTTTTGGCGAAGCAACCAGACACTGTTTGTGCCCTCCTCTCTAATTATCTGGCTCTTATTGGTTTCTCCTTTTATTAGCAGCATGCCAACACTGACTTACAAAAAGGTTCTTTGTGTCAGACCGCAGAGAAAAAGAGAAACGAAAAGGGAATTTCCAGCTCTGTTGAACTGAGATAGTATTCTCATGTGTAGGTTGGTGTTGTGTGAAGCTAATTACATAAACATCACAGGAAGGATTATTTCTGAGAGTGCAGCGCCTCTTATGAGAAACAGCTCCGTATGTATGTGTGTGTGTGTGTCTTTGTGCGACTGTGTGATTATACCTGTTTGTGTGTGGTACAGAACTGTGACTGAATGGGCACATCTGTGTGGTCTGGATCCACATGCAGTCAGACGTTCACCTCCCACCGTGATAGAGAGCAGAGAAGAGGTTAATACTGAGGAAGGAGGTCAGGAGGATCTGAGACAAACTCATGACAATAGATACAAAGTGTGTCACAGTGCTTCAGCTTTTTATCCATGACTTCTCTGTGTTACATGAATGTGGGAAACAAAAACCTTTGTCTCATCATTTGTAGTCTCTGAGTTTGATCAAGTTAGACCTCTAACTAAGAACTTATTGTGGCCGAACTGGCTGACACATAATGAGCTAAGATTTTCATATAATTCAAAACAACATCCCATGAGTGCAGTAGGCAGTGAATCATACAGCACTGACAGACTGTAACTGTACCGTTTGAAGAGCTCAAGGAAAATATCAAATTCAATATGTAGCATGTTGGAAACTCTCTGCTGACCTTCTGCACATCACATGTTGAGCTTCAAATGTTTCCCGTAACATCATTGTCACATAATCATCTGACTTCCATTATTGGTTTACTCCTATTTATTTATTTGCCCTGGCAGACGAACAGAGCCGAAGTGACGCAGTCGACAGAGTCTGCTGGCTGGGAGTGGTGTGGAAGTACACGGAGCAGGCTGCTACGCCTTCGGACAGCAGCTCTCGTGGCTCATAATGAAAAAAGTACAGATACAGTAAATGTGCATCCAGACCCACTGATCTATTTGTTGTAACTTTTTATCGTTTACCTGTGTCTTACATTTGACTGTCCAGCGAAGCACATATGTAGCTTCAGTTTTTATCTTGTAACCCGTAAGTGACCAATTACATTCCAAACAGCTGTAATCATTTGAATGGAGGAACGATGTGGAGAAAAGAAATATATCCTGTTCTTAAACAAATGCAGATAGAATTTTTATTTTCTTGTATAACTATCCCATTAAACTGAACCTCTTTAATATAATACTGTCTTAACAATCCTGTATACTGCTCTCATACTATTTAAAAAGAGCATGCCCAAAATATATCAAATGACAAAATGTCCAGTCCTTGTAGAAATACTGAAGGAAAATCATTGGATTTGGCTCCACAACGCTTTAAAATAATAATTCTAATCTTTTCTTTTGTGTTTCGCCCATAACACAGTATTTAGAAAAGAAGGCTTCAGCCCATGAAATGTGGTCTTTGAATGGTTTCACATTCTCCAATGTTAAAACACCACTAATAGCAGCCTTTCACAGCGTTCTCAAACCGTCTCAACATTTTGTGGAGTCCAAAATTGCATTTCGTGCAGATGGGCCAGTCAAAGAACACAACTATGGAGATAGTTTGAGTCGAAACGAATCTCATGTGTTTTTGCTTAAACACTGCCTGGCCCATTGTTTACATGGAGAAGAGAGAGGCACACTGAGTCCAGCTGCTCTGGAGTATTTGGGCTTCACCGTCTTTAACACGTCTTCATTGTAGCTCTCACCAGCCGTCCCTGCAGCTGTAGTCATGCACCACACTGTCCCACTCAACGCACAGCAGGGACCCTTCAGTGGAGTGTGGATCTGTGCATAAAGACACAGCATATAGTCAAACACGTGATGCATTTCCAGTGCTATGATTTATTTTATGACCTGTCATCATCCCACACTCTGAGGGGTAAATGTGAAGACAGAAATAAAACCAGTTCATTGTTGCACTTTTATTTCAAGAATAAAGTCATTAAGAGACTGAAGGAAACCTATTAAAAGTGCTGCATATGACATTCAGAACAACTTGATGTTGCACTTGAACTCCAGCATCTTAGACCAAATCAAACAGACATGTCAGCCACATCCTTCCCCTCATTTCACTCTCATTTATGACCTGATAGGTTGTGTAAATTAGTCCACACTACTATTGTAAAATGTATTAAATGGCTGGAGCAAAGTTGCTGCAGCTCAAGGAACATTTTTTTCACTTCAACTGTCTCTGTTTGGCTCTGTTCCATTCTGTATATGTCTGTTTCACCATGACACACAGCAGAGAAGATACATACAGTGAAACTAAACAGACAATAGCAGAGCAGAACCGCAAAACAGCAGTAAAGACTCTCACTGATTTAAAATTAGGTAATTAAAATTCATGGAATGCTTTTTTTTTTAATTCTTTGATTTTTGGTCTAGACTGTACTTTAACTTTGGAGGTCACACGCAATCTGTTTATGAGGCAGGTTTTTAAAGTTTCAAAGGGAGAGACTCACATGCACTGACATACACTAACATGCAGTAGTATGCAGTCAGACCAGCTACCAAAACACAGATAAAAGAACTACAAAACATACATCGATCAGCCCCAACATTCTGATCACTGACAGGTGAAGTGAATAACATTGATCATATTGGTACTATGTGCTGTTCTGCTGGAAAACCTTGGATTTTAACATCCATGTTGATGAGACTTAGACACCCAAATAAACACAGAAGCACACTCCCTCATGCAAATGGAAATCCCAAATGTCACTGGTCTACCCCTGCAGGAAAATGCACCCCACCACATGGAAAAAACATCAATCAGGAACATGTTGAGGAACATGACAATGGCCCAACGTGTTGATTTGACCTCCAAACTTCCTACGCCCCATTGTGATCAAGCATCAACAGGATGCAGTGGAACAAGTTTGATTGACAGAGGCCCCACTGCACAAGCCAGAGTACCCAAAGGATCCACTGCCAACGTCCAGGTACCAGACCTCATAGGACACCCTGAGAGGTCCTCTTGTCCATGCCCAATGAGCATTTTTGAGCACATAAGGGGGACCAACACAATGTTACGCAGGTGGTCATAATGTTATGCCTGATCAGTGTATCCCAAATGTCACTGGCCTACCCCTGCAAGAAAACGCACCCCACCACATGGAAAAAAACATTAAACATTTAGGAACATGTTGAGGAACATGACAATGGCCCTACATGTTGATTTGACCTCCAAACTTCCTACACCCCATTCTGTTCAAGCATCAACAAGATGCAGTGGAACAAGTTTGATTGACAGAGGCCCCACTGCACAACCAATACCCCTTTTCCACCAAAAGAACCAGGTGCTAGTTTGTACTGGTGCTCAGTTGGCTCTCATTCTCCCTAAGAACCTGTTTACTTTTCCAATACATCTGTGATTAGACCAGGGACTTCCTGGTGAAAAAGGACACAAATTACCATTTGAGTGTCCTTTTCCACCATTGATCGTTGGTCATGATAGCCCCGCCCCCAGCCCTTGACGTACTCTGTGCTTAGCTCTGGCCCAGCAATGAGTTGGTACTTGCTAAGCACCAGTTTTTAGCACCTGGAGCCGGTGCTTGGATGGTGGAAACACAAGGAACTGGTGTTAAGTCAGGCACTGGTTCCGAACTAGTACTGGAACCAGCTCGGTGGAGAAGGGGTACCATAGTGCCCAAAGGATCCACTGCCAACGTCCTGGTGCCAGACCCCATTGGGCACCCTGAGAGGTCCTCTTGTCCATGCCCAAAGGTTCAGATTTGAGCACATAAGGGGGACCAACACAATATTAGGCGGGCGGTCATAATGTTATGCCTGATCGGTGTGTGTGTTTCCTATGCCTTGTCCTATAGGCCACATCCAGAGTTCGTATATTTAATTCCTAGATGTATTTATTTAGAACCTTTTTTTAATTTCAGTGGCGATATAGTTATTTAACATCATAGGATTTTCTCCTTTATGATGATATGATTCACTTAACCATTAACAAAACAGAAATCACAATGAAGCTATATCTTCCCCAAAAGGATTCACATTTATTAACAAAAATTACTAAATTAAACAGTTAAACACACATAAACTGAGTGTTCAATGCGCACAACTCAATTCTGTAAGAGGACTACCTCATCTTTTGGATAACCACACAAAAAGCATAAATGAAATATTTTACCTTGTATTACTTTTCTTATTCTAAACTCTTTTGTGAGGTCCACAAGCAAAGGCATGCACTAGCCAGCGACCAGAACAACAGTTTATATGACATGAAACCCCCAGCTGAAGGCCTGACAGATGCCCAGACGCGTTGAGGCCGAGAAAAAAAATCAACAGAGTCCGTCTCTCTCAAAGCGAACAGAAGTCAGAGCACAATACTCACAAATCCAGAGTCGGTCCTGTAGGTCTGAGCTTACCTCCAAAAGGTCTGAATGAAGTAAAGGGCTGAGGAGTCTATGTGATCCGACAGGAAACTTTACTTCTCCCTTGTAAAAAGCTCACGTCCACGTCTGTGCAGCTCCAAGCGTCACTCATGCGCGCTAGCTAGCAGTTAGCAGTGTGGCTATGCGCACATTATCAGCTACTGTGCCACCTTCAGAGCGTCTCCACAGCGCACAGATTCACTATTTTGCAGTCTTTTTGCTGTAATGGTCTACAGCATAAACATACAAATCACGAACCTCACTGAGAAGTCAATTTTCTTAAGTTTCTAATTCTCATTTTCTTCTCTTCCTAGCTGCGCATGTCGCGACCAATGCCTCGCTCCTTCACCTCTTCGCCCCCCGCCTCTCAGCCAATCACATTACAGATAGGATGACATCACTCATTGCCAACCAATTACATACAGCACAACCATAACAACGACATTTTATTAATTTGGACGGTTATGTTAATTCCAGCAGGGCTACAGGTTAGTATCTCTATATTACAGATAGTTGTTTGCTGCTATAATAAATTTCAAAATGTTGTATATACAGAACCGTTAAGTGGAGAGAGACAAGAAGAAATGGATATCAGGTTACAACATAATCCATCTGATTTAAATAGCAGAAAAAGGCAATGCTAATTGCAGTTTGAATGCCATGTAAACAAGAAGCATCATGGTGTTATATTCACCATGACTTTGGCAATAGCTAATTTTACTATTGTGCATTTTGGTGCACAGAAGTGCACCACCTTAAATATATTATTATGTTAGTCATTAATGGTTAATCAGGCGTACTGGTTTAATAATGATACATTATTTTGACAAGTGGGGATAATGTTGGTGCTGATTAGGTTGTGTTTTTTATAAATTCCACAAGAATCATTTTTGGATGGTGCCTTAAAATGGTCTGGCAAAAACCCATGTCTTTAAGAGCGTCAACATGTTTACATGTTCTTTCCTGGCTGTCTCCTACACTCCCAGCAACCTGAACAACTTTCCTGTCTACTTCAATCCAGCAGGCATTTGATCCGATGTGGTCAGACTTGAGACCTCTGACCGTGCTGTGATTTCCAAAGGCCCACAGCAACCTGAGCCAGAGGGGTTAAAGTTCTGATCTGGCACAAGGGGGCGTGAAAGCTGGTCTAATCGTGACAGAGCATTCATTAATCATAGTCACAGAGACTTCTAATCAAGAAAAGGTGGCAGATCTGATCTCAGCTCTGGTTCTCTGATCCTCCACCAGGTCTGCAGTGGGCTCCAGATGTTAGGGCTGAGTGTGGAGTCGCTCACACACACGTCCACATGTCCACAAAATGTCTTGTGCATAGCATCATGTACGGGATATTTTCTCCAATGATGGACATGTGTGTTTGTTCTGACAAAATGTATGTAAAAGGAGGTATTATAGCCTTACTGAGGTGAAGGCAGTGGTTCTCGCCAGGAGATGAAGAGCAACACTCTTTGATGCTTTAATTTTACAGCCCTCTTTACAATGTGTGTGTGTGGTGTGTTTTCCTCTGGTGGATCAGAGCTGTGTTCATCACGTGCATACAAGGACACACACACACTGTTCTGTAGCTGAGTTTGATTAATGTCGATGTGACCTCATTTTCAACCACAAAATCGTGTTTCACATTTCTACACTCGGCCTTTAGGTTCATCCTGCAGATGTTTTACGTCAGAGCTCCACTAGATGGCAACATCCACATAGCTGGATAGTGAATCATCTTCAGATCTCACAGTGCAGGCAGGAACACACATTTAGAATTCATTGCTCCTAAAGCAGCTGTTGTAATTGTTCAAAATGCTTACAATAAATCAACAGAAAATAGTGATCTAAAATGTAATATCTTTCTCTTACAACGTTTGACCGTATGACTGGAAAACATTTTACAATTTTAAGTTTTGTTTGATTCCAAATAACGGTGCCACTATTATATCTACATGTTGTAGTATTTGCAGTGTAGCACAGAATTGCTAAATCTGTTTTTAATCTAAATAAGCCTTTTTTACATGATAGAAAAAGCACATGTGGGACCAATACCATAAATGATGAAGCAGCTTAATGGAATTCAGCCATCGCAAATTCTGTGGTTTACACCTGTACTTTTCCTACCAGTGTGATGCGTCAAAGTCTGTGCTGTGATCATGACCTACTTTTAACTGCAGGACATTATGCTTGTGTGACTCTGAGAAACAGCAATAAACAAATCACACAGTTTCATTAGTACTGTGAAAACAATGTTAATCAGGAAGTGAATAGTTGTTTATAGTGATCCAATCAAGTTGGCACAAGCTTCACTCATTATATTAGAAAATGCTGAGTCTGTTTGACCCTGCTGGATACAAGACTGTCACTGCTCCATGCTCTGCAGCTGCACCACATTGTCCAAATAACTCCTCAGCTGCTCTTCTTTGGTGGTTAATAAAATATTCCGGCATTTGGCATGGATCATTTTACTCAAGGGTCCCAAGACTAATCATAGATTTGCCCTTTAACTGACACTTAAAACTGAACTTTCAAAATATCATTCAGCTTAAGTTGTGAAATTTTCATTGTCACGTGTTGTGCTTCAGCAGCAAATTAACCAAAGGAAACAACACACCTGGATGTCAGCAGAGGTTACTGACAGCCTGCGTAGCTGCTCCTATGGTACACTGCTGTTATTGATCTGGGTGCTGAGTGGAAGCACAGCACAGTCAATGCGTGTGGCAAAGATGTGGAGTGACAAAACGAGGTGAATCATCTTGTGGGTAGGTAACAGAACTGATGTAATAGTTTATTTTGATAATTTATATGATACAAGACAAAACTTATATCCAGCACTATATATTCTTAATGTCCCTCTGTGGTCTCTGATTGAAATCTTAAACACTCATCTGTGTATAAAAGTTACATATTTAGAAGTTTCTTTCCCATGAAAATCCCTTCCTACCTTAAACTGTCTTAGATGTAACTCTACATTGTTGATTCCTCTAAAAAGTGTAGATTCATGAAATCCCTGCCTCCCCCCTCCTATCTCTTCCCACTCACTGCAGCTCAGCACGCCAGCTCACCTATGACTTTGTTGTAAGACTGTAAATCTACTCTACACAGTGGTAAGTTGGGATATTGGACAAATTCAACCAAGCTTGTCTGAACCAGAAACAGATTCTGAAGAAGAACTCATCCACTTGCATCCAGACTGCTTAGATTATGATATGTGGCTCTGACTCTCAAAATACCAAAATAGCATTTTCAACTTGAATTTCATAGATTTACCTTGTTGTGTATAAAAATGAGGGGAAAAGGGGCTATAGTCTATATTTAGTTATAACCAATAGGCTGATTTCTTCATTTTTCCAGAACATTATTTTATCATACATTCAGGTGAAAACTGAAGATCTGAAATGAAGATTTGGATCCTTCACAGCATTTGCAAACTAATGCTGAAAGGAGAAGCTGGTCGCACATGTCATGGGCACTATAAATATCTGAAACTAATTGAAACTAACTAATGGAAACTTTCCTGTTTCCATGAAATTCCTGTGATCCTCTAACTTTCCAGGGAAGGTTAGAAGATCACCAGTCCATCCAGTAATGTTTGGACCAAAGTTTTGGAATAAATGACCAACATTAAAGCTTCATTTTGAATTAAAGATTAGGTTATTGCCAAAAAAAGCTTCAAAAACCTCAGTTTTGATCCTAATTTGACCATTAGACCTCAGCAACAGTTTGAAGAAGCTCAGCAGTGACTACAAGTCATGACACATTGTGTGGGAAGTTGTTTTGTTTAGTCTCGGTGGACTTTTCCTGTGTTCATACAGAAGAAAGTTTTTAATCTTTTTGTCACTGCAGTGCAATAAAACAGTTGGTTTGAGCAAGTGGGTGGCGCGCCTCAGCATCCAATTTAGCGCCGCTTCACAGAGAAAGAGAACATGTCCCCTCTACCCCAGAACAGAAAGGCTGTGCTGTCTCTTCAGATGAAAGCAGGTGCTCAGTGACAGGCAGTAAATGTCAGACCGTGGGTCTACCGAAGGCAACCGAGCGAAGGAGTGAGTCACTGGTGTGTCCTGGAGAGCCATGTGGAAGATGATAGGACTCTGTAAGGCTGGAGATCATTAGTTCCTCAATCATTAGTCAGGCTGAATAGTTAACCAAGACTGTGTCTATGCTAAACCACACAAGGCTTTATTCCCCACACAAAGCCATCAGTGATGCCTACAGACCCACACAAATGAAATAAAAAACTTTGCCATTATGTTCTGTGCACTGTTTCAGAGAGGAACTAATAATCATTTCTACTCAGAGGGCAGTCGGAGAGGTGAACAGACAGGTGGACAAGCTAACACGTGCAGCTCAATATTGACCAGTAGAGGGTTGCTCAGGGACAATGAGTTAGTTACTGATGCTCACTGGACTGGACAGAGTTAGGTCTTGTTATATATTCCTGTATTTGTATGAGAAAGAACAGTGTGTCCAGTCCAGTCAGAGTGCAGAGAGCTGTATTTTACACAACTGCTTCCTCACAGGAGGGGACCTGAAGCACTATTTTTCATTCAGTGCTGCAAAAACACTGCTTTTACACATTTCCTCTGAAACTCATTCAGTAACAATAAATTTGGTACTATATATCAAACAATAATTCAATTTATCATATTTCACATAAGCCACTCTTTGTTTACTATGAGTTCTACCCAAAAGCTTTAATAATTATTTTTTATAACTTTCTATTATCACTAGATCATTTTCACAGCAAATTTTTGGTTGCCAGGTTGAGAAAAGTGCTGGTGAGGCTATCCAACAATAAATAAAAAGAGCCTGGGCTTGCATCTTACCACTTACTGCTGCTTTGTAAGGACCACTTGGTGTGACATTTAAAAGCACAGAATACCCTAAAGCATCATTTTCATTTAGACCTATAGAAATCCGTGGACATCAGACATGGACACCATGAGACCATAGCCAAGTGTTCTATGGTGTTTTAGTCACTGTGACTCCTGCACAAGCAATAAGACGTTTATCTCCTAACATGTGTTTAATGCTGTGAAAGTGTTATTTTAATCCAACCTGTGATCTTTTCCTTAACCTAATCAAGTAGTTTTGGTGCCTAAACTTGAACACACAGCGAGTAAAAACAAGATTTAAGGCACAGCATAAAGTGAAACTAAATGAAACCATTCCTCTAACATCCTGGCACGAGAGGCACCGACACCAAGGGAAACCTTGTGTGTCTCTGAGACGCCACAGTTTTGACAAAATGACAGTGTCTGATGTCCTGGGAATGAAAATTAGTGGTATTAAACCATCAGGTTTGCAATCATATATGCTATTTAAAGTCAGCGAATGTTAGTGAGTCATCTGATGCAAAACAATATAAAAATATAAAATTCAGGTTATGTACCTAAATTAATAGACAAAATCTAAATATAAACTTTAATAACAGTAATGGTCTAGGAGAAAATAAACTGTAAAGGGCCCAGAGAAAAAAATGAAACAAGAATAAAAAATAAATATATTGAGAAAGCTATTAACAAAAATCTAAATGTGAGACTTTAACTTGAACATTTCTACTGTTAGTACCCTGTACTCTAATGGTGCCAGGCTCTGATAGGATCATAAGCAGCAAATATGACTGGAAAAATATGGATCTAATCTGACTTTATTGCGTGATTATATCAGAATAATGCACTCACATTTATTTACATCCATATCAACTCACCTGCAGTTGTAAAAGAATATATTTTTGTTCTCCTGTCTGCCACCTACAAATGTTGATGGTTTAAGTAACAACGTCAAATGTTCTGTCTCTGAGCAACTGATGAGAGGAAACTGTTTGTAACAGTGGCAGTCGCTGCAGGCCCACACAGAGAGAAGACTGTGGATAGATCAGCAAAATCTCATTTACTTAGCCTCCCCCAGGAGAGTGGGCAGATCAGAGGACTGAAGAAAGAAAAGCATGTCTGTATCAAATGCTTTACAGCCTCGTGCCGGGATTTTTATTTCATGTCCTTTACACTTAACAGGATGTGCAGTATTTTCTCCTTTCATGTTGAAAAGATTTACTTCTATTACCGCACCACAGAAGCATCTTGGGAAAAATATTTGCTCCAACTCTCTTTAACTCAGTCTGTACCGTGATACAGGTGGTACAGATAATCCCTTATAAATAATGGTTACAGACTGAATTTATATAACAGGTGGGTGAATACTAGCATTGTGCTTATCTAAAAATGAATACACTGAATAAAACAAGTTAAACTTCATTTCACTGAGGACTTCTCACAATTTCAAGCACATCTGGAGCCTTTTTGCTTTCCATTCATGGTCAGAAGTGATGGTTCAAGCTAGCAGAAATCTGCAGTTTACAGAGTGTTAAAAAGAGAATTTGTATTGAAATAGAAGGAATAAAAGCTGAATAGGAAGCAAGATTTGATATGATGAGTGTAATTAAGTGTGAGAATGTGTTTTCCATCCAGCTAGGCCCAAAGTTCCTCATTTTACATACTGTAATGGTTTTTCATCTCACAAGGCTTTGTGTGTGGGTGTGTGGTTTATCATGTGTGTGTGTGTGTGTGTGTGGCAGCAGTCACATTTGTTTGGTGATCTGATATGACATAAGTTCACCCTAGGGAGCTGGATTACATTACCTTTTAATCGCACATCGTATGGATATTTATAATTCTATGGAGGGATGTCACCCACTGTGAACAGGAAACAATGACAAAAAGATCTGGTCATGAAGCATAAATTTGCTACAACATCTCTGTCGGCACTAAATGATTTAAAATGAAGGACAGTTTGTCTCAGCTACAGTCAGAGCAGTGAGACTTGATCTGAATACGTCTTCATGGGACACGTTCTGGAGCTGGACCAGAGTCAGTCAATAAGTGACTGTCTCTGTGGGATCACTGAGTTGTTGTTTGAAAAATTACATCCAACTGAGTTTTATTGACCTTTATTTCACTGAGTTCAGGGCCTCCATCTGTGAAGCATAAAGTGTCCCCATGTGCCCATAAAATCACAATGAAGACTGTCATAATGTCTCAGGAGTTGAGTTACTCACCATCTCTGGAGCAGCTCCAGCATTTGTCCCAGTGATGTCAGCACTACAGTCGGCCATTCAGCTTCAGGAGGAATTTATGCAAGATCATACCGGTGGTCTTTATTTTAGCCAATTCAATTTAAAGTGTGTACACCCTTTATTAACACTGAACAGCTTTCAAAAAAATATCTCAGCAACTACTGTAAGGATTGCCGTGAAACTTTGATCTAACATTCATGTTGGGATCCTTTGACTTTTCCTTAATGGCCACCATGAGGTTGGCATGTGTGGTTTTGAACTTCAGTCATCACCCTCAGCTGTCGATTGTGTTTAGTGCTAATTAAGAAGCATTAGCATCATAAAATGCTAAAGTAAGATGTCAAACATGCTAAATATAGCAATGTTAGTGTTATCACTATGAACATGTAGCATGTTGTCAGGATGTTAGCATTCAGCTTAACCCTATGAGCCCTAGACCATTATCAGAGTAATTTCACTGCCTTTACTTTCAAACTCTGCCCTTTGTCATTGTTAAGGCTGCTCATACAAGCTGTATCTTGTATTGTTTGCAATTTGTAACTATAAATACATTTTATGTACATTCAAAATTATTTTTTCTTGCGGAAACTGACACACAGACAAGAAAATAGCATTGTTGGAAAGGTCAAATGCAATTTCTCTTGATATGCCCTACAACCTGTCGCAATCAGAACTTCAAGAGCAATTCAGCCAAGGAGAAAAAAGTAGGTCCATCAGTTTAAGTGTGTAAGTACCACTATGTTTATCATAAACTGTATATAGAGATAGACCAAATCTCTGTGAGATCACCTGTAGGCTTCCTGATGACTGGTTATGAAACTCAGTGTGATGGCCGAAGCAAGCACCATCTTGGCAGTTCCTGACTCCACCTTATGTCGAGCAAATCCAAAAATTAGCAAAGAGGTGGAGAGTAAGTGGAGCTGAGGTGAGCAGGCAAAAGTCTCTGAGCCATGGACTGTCCTCTGATGACACTCACCTGTTATTCAAGCAACTATGTGCTTAAATTTGCTCGACTTTAAGCCTTAATGCAAATTAAATGAGATTTACATAAAATTTCACCGCCCACACAGTTGTCATGAATGGGGAAATTAGTTAAAAGACCAAAAATCCTTTTTGTACCAGGCTGTAAACATGTTTATTTCTACTGTAAAGCTGGAGATTTTAACATGGGGTCTATGGGGACTGAGTGACTTTTGGAGGTAGCCTCAAGTGGCCATTTGAGGGACTGCAGTTTTAGGCACTTCTGTTTTGGGCTTGTTTTTTCAGCCCAGTAGGTTGCCACGTTGATGTTTACTTCAAATTTGAAACATTTGTTAGCATGGCGACGAATTTTAAAACCACTTACTAATACAACATAGACTGTATCTAAAGAATGGACATCGCCTCATAGCCTCTGGGTTAGACAAGTAAAGTCAACAATGAAGTGCCTTAAACCTTCATTCTTTCTGACAGCCAATAGGGGGTGACTCCTCTGGTTGCAAAAAGAATTGCGATTGGATAAAAGTCCAAGAGAAATACACCCTACTACTCTCTTGGTTTATTACCATAGTAAGCATTTTCTTAAAGAGTTTATGGACTCTGCTACTACTTTCAAGATTTTTTAATTTAGAGTGATGTTCATTTTGTGAATAATGGTTCATTTTAGAGTAAAATAGACGATTAGCAGGCTATGTTTTAGGGCAGGGCTAAATTGTGATTGAGGATACTATTGTATAAATGTACATAGGGTGGTCAAGTTGACAATTGTAACCACCCTTTGCTTGTTTGGTCTGGTTTCAAAAGACCAAGATAGCAACGGCTAAATTCCAAACTCAAGGCTTTAAAACAGCAGCCTGCAAACCCAAGGGGGACGTTACAGTGACATCATATACAGTCTGTGTGCTGCAGCTGCTGTCTGGTAATATCAATACTCTATATGTTGAATCGACAGCAGCAGGAAGTAACACAGCTCTCAGCCCATTCTATCCCGCTAACAACCTCCATCATACACTATAGGCTGCACAATGAGTTTAATCTCATCACTCGGCTAAACAGCCAAATAGAGTCAATTGTAACTTAAAATAGAGGAAATGGTCAGCAATATGATATGAGTAATGTCTGAAGCTGATGCTGCTCTCAGAGTTTCTGTCTTTAGAGGATTCCAGGAGTTTACCGTGGTTTCTGTGGTCACGCTGCAAGTCATGACGGCAGGTTGAAAAGGTTGAACCTCTATCATTAATGCAGACAACAGCAACCAATAGCAGCCAATAACCCTTTATTGTGTCTTCCAGTTATGTAGCAATGTGGTTGTTAACAGGGCCTCATGTAGTTCATTAATGCATAAAATAACCACACTTGTACTTGTCTTTTCACAAACATAAATTTAATCGTTGTTTTGGTGAGATGTTTCAGCGATACTTTTTTACAAAGAAAATATAGTAAAACATAACTAATGTGTGAATGCACTGCAATTCAAAGTCAAAAGGCCAATTCACAGCAGACCCTTTGACCTGTGAAAGTGGGGAAAGTCTGACTTTCTAGTAACATTACCAGCTCTGTCCCAGTGGTCCCAGTTAGCCATGACAGTGATCCAGTGTACAGAACAGCCAGACCCCTGAAAGTGTCTCAGCTGAGTGGAATTCAGCCAGTAGCCATTTTAGTTACACCTGTGCTTGTCCTGCCGTGACTAAATATCGTCAAAAAAGGACCAGTAAATACAATACACCCCAGAGCATTCACTGTTTGATACCTTTTTTCTTCATTTCATTGATTTTGGACTTTATCCAAATTCAAAACCATCTGCATTTGTTTGGCAAAACTATTTTATGGCCTTTTTTAAGTTCTCTGAAACAGTTCCCTTTCAAAAATATAGATATTCGTATACAGTTGAGACAATAAATGCCATGAACTGACATGGTCAGTATATAATACATCATAAATCCATACAAACACAACACAACAGTTCCTTGCCTAAACCCAAAAAACATTACATGTTAATGTTAATACCATGATCATTATTATATATGTGAATGCTGCAAAATAAATATAAATATTTGTTATGTTCACACCTACTTCTGTTGTGGCATATGTCACATTTCTCAAATATATCACATTTTGAAATGAGATTGCTATAAAAAAAAATGACATACAGATATCTCTTTCATGCCTGGCACTGTGATGGTCAGACTCATCCTAGCAACTGCCAAAGTGGATGAGAACTGCATTATATGCAGTCACAGTGATTCACTTTGCACAGCAACACAAGAGCCAAAATGTAAAATTTCTGAAAAACACACAGTTCTCATGTTCATCTTCTCTGCATTATACCACTATAGACTTTTTAAAATTATGCATTTGTTTCGCACCATCAGGCTAGCAATATTTAACTGCTGTGTAGCCATAGTGACTGTGAATCACAGTAGCCCCAACTTGGTAATTGTATATTTCAGTGGCTTATGAATGTACAAAATAAAACAACAGTTCAGCAGCCATGCCACATACAGTGAAGCCACTCTAACAGCCTCATCCTGAAAGTAAGATATTGGTACGAAGTGGCATTCAGAGTTCATGGACAAATACTGGCACAGCTATAAACCACAGCAAACCACAGGTAGTAGCAACATACTATATATGCTTAAAATTTTTTGTTCTAGTCAACATAAACATTTGTAATCTCTGGGCACAATACAAACAGTACAACATCAGCACATGTTTCATACAGTACATCCAGAATGATACAGTGTTACAGACTACAGATTAATAAGTCACAGTGGAAATAATCACAAAGGCAATGCAGGGATGCAGAATACTGTTAATATGGAGAAAACTGCTACACATCCCTCCTCATACCTAACTCCATTCAGTGATCAATGCATCTCCTTCTGCAGTTCAGTACAGATGAAGATGTTTTCTACTGCAGGAACTTCCAGGCTTCCTCTAACGAACCTCATTTAGGGCCGTTTTTGGGCGAGAAGAAAAGACCTACTCCAGGGTTGGTACTACTGAGCAGTGCTGAAAAAGACTGTGTACGCTTTGATGCTGATTGTCTAAACCTGAAGAGGCACTACACTTTGTCATTGTTTTGGTGCACTCGGAATTAATCACTGATGTTGGATCCAACACTGCAAAGGAAACAGAAAGGCTGACAAGGCCTAATATGGGACTGATCCTGTAAACGTTCACTCCACCTTGTGCCTGCCCTGAGTTCCTGCAATGAAAAACAACCCATGGATCATCTGAATGCTCACTGAATGCTTATCATTATCTGTTGATAAATGACACGAAAAACTGTCAAGTTGTCATATCTGTCAAAAATCCACCAAACTGAAATAGCAGAGAGACAGCAGAAGGTCCTACAGCACATCTGATTGGATGGTGTGCCAGCGAGCGGTTTCTAATTGGCCCCGACTGCACATTTCCCTCCAGTGTCCCTGTCCAGCCTCTGAAGCACTGCTGCCAATCAGCACTCGGCCCAGAATACTGCTCTTAGTGTAGAGACGGCCCTGTAGACACATGATGATAAATGGATTAAAAGTCTGAGCTATAAAGACACAGACACCTCCCGATATTTCAGCCTTTTACCATACGGCTGCATGTTCATTTTTATATGCGCTGCATGAAGTTGGGACTTTTGTAAAACTTCCTACCTGCATGATGATGAATTCAAGGACCAATGGCAGTTGAGTGATGTCACCAGGAGGCAGGTCAAACAGGAAAGGAGCGTTCCAGATTGGGTTTGGACCACTGGCCCCTTTGGTCTCCTTGGTACTGATTATTTTCGCATCCTGACGCAAGTTAATTACAACATAGTGCTCTGTTGGGAAAACATGACATCTTCAGTTATGATTTTATTATATTTATTTCTTTTTTTTCTGCTCATGTTATAATTAGATTAAACCATTTGATTAGATTCAAATATATTCTCCCTACAAAGGTCAGCAAACCAAAAGAAGCAGCTGGATCATTTACATTAACATTTTCAGTTGTTGTTAATGAACAAGAGTAGTCTCACTGCAGTGTTATGTCATTAACATTCACATCAAATGACCTACACATGCTGATTTGCATCCTCTCTGAACTCTTCTCCCCTGCCACTGCTTCAAATCTGCATCATCACTTGCAGAATGTAATTTCCATTCGAGCATGCTAATTGGATTTACTAAAATTAAAAGGCAATGTGTCACTATCACATAGGAGTCATGCAAGGAGCACATATTTTCAGATTTCTGGGACCACTTGACTCACAAGAAAGACACAAGTGACCATTTGCTTCAGAGTGTCCGGTTAGGTGTTGGAAACCAAAGCACCAAAGTTGTTCTCCTTTTCCAGAATCTCCTTTGTTCAGCAGCATCATCAAAGCAGGGCTTTAAATCAGATGCAGTGAGATATCGTGCAGACAGGAGGGGAAATGACACTGGGCTGATGGCCTCCTAATCTGATTATATTACAAGCCAATCAAGGATGTAGTCTGTCTGACTGTAGCTGAGGGAACACAGGAGACTACAATGTGTTCATATGCAGCTTGTACTGTAAGTATACTGGCAATGTGATGAGAGGAGATCCTTACAAAACAACCCAGTGGGTAAGATGATGGTTCACCTGTCTATAGACTTCTGTTCTAATCATTAATATGGGCCACTTATTTTGTCTGGGAATCCAGACTGTCCCAAATCATATTATATAGATTCATGGAGGGGATGTGGTGAGGGGGATGTGGCAGTTCAGAGCTTTTGGCAAATGTTTGAAATGACAAAATGTAAAAAATGGTTCAGATATGTAGTAATATTTTTAAAATGTAAGCAGCTGTACTCAATATTTTTATATTCACAGCGAAACACATGAATACTATTACAGAATTTCACCTCGTCTCTACAGAGATTCACAGCATCTTTCAGCTCATTGTGTTGCTTCCTAAGTCCACAATTTTACTGCTTTGGTTGACAGATCACATCAGTCGTGTTTCCAGGCAACAAAATAACTTGACTGAATCTACTTGTTCAGTATCAAACGCCTGACAAAGTTAGCAACTACCAGGTGAAAATAGCAAAGCACTGAACAGCTAAAGAGCCAGATATATCCCAGTGGAATTAGTGCAGAGCAAAGAGAGCTAAAAAAGAGTCAGTATTAGACAAATGTTTATTGGATGTCCAGAAATCTGACCAAATGTTTGATGTGGAGCATTACGTAGAGGATTGCTAACAGTTGGGAAGTTTATTATGTCAGTTTGCCCCCAAGTGACCAAATAGTAATTTTAAAGGAGAGCAAATGTTCACACAATGTTAATTTCCAATGGAAAATTTGCAGAAAAACTTCTATAGAATAAACACCTCCAGGTCTATCAGCCCAGGAATACTGTTATGAACCAAAAGGCTGCTAAAATCTGGGGAAATGACACCTGGTAACCAGTGGTAGCTGCTCCTACAAGGATTCCTACATGTTTGAAGTAATGAGTTCTGATTTCAATGCTTGATGCCATTGTTCACAAGTTTGCTACAAAAAAACAATCAATTTTGGTGTCTTTTTTTTTCCATAACCTTATTCTTATCCACATAGTTGTGGTAACCAAAATTTAACTAGACCCTCACCATAACAGTGACAGGTGGGTGAGCAGTCCTACTGTTAGGTGCACCAGACACCAAAAATGGGGCATTACACAAGGCAATGACAAACAGCCTTTTCAATTCTTTAGGTATGATGTATTATTTCACCTGGAGCTCCTGGAATCCGTGTGAGCTTGGCCAGATTCTCAGCCTTTCGAACCATCACCTTGATGCGCTGGGCCAGTGTCTGGTACTGCAGCAGGATGAACAGTTGCCCCAAAGCCCGCGGCACACACACTGAGCTCTTCCTGCGACCAAACGTTTCCTGAGAGCTCACACTCTAAAGTTTGGGAGGAATAACAAATAAACAGGGGATAAAGAAATCTTACTTTTAGCAAGGAGGGAGAAAAGACTTTTTCACCAAGGAGATGTTCACTGAAATAAAACCAAGGAAAGGGAGAAGAGATGATTTAAGAAGTAAAGCACTGAAATCCAGCGATCATGAATTTGCTTCTGTCAGTGAATGAGTCAACCAGGATCTGATACTGAGATCAGTGATCAGAATCAATGTTTCAGTTCCCCTTCAAAAGGTTTCACTGTGAGTCGCTGCCTATCATAGTAAGAGTTAAATCTGAATCACTTTTTCTTCCTCTCGACAGAATAACCATAAGGCATCTTGAGCCTTAAGGAGCTCAGCAGGGCTAAATCTGTATCACATCTTCAGTCACTTACAGCTAATTGGTGATATAGGCTGTCTTCACATGTAGCTGTCAGATTTACAGATTATATTTGACCTCCCATCGTACAATAATGAAGACATTCATGCTTTAAGTCACTCTGAATAAAAGTAAAAGCTCATGTGTGAATCTGATGGTAATTTCCATCTGATTTCATGTCAGCTCTCATTAGCTTGCATTGTTCGAGGTCCGGTGAGTCACATTCTGCTGTCAGCTGGCTGGGCGTTCGCCCGCCAGCGACTGGCTGAGGCCAGGGAGCAGAGTGTGAAGACGATTTTATCCAGCAAGAGTTCTGGTTCACTGCCTCTGTCTGTCACTAACACTTCACCTCACAGAGCGTCACTTACACCACCCTTTAGAAGGAGAGACATTATTCTGCACACAATGAAACCTTAAAATTACAATCAGAGGCTTGTTCAATAGACGAAGTAAAGTTTTTCAGATGTAATGGTCATTCCACAGGCTGTTAACCATCAGTCTTGTGAAGGATGTTCCTTTAAATACCATAATGTTACAAAGGAGGGAACTACAATGGGGCTATTACAACTCAGGATAATTGTACAGAATTATACACCAGTCAACCACAACATTCTGACCACTGACAGGTGAAGTGAATAACATTGATCATATTGGTACTATGTGGTGTTCTGATGGAAAACCTTGGATTCTGGCATCTGTGTTAATAAGACTTAGACACCCAAATAAACATTGTCCCACAACAAGCACACTCCCTCATGCAAATGGAAATCCCAAATGTCACTGGCCTACCCCTGCAGGAAAATGCACCCCACCATATGGAAACAACATCAGACAATCAGGAACATGTTGAGGAACATGACAATGGCCCAACATGTTGACTTGACCTCCAAACTTCCTACACCACATTGTGATCAAGCATCAACAGGATGCAGTGGAACAAGTTTGATTGACAGTGGCTCCACTGCACAAGCCAGAATAACCAAAGGATCCACTGCCAACATCCTGGTTCCAGACCCCATAGGACACCCTGAGAGGTCCTCTTGTTCATGCCCAACGGTTCAGAGCATTTTTGAGCACATAAGGTGGACCAACACAATATTAGGCAGGTGGTCATAATGTCATACCTGATCGGTGTATATTACACCTTCTTTTTATAGCAATAATTACTTATAATTGAACTGAAAAGTTTCCTACTCCTGTCACAACCACTAAGCTGTAAAGATTCATTGTTGCTTCACTTCCTTTTCTCTAAAGCTGCAACTGTAACTTTGGGTCTGTCACGTTTGAGGTTAGTTCCTACAACGATATACAAAATTCACCTTTAATTAAAAGAATACTTGCACTAAAAATATACAATATAGTTTAAATTAAAATGTGGTGTCATAATGTTCTGGCTCTTGTGTGTGCAAAGAGGCCGCTCAAGTCTGTTATTATTTTGTAACTCTGTGGACTCTAGATATCTTGAGTTACATAACCGACTCAAACAGGCTGATTATGTGAGTCATTCAATGATCCACAAAGCGTTGAAGCCTTAAAAGACATTGGAGCAAGAAATATAAGAACGGCACACTTCTTCTCGACTCCAAACTTCTTTATTTATGCAGGAATGACTGACTAGAACCTTTACACTCCAACAGCAGCATTTTCATATCAATGCTAGACAAAGTCTGTGCACTAGTCTATAACCAGCAGACCAACCTGACCTCCAAGGTTTACAAGATATCTGTATGTCAGCCATCAGGAAACAAAAAATTGCAGGACTGAAATGGTAAATAATTAATCCAGCTGTATATCGCCACTGAGTTAGTTTCATACGTTCTTCACTCTGCTGTAGGACTGCAGTGTAAAATGACTGCCAGTAATGTTGAGGCTAAAACTCCAACTCTGAGGTCTTGTGTGACTATACCAACTGAACAATGTTCAGTGCTGGTTTTAATAAACCATGGGAGCATGATTTCAGCACAGAAGATGAAATATGCCACACTGACATTGAAGTCTTTCATGAAATCGTGTGGAACTGAAACAAATGAGAGCCCAAATGTATAAGGTGAACATCTACTGTAGCAGGCTAAAGAGACCCAGAAAATTATCTCAATTATTGCTCAGGGACAGAAAAACAACATGCTGCCAGGTGAATTCCAGGAGGATCAGCATGATGCTGCTTTTAAAGCTTGAAGCAACAATAGAGTATAAAACTGTAATGGAAAAAATATGGTGATAATATATAATACATCAATTACTCCTAGTTCTGTTGTCAGTTTATATAGATCATAGATTCATCATTTTTACAGTATATCATGTTTTTCATACTCTTTTTCCTACCATCACTGACTATCATTAGAAAACTGCAGTTAATGGGGAAAAAGGAAGCATCAGCCTGACCGCTCAACATTTGCTAAAATTTCTGCCACGTCATGCACCCCATTCCCATGAAATGTCAGAGCAAGTAATGTAATGCAGCTGAATAATCATCAATACTCCAGCTGGTCCCATTACACTGATTAAAAAACCTGCTGTTTTAGTATAAATCCAGAACATGATGTTGAAGCTGGAGTCATGAGTGCACAGCCTCTGTACCCGCACCCACTCTTTAAAGAATTATTCAGATAGCTGAGCAGCTCCGCTCTTTCTCAGTAGCCTAATGTTGAACATCCACACACATTCACACCAGGCAGCTGTTGTCTCTGAGAGACAAGATGATGTAGAGAAATATATGGACATGAGGAGGAACTGAAGTGAGTACACCTCACTCTGATTTTCACTTAACTGTAAAATGAGTGATGTGATGCTGGCTCCGCCAACGAAGAACACAAAATGTCCTAGAGTGATTGACTGAGCAATGTCCACTGAAACACCAGGCCCACCTCCCTTCAAATGCCTCTTATTTATGCCTTCTGGCAGAGCTTCAGCACTGCTGCAGAGGGCACGGCGTGGGCACACCGCCAATTTGTTGCACTCTGCTTGTTTGCTCAGCAGTCGCCAACAACAAAGTCACCATGACTGACAACAGTGGAAAACTGACTAATGGGAGAGCTGATTAGACGTTACATTCCTTCATGGATATGTGTTAGCGTAGTGCATGCATAGGTTCCCTATCCATTAAATCAACTGCAACTAAGGGCTTTGTTTGCAATAATTAAATTTAAAGAAATATAGTACATTCAGGAGCAGTGTAAAAGTACACACACAAATGTACACTCATGTGCACATATACAGACACACACAAAGCCCATGTCCACCTTGCATTAATCTACACTTGAGGTCCTTGGGAGGACACCTGATGAACTTGGAACATGTGCACTACTGCTCTTGTAGCACAGTTGCTACAATACAAATTATGGACTGCATGCCAGTGTGCGCATATGGGTAGGCACAGAATCTTGTGGACACGGGTAAATGACAACATTTACAGCAATGTGGATGTTAGAAGACTTGCTTAGTTGGGGATGTAGAAAAATAACACAAGTAAAATATTTTTTGCATCTGCAAGAGTTTGCTAAGGTGTGCAGATGTAAATTTCTAGTCTACATAGACCAATATGCAGATGTCCAAGTGCATCCCCAAGTTTGTGTATGCTATGCATGGCAGTAGTGTGAAAGTGCAGAACACATAGAGAATATCTACTGCGGATATAAGGAACATAGCCCTCTAACTGGACTTGAAAGTAAGATAATAAGACTATGTGAACATGGTGTCCACAGTCGTCTTTATCCACAAAGGCTTAACATTGGCCTTAACCTTGTTCTCTTTGTTTTCACTGAAGCATTTAACTCCTGAATGCAGTTAAGAGGCAACTGCTCATCAATAAAAATGTTCATACTTGTTTGAATTGGTACCATATAAGCTAACAAGGCCTCTGTGGGCTTATAACAAACCTAAAGCTGCTCATCAGCACTCTTACTAGGCTCTACAGACACATTTATTAAGGCCCTGCCCAGGCATCCAGGTGAGTTGGACTAAGTGTTGACTGTGTTCTGGCACCAGTATACTTTTGGTGAGCCGCTCTGGTCCAGTCATGGTTTTGGCTGGGCTTTAGGAGTGTGGATCTGGTCCAACTGAGTTGCATTTGCAATTATGGACCATGTGTCGTGACAAGAATTTGGACAGGCCAGTTTCAGTTTCAGCACCCAGACGAGGGCCAGTGTACCCAGGCCAAGTCATTTTTTCTGGCCCACTGGATTTGGACCATAATGGGGCCAAACCATTTTGACTCCCGGGAAGAGTTGAAAGAGAGTTCCTTCTTGGGTCAGAGTCAGAGGACCTCTAATTAGCAATCTGCTATGTTTTGGAACATTTTTATTGTGCTTTTTGTGTGTTCTTACTGTATACACGCCCTTGAAAGCTGAATAAAAATTAAAGGAACAGATACCACCATATACCTTTTTCAGCTTGCTTTTAGTTGGGTTGAGCTGCTTGGTGTAGGTAGTGGTGGTGTCAGGCTCCCAGTCCATCTGTTCACAGGGCAGCTCCACCACCCCCAGCACAGCTTCTCTCAGGCCTGAGAAGTCTCTGCTGTAGACAGCCAGTCTCAAGGTGCAGGTTCGTAGTTCTTCCACAGTTCCCACCTGCAGCACAAAGCTCTGGCTGTGGAGCTCTGGACTGAGGCTGCGCCGCCTTGAGGCTATCTGCTGAGGGGAGGGACAGAGTGGAGGAAGGCTGGCCCGGACAAACACCCCGCTACGCCTTCGACTGGCCCCAGAGAGTCCCAGGATATTGACCACCAGATTGCCAACAGCAGAGGAGAAGAGCAGGGAGAAGTGCAGGAGAGGGGTTGACTTGGAGAGGATGGAGACAGAGTTGGAGCCGTACTGGGACAGACAGGACTCCTCCTGTTGGACAGGCGATCTGGCAGGACCAGCAGTCAGACAGCTGCTCTCACCGTAGATAAAACTTTCTCCACTCACAGTGCTGCGTCGACCCAACGCTCGACGGGATTTAGACACAAAACTCAACTTACTGATGGACGGCAAAGAGGCTCTCCCATGACTTGGAGGTTTGTTGGGTGAGCAGGGAACAGCTGGAGTACTGAGGCGTCGCATTGGAAAAGAAGACCGAGACTGGACCAGCTCAGCAGACCTGGTGGGGCTGTGGTCAAAGGGCAGAGCAGTGAGGTCATCCTCAGAGGGAGAAGAGCTGCTTTTAGAGGAAGGAAAGTCCAACACATCCCCATCCAGCTCCTCATACTGCTGTTTGACAGGCTGCGTGCACAGAGATGGAGTCAATGTCACGGTGACCCTCTCAGCAGGATGAGGAGACAAGAAAACGGCTTCCTTGTCGTCCGATGAAACACTCTTCTTTCTGCGACAGCAAAGGATGCAGCCAAGAACCAGGCAATAGCAGAACACAGCCAGACCCACAGCCAGCAGGATCTGCAGGTGAACTGGAAAACAAAGCCACCGTCAAAGGTTAATATTGTGTTAGTGGGATTGATGAGGAACATGAGAAGGTGAGACAGAGTTAATCTGTGAGTGAGCAGGAAAAGAGAAAAAACAGAAAAGAGACTATTAAAATAAAGAAGATCATTACAGACAAGCAAATCTGTTCTCAAGTTTGACTTAAAATGAAGCAAAATTTATGACAAAAGAGGTAACTCTAAACCATTACCCTGTTGTTTCTGCACTCTGTGTCCTTGATGAGATTAAAGAGGAAATATTATAATCATAATTGTATAAATGATATTGTTGCAGTTGCTGTTTTGATCCAATGCAGGAGCAGAGCTCATGACAAACACCAGTGACAATGTGTTGTTTTCAAATTGTGAGTGAATCTGTGTGTCTATTTATCATTCCAGCATCTGATTACATTGATGTTGGGTCAGTAGATGTTTTCAATATTTCCACAAGCTCAGAAGTTAAATAAAACACATTAACAACCTTAAACATTATGCTTTTGTATAATTTTATTCAGATTTTCTTTGACTTAACTGCAGCACACTGTAATGAACACCTTTAAAAACATAACCTGAAACAGAACATTGGAGCAAACAGACTGAAGCTGTTGAAGTGGAACCGTGCTGCTCATTTAACACCACATAATAAGGGTGCTCTGGGATGACTCATGCATCAGACACTGTGGATAGTGGCGAAAATAAGGCCAGGAAGCTGTGAGCGTCATCCAGTGACCAGTGCGGCGTAAACAACTATCAATGAGAGTGAAAACCATTCACTGCAAAAAGATTCATGGTTTGCTTGGTACTAGCTGTTAAGTTTCGATATGGCACATTTTTGCTGAGAACACATTTAGTTCACTTCACACTAATCAGGGGTGTGTCCCTCTCATAAATATATTCTCTCATCACAGCAAACTTATCACAGTAAAAGCAAACTGCATGAGGTGTGTCCTCAGCTTCTTAAGATTCATAGAGATGAGATCACTATCAAAGTAAGTGGGTGCTAAGTGTCAGTGCAGATCCATTTCAGGCCTGACACAGAACCTGTCCAGGAGCAGCAGCTCCTCCATTAAGAGATGAAAGTGCAGAGAGTCTGCATGCTGCAGGGATGTAAAATAAGGGCTGATGGCTTGCTTTAAAATACGGCTCAGTCTGTTCGGCCAGTGGACATTATTATGCACTAAATGATGTATTAGTGAGATCTGACTGGTGCCAATTCAGCATTTAATGCAGAATTTTTATTCCTGAAGGACATGTCTGCATTTTGCTCTTGTGGTGTGCATGAGCTGCTACTGAGACTTAATCATGCATAAAGTAATGGCAAATGACATGCAATTACTTTTCCCCTTTGGCTAGAATATTCCTTTTTTTGTCTACAGAGCCCTTGGTCCTTGTACATTCAAGGTTATCTAAAACAAACAGTATTTGGAACTCCTCTGTAGTGAGCTCCACAGTTCATGCCACAGCTGTCTCAATGCAAAGACCCTCCTATCTTTAAGCTGCCACTTCTCTCCAGCTGTTCTTCATGTTTGAAGTCAATTTACCAGGATTAGTTAGTAAATAAATAATTAAATATTAGTGTGATGTCCTGCTATTGTCGACTCTTCTGTCAGAAAAATATACAAGTAGGCTACAAATCAGAGAAAACCTGATGTAAACTAACAAAATGAGCAAAAGGAAGAAGCTCCAAAGACTGTCCTACCTCCCAGAGTGAACTGCGACATGGTCTCTGCAGTTTGCTGTGTGGAGTCAGAGTGTGCGCTGGAGCTCTCCATCGTCAGAGCGCACAGACCTGCAGCTTCCAGCCAATAGCTGCACCAGCTCACAGAGCTTTTATTTCAGCAGCTCTGACTCCGCGTCAGAGGCAGGAAAAGTCCTGCCTTCTTCAGAACAGCTCAGCCTACCAGCTTTAATGTTCATTCTTAATTCATCACAGCAGGTAGGCCTTTACTGTTTGTAATCTGTGCCAGTTGTGGATCAAACTGAAATGCAAGATCTATTAAATAAAAGTTTTTCATGTAGCTCATCATCTAAGCAGTAACTTAAAGCCAGGCCTGTCAGTTATTGTCAGTGCTCACCTCTGATTAAATGTCAAAACAAACTTACATATAAGACATATTAGATCAATTTAGCAAAGCTCATTGTAAGGGAGTGTATGGAAGTTACTGGAGGTGGAGGTCAGGAGTAGAATCAGACAGGTTGTATACACATTATGGTGGCACATTATCTTGTTCATTTTTTCACTAACAATGACATGGCATTTTTGAATTGCTACAAAATCAGTGTGAACATTTTGCATTTGATCAGAACTACTTGGTTGAATGGGGGGTGGTTGCGCTGTAAAAAAAAAAAGGCACATATGTAGAGAAATGGATCCGCAACCCATTATATTACAAATGCACATTTTCCTATAGAGTGCAGGTCATATACATATGAGTGCCTGGGATCTACCACCTACACGTTCACTACAACAAGAGAGAGTGAGTCAGTCCTTTGCATATACAAAGCCATTACACACATATGTGAACATGCGCTTTCTCCTCATCCAGCTTCTTGTACACAAACAAAATATGGAGTGCAGGTTACAAGAAGCTTCTTCATACGCAATGCTTTTTGTTCAGAACCAATCTGAGCTAATGATTCATCATTGAATGCTGCCAAAAAGCCTCCTTGAAGTGAAGAGGCGGCTCACATTTCAATGATTTTCATGTTTATTCATGTTTATTTGTTGCGTATTAGTGCACTCTGCATGTATGTTCCAAACACATGAGACGACGAAGGTCTTCTGAAGCAGAATAACGTCATCCTATCACAATAGTGTATGTTCACTCATGTAAATACAGTAATCTTAGCGAAACTTATTCTTTTAGACATTGCTTTTATTTTGAAAAGACAAATGACCAACATGGTTATATCCTCTTGTGTTGACTCTCTTGTGGAGGATCACGGTCTTTATGTGGTACCACCAATAACTGAGTTTAAGGCATTGTTTTTGTGACTCTGTGGGAATTTACAGACTTCTAGTGTGTTTCTGCATTTCTGATTAAATCTCTAATATTCTGCAGAACTAGAGGATCCCAGAAGAGATCCAGGAGTCACTGCACGGACATTATTTGAAGATGTTTGGTCCAGTCTTTAACTCAGTGGATTTTAACTTGTAGTCAAAAGAATAAGTGAATGATCACCAGATGTCTATCTGTAATCTGTGGTGTATAGTCCCTCCTAGATTCTTACTTTTCTAAATGTTGCATTACCACCTGAGAGTTTGGTGAAGTGTTTTACCAGTAGTTTGCAGTCTAGACAGCCAAAACAGAAGTATATTAGTAATGGTTCCTCAATCCATGTCCACTAGAGGGCAGAAGAGGAGCTTGCAATGAGTAAACTTTGTAGCAGGTTGTAGTGTAAATGATTCTAACAGAGTGTTAATTATCCATTCTTATAATGTACTGTGTGTAAACCAATTGCATGTGTAACATAGCTCAGTGGAAAAAAACATAAAAGTTAAAAAAGGCTAGAAAAACCTCCTTGTCCCCACCTCTGATTTTTGGTTTCTGTCATTTTTATCTGCTTCTGTCTTCATGTACATCATCTTCTGCCAGTCTTCAGTCTTTTCAGCTGACCTGGATCCATTTGACTGTCAGCTACGTCATAGCACGAGGATGAACTTCAAAACCAGCAAAACCTGCACCCATTAGGACTTTCTAAATGAGTATTGTCTTCATCTGCTGGATGTGCCTCACTTCTTTCAAAAGCTTTTTTATGAGCTCAGAGGCAGACTGAAGGGGATCCTGGACTGAGTCAGTTGTGGAGGAGTTTCTCAGAACATGTGCTGATTGGCTTCATCACTCGCCTGTGATGAGCAGCTCTGTGCAGGTCGCGAATTGTGTTGAACAATGGGGCAAATTTAAGATCTGCGTGCATGTGAATGGTAAGAAATGAGCCACCTTGTGTTGTTGGCGTATGAATGCAAAACAGTCTTTTCATCAGGCTGCTTAGAAAAAGTAACAGAAGACAAAAACTATATTTGGCACATGAAGTTGCAGCAGGCCTTTACTTTATGCTCGTTACTTTAAATATGAGACTGAGAGCCCACCATCTTCTCTCCAGGTGTTAGAAGACTTTATTTTACTGTGGTTATGAATATATTCCTGCTATTTTGCTGGTTTCACTCTAAATTTGACTAAATTCTGAACCACTCCAGCTTTTGTGAGGCCAGTGCTGTGTGTAACCTGTAATAATTAGGTACAATAATGAACATATTTGATTCCCTCGAAATTTCTGTCCATGTAGAATGCTTAATTTTGACCAGTCTGAATTTTTAAGTTGAATAGTTGATTAATTCATTATTTCAGTTTCAGTGTTTGAAGGTGATTTTTCAATATTGAAAAAACCAACAACAATACAAGTACAAAATAATACAAGTATTTCTGAATTAATAAATAACTCATGTTTACACAGTTCGACTGGATTTCAGCTATACTATGTCCAGGAAGTTAAGTAATATAGAGTGCTACAGATGTAGAAAAATGGTGACACCTTATGACACCAGATCTTGTCAGTAAACACATTAGTTTTTGAAAAATGACATCAGATCTGTTGCATGAAAAGATTCTTGTGCACTGCTTTCAACCTGGACGTTACACACAATGATGGCTGCAACATCTGACATGTAAACATGCATACTTACCTTGCAATGCAGACTTACATGTGAATGCTGTTTTTTTCAGCAAAAAGTAAAAACTGGAATGGAATAGGAAATAGACACTTAAAGATGAAAATGATCAAAGGTCACAACTGGCGATCAACCAACAGAAAATGATCGTTCAGCTCTGCAGCCTCTCAGGGCTCTGCAGCACCTTTATGCCAACCCCAAAGAAAATTTGGGCAAAAAGTAAAAACAGATTTTTGCTTTCTTTTGATCTCAAAACTCTCTTACGCTCTCTAACTTTCCAGACAGGCAACAGGATGGTCGACATTATGTAAGTGTAGTATGTTCTTAAAGTCCCTGGTCTTGGAGAGAAATTACACGCCTGAAGCAAACAGAATGTTTATCCATGAACCACAGGCTTTGTTGGGCTATAAATATGGCCGCCCTCAGGCCAAAAGAGCTCTCAACGGAAGCCTTATGTCGCTCCACATAAAGACATTATATCACTCTTTTCTCCTTTGCGTGGGAGGATCTAATGTACACTCGTCTCACCGCAGATGAATGAGCATTTATTTGTACATTAAATGCACATTTTAATGTAGCATAGAATTATCATCAGTGTGTTCATATGATGCAACACATTGTTTAAAGTTCACTTCGTACTAAGATACTGCTGGAGGTTTAGAGGAAATGCCTCGCTGAAAATGCAGTGGCAGTCAGCTGTGACGAGACGTTTTAGATGGAGAACACAATAAGAACGTGTTGTAGCTCAGTCTGGTGATGATTAAGGTGTTGTAATTCTGGAATGTAAACTGATGATGAACTGATGTTCATGATAAAGTGAGTGTGACTTAAGAGTTTTTTTCATTGCTCATACAAAGACAAGTTGCAGCCAGTAATAGTGTAAGTAATAGTGCTGATCACCACTGTAAAGCAAAACCTAACTGAGCTTTAGTAGTAGCTCTGACTACTCGGGTAACCGGGGGGCTGAGAAAATAGAGTCTTGTTTTTCACATGTTTTAGATTAATTATGTTTTGGTTGAAGCAGAAGTCTTAAGATTGAATTCCTGACAATAAACATCTAAATATATATTAAGAACACAACCTTGGCTCACCTTTTGTCTCTGGAAATCCCACTTTCTTCACCTCTCTCTCCCTTCCTACACACAGACATCCACCTACACTTGTAACTACCTACAGAGAGCTACAATAGCAGCAACAGGCTGCTACACCCACAGTGCAACTAGTAAAGCTACCGCAGGTCCTTTGTTCCTTCAACAGTCAGACCTTTTAACATATCAACGACATAACACTGCCACTCAAGTACAATCACATAATGTAACACTGCTCTCCGTGTAGCTCCTCACGTGCAACAACATAACGTGGCACTGTTACTATTTCTAACTTTTAAATATAATTCTTCACGTGTGTGTCGTATAATTCGGGTACATTCGTCCATCGTGACATTTCTGTACCTGTGAGAAGTGTTTTCGTGTTATGCTTCATTTGCATCAAGCTGCTGAGTGAACGTGTGAATTTCAAACAAAACAAAGTTATCTTATAATAGCGTCAAAGAACGAGCAGTAATGTGACACCTTCCCTGATTGCCTTGGAGCAGAAAGAAATGACAGCTTGCCACACAGGATGGTCGGGTTGTTCTCCTCAACATGATGAGGCAATATCTATCACAGGTACACATCCATGGGAAGCATAGGATCTTCAGAACACGTGTTTAAAATATTTAACCTAATAAACCAACTGTAATATCAGTGAGCTTTGAATTAGTGAAAACATTTGCACTAATGATGGATTTTGCCTTAATAATGTGTAACTGTCCACTTCAATTCCTGCTTGTGGGCCCATCAGAGATGTGAGCAGTGAGTAAAGTAACGAACGCCTCTTCCAGGCCCTTTTTTGCATCTGCCAAATCCAAATTCTTCCTCATAATGCATAGGAAGTTCACTCTCAATGAGTCATTTATTTTGTTTTCACTACACTGCTAACCAGTTGTTTTACACACACAGGACAAGAAAGAAAGAGAGCTTTGTCTCCTCCTCAGAGCAGCTGATCTACTGACATGCAGTCACAAGTAAACTTTGGCTGAAAAACATTTGGCTCAGTGTGTCGAGAAAGTTCACTTCACATCACAGCCAACTTCCGTTGGTTGATGAAACTCTTACAGCATGACTAAGACTGGTTACTCATATCAAACACTCCTTTTGTTCTTTTGCAGTGTGCGTTTCTTCATTGAGTATCATAAGTCTCAGCAGACAGCTCTGATTAGTAACTGCAGTGAGCCTGCAGCAGTGAAGATGCACACACACCACAGAACCAACAAGCAGTCTTACAGCTCACCTGGTTGTCTAAGTGTTCACGTCCATCCTTACTGGATAAAAATGGTTGTTTTCTAAAATGAATGAACCTTCACTACCATCTGCTGGATGTTTAAGGAGCCTACAAAGTCTAAAGTCTAGAGTCTTCACGGATCAGCTAGACAGTCATCTGCTTACATTTCGGCCACTGAACAGGATCAAATCTAGCATTTGTGTTTTTCTAAAGAAAAACAGCATTCTGAAACTGTGTTAAATCACATGATCCAGTCTTGTTTTGATCTGGATCCAACCTTCAGCATGTGTTTAAGACTTTTCAGTAGGACTGGCTTACCTGTGACCTGAAAAGTCAAGATTCTCCTGATCGCAGCAGAAGGATGGACTGAATAAAGCTTTGACATTGGTCAAATAATACAACATCTGTATCATGTATACATTTATTTATATTTTGTAATGATATGTTTAATTGTTACAGTAATAAAGTCGAGGTTATCTATTAAGTCTTCAGGACAGTTAGATTAAAGATACATCTAAAAAGGATTTTGTCCCAATAAAATAACTCAAACTCTGTTTATTATATATTAAATATATAAAACAAAATATAACACATCTACTTTCACCTACATTTATCACTGTATGTATTGTGTCCGTGCCTTCTAAAAGCAGAGCTTCAAAAAGCTGATCTCTTCAAAAATAAAGAACTGTCATTGTTATTTTGGACAACTATGGCACATTTAACCTCTTTATAATTAAAAACATGTCCTCAAAATATCCACAATGTGTTTATGGATCATGTATATTTCTAGTTTTGTGTTTATTTCTTGTGGGTCAGAGGAGGAGTCAGACTGTTTCAAATAAGTTGAAAATGAAAGGGAATGTTTGTGTTGCTGTGTTGTGCTGTTTCCTGTCTCTTTAATTAAAAGCACTTACAGAACCACTAGGCTACATTGTGATACAGAGTCCCATCTAGAGCACTGGTGGGCCACATTCAAGGCGATCTAATCCGATGTTCCTTTAAAAAAAAAACTGGAACAAAAGTAAGATGGGTTACCTGATCCTGAATAGCAGCTCATGGGATTTAAGAACCCAGGTCATCAACACCATCAGCAACATCAGCATCAGTTAATTGGCACAGTCAGGCTTTGGGGCTACTACTAATTACTCAAACACACCCACAAACGTCACATCTTCCAACAGTTGCAGACATTTGGGTGTTTCTGGCACAGGTTAGGATACAGGGCTGTAGACGTTTCCTCCACACACTTCTCTAAACATCCCTGCTGGTCTGTCACCCGCAGCTCCAGTCAGCCCCACAGTGTGCCTATGAGGGGCAGGCTGCTCCTTCTCCAGCCGCCAAACTGGCACCATCCTGCACGAATACGCACAAATGCTGCTGTGCTGACTGACGGTGCATTTACATACAGGATGATTTGCCTTTTATCTTCATGCAATAACCCGACTCTCTTATCCATAACGACACAGATGGGTTCTTTTGCAACACACCCACCTCTCTGACAGACACATATCCTCTTCGTGCTGCGCCGTCAGAGCCCACAGTCGCGTGTTGGTAACTTCAGAACACAATGGTTCACCTACTGACAATAAGTTTATTACTTACATGCCTGGATGGTTTGACCGGGACGAACGCTACACATTTACCAAGAATGATATTCACGGACAAAGGTAGGAAATTCTCTCTACTTCATTTATGAACATGTGAAGTCCGCTTATGTTCCGATCGTTTCTTTACTGGGTTGAATCCAAATTTGCGCAAACTAGAAAAATGACTTCTGCGTCTCGGTAAATAACAAGAAAATACAAATAATAATAAAAAAATAATAATTCTCCTCTTTTTGTTTAAAGCAAAGATACACTGCGGTAAGGTGATCAAACCAGGAGATAGTTCACACATGCTGTTTGCTTCAGTGAGGATAAAATGAGCTCATTCTTTGAATTTTGAGAGCAGATGTGATGTTTTTATCATTTAAACCTGCTGGCAAAGAGGGAACTCTTAGTTTAAGGGCCTCGTGGTATAAATATAATAGAGATGTTTGATCCTTTAGTGCCATTAAAGTCAAAGCAGTGTGGTAATATCAGAACTTCTGCAAAGTATTTGTGTACAAATGAATCAGAACTGAACATTTAAAGCATGTCATAAGGTTGCAGTAAGGGGAAGCTGTGACTTCACTGAAGACACTCTGACATTTAATAAAGGCTGAGTTCTGTTTGGCTGCTTCAGTTTCAGGACGTGCTGTGTTCCAAGCTGGTTCTCCGTCCTGGTTCTTTAAAACAGGGAGCGTAGACCAGAGGATAGCTGATGCTGTTAGTTCCTCTTGTGCTTCTCCTGTTCTACCAAGTGTCCTGTATATCCAGTGAAAGGCTCAGTTCCTTCATGTGTCCCCCTTAGCAACAACCTGAGCCAGGATGTGTAATATGTAAACCTGGAACTAGTTCACCTGAAAGGACTGCAGTGGTTTTTAATATCAATCGCACCTGCTTTTGGTGGAATCATATGCTGCCTAAACTAGAGCTCTGGTCCAGCAGAAGTAATTTATCTTGTAAAGGGAAGTTGCTTTCACAATATTGAGGAAACGACCAAGCTGAACTTTATTTTAGTAAAAGTCGGAAGCCTACTGTGTTCCTCTTAAAACGCCTACTGTTTTGTAATTTAGCTGTGTTTTATGATGTCTTTTCTGCTGATAAGGCCTTGAACCAGCATTCGGAAAGCTTTGTGCACAGATAAGATGAACAATACACAACAAACTTTATACACACTTACAACAAGACCACAATTGTTTAAAGCAGCAAACCCAACACTTTCTTCAGCCCGCGGCCATGAACTAACAAGTGTAAATATTCATGACTGCATGTGAGTTTCTCAAGTCACTTACACAAAATGCTTCGTATCGGTTTTTCTATTTTTCTATATCACAAATTCAAACAAACAAACAAAGATGGAGTCTGTGGCGTTACTCACGACACAGTTCTTCAATGTATGCTGTATAACAAGTGTGTGTACAGTAGAAATCTGACCCTGTCCTGTCCACACCCAGTCCACATCCTGTTTATCATGAAGCATTTTTTTTATATTGTAGAAACTGCAATCAAACGGTTGCTTGTACCTGAACACCACAGACCTGTTCAGATTCTCCAGGAGGGACGGCCGGATTCTATCACTGCTGTTGGACAAACACACCTGAACTGGTACAACTTTCAAGACCCTAAGACGGTACTGAATGACTGTATTACAGCAAACTGAGCTGTCGAATTACTGCTTTGGATGTTCCGATATAAACCCAACTTCGTAGTGATATAAAGCAACGTCCCTGCGTTACATCTCTTTCCAGGCTCCTGTAGAAAAGAAGGTGCTGTGGAAGGAGTGCTTCAACAATGTGAGTGGTGTAGAATGACAACGCAGAGCACTGGGGCTGCTGGTTAGATGTGATTTTGAGTTATTGATGAATCTTCTTTGTACCTTTTAGGATTGCGACTACAACATCACCGTGGTCCACCAGAGGGAAGATCCTCACCAAGTGTTTGTTTGTGGAACCAACGGCAGAAAAACACTGTGCTGTGACATGGTAGGACAGCAGAGATGTGCACCTGCTATAACACTGGGAATAGTTAGTGGTGGTAGAAAGACAGCTAGGCGGTGTGTTAAAAGGTCTCCTTACCAAGGCACTCCTTTCATTAAAAGCTCTTCATTATGTTGACTTTCCCCAGCTGGACTGTTTAATTGAAACCCTACACGTGGGCATATGTTTAATCGTCCAGCAAGGAAAAGTCAATATAATAAAGAGCTTTTAATCTCGGGTAGTGCCTTTAGTTTGGAGAGAGTTTTTTTCTATTGTGCTACCAGCAAAGCAGAGCATTGGGGATGTTTAAAAATGTACTGTGTTTTTGTTTGTGGTTTCTTTTTTGTAGGATTTATCAGCGCCGTCACCCACATGCATTCCCTCTGGAAACATGGACAGTTTATCAGAACTCATACGGGAATTTGTCATAAAGGATGGTGATCAGTTCGCGCTTGTGGGTGGGTTTTTCTGCACACCGGATTTTACAAAAAAGTTTGCTGATCACCTTCAACAGCCTTCCACGATGGCTAATATGAATCCTCTTAATTTGCCGTCCTTATTTGTCCTGTCAGCCACTTCGCTGAACAGCTGTGCTCTTTTCAAACCTACCAACCTTCTTTTCTCAGCTCAACGTTCTTCTTCTTTTTTCTTCCACTCCTCTACCATCTGTTATAATGATCTTGCAGCAGTGCCTCCTGTTTTCAGCTGCCTGTGATAGCGTAACATGTGCATCTGTTTGTTCCAGAATCTGGACAAAGTGCAGATCTCTACATAACATGCTCTGGATCTCAAGAGAATGTTGGCATTTACAAGTTTGGGAGAGGGAGAGTCAGACCAGCAAACAATGATAAAGGTATTTCTATAAAGAGAGAGAGAGACTTGAGAAGTTTATTTAGTTAAATAGTGTCAACTTAAACGTTCAAATACAAATAATTCCTTTGTTTTTCTGTGTTTAGAGCAGTACTATGTGGGGTTGATGCCCAACAGGAGAGAAGATTCCTTGCAGGACAGAGTTTATGCCTTTTATAAACAGAAAAACAGAGACACGGGGCTGTACAGTGAGATGTGGATGCCTTTTGTGACACAAGTTTGCATGGTAAGACATAATAAGATGTAGTTGTTAAAAATAGGATTAATCAATTGTGTTAAACATGCTTTCTAGAGTATTTTTGTGCTGTAATCATGTTCATATACTAATCATTACATGTGTATTGTGGAGGAATCCCTGATCCTTTGGCTGTGCGTTGCTTCTAGGCAGATTTTGGTGGTCCCAAGAACAACCTGCAGTTTAGCTGGACGTCCCAGATGCATGCCAGACTTTTCTGCGGAGACCCTGACAGCAAACAGCATTTCTCTGAGCTGGTAGATACGGCCATTGTGCACGCAGACCAGTGGCAGGACACCAAAGTCTATGCACTCTTCAGAAACGAATGGTAGGACCCAGATGTCACTGGCTGCTTTTGAGAAAGCTTGTATAGGATATTGTTAAGTGTGACTCAAGTAAAAACACCAAGTTATGAGATTGTATCCGTTGGAGTGAGAGAAATCTGACATGAAGCACATGATAGCCAGTCAGCTACTTGCGTATTTAAATCATGTGCGTTTTCCAAAACATGTACTAATCTTAGCCTCAGCATCATAAGATAAGTCAACCACAGTAACAACAAGTTAAAACCTGGAATGACTCCTCTGTTACACTCTAAAATAAAGTCAAGTCACTTGTTATGTCAGCTCCTTGAACCAAGCCAAACTCCATAACCACAAACCACCATGACACGGGAATAGAAAACCAAATGGCTGTTTACTCAGAAGCAAAACACGGGAACTTTAAATGGACTAAGTGGACAAACAGTCCTCCTGCTGTAAATATCACGTTCAATTTGCTAGAACAGATGACACTTTCTTTTTGTTCCTCTTGTGTTTTGTGTACAAAGTTTAGATCTGTTTCCTTTTCTTCTCTGACGAGAAGAGCCGTCTGCTCGGCTGGTTTTTTTTTGTGTGTGTGTCACAGTTTTTCGACCAACGTGACTGAAATCTTGCTGACCTCTATGCAGTGTCTTGTTGCTGCAGATGTGTCTGTGTAAACCTGCTGACGTCTTGTGTCTCTGCAGGGGAATGAGCGCTGTGTGTGTCTACACGATAGGAGACATTGACAAGGTCTTCACAAATTCCCCATTTAAAGGCTTCTCACCAGACAACTCAATGGACCGGCCTAGAAAGGTATGAACCATTCTAACCGATCTGAAGTGAAAGGTGTCCTCATTTAAAGATCCCTGCTGTGTTCAGGCTTGTGTCTTTCAAACCATGTGCTGATGCATCTTATTGATAAATCAGGGTTTCAGCGCATCATGAAACCTACTTTGAGGTTTTCGTAACTTTGCTGGGCCTTTTGCAATTTTTACATTACCTTTAACAAACTGAAATACAAAGTAACTGTTTTGAACCTGTTTTGGGACAAGTCAACTATAAACTAAAAAAAGGAAGCTGGATGACAAATTTTACCGCCAACTCATGATTCTTGTGACGTGTAAGGCTGTCACAAAGATTAAAAAAAAAAACCAACTTTTTGAAAAGATTTTTAAAAATCTGCCCGCGTTGTTATTGTAAATATGCAACACAAAAACAGAAAGCTTGACAGCACCGAGGGTGGACAAGGCTTAGTGAGTATTCAGTTAGTTTGCAGCAGTTACTCTAAAACATGCACCTTTTTTCTTCAGTGTGTTGCTGATAGCACCAAGATTTCCTCTGAGATCCTGAAAAACATCAAGAACACTTCAGAGATGAAGGAATGGGTCTGGCCTGAGGGTGACTCTGGCCCAATTCTCTTCAATCATCACAACTACACTCACATCTACATCGACAGTTCCCAGCACAAGAGGAACCACACAGTTATGTTCCTGACTCTGAGTGAGTAATACAATAATACGAATCAGGAAGGGTGAAACTAAGAGAATTGCACTGCATTGTATATCTGTGTACATTTGAGGGTGACTAGATGCACAAGTTCCTCTAAACAATTCGTCACACTGGGGCAAAGCACCTGAACAACTCTAGAAGTGTACTTTAATGGGACACAAAACAGCACTGCAGCACTCAGTACTACACTGCCTCTAAAGTATTCAGCCCCCTTTGAAGTTTCCTCTTTTATTGCTTTTCAACCTTAAATCATGGTCAGCAAAAATAGGAGTCACAAGCTTCAACAGCTGAGATAGTAGAGACCGTAAATACAACAACTGTTGCTTATTCTTCGGTCAAAGCTTTATTGGAGAGTGGTAAAGAGAAAGCAAACAGACTAGATGCTAAGTTTAGCCGACACCAAACACTGCACATTATCACAAACACACCTTTCCCACATTGAAGCATGGTGGTGGCAGCATCATGACGTGGGGATGCTTCTCGGCAGCAGGCCCTGGAAGACTTGTAATGTCTTGGGTAAAATGAATGCAGCGAATTATAAGGAAATCCTGCAGGAGATTTGCTTTTCAGCAAGATAATGACCTAAAGCAATGGAATAAAGACAACAAAGTGAATGTAATGGAGGGGCCGAGTCAGAGCTCAGAGCTCAGTCCAATTTAGAATCCTTATGCAACTTTACAGAGCTTGAGCAGTTTTTCACAGAAGATTGGGGTAAAATTGCAGTGTCCAGATGTGAAAAGCTAATTGAGACCTGTCTACACAGGCTCAATGCTGTAATTACGGCCAAAGGTTCATCTACTAAATACTGACTTAAAGGGGTGAATTGACCATAATTGAATGTTGAAAAGCAATAAAAGGTAAAAACTTCCAAGGGGCGTGAATGCTTTTTAGAGGCACTGTAGCACCTGGCTGGAAAACCAGCCTGCAGACATGTGTCAGCAGAAGAGGACTGGATAGGAAAGGGTTGTAGAGAGGAGAAATAATCACCCCAAGGACAAATGTAGATGTGTGGTGTGACTTACTAAGGGCTCAGACACAAAGGTTTCCTGTATGGATCGTACAACTTAAAGGCTTGGCACAAAGGTGACCATTTCCACAGAAAATCAAATAGACTCACAGCCCAGGTTTGTGGTTCAAGTAAATTCCCTAGAACCATTTATGTCCATAGCAGACAGAAAACAATAACTTTAATGTTGTTATAGGAAAGCTTTCTCATGATTCTGACCAAGCCTTTGGTTTTGGTTTTGGGTTTATTGTCACTTCCCCTAAACAGAGACGTGTAATTGTCCCATGAGAATAACGTGCTTTTCCCCACCTCTTATGATTAGTACAATGTGTGTGCACTCTTTTTGCACTTTAATCTTGTTAACTCTCTTCAGCACTTTTCAAAAGACACCTCAGAGACTGTAAACAGATGTGTTGTCCACTCAGTTAGAGCAAATGTTGTCCTATAACTTGAGTACTCCATATATCGCTCTGGGAGTCCCATTATGGCACTGGCGACCATACAGTGATTGATGTAGGCAGTGCCAAGATCACAGACAATCAGCTGATAACTGTGGATGTATAAGGAAAAACTGAAGACAGTGTTTCACAATTGCCGAACTCAGTATTTGCCCAATGTAAGATTTTCATGACAGTGAGAAGTGTCATATAAGGTTATGAAACCTGAGGTGTGCGAGTGGGATGGGTGAGGCGTGTAGGGCGCTCTGACTAGTTGTGGATTTAGTCATTCTCTCTCTTCCTTCCTTTGCCCTTATATAGATAATGGAGGGATTCACAAGGTGATGCAGAGTAAAAACAGCAGCTTCATCATTGCGGAGTATCGACCTTTTCACCACAGAGCCCATGCTCTTGGGATCATTCTACACCCTTCCTCTGTGAGTAACACACTGCTGACCACCCACCAAGATACAAGAGTGGGCGAGTGGAAAGGTTTTATTCACATGGAAAGAAAGGTTTTAACTTGTCAGAACATATAAGCCCAGCACAGTTAGTACATTTGTGTCTCATTGCAGAAAAAGCTGTACGTCTACTCCAGAAGTGAGCTGGTCCAGCTGGATGTGGCCAACTGTGCCCAGTATGGAAACACCTGTCAGGAATGTGTCTTATCCAGAGATCCTTACTGTGGCTGGAACGGCACCCACTGCACCCCTCAGACAGAGTAAGACCTCAGAGCATCATGTAACTGCACACCAGTAATCTAAAGCCTTGTTTCCACCGCGGGGTCTTTCCACAGGAACTAGAACCCTTTGAAAGAACACAATGTGTTCCCAATGCAGGGGCCAGGGTCTTTTAAGTTAAAGACCCCATCCAGTGAAAATCGAATGTAGCATTTTTTATATATAATCTAGAAGATATATCATTAGCAAAAGAGGCAGTCAAAGCCATGGCTGAACATTTCCACCCCGAAGCTGCAGCGTATTGATGACAGTCTTTTTAAAATGAATTCAGACTTCTGGAGTTTGATACGTAACAAACTTAAGGAACCAGTCCTGACACTTTCAGGGTGGTGCTTTCTGTATCAACATTCATCTTCAGAATCAGTTTGAATGGCATAACTGAGTTACTCCAGTATTACAACTTCCTATTGTGTAGCGCAGAATAGTTTTACAGCGTTTAAGTGTGTTTTTATAGTGTTTAACCAGCATGGACAACGTAGATCTGCGCATTCTAGAATAAGTAACCATGACAAGCTACATCTAAACCATTTGAAGGCAGGAAAGGATTATTTTCATGGAGAAACTTACACACATACACATAGATGAGATTTTAGAAGGGCTTTAAATTACAAGGAAATTATTTTACCCATCAAAATGTCCCTGCTTGGTTTGGTAGTTTCGATTGAAAGTTCAGGAAATCTAGGGGTGGGGCATGCAGTGCTGTTGGCTTACTTTAGAGTTGCATTCGGGGCTTTTAAAATCTGCTTTGCTACTACTGCTCTACTCTTTTCCAGTTAGCGACCTCATTATTAATGCAATAAATCCCACTCATCAGCAGCACCACTTCAATCTTTTCTGTACTTAGTGGCCTCCTCAGTTCAACTGAAACGGATGTGAAACACCACAGGTTCATTCAAACCCGCCCTGCAGTGTGTAAACTTTAATGTTTACTGTGGCCTAGTGTGCTACATAGTTCATTGCAAACTGCACCCACTGAAGAGAGTTCACATCCAGTACAGAGCAACTCTTCTGATAATGACATAGTATAAGTCATTTTACCACTTTTAAACACTGAACCATACTAACAGCTGGTTATCTAGTTATCAGGCCTCCTGCAGCTTTTTACTCTCATTTTGTGCACAGTATCAGCCTTTTAACAAGCACTGCTGTGAAGTTGCAGTATGTTTCTTGTTAATAACGCCACAATGCCTTCAATTTCGTAGTTGTCATGACACCTATCTAAGCTGTGACCTATCTTCACATGCTCAAGTTAGCATCGAACAAACAGACCACAAGAGATATGTTGCTGCTTTAGTAGCAGAAAAAAAAATCATGTTCAACACGTTCAACAACTTTTATCCGTCAGGAAGTACGAGCTTAAAATCTGATAGTGTCAAATGATAAAATGGGAATTTCTGAGAACTTTTTTTTAAAATCACTTTCCTGACATAATGATACTGTGAATTTCCTTCTCACGTGGCAGCTCTGTGTTTAGAGTTAAACTAACTGCAAATGATCACTTTCAGCAGAACTGTATGAATCGCATGTGCTGCTCTTATTATTATTAATGTATTCTCACTTTGCACTGACAGTTTCGACCCCCTTAAAGTTGATTTGAAAATGTGCTTTACCTCTATACAAGACAGACTTCCTTGTCAGGAACAGGAAGTAACACTTCAGTGAAAAGAGCCATGACAGAGGAGACAAAATTAGATTTCTCAGTATGTTGCAGGGGGGTATGTGTGGTTAAACCTCATCACTATCAGTCCCCACCTACAAGCAGAAACGTACGTGGCACTGTCTAAATCACACCTGTGATCACTGAGGGGTCTTTTTTGTACGACGCCACATAACACCCTTACCAAACAATGGTTTACTCATGGGCAGCACAAGAGAGGAAATGACAGTGATATCAGTCATAGTTCATGTTTCCTAACACATGAAAGGCCTGATGAAGACTGAAAATATTCATCATCTTACTCACAGTATTTACAAGAGGCAAGGATTACACATTTTGAAGGAGCAGGAGAACTGTTTGCAGTATATAGTATATTCTTATGCATAATAAGTAAAGTAACATCCCTAAAGCTCCCACGTTCATCATCATACTTGTTGATGATGAAGGTGATGTCTACTTGAATCGTACTTGTTGAGATGTTCCATTAATATTGTACACACTACCTAATGATGAATAATTATAATTTGAAATCTAGAAAATTGAGTTTTTGATATAGTCGTGCTGTGTGAATTCAATGTGACAAGGATGGTTGTGTAGTCTGTTTGAAGTATTAAATCAAGTACTAATTCAAATGTCAGATGTTCTTGCGTACAGGTGAAGAGTTTTCACTTAGAAAGACCTGCCAGTTACATAGAAGATACTAAGTGAGCTCTACTTTTCTTTTACAGTACAACTTGGCAGGATGTGGCTGAAGGGAACCATGCCATCTGTGCTTCTGTGTCAAAGCTTCACAGCCCTGAAAGAGGTATTTAAATATTTATGAGTTTACCAGCTTGTATCATTTAATAGCAGCAAACTATAGATGCATTCACATAAACAAGTAAAAGTTTGGCACACTGTATGTGATGAACCGACAATCAAGAATGACTGTTGGTTTCTTACCTCTTTAGCTTCAATATGACTTTGTGGTTTATCATAAACAGTAACTACAGTAAATGCTCATTTCATGGGACAGCGGTGGACATGATGGAACTTCCACTACTCACTACAGTAGAACCCAGTACACAGTCTCTGTAAAAGTGGAGGAAATGATTCTAGCACGGGGGGTAGCTCCAAGGCAGACATCAAAGAAATGAGGGAAATGCCCTTTTCAGGGTAACTGTCCCTAAAGCAGTCAGGGAAATAGATAATCATCAGAGTTATTTAGTGTCTCGTGTCTTTGCACGAGTGTTTCTCCTTTGCGTGAAGTAGTGCAGTAACTCAGGCTTTTAGACAAATCTAATTTTCATGATATTTCTGTTTCATGGGTTCCCACTACACTGTTCTTTTTGCACCTACAGGAGAATAATTCTGCACTGGTATGGTGGTGATCTAAAAAGATCACACAGTACCTGCTGCCCTAAAACAGCATTATTCAAATATAAATGTTGGGAATATTGACTCAGAGTAAACAGAACTTTACATACTTGACTGTCGCTAGAGCTCATTTTGTACAATAGGGCAGTATTTGGCAACAGCCTTAGACAACAAATACTGTCCACTTTTATCCCCAGATCAGGAATCTCTAAACACACAGGCTAACTGACCTGCTCACAGTGTTTCTGATGAAGTCCTTACATCTGCCAGTCCTGTTCTGTTCTGTACTTTAGTTATTCTGTTGTTTCTGAATCTGAAAAGTAACATGGTCTCCATGTTTTTATCTTACAAGCAACAGCACTTCTTTTACTCGTTTCTCATTAGTCATCTAGTTCTGCTAAAAGATATTTTGTCTGTTTTTGTGTCTGTTACATTAGTGAGGAAATGAGGCTGGTTTGAGCTCATACAAGCCTGTGTGGTTGTTTACGCTTTTGTAGCCCTAATTCAACAAAAATTCTGTCTTACCTGTTGGAGTTCTGATTATCTCACATCCTCTGTGGCTGTTTCTGGAACCAGGCTACTCCCTTTACCAGCAAAAAACTCACTTTAACAGATGGTTAGATTCAGTCTACACACTAATATCAAACCATTGTGAATCAGCACCAAGAAACTGTTTACCTTACTTCAGTTGTTTTTCTTAGAAACACATATCACCTGTTTTCATATTTTTGTGTGTGTGGTACTTAGGCTGATGGATTCAGGAGGATTAGAACTCTAAAGGATAGCACACAGAGCCAGAGCACCTGCACCCAGTTATTTTCTAAGGATACTTTCATAATTACAGTTAGAAAATATTCCTCCTATATGCCCATATGCTGATGATACAGCTCTTTGCTTTGGTAATCTCTTTAGAAATGCTGCAACCCACACAGCCAGCCAACTTCCTCAGTATCCAGAGAGCCTTGACGTCTTTGAAATTTGCATGCAAACATGCAAAAGAACAGCACTTCTGCTTTGTATCCTATAACTGTCACATTTGATAGAACATGTTCACTCCTCTCAACCACTCACCTGACTTGTTTACATGATCCTAACCTTTACGTTCTACTCTGATGTTAGATGCGTTTCTAATGCAACCTACTTTCACTGCACATTTGAGCCTTATTTCTCAGGTTCATTATTAGATGTACAACCCTCCTGGCTTATTCACTGCATCCTGAAAGAGGTTCCAGGCACTGCGCCACGCTGTAACCGAAATAAGCAATCAAACTGGTTACAGATTAAATAAAGAAAACAAAGTCAACATACACCTTAAAGCTAAATAGTCCTTCTTGTGTTTTGTTCTCAGTATTTGGGCATTCCCCTAAACCTCTACATCCACATGAGAACGTGACCAGCATCACACTTGGCTCTCAGTCCAAGTATTTCCTGCGGTGTCCAGTGTCATCCCGCCACGCCCAGTATACCTGGCGCAGCCTTACAAGCTCCACGCCCTGCAGCTCGAGGGAGGAGCAGTGCCTTCTTCTGATCGACAGCATGGGTCCTGAGCAGGTGGGGACTTACAAATGCGTGTCAGAGGAGATGGGCTACAGCAAAGTCCTGGCACAGTACCAGCTGCGACTGGAGAGCAGGGCAGTGGGTCGACTATCAGGCCCAGTAGTGTGGATTTGTCTGATGGTTGTTCTGATAAAGAATTTATCGTGTTAGTTCAGAGTTATACAGCAGAAGCAAGAACATCCCTGTGCAGTATCACTAAAATGTCCGGCCCCACAGTAGGAAGTCAATGTGACTGAAGTCAGTACACCTTTCATTACTGAGATCCATATTTTCATATTTTTAGGACTTTATACATCCACCTTTAGTGATCACAGTTGTATTCATTTTTGTTGCATTGAGTTTCTACTTTGGGGCCTGTATTTCCAGTATAGTCTTTCAAAAGGATTTGTTTCTGACTGTTCATAAGAGGAAATACTCTCCCGTTAAACATAAAAATAATACAGTTATTGAGAGGAGGGGCGGAATTTTGTCTTATTTGACATAAAGGTGATTTTGCACAAGGGTCTACTCATGTCTGTTGTAAACTGAATATTGAGTTATTGACACACACATTGGCTAGGACTATGATGTTATAAATGCTTTACTTTGTTAAAAATAGTTTCCTTCAAATTACAATTATTTTACTGCCCTTCCAGTACTGACTGTATGCAAACATTGAGATGAATCAGCATTTATTCAGTCAAAAGAACAGACATCTCAATCTTCCCCAAAGGAATTCAGAGGAATAGAAAAAGATGTGCCTAATGGTAGCCTTTTAGCATATCTGAATCCGTTAATGCTTCTCTGCACTTGTCTGTGTGTGTTTTATGCCTAAACCAAGCTAGCCAACTGCTTGCTTGCTTTGTATGACATATTTATAATATTTAGGACAATGCAAAGTATTCATGAATGTGAATAAATGCATTCATTAATTACACTTATCAAACTTTGCTACTGTCGTACAAATCAAGCAAGAAAAAAACAAATTTACTGTAGCAGCTAGGCGCTCTGGTTTAAAAAGTGTGTCAGAAGCTGTTAACCTTCAAGGGTTTTGAAATGCTGCCAGGGATTATGCCTTAGAAAAACAGGTGCTTATCTGGAAAGTCAGTATCACAGTATTCCATTACAGTTCATTAGTTTACTACCTATCAGTGTCTTCCATCTTTTTTCCTTTACTGTGAAATTCGAATGAACGTGATGCACTTTTTGAATCTCTGATCTTGTGAACTACCTCAGACAATGGCCTTTGGATTACAACAGACTGAGCTATTTTGGGTTTTTCAGGACTTCTCAGTCTGTGATGATACTGCTGAGATGCTGAAACACTGAAAGTTGAGACATCCTTTTTTTAACCGAGCCTGTTTTCAGACAGTGAAGTGTGAATGTGAGCACAGAGATAGCACAGCCCTGACCCTCATACAGGGTTTTCATACAGCAAGTAGTTTGCTGTATCGCCTAAAGTTGAGCTTCTATGAGACAAGCCATAATGTTATTCAATGCAAAATTCAGTTCACGTGCGTTTATACACTTTGCAGCTTTCTGTTAACTTGAATCCAAGGATTTGGGTAGCACTTTACTTTTTGTGTGTGTTGAATTTAATGTTATGTGAATCTATGAATAACATCAATTAGGCTGGTTGGCTGAGTTTAACTTTCATTCATTAATTTAATCAATGAAGCAATAGTTAACTAGTGTACCACTGCAAAATGGCACGCAAAGTTAAAAAATAACAATGTTCTCATTTTCTCTCTTCTCTCTAGTGGCATTTAGCCATGTAGACAGCTTTGGGCTACTTGCATGTACCCATCTCTTATGTTTGTGCCACCATCTGAATTCTGTTGTACTGCATTAGGGTTTTCCAGATGTGTCCCAGCTGCAGACGTCACTCTTTAGAGTGCACACTGGTTCTTATTCTGTGTAATTAAATGTAAGATGAAATTACTTTTTCAATACCGTGAATAGCAGACTCTAGTTTGACTGCTGGTGTCGTTCTGTGAATGTGAGCGTTAGCAGTTGTGTGTCTGTGTGTGTGTGTTTATGTGTGTGTGTTAGGCCTGTGACTGATGTTACTCTTGCTGTTCTCAGGCCCTAATCAGGTTCAGTTAGTGCCTGGATCAGAATGGTGTCACTGTTTTTTATTAACAGAATTGTCTGTTTTTATGCAAATGCACAGTAAAGTATTTCATGTCATTTGTAATGTTAACTGTCTGTAATATTTTGCTTCTGCTCTGTACATACTAGGAATGTACATTGTTGGATTTTTGCCTTTATTTGATTAAAAGATATTTTTCAACTATTTTGGCTGATTGCTGATGCAAATGTTAATACATTAAAGCCTAATCTTTCTCTTTTTTGTGATGACCCAATAGCAGATGCAGACATAAAATATAGTGCATTTATGACCTTTAAATAATGCCTTATTTTATTTTTATACATTTTCAAACCAAACTGCCCATCAGCGTCAATTTTGGGCTGGTCCCGATATGTAATTTTAAAGGTTTTACTGGCCAATGTCATATCATTGTGCATCCTGAGTACATAACTTTGAAGTTCTGCAATGATGATTTTTTTTTTGTAAGGTAAGAAAACATTTTAAATGTATGTGCATTTTATATAAATGAAAATCTGTTTTCATCCTGATGTTGACTGTAATTGTTTCTAATATTCAACCAGTCCCGTTCTCCAAATTTGGCCAGATCAAACGCTGTAAAATGAGACCGGAGGCCTCCCCTCATGTTTTACTTCTACGAGGACGAAACCACTTCACACTCTTCACACACTGTAAAAACACACCTTGTAGTTTCAAGGGAATTTTATAACCTTTTAAACATCTGACCTTGTGATTAAAGTAGAACAGAACTGGTCCTTCAGTAAACAAAGGGCTGATGGGAAGACCAAATTTTCATAACTTTATGGCGACACTTCCTGAACATGGTGTAAAACACACAAGGCGACTGGTGCAAAGCAATGCGGCTCACTTGAGAAATGTTGGAACACATCCAATTTAAACGCTGACACTTGCCAAACCCAGAGTGAAAAGCGACTTGTGCATGTGGAACAAACTGAAAAACTATTTTCACTAATTGCGTTGCAGAAACCTGCTTATTTACTGTTTGTAAAAAGGCGAAATGAGTTCACTGGAATACATTTTCACAGCATAAAAAATTTCTGGGTGTTTCATCGAGCTTCTAATCTTTGTGTTACAGGAAAGCAAGATAAAGTGTTGGGTGTGAATCGCACATTAGCAGGACCGTATCTGGTGATTGCAGATGAAGAAAAAAACCAAACACTCATGGAAATAAGATATAAAGTAAAACTTTATCATGACATACAAGTTTAAAGCCCTGAGAACCATATCTTTATATTAACTAATATGAACAAAACTGAATGTGTGAAAACCACTTTGGAAAAGTGCTCCTCTTAAATACAATCAGCACAAACCAGTTTTTACAAGCATTCGTGTGTTTTGTCCTATTTTTTGTTTGCTTTAATCAAAGAGAAAACTATAATAATATCAGTAATATCATTATTATCATGTCCATAATAATAATAACAGTACAAAAATATGCACAAACCCCACAATTGAATTAATATACGGAGCATTGTACAAGCCAAAACAACAACATAAAATTGATAAATGAGGTATTCGATAACCACTTGCATATGCACCTGTTTTTACACAGATCAGGTTAGTTTTTAAACAATTTAAAACTGAATTAACTCCACAATCATCGGAGAGACAAAAGGTTCCGTAGACTTCCAACTTCACAGCTTCCTGAGTGACGAGACCTTGCCTGCAGTTACTGACGACAAAAATCAAAGAAATAAAAAAAAAAAAAGCAACCAAATCCAAAGTAGCATTCAGCGAAGTGACCACAGCTTCCATCAGTACTCGTCTCATTGAATGCAACGAGTGCAGCCCACTGCCCTGAGGTACTGTGGTGTGATGAGGCGGGGGGGGGGTTTCTAACGGGACACACACACACACACACACACACACACACACACACACACAGATGTGGGTTTACAGGCACAACACATCACATACTCATCCACACAGCAAGTCAGGTGGCTGGAGCCTGGGAGTTAGTGAAGGGAGCAGAGGACTGAAGCTTCGAAGGCTGACACTGGAGAGATATCCTACCAACAAATAGCAGAGGAGGACTAAGGCTGTACAGGGCAGTTTCAATAAAATATAATAGATGTAACTGTGGCGCCACCTGCAGTATCTATAATGTTCTTACAAGTGTTCTCACTGCATATACTGAATATATATACCTGCTTGCACACACACAAACACACAAAGGCAGTGAAGCTACACTATCAAGCAGTCATTGCTTAGACTAAGCAGATGAAACAGAAAGCTTGGATTTAGGAACAAGAAAATGTTTTAGTTACACAGCTTAAAAGATTAAGCTTCACTGTTACTAAAAACAAGGTCCACCAGGAAAAGAAAAAAAACAACACAAATAAATATCAAAACTCAGTTGTTAACACAACAGCATGAACGAAAACTTGTGTCTAACGTGTGATTAAACTGTTTCCCCAAAAAATAAGTGATGACTCTCCAAAGGATTAAGCTTGAAGAGACAGACATTTCCCAGCCAGCTGAGTAGTGAAACCTGCACTGACCAGATCTCACCAGCAACTACTTTAAGGCAGCATCTATAATTCTCACTTTTATAAAATACAGTTATGTGTCGTACAGGGTTGTGAAGGGTACACTGAAAGACTAACAGCATCGTCCTCAAAAGTCCTCAAACCCTGAACTGTGATCTGAACTGCAAAATGTCTGCAAAACCTGACACATAAATGGCTAAAATACAATCTAATAAAAGCAACAAGGCTGCCCACTTCAGATCATACTGGGCTTAAAGAGGTTTCTAAACAGTTAAAATGCCTCACATTCAACACAGATAAAGCTAGAAAATTTGTTTTAATCCTTTGCGTGGTGTTTCAAAATGCTATAAAGTTACTTTAAAGGGAGAAAAGTATTTTACAATAAGAGGTACAGAATAATCCAGCTGTCTGGATTATCAGGAATTGGATGTTTTAATAAAAAAAGGGCTGTTTATGGAGGCCACTGTCCGCATTGATGGACAAGGACTGCATCCACAGTAGGTGTTAAAAACCAGCAACAATAGCCCCAAACTATACAAGATTAAATCAGGGAACCAACTCAGGAGGCCACAGTATCTGGCCTTCTGTTCTCAATAATAAGAGTTGAATATCTGCTGTTGACGATCTAATCTGTACACGTCATGTGATCAAATTTTAAGTCTTTAAATCCAGTTTTAAAAGTACTTATTTTAACTGGAACTTTCTAATAACCAAGTCATGCGTGGAAAAAAAGTAAAGTTAGTTTTACTTGTTTTAAGATATATTCAAAATCAGATTGAAAGAAGTAAGAAGCAACATTTTTTGCAGTCCAAAAGAGACATCAACCTGCCTTGCTATGCAGCACAGCAGGCATGAGCAGGATTGTACATGGGATCATTCACCGACTGGGCTAGTCTTTGGTATCTAGCTGTGCAATAACCAGAGGATTAAGGTGTTAAAACACTGGTCACATGATTGTACACATGCATATCATTTCGCCACTGTCATGACTGCGATTTAGGTGTCTGCAGTCAAATTTGAGGTTAACAGGGTTGTTTTCATGTTTTTTGACCGCTGCGACCTTGAAACCTTTTAACAATCCTAAAAATCTGTCAGTGAGGAGCAGACTTTTGTGCTCCTCTTCCCTGAAAACAATGCAGATATATCACTCTTCTCAGACAAAAAACTCGAGAAACCAAAAAAAGAAAAGAAAATGCAAGAAGTAGCAAGCATTAAACAGGTTCTACAAGTAAATACAGGAGAAAGATAGCAAGCCCGTCCCAGTTCTTTGTCCCCAAAAACCACCAGCAGTGTGTCAGCATGTCTGTGTCAGTTTCAGTTCAGGTAGGATTTGGGGCATCAAGTCTTGATGGCTTTGCAGCCATATGAGGTATGTAGTGTAGCTCCCCTTCTCAGAGAGTCTGATGAGGTATTCGTGAAACAGTCATGTAGGCTTGTGCATTCTTCAGGTATGAATCCTTTTCTGTTTCTCTTTAAATTAACAGTGATTCCTTGCAGTTGTCACATTGCTTCCTGAGAAAGACACCCTCCAGAGCAGAGAGGCCAGTATGATGTGTGAGAACTATGCACTGATGATGACGCCCTCCCACTCGGCTCTCAGCCATGTGGCTGCAGCTGGAGGAAGGATGCACGAACAAAATGGGGAACAACAAACTCTGATTTTGTATCGGGGGCTAGGAATGCCTCAGTGTTACCTCTCTGGGAGGAGACATGAGCTTGGGGTCTACTAGGCTTGTTGTGGGTGGATGAGAGTTGCTGTTGCCCCAACTTTGTGCGTTAATTCTTTAAAAAGTTTGTGCGGACCTAAGAGTGGTTGAATTTTAGATTTGTACTCCAACCTGTCATGATCTCAGCTGAGGGCAGTAATGAAATGAGGTATTTAATGCGCTGATCTACAGCATCTGATCATTCACCAGTTTGAGTTCAGCAAGAGGCTACAGCTTGGTATGGAAACCTGAGTGGCCCGGTTGGAGGCCTGTCACTGTGAGGTGGGTGCTCTGTACATGAGGTTCCATTTGTGAGTTACCCGACTTCCCCTGATTGCAACTAGGTCAAAAAGAATACAAAAATAAAGTTGATTCAGGTTAAATATACTACAGCTCCTGAGGTAAAGACACCACTGCAGGTTACTTGATTTGAGGTATGTAAAAAGAGAAAAACTAAAAACAAAATCATCCTAAAACACAAAATCAAAAAGACAACAAAATGGCAACAAACAAACAAAATCTCCTAAGATAAAACTTTTCAAGTTCAGTTGTGACTACACCTGTCAGTGGGTTTTGGCTGAGCTGATTGTGTTTAGCATGTACATTAGGATTAACAAGTGTATATGTGTGTAGACTGTATCTGTGTATGTGTGAGTGTGTGTGTATGAGTGTGTGTGTGTGTGTTCACATAAGATTAAATGCATAGCAGTGCGTTTGGACACATGTTGTCATACAATATTCTCAGGCTCTGTGTTCATGATTGGACAGCCAAGAGGTTGACAGGGTTGATGAGGTATTTGTTGTGCAACAGTTTCTTATTCTTATCGGTTTCTCATTGTACTGTATTTTCATGCTGGGCCTCTGGGAGGAATTGAGGCCTGGGAAGCAGGTACAAAGGGCAGCCTCAGTTAGGGTGACCCACTGGGGACCGGCTCAGCCGAGCCAGGACCCTTGGAGGAGGAGGAGGACGTCGGGCTGAGGGTCTGAGCCTGGGGTGCGGAGAAGCCAAAGCTAGTGCTGGTTCCAGCAGGGGAGGCTGAAGCAGCAGCAGCCGACACAGCAGACCCCGGGGCCACACCAGACTTCTGGGCAAACAGGGTTCCTTGGAAAAGAGAGAAGAAAAATAGCATTATTATCACTATAACTGTAAAGGTTACATTTTTAGCTATTGAAAATGGCATAACCCTGCCATACACACCTGAGTAGATTGTGCCATTAACCTCCACTGAGACAGTGATGCTGGCATTTCCATTGGTTGAGATACTCAGAGACATGTCCTGCTGCTTCTCATCTGAGGAAACAGAAATCACAGAGCACTGATTATTCTTGTGTCTCTACACCTGACATTTTGCCTCTAAATCCCAATATTAAATATATAACACATGTGCTTATGCAGAAATTTTGGACTTTTAAAATACTATGCTGCCAACTAAATATCGATCTGCAAGGGCTGAAAACTTTGGTGATCATTTATTTTATTTTATTTTTAATTTTATGTGTAAATAATTCAGATAGAATAGTGGTAATTTGTTTCAACATTGGCTTTAAATTTTTGTTGACCTGAATCACTGTCTGAGATAATACTTTGCTGTTTTTTGGACATTATTTGATACCCACTGGAAGTTTCAGTGACAGGTTTTAAAAACGTTCGCCCACATTTTTAGAAATGCCGATGATCTCAGAATAGTCTGGTGCATGAATTTATTGAAATTGAATTTGGCAAACTATATTACTTTGGTGTTCTTGTAACTCAATGAAAATACACTACATTTATGTGATTTCCATTTGTTCTTGATTTAAAAAAAAAAGAGGCAACACTGACCTCTGGTGGTGATGGTGGGGGCTCCCAGGCGCAGGTTCATGGGCATTTGGGAAGCCATGGCCAGTAGGTTATGTTGGAAAGCCTGTTGCATCAGGCGCTGCTGTTCTTCTGCCAGACGGGCCATCTTCCTCTCTGGTCCTTCTCCACCTCCAGTCTCCAGCTTTTCTCTGAGCTGCTCTAGTGTGGCAGCTCTGGCCAAACCTGCAACCTGCTGCTGACCTAGGGCCAGTGCCATGGAGGGTCTCGCTGCCATGATTGTGGGGGTCAGATCGTCTGAGAGAGACAGACAAGAAAGTTTCGTATTATGAGCTCTAAAGCAATCACTTTTGAGTCTGCATAGACTAAAAACTAAATTTCAAGAATTTACACAGGGTGAATGTGAATTGTTGTCCATCTTAGCCCTGTGGTAGGGTGTGTCCTGCCTCTGGCCCAGAGTACTGTGAAGTACTAAATATTACTAAACAGTTCAAAAAGCATTTTCACGACAGAGTAAATTTGCATTTTATGTTAACATCAGCCTCTGTCTTAAATTTTGTGTTAAATATTTTTAAATAAAATTTTGTTTGACTTTAGATCCTGGTGGAAATTAACTGCATGCATCACAAACACAGATAAAATAACCTGAATGGCAACGTAATGTAGCATTCTCTACTTTCAACTTTTCAACTTTCGACCCTCCGTAGCTCAATTTTGAAAACCACCGATTTTAAAAAAAAAGGTCCTCATTTGAAGGCAGCATAGCAGTTTTGCATCAACAGCTACTGGGTCAGCATAACTCTGTGCCATGTGGCTATATAGTCACATAAAATAAGTGACAAGTAAACACTCCATTACTCAAGTCAAACTGTGGATACTGTCGGGGTCCACAGCGGAGACACATTCCAACCAAGTCAAAGTGACATCAGATAACACAGCAGTGTAATGACAGTTATCAACAGGATCCTACTGATGTGGACTAGACGCTTCAAAGTTCATAAAGAGTCCCCCCTGGTGTGGGAACCATGTTATTAATCAGTAGTAAAGGTGAGGGCTCTCAGCAGCCTGAGGCAGAATCGGCTTACACATGAACTCTCAAACACCTGGATGGACTACACACACAGGCAGGCATACACTCACAAAGTAATATAAAAACACTAAAAATGTGCACACGCACACACAGACGGTGGAAAACAGTGGAATGAAGGAATGTGACTTTTTAAGAGAAGATAATAGCACACCCTCATAGCAATACACATACACTCACACCCATTAGACAAAAAAATGAGCTTGACGAGCAGGACCAGCAGCTCTAAAGAAGAACATTTCAGTCAAGTGCCAGAGTATAATGAAAGAGAATTATTTATAAGTACTTTTCTATTTGTGTGCCATCCATTGCTATGACTCAATGCAGTTTTTCAAAACCGTGACAGAGGGCAGTATTTCTCTATAAATACATTCAAGGTCTCAGAATGTGCAAGCTGAACACTGTAGTCTACACCAAGTACAGAGCAGCTACAGTGTCTGAAGTTAATATTTACCCGCTTTAATATAACCTTCATTAATCCAGAGAAGTGTTTCTTAGAATATATCCTAATTTCTTTTTCCAGCAACGTCTGCTTCATCCCTCACAATACACACACGTGAATCTGAGAGATGTCTGTAGGCTTGCTGGCTGGCTTGTTTGAAAGGGTAAACTACAAACGCTGTGAACTTGTTTTCTCCACTTTTTAATTTATTTACCAAAACTTTATATATCAGATAATGTAGATTCATTAAAAAAAAAGAGCAACTAGAATTGAAATGTCACAATTAATTTGCAGTCTTAAAGAGCCTACCTTTCTTCAAAGAGTGTCCTGGTGAGGCCTGCAGGCCATTAAGGGCTGCTGAGGTCCCTGCGCCCAGACCTGAAAGGTGCATCTTGGGAGGTGACAGGATGTGAGGGGCTGTGCTGGGAGAAGGGGAGAAGCGGAAGAGGCTGCTGCTGTAGCTTGGGCGACGACCCTCACGCCGGTTACTGTCGATAGCAGCCTGAAGCTCACCTGGGGAGCTGAGACCTTTCCTCTCGCATTCATATGGGTACAGGTATTTCATGTACCTTAAGGGGAAAATCGAACACATAAGATCACCAAAAAAACATTCATATGGAAAATATCAGCAGTAATACTACAATATTAGACTGCATTAAACACTACAAAGAATTCAAAATCAACTGCATGGATTACAATAATATGAACACAAAAAAGCAGATTTCTGGAAGAAATACATTGTGTTTATATGTACTGCAGAGAAGCACCTCTTGTTTAGTCAATATCTAATCACATTTTACCATTATTTCCAATCAAATCCTTTAAACAAGTCTGTTTGTGAATTAGTTTTATAGGATGCAGCTTTCTCAAGTTTTTTATTTTTTGTCAGTGCCATCTGACTGAATATACAATGAGTGAACAAGGGATGAACCGAATGACCACTATCTTTTAAAGTGCAAATGTAGGTGTTTTTTTAAATATATGCTCTTTATTTTTGATTATATACACATACACACATTCATTAAAATGGATAGGATGGTAAATGGTGTCTTAGTAAGGTGTTGGGCCACAATGTCCTGCCAGAATGGCTTCAATGCTCCTTAGCATGAATTCTCCAAGTCTCTGAACTCTACTGTTTTTCCAAAATATAGACTGTCATTTGGTGCGTTGATGATGGAACTAGAGAACACTATCAAACACGTCCAAAATCTCCTGTAGGTGCTCAGTTAGACTGAGATGTGGTGACTGTGAGGGCTGGAGCGTATGACTCACATAATGCCTATCCTCATTAAACCATTCATTGACTCTTCGTGTACTATGGATGGGAGTATTGTCATTCTGGAAAAGACCACTCCCGTAAGCATGGAAATGTTTCCTCATAAGATAAAGGTGATCACCTCAGATCAACTTTGTATTGATTTGCAATGACTTTTCCCCCTAAAGGGACAAGTGGACACAGACTAGGGCAGCAAAATGCCTCAGTGTTGTATTTTTGCTTATTTGTTTTCTATTAACTCTCTCATTTCACACTGAAACCTTTATCTGGATTGCTGGTCCTGTGATTTACTATCTCCATTTTAATTACATCTGCTTAACTGGCATGAACATTAGGTTAACAGTATTGCCAAAGCATCAACAAAGGTGTAATTCCAAAAAAATGAAGACAGTGAAAAAAAACAAACATAAAACATGAATACATTTCATTAATTGTGTTTCTTATTTACTTTTCTGAGGTGTCGCTGGTTTGAGACCTGTTTTTGTTATCTGCTTAAGTGCCACAGTCTTCAAATTCTGATAAGATAATTATCAGTGTGCCGAGAAAGGTGGTGCGACAAAAATGTTGTGCACTAAAGCATGGTGTCTACAGCTTCACATATTTTAGCCCAAAATTACAGCAAAACCACATAAGAAAGGAATTTATGTGGCTGGATTTTTTTATATTCTCAAAATATAACTAAGAAAATGATTTTGTTAATATGGGCCTATTTTTTGATTTTCTGGCATCACTTTGAAGGCATAAATGTTGGTTTGGAGGAGACGTGTCTTGAAGTTTTGGGTAATTTCTTTGTGAATTATTACTGCAATAGGTCATAGAATGATGGCAGTACAACATCAAAACGACCAAATACAAAGATCTGTTGGGATAGTGGGATTTTTCTGGTGGAACATTTTCATGTCTTGAAAATGTATTCTATTCAATGGTAATCTGATGTACTTATGTGAGCAAGACTTCAGTGGCAAATGTATTCAAATGATCATTGTGGAAACTGTTTAAGAGGATCAAATGGATTCTCAAGCTTTGAGTTCCACTGGGAATAATCTCGGTTTTCCAGACCAATGACACAAGCTTCACTCTGTGCAGAAAGTTAAAGTATGAGCACGTGTATTTGTAGTAATTGCTTTATAGCTTACCTTAAAGCATCTTCTCCAAAAAGTAGCAGGGCAATGCACTGAGCTGAATATTTAAGGTCTAAAACAACCTTATAAGCATGTATTAAAAAATATGTTTCTTAGTTATATTTGGAGAGCTCTGTTCTGTACTTGGATTAGGCTATCTGGCTATATTTTTACTGCTATTGTGGTAAAATTTGTCATACCTGCTCAACCATTTATTAAAGTTCAGGGGAAAAAAATGTTTTCATTTTTTGTGACCAAGTATTTCATATTAAAAAAAATACTATATGCTTTGTTTTGTATAACTGTGACACACAATTAAAACAAAACATAGTTTCAAATTTTAGTGGGCAACAAAATGTGCTGAAAGCCACCAGGCCATTAAAAATAAATAGAACCATCTTGGAAAGCACTTGATATAATCCAAGATTTTTAATTCAATTCAAGCACCACTTCAAATTACCATCTGCCTTATCTAGGGCACCTATGATAGGGAACCATTTATTCTCCCTATCATGTACAGATGCTACCTCCTGCAGTGGCACAATAAAGGAATAACGTGCTTTAAGGAGCTTGTAAAAATGTGAGTGTTTTGCAGCTACACAGAACTGTCCACCAGAACAGCATCTAACCTATTCCAGTGCCTTCAAGCACAACGTTGTGCAGTTTCCCTCTTTCCAAATTATCCCTCAATGCCTCCTACGCCACCCTGAGAGGATCTTTTAGATACAGACCCCAAACAGAGATGACTGATCTGCAGGATCTATGGCCAGCGTCTGTCATTTGACAAATGTTCCCGACCAAAATAAGAGCTGCGTGGGAGCATGAGCTGGGCACAGAATTTACTAAGGAAGGATGGAAAGTGGCTATTGATAGGACACATACAAGCTGTTTCTCTGCCCAGTTTGGACTCATACAGTTATAGTCTAACGATTCATATTTCTGAATCCCAGCACCCTAAAATATGTCCAAGAGTAGGAAACAGATACAACAGAATTCACGTTTCTCTATGTAATTTAAGTCACATGTTCTATTTGAATTCAGGTTTTTTGAGACAGTCAAAATCATTTAAAAAAAGAACTTCCTTTTCATGACATTTTTTGGTGGTCCTCAAGAGTGCAGTCTCTGTACTCTTAGCTTTTACATGTTTACTAGCACGGACATATCTATTTCTCAAAGACTCCAGGTGTCATGTTCTTTCTAAAACTGGAAAAGATTGGCTATTAACTGAGGGACAATTGTGATAAATTATTAGGGAAATGGAAAACTTATATTCTGTACTTCAGCTTGCTGTAGGTGCAACTACCAGACTAGACTCCATTACGATTTTTTCCTTTCTTCTTGCTTTTTTTATTTACCTTTTCTTATTTTTCCACTTCTCAGCTCTGATGAGGGTGGGTAAAGGAGAGATAGGGGAAGACAAACAATAGAGGGCGAGTGCTGGAATTACATTTTTCTTCTGCAAAATGCTGGACTCATTTATCATAGCAGTAGTGTTAAAATGCAACTGGAAATAGCCCCTAAAATATTAGTTAAATCTGTAAAAGCTAACAAATAAATTGATGTAAAAACAAAGTGCTTTACAAAAAGATTCAAAAAGAACTACATTAATAAAACAGTTAAAAAATAATGAAATATGTAAACTGAAGGTTTTACACAGCAGAGGTGCTAGTAAAACTAAAAATTCCTTACAGTCAGTAAATTACATTTGTAACTTTTTTCTTTTATTTCAGTAGAGTATACTTTTTTGGTAGTATCTAACAATTTTTTTCCTATTTTGAATCGTTTCATGAAAATGTTAGTGTTGCTGTCTTTGATCTTTAATGCTTTACCTTTATTATTCTGTCGTTGCTCTCTTCATTCTAACAGTTTCTGGGCCAGTGTCATGGTCCTTTTGTTTGCCAAAGGTGGGCGCCCTTTCTATTTGTTCCACAGCAACGTGAGCTAGTCTTTTATTTTTTTTCCAAACATTTTCATCAACTCTGTTTGTCGGATCTCTTTTCATGTTCTTCTTGAAGTCTCATCAGTTTATGCAGAAAGCCATTTCTTTCCTTTTCTCACTGGTTTCTCTTAAATGAGGAAAAAGCTTTTATCTTCTTTGCAAATGTGTTAAAGATTTGTCAGTCTTATTTTCAGCTCAAGGAACTCATTTGTTAGGTTGGAGAACAGTCTATGTTTTATTCTGATATCAGTTTTAGTTTTTGCCAGAGCTTTAATTCCATTTAGGATAAAATGCTATACTGCTATGAAGAATGATCTTTCCTTTTATCCCAGGCACAGCTACCACAGTGATTCTGCCCACATCTGAAATTGTTCATGCACTTTCACACATGTAAAAACCCTGTTTGACACCTGGGTATGCGCATACATGGACAAAAAATTGGTTTCTGCAAGAGGAACTTAGGTGCATTAAGTGTGTCTCTCTAATGTACTGCCTTTATTATAAAAACTGGAACACTTGTTTAGATGGCATTTACAAAAATAAGTTATTGCAGGAAGCTGACTTTGAACTAAAAGGTAAAATACACTAACGAACAATGAATTTAATACAACAGTAAGTATAACAACAATACAAAAACAGTTTGTATGTTGAGTATACTTGGATGACATCACAGCAGCAACGAGGATGCACAGTCACAGCTCTGTTATGTTTTCCATCCCATAAATGAAACACTTTGTTATGTATGCTGACTGCATAATGGTGGAATAGCAGCACCAAGGATCAATAAGAAGCAAGAGCAGCAGCATCCATTAGGTAGAGGTAGTGGAGCGACGCTACACAACAGCTCAGCAACATTAAAAATACATAAAGGTTCATTAGGGATATCTGCTGGTGAACAGAATAGAGAGGTGTTACTTCTACTGACGGATTTTCATCGAGAGAGTGAGAGATTTTTAGTCGAGGCTCGGCATATAAGCCGTCAGTCAAACCCCACCTTAGTCACTGTGAACTATGACCCAAATCAGGTCAATAAATCTATGGGAATCAATGAGCTCTATGTGTGATGTAATGTTTGAAGGGATTGAATGTGAAGAGGGAAGGTGGCCTGGCGGAGAAAACAAACGTGCATGTGTATAAACACACAGGTCCAGGTTCGTATTGACATTCACACTCATACCACCACATACACAAAGCCAAATACTCCAACACCGTGTCAACTTAAAAGGTGTATCATGAGCAGCATGTTAGCAGAGCAGTTCCTTGTGCGTCTACACAGAAGGCGGGTTTTCGTGCTTGAGTAAAACGTGAGCCGTTACGACGCCTGTGTAGACAGCTGGACTGATTAAAATAGGAGCGTATCTGTTCCAATAGACACGTGGGAGACGGATGGCTGAAAAACATGGCTGAAAGCTTTCTATGTGAACACAGCTTAATGCTACACACACATATTCATTGCATTAGGAAGGTGCTGGCCTCAGGCTGAGAAGTTTTGCACTTGAAAATTCTTTATTCTTATTGTATAGTTCCAAAAAAAAATAAACAGTTTGGTTGCTTTGTGACACAAATACAAACACTTACTGTGTACGCAGAGTAAAAGCTGCACTGGTGATGGAGGTAGGCAGGTTCAGTCCCTTTGTGATTTCTCTCCAGATCTTCTTGTTGATTACCTCCACGAGGCCTCCCTTCTCTGTCACTAACTTGTACAACATGTACAGATCCAGGACCTGCTTGGCCATGATGGGAATACGATTGACTGGGGTTCCTATGGTAAAGACAGAAATAATAAGAGAAATCAATACAGTACAAATCACATATCTGAATTAGAATAGCTTAAGGCATGGTGGATGACTTTATTTCAAAGTGCATTTGTATATCAACTGAATGCACAGGTCCAACTGGAACCCTTAATGCTAATAATTTTTCTAATACGCATCCCTGCTGAGACATTGTGGCAAGCAGACAACACATTTAAAAGTTGTATGGTGGAAAATAAAGCAAGAGGCATTCCAGGTTGTGCATTAATTCATTCAAATGTCTATGCTAATCATCCAGGATACTTTTGTGACTTCTGCACACTGATCTAAGTGCGGTCAAGATGCTGGTAAGAAAAGGGTGGCAAGCCTGCTGCCTGCACGCCTGTTAAATTTGGCTTGAAAACATATTAGCCTAGTTAAGGCAATCTGGCTTGACCTGGAAAAGGGGATTCACAAACAACACAAAGCAAAGCGGCTCTAGACTTTTGATACAGATGCATTAATCTTGTCAACAGCTTATCTGCAGTGAAGCTTGCAGGAAGCGTGTGGGGAGTAGGTGGTGGGAGGAGTAGGGGGTGGCTCCTATATGCATTAGAATCAAAAAGTGCAATGTGCAACAGTGTAAGCATGAAGCAGGAGGAGGGGACTGGGGATTGTGACATCCTGCTAATCCATGGGCAGCTGTGGGTGGGGTCTCCTGGATAGGCCAGTATAATGAAGCTCATTTAGAGGATTGTGCCGAGTAAATCCACACCCCTATGCTGTTAGTGTTGCCGGACCCAGCACAGTGAGTTGTACAGATTTGCCCCCACAGTTAATGCCAGCCAATCCTTCAGCCCCTCCACAGGCTGCTCTTAACCTGGAATTGGACTCATTAATGACTTTGTAAAATAGCAGTGTGATCAGGCCATGAAGATTAGCCCTGATTCATTTTCTTAAGTTAGCAACATGTCTTTAAGCCATGTGCAGAGGGCCTAGGTGAACTCATGGACCTGTGGAGTGTGGAGATCAGGAAGGTGCACTGTCAAAGCACTATGGCTCTAAGCTTTAAAGTGTACTATTTATTATTGGCTATAATGTTGGTAGTTAAACAACATTTTTTACTACTGCTGTGTCCACTGAAAAAACATTATTTTTTAAGATGATTTTTTGGGCATTTTATGCCTTAAGTTCACAGTAGCAGTGGACTGAGACAGGAACTGTAGGTAAAGAAGGAAGGGGAATGACATGCAGCAAATGGTCCTCAACCAGGGATCAATCCAGGGACTTGCTGTTCAGGGTATTTGCACCCATGTGGTATGTGCTCCAACTACTCGGCTATCGAGTCACCCCCATGAAACCCCCCCTAATGTTTGTCTCAAAATACAGCATGTAAGTGGGAGTAAGTTGAGGCTTACAGCCAGTTTATGGACTGTATATGTTGTTATAGAGCAACAGTCCTCTAAACATGGTTTGCAAAAACAGGTGAACACTGTTTGATAAAACATTTTTCCCATTCTGTACATTAACATTTAAACTGTGGGTTTTGAGCCAATCTAAAGAGAAAAGGAATTAGCTGGTTAAAGAAAATCTATTGCCAGGGATTTAAGCTTTCAAACAGACTAGTTAGTAAGCTGGTTGTGTAACATATAAAAAATAGGAAATACATGTAGGAATGCAGCATGCACAAAGGAACCTGATTATTATACCTGTAAAATCGAGTGCAATGCCTTCTAACATCTGCCCTGCCTTTGTCAAGTTTTACACAAATAATTATTCCACTGGATGGATTGCATTAGATGATACTGATGTACCTAATAGTGTAATAATGCATACAAAATACATTGTACTAAAATAAATGTAAAAATGCTCACAAATACAACTCTCTAAACATACATGTAAAGCTTCCTCTCACCAAGAAACAATAAAGTTACCCACTGTACCACAGCACAGTATATGTGGTTAATATGGTTAGTTTGTTAAAGCTGCAGAAAATTCTGTTCAGGGAAAAAAGCCATCTTATCTTCAGAGCCAATTAACAGATAAAAAAACAAGAGGGCCCCTGCCAAGATGTCAGCTTCTTTTACAGATAATCTGAATTAACGAAGTACAGAGTAAGAGAGAGAAGAGGAGAGGAACCATCATTTTGTTTTTATTGTCTTCATTGTCAACATCAGATCGGTATTTCCATTATCTTAATCAATAAGTTAATTAAGAAATATTCTAACTGTACATTCATTGTATCTTTACTTTTTACTTTCAATAGTTGGTGATTTCCATTATTCAATCTGAATTCTATAATTTTAGGATGAAATTCATCTACAATGTACTTATTTAAAATCAGTTGCAGTCAAGTTAAAAGGATAAATAAGTGTGTATACAGATGCATAAATTACAACTTCTAATGATTTAACAGTCAAGTGTTTAATGAATCATGCATTTAAAAAGTGTCCTGTCCACCTGAAGATATATATATTTATACACATTTCTATCACACTGGGAAAGAAAGACTTTCTATTTATTTGCAGGTGGCACAGTAAACTCAATGTAGATGGCAGAACTTTTACTACACCTTTGGGCAGTAGCAACATTTCTAGAACACACAGTGCATCAATGCACCAGGAATGTTTTTCTCCCAGTGCTTGGTCAGTTATTTAATGCAGCGTTGGACATCAATCCTGCATTAAACAATTAGTACAACTAGAGGGGTCAGAGATCAGCCAGGGGTTATTGATGTGTGAATTAAACTGCAGGTCAGCAGGAAGCCATGTTTTCATACTGGCCTGGCCATGAACAATGACAGCACAACAAATGAGACACAACAGCACTGGCCCCATAGTGACAGGCCAGCAGTTAGTTAGGCTTTAATTCACGCGTCTGCTTTTGTCACCATCTGTTGTCAAATGAAAATCACATTTTATGAATTTAGAAGGCGCTATTTTAAGAGCCCATAGCCACACACAGAAAGCCAAAAAAAATTACTAGTTTCTGACAGAAGAGCTGAATGTGGTGTGTGTATGAGAAGAAACCAAATAGCTATCTGTATATCTTAAGTGGACCAAAGGTGGTTTTGAAACCAAAAACAGCATTAATTAGTCAACATGTGACATCAGCCAGGTTTCACATTTCAACACGACCAGACCACATGTGAAAGCACTGGGAAAGAACCTTTGATAATACTGTAATTGACCAAAAATCACATTAGCGACGCTTGGGCAGTTAGCCAGAGAGTTCCCTCATTTGAGAGAATCACCATGCCGCCTGGCTTTGGTGTCCAACATCTGTTCCGTTTCCAACCCTGGAGACATTTAGCTCTAACAGGCTTAATTAGACCAGGCCAAAACATCTCTTTTGATCACAGTAGCACAAGATCTCTGCCTCATAGGAGTTCTATTCTGCTGTTATACTTGTTTCCATTTAAACCTTATTGAAAAAGTTCAAGACAAAAAGATAAGCAATGACACAAGACCACTTGGTGACACGAGGCCTCAAGTACCCAGCTATTGGGTATTCCATCTCTCTGTAAAGCCCTGATTTGTCCACACGGCTGCTCTGAGCCAATCTGTAATTGGCTGCAGGCTTCACCTCCCATCATCCTTTGCCCCGGACTGATTTTCCCCCAGGGACAGGACCATCAGGAGCCTAGTGATTAATGGCACCAGGGGTCAGAGGTCGCTGTGGTGGGAAGTGCCGAGGCTGAGGGCCCCTGAACCACTCCCTAAGTCCTTCCTTCGACTTCCACCATGAAGACAAGAGCCACACGGCTAGTCTTCAAACGGCTAGACTTCAAATGATAAGGGTTATAGATAGTGGGTCAGACAGGAGAAAAAAGCAAACACCAGTATTAATCCAATGTTAACCCTTGAAGATTTGCCTTTCAGTGTTTAATATTTGTAGTTGTGTGTATATGATCAATATCCTTATATTTTAAGCCTGTGATGTCTTTTATAAATCCAGAAATCATTTACAGCATTTCCAATAATTGAAAATAAATTTCTCCACTGACACAGAACAGAATGAGAATAAAATGCATTTGTGCTAACTCAATTATACAATAAAATGTGTAATCAAGTAAAAAGCTTTTTTGTCCATCAGAGACTAGAAATATTGATCATATTATTGATGAACATAACAAATTTGTGACAGAAACAGGCTGTCCATCTGAATCAAACATTAGCATTGTACCCTTGCTTTACAGTTCCAGCTTTCTATCTCAATGTGAGGCCACAAAAAAGGAACAAGGTCATTTTATCTGACCCCTGACCTATTTTTAGCAGGAAACAGCTGTTCACATTAAAGGGCCTCTATAATAAATCAATTGGGTGCCCCTGACGCCAGTAGTGGTAAATTAAATATTGCTGACTTCACTTGATGGGCATTTCTTTAAATAATTAAGTGACAGAGCGACAGCCTTACAGCGGACAACACACAGGAAATGAATTTTTTACTGAATGTGCATTGGCTGGTATAAGGTTTCACTGCCAGCTACAATAAAAAAAGATAGCAAAAAGGAGTGGGAGAGAAGAAAACATCACATAATCTCACGGCCTTTGGTTGCTTTATCTCCTCTGATACATTTGAAGATTAATCCAATTCAATTTTTTGGTATCAGATTAATTACAATAACTGTGAATGCAAAGTGAACACAAAACAGAAACATGCATAGGAATTAAATAGAAAAGAGTATGAAAAAAACAAAAACTGAAGACAGTCAGCGGTTGCTATATTTTCAGAGGCAGGGAAGGAAGGGAGGAAGGAAAAAAGGATGGAAGAAAGGAAAAAAGAAGGGGGAGGTGTAGTAGCTAGCCAGCTGGAGAAAGAGTGGATTACTGCTGTAAGGAAGGTGTCAGCCAACACAAACAGCCCCTGGCCTCATGGCAGTGTCTGAGTCCTTTTAGAGCGCCCACACCCCCCCCACACCTTCATCCTCCTTTCTGCCGCAACCATCACATCTACACACCAGATCAGACCAAACCAAGGCTACATCTCACTTCTACGCACTTCAGACCAATTCCTCAACTCAATTCAAGCCCATTCATTTGACTTACATGAACAACTGCTGATAAGAAACACTGAGTGGTAAAACAAAATGTCCACAAAAATGTCAATTACTTTAGATATTTGAATGTATAAACTGTACCAGTCTTGCTGCTGCTATTTTAAACAGCCTAAAGGGCTGCAATACTATGGAAGAGTATCAGGGCCACTCATGAGAAAAAAATGATAGGAGGTAGTTTTTTTCATCATGCACTTCGAGAAAAAAGTCAAAATGTTGAAAATAAAGTTGAAATACAATGTCGAGAATAAAGTCGACCTAATTCGGTAAAGTTGAAAAGATATTCACAGATTCAGACTTCCGGCATCAATAACTCATTAGCAATACATTGTCAAAACATAAATGATGCCTCTTTCTCATCGTTGTGAGGTAAACAATTTGCTGCAAGCCCAGTTTTATCAAAAGTAGCTGTCTTTCAAGCTGCAGAAATAACATAGGTGTCTATGCGTAGCCGGCTGTGCGAGGAGTGCACAGGGACTGTCTGCAAATTGCAAAACCCCTGCAACAGCGAAGAGAGACACTACACAAATATTCAACAAACTACACTACTACACTACAGTGTCTAAGAGTGAAGTTATTGAATATTTGTGTTGTGTCTCTTTTCGCTGTTGTCAACTTTATTCTCAACATTTCTACTTTTTTTTATCGAAGTACGTGATAAAAAAATAATTAACTCCTTTCATTTTTTTCTCCATAGTGGCCCTAAAACTCTTCCATACAACACAGTATTTATGAATTACTACATTCTAAATGCTGTTGGAGATGTTTTTAATATTTATATTACATACCCCATCATTTTTTGCACTTTTATATATAATATAATACAATATAATAAAATAAAATATAATAATTTTTAGAAAGGAGCATCTTGCATGTATCAACACTGAGGCAATTTTATGCCTGCCACCTTGCATTAAAGGTCTTTTGACTTTTAGACAATACCAACACAGAGCAGCCCAAACCCTTCATTAACATGGGGCAAAGAGATTCTGACAGGAGAGACGAGTGTCTGGGCTCCACATGCTGTGAGTTTACTTTATGTAGGCAGCCCCTGGCTGTTTAGTTTATATGTTCATACTTTGGGCCAGCATATTGTCAGGACCCTGCTGTACGCTGGGGCATGTTTGTTTTATTTTTAATGCATGGCCAGGGACATAAAAGGTAAAAAAGCCTTGAGTGCATGGAATTTGCTATCTTTAGTCCAGGCAGAGCCACCACTCGCATGACGGACCAATTCATATCAAGTGTTAAGATATGTAACCCTCCACATAAGGGAAGTTAAATGTAACGTTACACTATAGATACATTGCTATTCTAAGCATGAAGCTAAAGCCACAGCTGGTAGAGACACATACAGCGAGATAGAAAGAGGACAGTCATCTAATAAAGTCTATAATGTCAGTCAGTTAATATGCTCTAAAGCTTTGCAGAGGTTGTATTCTTGTCGTATCAATAAAGTGTAATTAATGTGAAGTGACAGAGGGAAAAAGGCAGACAGAGGCAAAGAAAAGGAAGGAGGCAAGACAGGAAAGAAAAAAAGTGACTTATCTTCTGTCAACTGTATTTAACGACAATCTGATAACAACCACAAAAAGCAAGGAAAACAGAATCTTTCCCTTGGCCTGTGAGTTGAAACTCTAAACAAACTACAACATGCAAAATGAATAATACTGCATTCAGTAAAGTCACATGTAGCACCATAAAAATATTGTTCTACAACAATATCCGGTTGTGACCTGGCATGACGTGACTTTATCAACTACAGAGCAGTACAGAGATGAAAAAATGTAAAGACGACACAGTGTGGTACTGTGCCAGCTCCATCTGCGCAGTGACAAAGACTCCACACATATAAATGGTTAGCTTTTGAGATTAACTCACAAATATAAAGGGTTTTATCACATGAGGACACTCCATGTGTCCCTTTATTGATCAGCTAAAGAATTAAATGTATGACTTTTGGACAAATGCAAATGATATTTCAGTTTTAGCTTGTATCTTTTAAAGATCAAAAACAAGCAGATCTTTCTCTCGCCTCTTCCTCAATTTTTTCCTTCTGTCTCAATAAAAAGAACAATACTAAGAAGGGGGGGGGAAAGCAAACATTCAATGATGGATAAGTCACTTGAAGCTATATTTACTCAGGAAACAGTGAGAGTAGCTTCTTAGCAAGAATTATTACAGTGAGCAGGCGGCCAGTATATTAAAGGAGCTGTCTTCTGCGCACTGTCAACTGCTTCGGTCTGTGGTGTAAAACATTACAAAACTGGCAAGTATCCAAACAAAAGTCAAAAGCTGTAAATCTCACTGGGTGCTGTTCACACGCTGGGGAGCATGTCAGACTACACACGACGACACTCTTTAAAACTGAATTACACGATCAGAAGTTTTTCCAAGTTCAATTTGACAATAAATCTCTGCATTGATAAAGCCAATAGATTTTTATATGATGTTTAAAGTACTGCTAATAGTGCTGTTAGAGGCCAGTCTTAATCTTTTAACAGCTCTGCAAGTAAAGCATCTCGGAACTGAATTAGAGAGACGGACAGAAAGACAAAAAGAAAAGAGAAACATGACTCCTTCTCCATGGGTCATAAAGATGGGTCACCTGGTGAAATAGAGGGGGAAGGGGATTGAAAAGGTTGGATGGCGCGAAAAGTGAGATGGCCTCTCCAACTGTAACCCAAGTCCTCACAATCTCCAGAGACCTGGCAGATCAACTGACTAGACCCCAATCAACACCAGCTGATATGGAGCCAACAGAGAGATGGATGAACGGATGGGTGGAGGGATATACAGAAGGATGGTAGAGGTTTCTAATGCTTCATGGTTATTCGGAGTTCTAGGCATTTGAATTTCTGAAACATGTCAGTCAGGGAGAGAGAGAGATTAACTGACATCTGAGAGGTGTACGCCAAACATATTTTACAAATAGTTGCACACATGTCATGTCATTAGACAGTGAATTTCTGCTGTTTTCCTTCACAGTAATCTGAGAAAAACAAAAAGAGTCTTCTACCAACTGAAATAATGCAGGAAGAACAAGGTTTGGACCATCAAATGCAACAATTTGATGATTCAAATTCAGACAAAATCTATGCATATATATAGGCAATGTAATGGAAAGTCATTTGATGGTTGAAAGGAACTTGACAGATGTTACTCATCTCCCCATAGATGAAATTTACTCAACTTGTGCTTAACAAAAAGGAAAATTACTGTATGACTTACTGACTGCCCATGTTTATACATCTACCAGTGCTTCAGGCTGTTTGTTGAGATAATCCACCCATAAGCTGAAATGTGAGCAACTATTTTCTTGGAAATGTTGTCTTCTGTGAACATATATGTGATCAGAAAATGTCTAGTTGGTGAATTTGATATTTACTAACCAGAGGTCTGTGTTTTTAATGTGTTACTGTGGGGTCAGCATTTTGCAGACACATTCTGTAATTAAGAAACAAAATAATAAATATCAATTGCATTGTAAAGATCTACTGTGGACCTTCATTTGGTAAGACTGGGCCTTTGTAAAGTCTTCTAATAATGTACTGTATGTATGTAGCCTATTGTAAAGTTTTCTAATAATGTCATGTCTACATTACTACAGGCTATTTGCTTCCTGTTAAACTACAGCAACCACTAAAACCTGTTGCATTGCTCACACATGAGACATGCATGTAGCGTGTGAACAACATTTCCCAACCCTTGTTGCACAATTCTGGTAAAGCTCGGCATTGTTGAAAATGCATGGTGGTATTGCTATTGCTGATAGAAGGTCAAGAGTGTCCCTTTATTCTTCTGCTGAGCTGTGACTGTGATCGGACTGGAAATATCTTCAAGCAAAAAAACATTTATGAAGAAGCTTTAGGTACAAGGACCAAGCGGCAGATGACAGGCTGAGTTTTACAGATTGTGGGTGCTGGAAGGGGGAGGTAAAATCTTTGTTGACGTATGTAGCAATTACAAACACTGATGATACAGGCCTGTATTTTGAGTAACAGTCGATTACAAAAAGTCAGTAAAAGCTGTTGTCTATCCTGGATCAAAAACAGCTGAAAAAACCTAAATATGAATTCAGTCAGCTAAATTTAAACATTTTGTTAATACATGTTACAGTTAATATCAAAATATAAAACATATGCTAAAAAAGTCTATTTTTTAAAATGCTGCATCGCCATAACAACACTAAACACCGAAAGCTCAATAAGAAAACATGTTCTGACAGAGTATATCATAATTTCCTATTGTGCCACCATTTCAAACTTAACAGCTTGCTTAAATGTAGTGGTTGACCTTTGCTCTATATTTGCATCTAGCTGGAAAATCAAGTGAGAGAAAAGTAACCCAATAGCTTGGCCTTGTAAACAGCCATCTCTGATCTTGCAGGAGAAAATGTCAAGAATGTATATGTGACAGCAACATGACGATGGTACGTTCTACACATAATAGAAGGAGGGGCTTGGACACTAACTGAAGATTCTACTGATTAAGCTGTAATGGCTAGGGTTAACTTTTTCCATTCAAGTAGTTTAAAACTCAGCTAAAACCAAGAACGTTTGTGACAGTGAGGGAAGGAGAAATATTTAGAACGAACAAAAAGGGTTAAAAGACTTTGTATAAAAAGACAGAGTAAGGAAGAATGAGCATATGGAGACATTCAGACAAAAGCAGAAAGAAAAAAATTACCAAAATATGAAATCTATGAAAATAAAATCACACACAGCCAACAATAGTGACAGTTCACTGGTCTGGCCTTTTATTGGTAATTTGAAAGGTGTGACAGTGATGTCTATGCTGGCATGGAGGGGGCTCTCTGTCCCTTAAACCAAGCTTTATAACACAGCTAACTGCTTCAATCAATGACCACCCGGACTGACAGATAAAGCCATCAAGTGACAAGCCCCATTTGGAGCCCAGCACCACTGATCAATACGAGAGACATCAGCTGCTATAAGCCGAGGAGCAAGACGAATATGTTCAAACACAGGAAGAGATTGGGGGTTGTGCTCCCATCTTGCAAATTTTAACTCCCATCAATGCTAATTACGTTTGGCTTTTGGAATCCATGACAATGGGTCGTACATTTACCTTTCAGGGATTTAGCTGATGGCCTTAATGCAGAGTGACTTCAAAAGAGGTCAACACTAGAATACAATTTGATTTCAAAATTAAAACAATTCAGTTACATAAGAACCTGGTTCCATTGCTAATTGCTATATTCAAAACATTTGACTGTTTTTGTGTTTTTCAAAAATAAACATCTGGAAGTTTAAAGCTATTATTGAAGACTGAAGTTACATAACATAATTAAATATTGGAATAAGATCATGATATACCATATACTATAACATGAAAAGTCAAGTTTGAAGCCTAACTGCAGAGGCTAAAAGCTCACCTTTACTCTCATACATCATCACTTCACCACCACCTATCTAATTATGTATCTCAAACAACAAACCACATCAACTGAAATGTCACTGGAAAGAAGCACAAGCACCTACGTGCTTTACATCCATTTCATCCCTCAAATCAAGCATCTTGTTTTCCATTAGGCCTCTTTGCATTAAGATCTTGGTTACTGTGTGGCTTATGGAACACTGCTGCAGAGCTGCACTGGAAGTGAGCTCAGGGCTATTGTACTGGTGTAGGGCTCCTCTGGGGGCCGTAATGCATTTCATACCATCCATCACAGAGGGTGTGGAGGCCAGGAAACATTGCTTTAAGAGCACACACAGGACACAGATGGAGAAGCAAGACATGCAGATATGCAGAGATAACAGAAGTTTAGGAAATTCGTTGATCACAGGAGAGTTTCGTGTGTGAAGAGCTTCACAAAGTGCCCACACAACATTCATTTTGATTGGTGAAAGGAATAAATATTTCAAAAGAAATGGTGCAAATGTAAGAATCTAAAATTTTGGGGAAAACAACAAAAAACAACAAAACAAAAATGTATCTCACTTTGACTTCCTGATAATGTGTCTTTTCTTTATTTATAAAAATGTTTAGTTGTGATTTAACTTGTGTAGCAACCCTAAATCTCAGTGTAGACAAACAAATCAATGCAAAGGGTGTGTCCATAATACATATGTACTGTTTCATAGTTAATGAAAAACCTTACTTTTACTTGTGCCTATTCTCATCCTATAGTTTTTATGAAATAAAAGATATTAATGCAGTACTGTTCACACTATTGCCTATTCCCATGAAGCAGGAATACTGGATTAAATAATGCCTTTTTAAAATTTCCTGCATCACAGATACAAGTATTTAGGAAGTAGTATTTTCAGTTTTAGCCATATTTCAGTTTACTGAATACCATCTTCGTTTCCTCTTGAGCCTGTGTGTTAACTGAGTATTCCCTTCACAGCTCCTCCACCCATGTTTTTTCCATTCTGTCCTGATAAGTCATTCTCATGCTGGACTATGCCATTTCTCCATTACCTGGATGAGTATTTGCAAATGTATTTCACTGAAGACAAAACAAGATGCGTGAATGAACTGAGCAGCCAGTATTATTTTTACCCTGACCAATGACCTCGTTGGGAAGCATGAATCTGCTTGAAGCCTGCACTTGTCCCCTTCCCTGCTCACTTACTTATGAGCATAGTGATTAAGAATCTCCCCACTCTGCAGCTTAGAGACTCAAATCCCTGTACAGTATGGTCGTAATTAAAGATGAACAGCACAGTGGCAATCCAGGGCTGTGGAACAGTCTGGCTAAATGACAGAGGAAATACCAGGGAGGTGGAAGGGATTGGGGGCAGGGATGAAGAAACAGAGAGAGGAAAAGACACAAAGAGTAGCCTTGGTTGGAAGAAACAAACAAAAACAAAAAATAAAAAAAGTCTCAAGATTTTAATCTGACATCCCCAATACACCCCCAAACACGAAAACATCAGGAAAACTACTATTTCCTTTTGTTTTGAAAGGAAGAGCGTAACCACTGTAGATGCTTGCTCCCCAAAGGCTGGGCTGTAATTTGCCAGCCGACGGGTGGAGTTTACCAAAGGCAAAGATAATCTCAGCCCTCAAATATATCAACATGGTAACCACAAAATCTTTGATCACAAATGCAAGGGAGGATGTGTCCAAAAAGAATAGCTTTGCCTCTTCTTTTGGAGTCTGTGTTGGAGCAATGATTAGAAAGCAGTGGTTGGAATCCATGTATCATTTGGGTTACCACCCTTTCCTGAGAGTAGGGCCCCTTTGCTACCAGCTTTAGTCTTCTTGTGCGTTTCCTTGACAATCTTTCTGTATGATTGGCAAGCTTAGTCAGCTTCAGCCCACTAACAAAGTGCTTTTAAAGGGAAATGAAAGAGCACAGCCTTGTTTCTACACAAGCTGGGTGATGTCTCCTTTAACCTCTCCTTAGTCACCCTGGCACCCCATCTGCCCTTGTCTCCTACTGTGATTTCCATGTCTGCCCTCTTCATCCCTCAACCTCTCTTTTCTCCCTTTTCACACACAGACACGCGACGGTCACTCCCTTGTCTGCTGTCCGTCAGGGTTGCCCTATCAAAAAGGTTGGCCCCCACTTATTTAGAGATCATTAATCATCTTGTGTAAGACAGGAGGCCCCTTAATCCAGCCACGCCTCCACCCGGCCTCACCAAGCGGGCCACAGTGCGGCCCTCCACCCCTATCCCCCATGGTGTTATCAAGTTTCAGTGGTTGTAACTGTAGCACAATAAACAGAGGGGGAAGGAGAATTTGGTGGGGGTAAAGGAGGAGGAAGGGGATGGAGACAGAAAGAAAGACAAGAGAGGACAAAATGTCATTTCCTCAGTACATTTTATTGCTGCATTCTATGTAAAGCATGCTTCTCGGGTCTCAAAACGGCATTCATCGTGACCATATCTGTCATGAGTCAGATTATATAAATCATTAAAAAAAGAAAATAAACTGATCACTAAATTGCAGACAAAAAACATCTACAGTCTACCAGTTGCCCTACAAATTTGCTATATCTGAAATTTTAAAAAGGTTTAACTGCAATCCAACACTTCTTTTAAAATAGACAAATATGCTCACAATACCTAGTGTTTTTGTTGTTACACCAACCAGGTGCTGCCACTTTCCAGAAGTTGTGGAGTGTTAACTAAAGGAAAATGAGGCCATATCAAAGAGCCAGAGAATGTTCCTATTGTAGTGTGATGTTTGTACAGAGGGCCTGCCTGTTACGAGGGCCAGTGAGAGGCTGACCGGGGGAGTAATATAATGCATACATGGATCCCCTAGAGCCCATTCATGGTGTAATTGGTGTGGACAGAGCTCTCGGTCTCTGGGTTACAGTTTGGGAACTTCCTCTAATGTCCTGCTGGGAGGCCACATTTCCCACACTACAAATGCAGAAAGAAGAATCCAACTCAACCTGGACAATAAAAACTTTTATTATTTAAAGTGGCAGAGGCATGATCTATCTTTGTTTATAATGCAAATCCTTTCCTTGCCCTTCTCAATGTGACTGCATGGTTTTGAAATCTCAGTCAAAGAATATACAAATATTGCCATGATGCAAAATTACTGCCAAAACTGCCTCAGTTCTGATTATAGACCAAACAAAAGCCCTATTTGGCTCCTGAAAACAATTTCATATCAAAATTGTGACTTCAAACAATGCAATTAGCAAGTCTCAGAGGCTGAAATTTAGTAGAGCGTCTGACCCAGTTAATGGCTGAGTCTATGGTTTTGCACGTTGATTCTGTCCTTCATGCTTTTGGGGTTCTTAAATTTCCCCAAGTGAATGAACAAAGTATCTATCTATCTATCTATCTATCTATCTATCTGGTAGCATCTCATGTTGTCACACTCTTGACAAAATAAATGAACAAATAAAGTGTGTTAAAGAGTAAATATCAAACTGGGGCTTATGTTTAAGAAAATTATATCGCTGAAAAATTGCAATCATACCCAAATAATTTGGCCCTACTACAGCAACAAAAAGAGTCTCTTAAAGTACACTTCACTCTGGAGCTTCAGTTAAATGAGAACTCTTAAATTATTGCCATCTTCCATTTCATACTCCATCCTCTAATACTATTAATCTTTCTTCAACCCCATCAAGACCACTACAGCTTAAAGACACAGACAAGTCCTGCTTACCACTATATAACTATTAACACACCTAAATCTGCTCCGCAGGGATTTTCCCCTAAAATAACTCTAAGGCAGTGATAGGACACCATGTGGTCCCTCTTAAGCTGAAGCTACACTTCCTATTAAGAGTGCTACACTAGGATGGATCTTTCCTTTACTGAACACAACGTGTGAGGTTTTCAGGCTGGAGGAGAAGGAGGAACACTTGTCCTCACCACCCCTCCCCTTCCCTTCTCAACTGGTGATTTCACTGAACAGGAGCCTCTCTCTTGCTCTGTCCATCACAGCCTGTGGCCATTAATCATCTCAAGTGGACAGCGCTGACAGGCAGTTGGCTGCATCACTCTTTTATTTTCTTCTTCTTTTTTTCTTCATTGCGCACCCGTAGCTCCCTCAGCTTTACTTATTACCACCCCTTCACAACCCCACCTTTTGCCCCAAACCCCCTTCCCCAGTAACAAAGCGACCGGGTGTCAAACCAAAACAAACAATCACCCATCTGCTTAATCGAAACCTTTGAGGTGGTTAATAGCGCCAAGCCAGTGTTGAAGCTTTTCTCTGCAGTAAGTGGGAGTGAGACAGGAAAACCTGTAATGGATGTAATGAACAGTGATGTTGACGTAACTCATCACAGCTAATATCGTCCACCCACACAATTTAATGTGAGCAGCCCTAGTGCATTTATTAGATGCACATGTCAGACCAACACCTATTGTTTCAAACTACAGTAAATGACTAATATATACATGAGGTTTTCCCAATCAAAAACACAGAGATCCTTCTTTAATATCAATATTCCTTAATAATAAGTAACAAATAGTGCAGAGGTCAGTTGGTGAAGGAGAAAGGGGTCCAGCAATGGCTGTAAGAAATATTCCTGTGACTGTACAATGATGTGGTTTGACAGCAAAGTAGCCACATAATAATAAGAGCAAAGGAGGTAAGGGAATAAAAGGTTTATACATGTGTCCTCCATTTCTGTGATTCAGAGCCCATCACTGGGCCCCTTTACGCACAGACACTATTTAGGACAGCTGCTAAAATTCCTCAACCATTAACACACACGCAGACACACACACACACACACACACGCATACACACGCCTGTTTTTAAGCGCAAAGGCAGGAAATGGGAATCCCTCGTAAGTTTTCCTTCCGCCGTTGCTTTCCTCTCAAGGCTCAGAGGCCCCACGCCAAGGTGGGAAAAGCACTTCACCATTTGTCTCTCTCTGTCCAGAGATTCCACTGGATTTCACTTAACCTCACAAAAGAGGCAGCATTTGAGGCATCTTATTTTGATTTAAAGGTCAATCAAAATAAGAGGCTGGCTTTTTCCCATATGCCTTTTATATCCCTATCTTAGAAATCTCAAAAAATTACATCAAATCAAAAAGGCTGTCCAAGTGCTCCTTAATTATAAAATGAGTGCAATAATCTTGACCTTTCATCCATGAAGTGAAATGGAAGGAGGAGTGAATGTGCAGTAATTTGAGGGTACCAACAGCAAGGGCTTAGCGAGGCATACTCTACTTCTCATGTACTCTTGGCACCAACAGGAAAAAGGGAATCCAGCCAAACAATTCCCTGTGATTAAGACTCTGGTTTGACAGACAGCAGAGGTCTGCTAAATGCCCCATGTCTTAAGGGAGGGGTGAAGAACTCACTCTAGAGTAGCTGAAATTATACCCTGCTCTCTTGTAAAATGGTTTCATCGTTCTCTGATGTCAATAGCAATGTCTCTGTTATGTCCTGCATTCATATTTGAAGCACTGTGCAGCCATAGCCAATCCATTTTCAACTTATGACTATGATAATGTCATTGTTTTTGCTGTCGCTCTTCCAATTTGCCAAATGAAAAAATAAACATTATCTCTCACTGTATTTTTTCTTTTGTTTCATTTCTGTCTATGATAGATGAGCACTGTGAAGGTACAGTAATATTTGTTACAACCGTTGTCCAGCACTGACCCTTACATTTCCTTGCCACAGGTCACTTGTACTAATGATGTTACAGGAACTTGATCCATGCAAGCTTATTCCAGTTACACTCACTGCAATTTACTCTGGAAATGTAATTCAACTAAACAAGTTAAACAACTTGTCACTGACGAGACTTCTAATTTTCTAAATTAAACTGTCACCAGAGAATCTGTGCTTTGTTTCATTTGCTTTATGGTGAGGTGGTTTTACAAGATAAAAGTTCATTTGTCATTTTTCAGAATCATTGTGAGAATTCTTTCCACATTTGTGTTTAGCACTTACACATTTTGTGAAACTAATGTGACGTGGCACACTGTAATCAGCCAGTTATCTGCTGTCAAGTGGCATTTTAGTCAGTTTGATGGATTTTACCGTCTGACCAGCGTGAGTAAAGGGTCAGCCAACCACTCCCAGCGTCTGCCACTGGACAGAGATGCTAACAGGGCCCTGACAGATCCTGTCCCTCCCTCTCTGTCTCGGCTTAATTCATCACCCTCCAAACAAGACCTCCGGGTGCTAAGACCAGACCAGACACTCAGGAGCTGCTGCTCTCGTGAATCTTAGCTCGCCAACATACTCATACAAGTACACACACACATACATGTCGAGGCATATAGGCCCTTCTACAGAAATGTATGCATAACGATCATCCGTCACAGTCTGACAAAACAAACAATGCATCACACACATATTCACATACATAAGGCAGCACCCATCACAGGCTGTGACAAAATGTATTCAAGTACGAGCCACACACACACTCACAGACCATTGATACACATCATAGCCTGCCAAAACATTATGTGAAGTATGCACCACTGTAATAACATTGTGATTCACCTTGGGAGTAATTGCTCAAGCCACGTAACTTGCTTGGCAACAGGTTTGTTTAATAAAAGCTTAAGTGCATTAGCAGCCATGGTCAGAGGGGTCTTGTAGGCAGTGTGAAAGCAGTACAAGGTCAGCTGAGCCTCCCTGGGTGTTGGCCATCTAAATAAGTTAGGCCACTGCCAGATCCACTTGACTCCGATAATGCAGAAACAGAGGATCAACTGGGGCAGATCTCACCTGCTGACACCTTAAAGCCTTTGCTCTTGGGAGGGGAATTAGTAAAGGATTTTCTTAGCCAGTGCAGTGTGAGTTACAGCATGTTTTTTGAGTTGATCAGTGACAAAGCACACTTGACAACCATCGGACAAGCAGATACACTTTGAAAGAGCAAAGCCACAAAATAAGAGAACTATAGTATTTGGACCTTCAAGCCTGCTGAGTTAAATGGGTTATAACAGTTGTACGGCCAAATCATTCACACAGCAATTCCAGATGCTCTTTGAAATACTCCTTTTAAAGTAGCAACCTTTTTTCACACTGAGACAGGACTATGCGGACTAGGCAACAGAAGTTGTGTGATATTGGCTTTTAAACCTGGGCAGAGGGTGGGAAATTACCTCTAACCAATATCATATCTGTGGCAACTCATACAGACACACTGAAATATATAATACAAGGCTTCTTTCTATAACATTTAACAACCTACATCCCTTGACAGTTAGAGAAAAGAGAAAAAACAGAAACCATAACGATAAAACCAAAACATTAAGGATTCCAGTGACAAAGTGCACTTTAAACAAAAACTCTATTTTCACAATACTTTCACGTGTAAAAAACAGAAAGTACCATAACATACTTAAATCTCTGAATCTCTGAAGAACTCCCAAATGTACCTCTATTTGCATATTCCATGAGTATATGCTAAACCACTCTGACACTAGTTAAAGAAAAATCTACTCTGCTAGGAAGAGTAAAAGTGAAGAAGCAGGTGCTGCTTAGTATGTTGTTAATTTGTAGAGCGCACACTTACCTCTTTTCTGCATGAAGGTAAAGAGATCGTCCAAAAACTCCTTCCTTTTGGGGTCATTGTCCAGCTCATACAGCTATAAGAGAAAAGAGAAGCTTGTCAGGGCACAACTACTTGCTCCGGTTATGCAGCCCTCTGAGCCTGTTAAATTCTCACTGGAAGAAGAGCTGAAAATGCCTGGGCAAAATGAAGAAAAATATTTTAATTGCAAAACTGGTATCAGATATATTCTCTAAGTGGACAATTTATAAGTAGTGCGAACAAATTTATGTCTGTGCATTTTTTTGGTATTACACATGCCGACTAATTCTTTCCCCTCACCCAAAGCACATCCAGCTGGTATCTTTGTAGTGTGCTCAAGTGTAACTTTTAACATATAAGATGTGGCAGCATGAGGTAATGCATCCTTTAGTCTTTGTCACTGTTATTCTTTTGAAGCTTACTTGGAGATTGAGGGCCTTGAGGAAATATTTATAGCTAAGCATTCAGAGGATGCTTCAAAAGGTTAAGCTATACACAATTACTACTAGTTTGACCTTAATTAGAGTGGATGTTAGAAGATAATTTGTCTAATCATTTTCTTTTGGTTGTTTAATAAATGAACCCACTGGAGATCCAGTGATCACATTTTTTAAGTGCTCACCTTAGCAAAGTCTCTGGAGGCCTCTCCTCTTCCTCTGCTACTGTCAGCCTCATCTGCCCATCCTGCACTGCCATTCTACAACAGACAAGAGAAAAAGCACAGATGAGTTCAGCAAACAAACAAAAGCTGGTAACACTATCAGAGAGGATTCCATCTGTATTCGTCTTAAATCATTATTACCTAGAAGTCTTCAACATGCCTTTTTCACTTTATTTGTTAGTGGCAATAGAGACAGTGATGGGAAAAATTGGAAGACTGTGTAAAAAGCATGCTATGTAACATAGCTCTTGATCAAAATAAAATCACAGGTGTTGGGTTCCACCACTAATGTGGATACGAACTTATATTTTTAAAGAATCAATTCTAACCTCTATTTTCCTTTTTAACAAAATTGTGTTCCAAGTTTTTACGCACAAACGATCCCATCAGGTTGACCTTGACTGCAGGTCAAAAAGTTCACATTAGTCTAAAAACTAAAAACTGAGTAAACATTAAGCTTGTTAAGACAAACAACATTCTGCAATACAAACTAATATATACTCAAACTCCAAGAATGCATTTTTCCAGGGGTTGGAGCAGTAACCTCTGGAGTTATTGTGCCCCTGAGCTCCTATATCCCCCTCCCCCTTCATCCTCAAACATCTCCATTTGACCTAAACCATCTGCATCTGGGCCTGCCCTGCCCCCACCCGTGTCTTCCGACCCAGCTGGATACAAGGGCCCCCCATCCTTCAATCTTAACGCAGCTGTGACGGGTGGCCAAGTTCATGGAGTGTAGCTGGCTGTCAGGAGGGGCCAAAGGAGGGTGGGCTGGTCAGTAGCCTTAACACACACACATGTGCAAATGCTGATCGTGGCTGTGTGTATGTTTGTGAGTGAGGGGTGGGGGGCTGGGGGGGCAATGGCCCCACAAGACGGGAAGGAAGGAAAATAAGGGCAGAAAGAGGTGCACGGTATGTGCCGACCAGGAATGTCTCCTAAAGACAAAACCTATAAAAGCATCAGGAATCAAAACAAGATCCGTTTGGAGGGGACGTTAATAGCTGCAGCCCGGGGTCTAGTTTCAACCGGGAGCCCATTGGTCAGTGGCAATTACAGGGCCTGAAATGAGAGCCAGCAGGGCAAAGGTTGTCAAGGCCCCTGAGAGCAAGTCATTTTCACCCTCTCACTCTCTGTATGTGTAATGGTTGTCAACATTCATGCTCCCTAAACAAATACTCATCAGCCACCAACTCGCAAACCCACTGCAAATGGTGTGTTTCAAAGTATCTAGGTGAATGCACTTCTGTTTCAAAATGAAGAGCTAACATGCTCTCTAACACACTAAAACTTCAAAATGCTAATCTTTACTAGCACGGAAAATAAGCTGAAAAGTAAAAATCATTGTGATTATGATTGATATATATCCATTAAAAAAATAAAACTTTTAAAGTCTAGTGTTAAAAAATCTTCTGGCATACCAGTAGACTTGCATTACATGTAGTTTAAAAAAATAACTTTACATTAACCCCTCAGGCTTCTCAGCTGACACTGTGTGTTGAAAATATCCTAGAAACACAGCTTGTTGCTTATCAAAAACACATTTCACAGTCAACTTACATTATCTATAATAAGTGACTGAGATTACAACAGGTTGATCATGTGAAGGTAAATATACAGTATGGTGGTACATTTATAGGCCCTGTAGACCTTTGCACACAATTTGACCAACTCTGTTAAACTTTAACCATTATAAATGATTATAACACAAGATAATTCACATTGCAGACATGTACAGCCCCACATGCTTACTCACACATAAAAAAAACATACAGCATAGTTTGTGCATGCTGGATGTTTCTGCATTCTATAGGCCAGAGGTCTACACTGTGTAATCTTACTGACAGTAACCAAATAATGAGCCATTAAGCTACATAGGAGAACACATTGTTCTGCTAGTTTGCAAGTCAGCATGCTCTATTACTAATTTATGACAGTCAGATAAGTCTGTATGTGTGAATGGCACATTAAAAAAGAAGCTCCAAACAAAACCTTAAATCCAATACATCTGAAATTAAAATACTTCCATGTGCACATACAGGACATAGAGATAGATATATTAACTGTGAACTTCACTTAGTGATTTATAATGTCTAACACATTCTTATTAATTAACAGGAGCTGTTATTGAAAGTACATTAGTATGAGTCTCCCAAAACTGGGACTAACAGGACTCCAGACTAACTCCTTACATTAGCTGCACTGGTGCACCTAACTTCTTTTCATTTAGAAGCACCCCATATTTTGTCTCTTGATGCCGCAATAACAAGTATAATTTGTGTGTGTGTGTGTGTCTGTGTGTGTGTGTGTGTGTGTGTGTGTGTGGTGGAGGGGGGGATAACTTTTGTTACCGTCACTTATTCTGACAGTTTGTTCTGACAACAACAAATGATGAGGAACAAACTCTAATGTAGTAAGCTGCCTGCTGTGGCTCCTCTCACAGGGGAAACCATAGTATAAAAAGAGATGAGAATATGTATGCACAATTGCTATGGAGCTAAGAATGGGAACTAGTGGTGGGTTAATTACTGACTGGTAAACAGTGCATTCATAATTACAAGGAGCTAGTGGCCTACCCTTCACAAATGAAACAGTACGAGGACCCCTTCTCAAACCAACAGTGACGGGACTCCCTACATGGTTTTGCTCAGACATGGGACATCAACAGTGTTTACAACTAACATATCAAATGAGATGGGACAATACTCTGTAAAAGAAGGAAACAGGCAGTACACTGCATGTTAGCAAAGAAATACAAACACTATTACCAGAATGTAATAACACCAAAAAAGTACCAGCATTAAAATATTCGACAAGACAGACGTTGTAATTTGCGATTGTCACTAATATTGCAGTACTTAGCTTGTACACAAAATAACATGAACCTAAAATAAAACACCAAACTGCAATGACTTAATTGCACGAGCCAGTTACCAACTTTACAAAGTCCTGTGAGTGAAAGCAAAGGACACAGGAGCATTAAGCAGGTATTCAAAGCACCTAGACCAGTTAGAAGCAGAAGAATCAGTGGCAGCTACTTGCATAGTTGCCAATATGCCATGTAACACAAAAATGTAGGTGCGGAAAAACATAATGATACACAGAGACAGACTTACAAAATGTCAGGTACCCCGGTACAACCAATGGAAATGTTTAGCCGTTGACAAATATTTTGTGTCATGTCTGACCAAAATGGCCGCAAGCTGGAGCCCTGATTAACTCCCAGCTTACCAGTATCAAAAGAGCAGGCAAGCAGTCAGTAGCTGCTGGGTTACTGGCCATGGATTTGTTAGGGGAACACAAACATGTTTATACACAAACCCCAGCTACACACACACACATGCACACACACACACACGCACACACACACACACTCCTGCCTCCCTGAGGGACACTCAGTGTTATGGGAGTGCAGGGGTCAAGGTGTTCGTGACATCAACTGAGAACAAAGGTCTAAAGTGACAGAACACCACTGTCCAGTGTCACACTTAGGCTTCGTGTTCCATTCTGTCCTCTGCTTTAACCACATATTCTGAGGGGCCTGTGACAGATGAGATTTGGAAATTTAGTTTAATTCGGGATTTTTAATCACCTGTTATTCTATAAAGAAAACATGGATAAATATTTTATACAGTCACCAAGCTTTCTTTCATGGTGCAGGGAAGCTAGTAAAAGAGGCCAAATCTTGAATCCTCATCCAGTGCAAAAAGTACTCCAAAATTTAGCTGAAGGCTGCATGATGCTACTCACAGCTGAGAATTCACTTTAATATATGTTGGTGTTTGTAGACAAAGGTGAAAAATAAGAAAAAAATGACAATATGACATTATCAGATTGATAACTTAATATTCGTATGTTGCAAAAATCTACCACAGCAGAAAACTGTTACAATTATGGAGTTATATTGTTTTACCATGGTTAAATCCAAAATAAGTTGTCACACTATGATAAATAACTCTTCCAGCAACCACTGGTTGCAATCTCCAAACCAGAAGCACAAAATGATTTCTCCTCTTCGACTGCAATAAAGTATAGAGGGCAAAGTGAGGCTGAGTTGCTATTATGATGAAAAGGGCAGATGGTGGAAGATAAAACCAAACTTGCATAGTGCTACTTTATATGTGATCAAACAGGGATGGCTTTTATTAGAGTTGTTATCAGTTCTGTTAACCAACAGTCATTACCAAAGCCACAGCAACCAACCACATGTCTGCAATAAAGACATTTCTGCACCACACTGCTAACTGGATGATGTTGTTGTTAAGAAACTTCTGGTCTCTAGAGCATGAGATTTTGAAGACAACTGTGATAGATCCCCCATGATTAGGTCTTAAGAGTTTAAATTATGCTGTCACTCGTCATAATGCAAATACGTTCAATTGCATCAATAGAAAACCTGTCTGCTGTTTTAGCTGGGTCAAAAAACACAGTAATTATAACATGGAAACAGTTAACCATGAATAGACATGTTGGCTCTTGAACTGGGACCTTGGTCAGCTGAAGAATGTTAACACTATGTTGCTTTTTGTTAAGTTAGAGTGGATACTGATGTGTTTGGACTGCTCCTTATGATCAGTCACTTCAGCCCCTTCATCACATTGAGCACTCCACCCAGAAATGACTTCTTTAAAAAAAGAAATTCCCACACCCTACATACAGTAATGACAGAGATGTACAAGGCTTGGCTTGCCTGATATAATTCCTAACTGTTTCAATGAGCTGCATGTGACTCAACTATAATTGAATTTGCTATTGTAAGCAGACTTTGGACTTAAAAAATTCAGACAGACTTAGATCCAGTCATTAAGAGTATATATTTGTGCAAACTGCAATTTCAATTAGGTCAAATGAAATTATAATATTCACCTAAAGCATTAGACATGTCTGTGTGTCTATGCATGTGCATTGCCTGCACATGCTAGTGTGTATGTGTGTATGCTGGCTGTAGGATGAACAGAAGCCTTATGTTTAAGCAGCCCGTGTTTCCTCTCTGTCTCTCTCATGCTGTTAGCAGGTTTACTGGCCAGGCGGTGGGTGGCCTAATCACATTATGGCCATACGTGACTGACTGGCGCAGTGCCAAATCAGGGATAAGAATAAGGTAGATGACAAGAAGTGAGCAGAAGCTGGTCATCACAAAGGGGGAGGGAAAAACACTGTGCACACACTGACATACAAATAGTACCTCTGTGCCTGTACAAGTTCTCTTAATGAAATGGTTTTTGAGTGGGGGTCCAAATGTCCCCTGAGGTTTATGATGCACATTTTAATTTGTCTCTAAAAAATATATAAAACAAATATGGCAAAGCAAGTGCCACTGCTGACATATGAATTTGTTCAGTTCTTTGCTGAATCATCTACTTAAAAAAATATTTTAATCATTTTAAGATTGGTCATAAGGAAAGCACCATAGGTCTAATGTTCATTATTACGAGACATTTAAGTAAACAAATTGTGAAATGCAGGCATTTGCATTCTAAAATGCTGCATTATATGCAACATTACTTCTAAACATTTCAGTGGACAACCTTCAACATGTTGACATTCTTTGCATAACCCTCTGTTGGACAAACTACGCAACACACTCCTACTTGAACGTTGATGCATAGCTTGGAGGTAATTCTACTCAGCCATTATAGAAAGATGTCTGGAGAAGAGCCACCATTTTAGTGAGGCTAGGCATGCCGGAACAAGAAGGGTTAATGGCTGCTGCTTGGGGAGTGGGGGATGGATGGCATTGATTGCTCAGGATGTTGACAGCACTTCTCCAATTTGATAGTGGAGCTGTTATTAGATGAAGAGGCTTGTTCTTAATAAAACTGTCATGTGATTTGCTTTCACTCATCCAGTAAGTATATGGGTCGGCTCAAATAGCAGTCAATGAGATAAGGCGATATTCACTGTTAAATTCACTTTGAAAATCATCAAGATAATAAAAGCTGTAGGGAAAAAATGGACCAAGTAAGTTCCACACATGCTGGTAAACAGGTCAGCAGGCATTTACATAGAGTATAAGCACTACTGAACCTATGTAAAGTAGGTCATTTTCATACTATAGATAACAGGTTGATGAGTGACTGGTGGAATGGCAGAAATAACAAATGACACCATTGCTCATTTGAAACATGGAGTAGACCTGAAAACAGTTGTTGTTTTGCAGCCTGTCAGTGTGATCCTATGGACTAAACAAAGGTTAATGAAGAGAGGCACGTGTCTCTGCCATATTAGAGCCCTGTTAGCCTTGAGCCATACCCCTAACCCCTGTCTTCCTGCTCCAAGCTACTGTCATACCTCTATGTGTCCCACCCTACACAGCTACACACTGCAGACCAAGTCCCCTGGGCCATAGCCATTGAACAGTCAGCCCAAATCAATAGCTCTGGATGTGCAAACACAGGGAAGTCCCCAGCCCCCTCCGGACGCAATCTCACAGCACACGTCAATACTCATCATCCTCAGTCATCTACCGCCACGCCAGGGAAACTGAGATGAGGGCAGGATCACAGCTCCCAGGGTGACCTAACCCTTTCACCTCCAACAAGACACCCTAACTTTGAGTAACACAGTAAAGGTTTCCATGGGAAACCCTCATCAAATTGCAGTCATCTACAAAAAACAGTGTAAACAGCCACACCTATCCTCAATGAAAACAAAATACATGCTCATACAAGCAAAATCCCTATAGCAACCCTAGGCAATAAATCAAGGGGAATGAAATGTCGCAGTGCTCTCAGTGCGAGCTCATCCAGAATAGACACAAGAGGAGGATGACTTTTGTCAAATTCACCAACATTCCTGTACACCAGAAACAGGATCTCACAATAACAGGAGAGCCCCTCTCATCCCACAGGTACTCTTAACATCTCATTCCCGGACTAATCCTTTTTAGCCAAATTGCTGCCTGTCAAAACAGTTCAGCAAGGGAAATCTTTTAAACAGACACAGCAGCAGTAATTTAATCACAATTAAGGCCTCCAGCAGAAATCTGAATTGCAGCCAACAATACTGATTAATAGCAAGCTTCACAAAAAATGCTTGCTTAGTTGTAAAACTGAATCATTTTGGAAATTTAATTTAAAAAGCAATTAGAAACTATTCAAAGGTTTCTCTTTTCTAAAAGGAAACTACAATGTACTGTAGACCTGGGATAAATAAAAATGATAGGTCTGCAAGTATTTGCTTTGTACATCTATTTGTGGAGAGAATTAGATGTGCGATTGAAATAGATTCCATCAACAACAGTAAGCCTGTTTCCACATCTACTAGAGGACAAAGCCCTGATGCCTTCAGTTAAAGTCCTTCTGCAAAGTTGCATTCATTCTATTAATGAAAGCGAATCTGCTTCCTCTCAGCATGACTGTAAAAACGAGCATTGTGGGGGGCAGCAATCTCTAATCCAAATCAAATAATTGGGGCCTTGATCCCTCTGCGGGGCTCCTGGAATCATTTATAGGGGTTCATTCCAGTGGGAGGGGGTGAAGGGTGAGGGGCGGATGCATGGGGACTTGGGCTGAGCGGATGGCGTCCTTTATCTGCTAACTACTGTAAAGGATCTCATGGTGAGCTGGCCATACGCTACCGTCAACAAAGGCTCTGGCTAATCGTGATCCCATGTGCGACAAGAGGGAAGTAAATCTCACTGCCACTCAGGAACATATGGTAGAGTTCCTACTTATAACCAGACCCACTGCTGATTGTGTGTTCTCATTAAGAATTATTATATAGCATAGAAAAAGGTCTCATATCACATGAGAGCAGGCCAGCAGCAGACAACAGGACCAAGGGGCATTCCTGCCTCTCAGTGTCCAGTCATGTTTGTAGCTAGAAGAGATTTCAGGCTTTTGGGGGAATAGACAAAGTGGCGGGGACAAGGGGCTAAACGTCCAGGGGCAGAACATGTTGCTACCTGCCCTGGCCTCAGCAGTACTGCACCTCTAAATAGGCCACTGAAAAACAGGCCTCCAGGCAAGACCACCCCTCCCTCCATTAATCACTCCAATTACAAAGCTGAAAAAGAGAAACAGAGGAAGAAAGAGAAAGGGGGAGGGGGGAGTTCACAGATAGAAAGACAGAAATAGGCACATATGCAGGTAGACAGACAAACGTAGGAAAAACAAACATATGTACAGATCAACAAATTTTTTTCACCTCGTTCAATTTTACAACCGGAGAGAGAATGAAAGCGAGCACACTGTAACCAAGAGAGACGGACCTAAGCCTGAAAGAAAGAGGTGGATCTGCATATTTAGTTCCTGGGTAAACATGTCTGTTGGTGACCAGCAAGTCTGGTTTGCCAAATAAACTGACTGCATTTGTTCAGCTCCAGCCCTTTCACCAAGACACCACATTCCACAGGCAGAGGCCCCATCCCCCATTACACTAGCTGGCCCCTTTCGCTGCCTCACACAAATGCAACGTTTATAGGGTGGTGTGGCCAGAAGTTCACACTCATTGGTTCAAAGACCCTTTCACAGGCAGAGCAAACATTTTAGTGAATCACATCTGTGCCACCACATACAGTACTCCATGAGTTAACTCCTTAGACTGCAGTGTTTCAGGACCATAAGAAAGTAGATCTTTAAAACTAGATTTTCCATCTACACTATGCACACACTTGTATGCCCGCCCCCCACCCTAAATGCCCACTTGCAGATAATTTGATTTAAAACTATTAAATTTGCTATGTGAGGTATACAGTGACACATAAGTTGATTCCTATATGCTTAAGTACTTATTTCACAAAGACACATCCATATTCTCACTGTGCTTTAAGGCAAAGTACTGCACAATAAAACATTTTGGGTCCCCTTGTAATCAGCAGCGCTTTGAGCTAGGAGCTATGCTACTGCATTCAGGTCAAAGTAGCTATTAGCCGTTTCTTCTGGGTTGAAAGCTTTGGCTAAAAATACCTTGCATATCTCACATCTTTCAAAGAGCGAGCATCCACTTCACCCCCATGCTAATGGCAGCTGGAGACATCACACGGACCTGATAGGCCTTTATATACATTCTCATTATACTGACATTGTCAGGAACCTGATACATTCACAATCAACAAAAAACCCTCACTGTTATCAGGACACATCACATTTAATTACATATGAAATGACAAAGGTCACAACGCCTGCAGTCAGATTTGTAAATGACTTCTTTGTCAGGCGTATGGCAGTGCGGCAGAGAAGTATGAGGGGTGGGGGGAGGTCTTCTATAAGAGAAGTTAGTGTTATGACTGTGTCTCTGAATCTTGAGTATCAAATGTTCAAACCATAAGCGCAATTCACAGCTTTCTGTAGAGTCTAATCGATAGGGAGCGATTTCTCTGTTGAGAGCCAGAGGTATCTGTTTCCTCTCAGCTAGCGTTAAGTGTGCAGGGGCATTCCACCTCTGACAGGCCAGTAGCCCCCGGGGACCCGGGCTGGGATGTTGCAGCCAGTCACGCATCTGGAGCTCATCTCCAGAGGCCGACAAGAAGCTACATCTCTACTGGACATTCAGAAGACAGCACAGATACGCAAAAACCTGAAGGAAAAACAACCATACCACCCCCTTGGTTACTGTGGGAATTACTAAACGAAAAAAAATCACAACGTCATCTGACTCTGTGCTCTGGAAGTTGTGCAATAGTTATGCAATCATTATAAAGGTAGCAGCTATCAAGTTGACTGGTTTAAAGTGTTGTCACGCTGTGCAATAGTATCTCAGGAATTTGTGTTTTCATTTGTCATTTAAACTTTTTGACTGTCTAAAAAATAGAGAACACATTTTTTTTAACTCAATACTGTGTGTGACCCACTAACTAATGAGTCATGGTTATACAGACACTTAATGATTACAATGATATCATAGTTGCTCACAGTGCATTAAGGCAGTTGTATTCATGCAAAACACTGCAAATACCTCTGAAAGAATGTTGCGACAACTTTTAAAATAATTGTTTTTCATATTCTCGATCAACCTTAACTGTGATTGATTAGTCTTGGGTTAATAATTCCATTTACTCTGAACAAACTCTTGTGCTAAATTACATTTAGCAAGGAAATTATGCTAGGTGAAACTAGATACTTAAATTGCTGACGGCATCAAAATGAAGAACCTAATCAAATAATTGCTTTATACAACTCAATGCTGTACTTCAGTCTGTCCATGAACAGACATGACAGAAGTGCAGTGTATATATGATGAGATTAGATAAAACTATAATGATGCTCATGGGGAAATTGGGTTGTTAGAGCTACAGGGAATATGATATAGACAACAGAGCCAACAGACTGTACTGAATGTAACAGCAGCAAAAAGCAGCTATAGTGACAGTAAAATACATAAATGCATAGATTGTACTTCCAATGATAGATTTACAGATAAGCAAATGTTTGAACAGCACACCGCTCACATTCACTCAGTTCAATTACATTTAACACAATTGTTGTTTAAAACCTGCACAAATGATAATTTAAATGCTATACAAGAGACTCTGTGTGGTGATCAAATCTGTATATGTATGCTCACCCATGTAAAGTGTGCATGCATTAAAGTGTGAATTTAAAGTGAGTGACAAACTGAGAATATTTCTTCAAAATGCATTACATTGAGTTCAAATTTTGTGGTATATCTTTCTTTAAAAATCCGTAGTAACTTAGGAATTGCTTCTAACCCTTCTTTCAAACAATTGATCTGACCACACATCCTCCTTCAACTGAAAGTATGGTGCTGCCTTAGGTTTTCTAATCACATTTATTTAGAGCAGGAAAACCTGAGATGTCTTTGTTTGACCAGATGGCAGGCTAATCAAGGCTGGCTCCACTGGGGGTTGGGGCATCCCAAATCTGCCACAGACATTATTGAACCATGTTCCACATTAATATGCTGATGTTTGTTACAAAAGAGCTTTGTGATCTGATACACATTCAATACAATTTTAAACGCGGAGAATTACACCCACGACCTGCATACAATCATCAGCTGGGTACTGACAATGGTGTATTTATCTAGATTATATTTCTGCTTTCAAATAAATAATCACAAAGGAAAAACTCCACATGGCAGACTGCATCTCACTTAAGAATACAAAACAATGGAGTGCCATTTCTTCAGGCTACAACATCTAGTTCTTATAATAACCTACATTCATTGTAGCCCTGCTGTTAATAATTCAATTTTCTGTGCCACTCTTTAATCATTTACTAAAGTGGCTTTTGAAATTATTGACTAAAGTTGACGTGGTCCATAGTTCCATTCACAGTGTGACTGTCTATTAACCAGATCAGCTACAGTTCAGAGTTTGATGGGTTTTCTTGTCATCTGAAATGATTCAGTCCAAGCTTTTCAATTCAAGTGGTAATTCCAACAATATTTGTGCTGCTTACACCCATGCAGACCTTATTTAAAAGAAAGGCCACTTTTTCATTTCAACCTTTAGAATATTGTACTTTTATAACACTGAATATATAAACAGATATTTGAAATGAAGTGCATAGTCTGGTGCACTTCTTTTTTGTTCATAAAACATACAGCAGTGTCCAGCATTTAATTGAAGCTTGGTTTTTTACACCTTTTGAAAAATATAGTGCAAGCATGTGTCTTTTTATTTACCACGTAAAATTGTTTTTGGTGCAGTATTGCAGATATATGACATCTGAGCTCTTAAAAATTTGTATACCTCATAATTCCTCAACATATCTCTGCTGTCCAATAACCTGCTTAAATGAATCACTATTACAAACAGGACTTTGATCAGGCCAGTGAGAAAAAGCTTTCTTTGTGAATGTGTCTATTCACTAGTGCAACATTTAGGATTTACCCAATAGTAATGGCTTTTGACAGACATGCTACTTACTGTCCACTTCTTGTGATGATTGTGATTCAGGAAGTGAGCAGCTTTGGGGGATGGACAACCCTGATGTAGAATGTAAATGTTGGAAGCTGAGCTGTGAACACATTGCTTTTAGTGTAATGTGACGTTTCCTGGGTAGCAGCCAGGAGGTTTTTCTTTCTTCCTTCCTCCTCTGCTGGTTGCTCACTCTTACAAGTACATGATTACACTCAGCTTGTGTTTGAAGACTTGGCAGACAAACAACCCAGCCACATGCTACTATAAACTACATGGGATTTTGGCAGCCAGTGCAATGCAGACTGAAAAGCAGACAGGCTACAGTGAAAGGAAAGCCTCCTGAACCTCTTTCAACTCCTTCTCTGCATGGCTTTGTGCCAGGTTCCAGTCAGCTGCTGTGTTTACCCAAGTGCCTTGACACAGTGGCCCAGTTAGCACCTACAGGCCCCTGACACTGGCCTGGAGCTCAGCCAAATCAGTGGCAGAAGACAGCCAAGAAAGCCACTAACAATAGACAACTCTCACCCTTCATTTTGTCACTGCCTGGCCCTTTGTACAAGGTGCAAAACAGAGGCCAGAACCCTAAGAGACCATATCTTTTGTCTGCAAGTGCAATTTGCCTATTGGAAGATGTTAATGTCTACAACACAGACAGCCTCATAAATGTGACATTGCTTTATGTCCCTGATATGACATTGTCTACACCTTAAATTTCATTGCATTTTTCAAACACCTGCTGTCTTGTAGGTCCTTGGACATTGTAGATTGGGACGTCTTTTAGTCAGTTGATCTCCACTATATAAAAGGATAAGCCAAATTAGCGATGTTCCTCTTCGGCACTATCCTTGTCAATTTGAAAAAAAATTACATTCAGACAAATCAAATATTCTGTTAACTTTCAGAAAACCTTTAGAAGCATATCTTGCACAGTCATTTCTATGATCAGCTCTGTTATCTTTTTAGGCCGTTGTGACTACAGGTAGACTATCATATTAATTTGTTGAGTGTGGCGAACGTTGGCAGTGCTAGCACCAACAACCTTTGTTCCTTGCAAGTTAATGTCCACATATCTGTGCTGTGTATGGTTACACATTGCTCCGGTAGAATGGTTATATGCCAGTTTATTCTAACACAGCCTTCAGACAACTTTACTTTTACTTTCTAGATAAAAACATCCTGCCTATTATGAGATGTCATCTTGCCCAATTTCCATCTTAGCAGTTTACAGCATCTGCAGGGAAAGGGCAGTTGGACTTGGTTTGTAGCTACATAACATCTTATATGGAACAGACAACCAGCATTGTACATTAATGAAATATAAATAATCAGTTAAACTGACTAGTATTTCTGGTGCCAACTAACAACGCTGACACATTTAGTCAACTAACTGCACACATGCCTGAACCATATTCAGTCTGTATGCTCATAAAACACTAAAACTTAAATTTGCATTAGTCCACTAAATTTTTACATGTGAAAATTACTTGTATCCTATGATTTCTGTGCAACAGGTTTCAATTCACAATGAAATGCCACAAACAATAGGAAATGAGCCACCTTATGAAAAGAGTGATGTAAAGGGAGGGTCTTGACTGTGACAAGTGTCAAATAACAAGCTGATTTGCAATTCAAATAATTTTTCAGGCAATTCCAGACTACTTTTTTAGGCAAAGTTCCTGCAGTTGCTTGTTTTTTTTCCATTGTGTTTTTTCCATTTTAATTTTCGCACTCTTGCAAGATGAGAAAAGGCTTTGGTTACAGTAATCAAAACAAAGTATTAAGAAACGTAATAATGTACCACATAATAATGTAGGAGGAAGGTTACACTAAGAAATGTGTTTAGCTTGACAGGACTTTATCCTGGAAAAGTCAGGTATACTATGTTTTTATTTTACACATCTTAAATGGGTCTCTTTAAATACCAAGTAAAGGTATCAAGTGGGGTGATGACAGACCAACAAGTTAAATACACAGTGTATAGGTGACCATACATGCCACAAGGACAACAAGACCTCGCATACTGTGCCAAGGGTCACTACAACACACAGTGTGAACAGTAGTCGATATACATGGGCACTGTATATATCACTATATGCCGTCAGCCTATATAAAACTCAAGGAGACTTTGCTCAACAGTGTCATATGACCTTGGCTCTGTTTCCTTGCAGCTGCCAAAGGCGTTGGTGGGTGTCTTTGTTTCATTTGGCTATTCCCCTCTCTCTGTTTGCCTTCATTAAAGAGCAGGTGTTGAGATATGTTCAGTGGGAGTGGTTGTAAAGGACGAATGGAACCAGCAATGGGGTGTGGAGGGGGGGCTTGTGGTTTCACTACAAACTGATCAAATTACAGCAGACATCAGTAGCTCAGTTTCCATTAGAAGCAAGAAAGTCAATCCTCCAGGGTCGATTTGGGAAAAGGAGTGACAACTCTAATGGGCATACACCATTTGCATTTAAATGTGAGAACTTTTTCTCTTTCAATTAAATTAAATGGAAAGGAGCAGTGTGGCTATCAGTTCCAGTGTGCATAAGACATCTTTCATAATAGCATTTACATGATGTTGCAAGAGTAATCCTTCACACTGCCTGAACTGCATGTCAGATGGTTAGATATCATGGGGAATCCCCTCCCCCGACACCTTTTCACTGTCCAATGACTGTGTCACACATTATCTATAACTTTCCAAAACCCACCATCTGAAGTTCACACCTATTCACACCCTGATTGGCCAACTATGCAGAGGTGAGAGATAAGCGAGGCATTGCACCTCTCTTCTAAGTTCTCTTTTTTTCCATTTATTTATCAACTTGTCATGGCACTTAACATGTGTAAGTAATGCAACATCGATGTGTCCCTGCAGTTACATTCTGAAAATATGCACCATTTCCCCCTCCTTTTTAAATGATGTTGTCTCCCCCTCATCAGTGATGAATGACTTCTTACTATGAATGACCATAAACACTTGCACATACATGTCCATAATGCAAAATAGTAGATCACAGAAATTGTAAAAGCACCCAGTAAATCAGCATTTCAACATGTAAACAGCAAAATTTTCTATCTCTGTAAGGTTGCTATTAACATCAGCAACATGGAAAGCACAAACATGATCTTTGACAAAATTCAATTCTTATTTGTAAATAAAGACCAAACATTTCTGTTTTGATATTACATGAGTTGTAACATGCATTTCAGTGGGCACAATGAGAGTAAAACTGTATTTAGTTAGAATAGCACAGGTTGCCACAAAGCTTCATCTCAAAGAAATTTGGTCTGAGTATTCTCAGTCAAGGGCCTATATTTTAAGTACTTTAAGAACGAGTGAAATTATAACTACTAGCATAAACCAAATCTCATTTTAATGGAAAACACAATAGGATCCCCTCAGAGATGACGGTACCATGAATCCATGAATGAATAATCTAACACAGTCTAAATCTAGTAGTCTTGAGTGTGAATGGCAGAGTCATCACAACAGACTAGACACTGCCAATTAGTGCTGTGTTTGACCAGGCCGTGGTGTGACAGAGGTGAGGGGACTGGACCCACCACAAGAAGCCTCCTCCCGCCTGTCAGCAGCAGATGTGCCCTTTGGGACTCAGACAAATAAAAAAACTGTCTCTGCCTGCACCAGCGGGTACTCCCATCCAGCTCCTCCCATTCAGGCCCTTTGGCTTTTTTACTTTTACAGCCCCTGTGACACTGAGTGAAATGAATTGAAAGATCACCAATCAGGGACACGACTACAACATGGACATGCACCCACCCACCCCCATCAAACCCCCATCTCTTGTTGGGAGCCCCCGGTGGGAATGTTCACTGTTTGAAGAGTTAACTCTTTAATTCCGTCTGGAATGTTTCCTCTGGGTGGGGCAGCGTAGTGTGCTGAGCCAGACCACTAACCCCTCTTCTACTTCCACAGCATCTCCTCCCCCTCTCCCTCCCCCTTCATCTCCCTACTAAATTCAATACCTCTATTTCTGGGAAGGGGGGAATCTTCCGCACTTAGATGTTAAGAGAAGGTCAGCACAAAATGAAGCTTGTCCTATGCCAGCCAACGCTGACTTCACACTCAACTTACACACTAATTCAAATAAAACTATTATTTGCATGTGAAAAAGTTCTCGCTCACACTTTTAGGTTTGTTTAGCAAAAGTTTTTCATTCGCATTCATAGAATCTAAAAGAGAAAAATTTTAAACTCTCAGCTTAGCATGTCTACATCACTTGAGTCAGCAGTGATGTGCTTCAACATAAGACAAATTGGCAAAATGTAGTAAGTATTGCTAAAATACAGTGTGATGGTGGAGATTTTAATAAATATCATTGCCAAAATGTCATCAGCTTAGTGTGGACAGAGGGCCCAAAGCAGCGAAAATATGTGATTTTTCAGATCCTTGTATCATACTGTAATTATTTCCACTAACAGCTCAAGTGCTTGGCTATTTGGAAAACTATTATTTCAATAAATTATATTGTTTGAAGACTAAAATGATATATTTTTGTATTAATTTAACCCCATCATATGCAAGTATTTAATACAACAGAGAGCTGAAATTAGGTTAAATCCTGTAACATTACTTATTACTGGAAACGAAGTGCAAAACACAATCATGCATCCCCTTTACTTGTTTCCATCTAGACACTCGTTCATTTTCAGACATTAAACGTGGTCTACATTAAGCTACATCACTGCTAGCCTCAATCAGACAATTAAAAAAAGGAACTTCAGCACTAAAAGACCAGCCACCACCATTCAATCCAACCAGCCAATTCCTGCCATTAATAATATAAAGCAAAGTTCAGAGAGTGCTAACATACAAAGAAAAAAAACAATACAAAGTATAGCACAATAAAAATGAATGTATAAATACTCTCCTCACCACTGTCTATTAAACATACTGTACAACCAAAACACTCCTTTGGAAAGGAAAGTTTTGAGAATGAAGAGCTATGGGCACATACATTTTTGAGTTTATGATCACATAAACATAAAAAATAAAATGTAAATATTTTAATTATGTTGACTTTGGTAAACAATGTAAGAACCTGGACCTTTGGATGCAGTTTGTAAAGCTAATAGAGAGATGGACTGATGGAAAAAACACCATATTCATTGTGACATTGTTGAGGTTTATGTAATACATGAAATGAAAACAGAAACAAAGAAAGAGATGGTAGGTCGGCCAGCATGTTGGGGAGAATTTCACATCTGCAAGCTAAGAATGCAGCCAAAATCAGACACTTTCAGCCAGTGTAATCTGTATGGAGATCAGTGAAGCAAATTTGGAAATGAGGTTAACACAGTTTAGAGTCAAAGTCATTAATCACAAATGCCATTAGTAATATAATTTTGGAGTCTTGACATCATCCAGATGACAAAGAAACTGAGAAAGCATAATGAAGGTGAATATCGCAAAGAGCATTAATAAATTCAACTGAATGTGCATCAGAAATGCATGTAACAAGGATATTATGAAATCTAGTTCTCTAATCATTTTCAAATTATATGTAATTTCTAAGGCTGGTCCCAAGTGTTGCCGAACGCTGCTGAGCATTGCCAAGGCTGTAGTACACTGCTGAGCGCCGCCTAGGCTCTAGAACTGCCAATTCCAGTGCAACACTCTGGTGTCGCGTAGTTGGTATATGTGCTTGTCATTGGTGCAAAGCTACCACCTGCCGTTACTACCTCTTAATCAGAATCCCACACCTAGATTTAACATAGCACATAATCTGGCACCAAAACACTTGCACACAACCTGACTATTGCATTTCCTTAAATGTAAACTAGTGGCCAAGTAAAAACAGACTCCCTGATAGTGGCTGGTGGTGTGGTTTACATAAATAAATAAAGGCCAGCATCCAAAAACATCCTGGAGAAAAAATAAACGTGGATTAACTCCTAATTCCTGTCATATATTGTGCAGGCAAGTTAGATACAATGTACACGTACCGTTAAAAACAACTTAGATTTTTTTAATAAAAGCTCAATAAGTGCCTAAGTAAATAATATTGACCAAAATTATAAATTATGACTTTTGCAATAATCAAGCTGATCTAATTTTCTGCCAGTGTTCATATGACAAGTGAACATTCTGAGACTTTCAGTTCCCTGTGTAACTCAACAGTTTGAGCTTGGCAAGAAAATATAGTGTCTCCCACATTACAGTCACGCTTCTTGTTCTGAACAAGTACACTGCTTTAATGGACCTCAGCGTTTGCCATTATTTCTCATCTGAATGACCTCCATTTGCAGGCGGTTTGTACAGACGGTAATTCCAGCCTTATTACATCAGCATAACAGGAAGTCCAGTAAACAGAATAATACTAAGTACACCATTTAAAACCCACTGACAGTTATGGCATGTGAAACACCAACATAACATTCAGAGCACAGAAGCCAGGCCATGTTGGCATATACAGCATAATCACCAGGCAGAGAGGCCTCCTGGCTCCCACTGCAACAGTGCTAAGAAGCACAGTGACACAGTTTTACATTTTTAACAAATGCAGCAGCTTTTTTCAACAATAATGCAGCGGTGCTGATTCACCAGGGCAGACTTGTTCCACATTCCACTGGTAAAATGAAAACTTGAGTCTATCTGCTAAATACAATGTTCACCTCATTTATCATAAATGAGCGGAAAACAAAGCCAAACATTCCTGCCTCTTAAAGCTCACACACAATCCTTATCGATCTCTTCGCTGCAGTTGTGCAGCTCCCCACTTCCTGGCTGATGTGTTGCTGGGGCGACAGCTAAATTATGCAACAGTGCTGCCTCAACAGACAGGATTCAGTGCCTGAGTAGCAAAGCAGGGTGACAAGTGATGGCAGGGCTTGCCAATAACAGACACAAGTACCCCAAGAAACCAGATTTGGACCACTGTGGTCTGGTTGGCCCCTCTTTTCCTGTGTTAAAAGCATTCCTTACCCAATTTGTAGTCAAGTCCTGCGTTTTTCTTATCTGCCTCAACAACTAAGCTTTCCAGTCGCACTGATTTACTGAAGTCCTTTGCACACACAGATCATGTTATAATGCAGCTAAGAAGACCCCTTCATTAAGCCACCTTTGCTCCTTCACACTGACAGCATCAAAATCAGCGTAATACCTCCTCAGTGTGTGCTTTTAGAAAGCATGCCAGTGTTGCAGAATCACTGTCATAACATGTAACACAGCAGCATCACTATCTTGTCTAGCAAGTCCCGCCATGACACTGGTCTTGTGCGAAAAGAGGCTTTAGTCTAAAATTCTGAAAGTAATACATTTTCCAGCTTTTACTGGTTTGCAGAATCTCTGGAATGGAAATTAGAAAAAATAGATAAACAACAAGTCTAAATAGCTGCAGGGTTTATTATTTATGCCACGAATAACTAACAAACAAAATGTGGCCACGAATCTGTCAACTAGATTTGTAGTTTGACACTTGGCAAGCACTCCTAAAAATGACTATTTAGCTACGTCTTGAAGCTTTGTCGTCACTCTCACTGGCTTCATTTTATGTCATTAGTTAAAAGTTGAAATTGCACAAGAGCAAACAGCATGTGGACACAAGACTTTTAAAACGGTGGAACAACAGCCACAACTTTCACACACCACCTGTAGCATACCATCCAACATTTCTCAGTTACAACATCCAGCTAATCCAACTGAACCAATGTCACCACCAATATATTGGGACACAATCTGTTTGCTGCAGGCATGATTAAAACTCTATTAATCACAGACAGATTATCACAAGCAGAGGAGGGGTCTACATGTGTGTGTATGTGAGTAGAAGAGGTGGGGTTGGTGGGGGCTGGATTACAGAGGTCATGTAGCCTCTGTCCCATTGCAGTGGAGGCCAGCCGGTTGCCTGGCCCAGCTCTCTCTCCACGCGACGCCTTTGTCTATCCCCTTGTTTGACAATTATTTACTCTGCTGTTTCGAACAGGGCTGAGGTCACCACGCATATATCACTGACAAGAAAACACTTGCTACCATGTCTGTCCACCCCCATCTGACCTATACAGGACATCACCATTCATACATTCAAGAAACTCAGGAGAACTCCACTTCAAGACAAACTACTCAAATGATATTAGGTTAGGTTTTGCTGCTGAATGAGGCATATTACAAAGAGGTGTTACATCATTACTTCACAGATATACTCTAATGGTTTGTTTTATATCTGCCACACATTAGACGTTTCATTCTTTGTCTAGAGATATGAAGCTTTACAATCATTATTTTTAGTTAAGTGAAATGTTGGTTAATTAGCAAATGGACATTGTTACCCCTGGGTATGTCTCTGTAAGTTCTTCTGAATTAAATCTGGAGCCACACTCTTTAATTATGGTTTGCTATGATGCAACAGCATGGCAGTATCTCTGTGACTGTGATCATTACATTCACACACAGAGTGCTTTGGATAAAGATTTCATCCAATGTGACTCGTTACATAAAATCTAAATGTTAACAGTCTTCCGTTATTAACATTAGCTGGGTATCTCATCTCCCCTCTGTCACTGCTTTTAGAACATAATAAATGTGCTTCCCCCATTATTATAGAGGGTCGGTATTTGCGGCATCTGCCAGGCTTGTCTCTGGCCTCTCGAAGACAATGACATCAAAAAAAAAAAAAGAAAACACAGGTCCCCTGCCTCCACTGTCCCCCTCCCCCACAGCGAGTGCAACCTGAAACTGCCTGAAGAGATGAGCCGTCATTAAATACTGCAGAGCTGACATAATGACAGGAAAGATAAAAGAGAGGAAACAAAAAAAGGCCAGACCAATTCTCGTCCCATAATGCCTCCCCCAACCCCCAGGCTCAGCCCGCCTCTCCTAATAAAAGACACCAGGCCACAGATTGGGCACTGGTCAGCTACAACTTTTCTGCTATGATCTTCTGTTCAGACAATATTTAGACAAAGCCAGGCCATCTCGTGGAAAAATACTCCTCTATTCTTTTTGACACCTCTGAAAACAATAAACAGCCACAAAAATGCAGTAAAACTCCAATTCATACAATGTTCATATTCCATGTAGCAATGTGTTTAATCATCTCCATAAGATTCCTGTGAAGGCAGAGATTCCATACAAAAATAATAAAAATACAACTACTACCTTACCTCTTTACAACACATTTAAACTACTGTCTTCACTCAGAACCTGTGTGTCTTTTCCAATGTCCATGATCCAAAGCTAAATTTGGAAATGTTGTCAAGAGAAGCACCATTCAAAGACATTTGCCTTTAAATAGACAGTAATAAAATCCAGACACATGATAGTCCAGCACCCTCAGCCCACTGATCAAGCACAGATATGTCCGCTGACACTGCCCACTCCTGTACAGCTAAGGCTTTTTATATCACCCACGGGCCGCTGAGCTCCCTTTAACCTGCTATGTCTCAAACTATGATGCTAAACCACATGTAGCTCGGCTTGGTTCCCAGTTGGCATTCCAGTGTTCTGTAACACTGTGCTGAGGCAATATTTACCTTCAAGGTAAAGTACTCTTGGCACAAAGCCGAAACTCTTAGGGTGGCGAGAGTGGGGTGTGACAGGTTGCTACTGTATATTACATCCAACCTTTCCACCCACCCAAAATCCTCGTGCTGACCCGGCCAACCACCCACAGCCTCACAGCAGCAGCACTGCCCCGCCTGATTCCGCTACCTGGATCAGAGCCAAACCAGAGCCTGAGCAAAGCGCCAAGAGGGACAGAGAGCAAGAGACTCACACACACACACAGAGAATGTGAACGGAGGGGGAGAGAACTAGTGAGCGTGAACACATTGCGCCTCAGCCTGGCCCTCTGCCAGGGCTCACTTAGGAGGATTTTTCACCACAAAAGCCAATCGGCGGTCAACCCTCCGTAGAGATTTGAAGTGTCTTGCCAAGATACTGCTGCTTTTACCACAGCAAAGATTAAGTAGTCTCTCACAGCAGGAGGCTGGACTGACAAATCAAACAAAACTCACTAAAGCTGAGGAGAGATAGAACGATTTCTATGGCAGTTGTATTGGCAGTGGGAACTCTTCAGTGATAATCTTCAAAGATCACTCAAGATAAAGTGGTGAAACGCGACAGCTTTGGTTTTTAGCGGCAATACCTGGCGGGAAGAAGGAACTGGGAAAAGACCACCACAGGATTTTATGCAATAAGGAAGAAATGGTGTGGCAAAGGGGCAAAGCACTAACCTGTCTGAAGTGATCATCAAAGCCCCAGTCGGCCTGTCCATTAGGAGAGGTAGCAGAGTTAGGCCCTGCAGGAGACAGACCCTCATCAGGTTCCTGCTTCACTCTAATAGGTGGGGATGTAGCCCTCTGGGGGGCCGACGCAGAGTAACTGCCAAATGGACGGGCTGGGATGCGGGAGGCATTCTGCTGCAAAGCAAGGGTCTGCTTGCGGAGGAATTCCAGACCACTGGCACTTCCCTCATCCTCATCGCTGCCCTCGTCCCCCTCCATCATCTCATTGTCGTCATCATCATCCCCAGAATCCCGGCCTCTGTCCTCATCATCCTCTCTTTCCGAGTCCACACTGCTTTGATTGGACACCCGGGGAGGCAACCCGCCACCAGGGATGCCTCCAGCCAGGCCTTTGCCCATGAAGCTGGCCCCAGAAGCCCGGGCAGCTGCTAGGATGGCCTGCTGGGCAGCAACCTGCTGAGCATACATGATGTGGGCCTCTCGTAGCTTCCTCTCTTTGCGCTCCATTTCCAGTCGGGCCTGCTGCTGGCGCTGGAGCTGCTCCATCACTGCCTCCAGCTTCATTCCTCCTGAAGAGGTGTTCTGAGGAAAGGCCACACTGGGCTCCTGAGACATGCTGGGCTGTGGGAGAAAGAGATGGAATCAAGAATGATCTGTCGCATACTGAAATCTAATTACTCCTCAAAGCTACAAGGGAAACAAAGAAGCCTGATTTAAACATAAAGTGACACATGCGCACAAATATGGATAATTCAGCCACATGGCTTTCATCAGGTTCAGCTAGTAAAAACTTTATTGTAACTTCTTGTACTCATTTACTTAAGTCAATGTTTGAACTAGGGGGCCTAAGCCAAGTGCCACCGAGAGTAAAATCTGCAACACCACAACAACTAATCTAAAGTTCTATTTGTGAAATAACATATTTATTGTATCAGCGAAGGTTCTCAACTTTTACATCTAAATTCAAAGGCCTGAGCATGTGTAAAAGCAGAAACAATGAAGCAGGAAAATTCACTGTCGTCGTTCAAGCACAGTGATATAACCAGGTTCGTTACACAGTAGCCAACCCAAGCCTTTGCAAAAAGACCTAAAGCAATTCACAAAAACATTTTTAAAGTTTTGATGAGCAAACGTCAATTTCAGACACTTGGGCAGCCAGCCACAGAAATTTCCTTGATAAGAGTGGAGGAGATAAGATAAAAATATTAGGAACACACTTAAAGTATTACCGATTTCTCGTGGGAGTAGTTCAATGCTGTCCCATAACGAAATCCTGACTAACGTTTAAACGCCTTTATTAAAGAACGGGGGAACACTGCTCAGCACTAAAGCTAATAAAGTTAATTCATACACACAGCTGTAATATCCAAACTAGTTATGCCAAAAGGGAGACAAACTGCTTCCAAACAGCCTGCAGCAGAAACCTCGACGTTAAATGAACAAGAGGATAACCTCCAGTGTTAATAAAAAGGCAAACAACCGCTCAAGTGAAAAAACAGTTCAGACACCTTTTCCGCATTTAGCTAGTTAGCTGCCACATCCTCAAAATACGTGGATAACGTACGCGTAATGGGTTTTAGGTTAAGTTACTAAGCAAACAAGCAAAATGAGCCCACTGACGCGTTTATACAAATGTACATATGACAGTGTTATCCCCAGATAATAGAATTACAAAAGCAACCTACCATAAGGTCAAATTACCTCTTAAAGTTTGTTCTTCTCTTTCTTTGGGAAACTGTAACGTTAGCTAGCTCACTCTTTTCCGTACCGCAAATAAACGGCGGTTTAAACTGCGTGTTTCGGAGTGTTTTCGGATCGTTAACCGGTCAGAGAAATGTGAAGGGATGCCAGGCAGGACCGCGACTCACCATTTGTGCCTTACTACTGCTTGAATTGTCCACCATCCCTCCTTCCTTGGCTTTATCCTCCTTCTTCCCTCGTTTCTGGCACTCGTTCAAACACTTGTAAACACACGCGCGCACGCGCACGGGGGGAGCGACAGTGAGCGTGCACCGCAGGCTGAGATCCGCGAGCTGAAAGACCGTCCGTGTTCTGCACGAGCTCTCCGAACGGGCCGCTGGTCCTGCCGGTGTTTGTGTCCCCCGCTGAATTTCGTGATTTTCTTCTTTAATAGAAAAGCGGACCGACTGGAAAATGGCCCGATCTCATATCTCGGAAAGCGCTGAGGTAACTCCCAGTCGTTTTTTTTCCTCCCCTTCAATTGACACCCCCCGCATGGCGCACAACAGCGTTAGGCCCGCCCAGCGTCAGCAACAAGTAGCAGCCTTTTCAGTTTCATGACACCTATTTAGCACTTTATTTGTAATTTATTCATGTCATACGTTTCATCATTTGTATAAAACAGTAGTCAGTGGCTTAAAAACAAAATAAAGGCTCTTATGGAGTGTCTACAAGAAGCCGTCTAACCTACATATTCTCATTAAAGGTAAAGTAAAAGTGCTGTTATTGTGAACTAGTTAAATAGTGCCAGATGCTTTCATCATTACAATTTGATAAAACAGAAACACACACACATATCAGTAGAAGTGTATATATTTAAAACTAAATTGCACGGTCGGAAATGGGTCACTGTACCTAGAGATACTGGTGTTTAACTAAGCAGGACAAGTTACACACACGTCCTGTTAACAGAACCGGATCTTCTTCTAATGCTCCAGAACATGGCAGTGGTTTTAAAGTAATGTTTAAATGAGATGCTAGAAAAACCTCATGGAAAGTGTCGGTGAGGTGCAACAGGTATTGCCTTAAGAATGCAGAGTGGCTCCTTGCTGCCCCCTGGTGGAAACGAGGAACACTACAAGCAGTTTCATTGCCAGGTCGCTTTTCACATAAGAGGAGTTGGTGATTTGGTGGATTACAGTAAACGCTGACAAGTAGAGGATTTTTAAAGGATTTGAAAAGAAAGCAAGTGTTGCAAGTGAGTAAACAGTGAGTGTTGCCAATTGCTGATGTGCAAGAATGTGCAGTCACTAATTTTTCACCAGATAATGTTCTTTCAAACATGAAACAACTGAAAAGTTGTTAATGATCATCAGCCTGGAAAAGGTTCCTCAGTCAGACAGACTGTGTACAAATGGAGGAAATTCAAGACCATTGTTGCCCTCCCCAGCAGTGGTTACCCAACAGAGATCAATCTTAGAGCAAGGCGTGTCTGCGAAGTGACAAAGGAACCCAGGGTAACTTATGAGCAACTAAAGTTCTCTCTCACACTGACTAATGTTAATGTTCATGAGTCCACTGAACAACAGTGGTGTGTACGGCAGGACTGCTGCTCTCCAAAAAGAACGTTGCTGCTGATCTGCAGTTTGATAGATGCCGTGCGGACAAGCAAAATAGAACTTTTAGGTTTAAATGACAAGTGTTATGTTTGGAGAAGGACAATGCTGCATTCCAGCGTAAGAACCTTATCCCATCTATGAAACATGGGGGTGGCAGTATCACGGGACTGAATGGTTTTGCTACACGTTTGCACAATTCTGAATTCTACTAGTGTATTCTGAAGGAAAATGTCATGACCTCAGTCTGTGAACTATATCTCAAGAGAAAGTGGGTCATGCAGCAACAAAAAACAAACGACCTCAGCACAGAAGTCATTCTAGCAAAGAATGGTTAGTTAATTAACAAATAAAGTCACTGTCTTAAAAGGCCAACTCAAAGTCCAAAAAAAATGTTGCGGAAGGACCTGAAAAGAGCAGTTCATGTGAGGAAACCCACCAACATCCCACAGATGAAGCTTCTGCTCTGTACAGAGGATGGGCTGAAGTTCCTTCAAGCCAATATTAGGGACTGATCAAGATTTACTGAAAACATTTAGCTGCAGATATTGCTGGACAGAGGGAGTCACAGCAGAAAGTGAAAGCATTGCTCCTCACAGATATGTAATATTGATTCATTTTCTTCAATAAATAAAAGACAAACTATAATATGCCTGTCTTTTATCTACTTTCACAACTTGAGTAAAAATCTGGCATTTTAGGTCAAATTTTTGCAAAAAAAGTAAAAAGTTCTAAAGAGCTGACAAACTTTCAAGCACCACTGTACATTATTTAACTTACACATGCTTCGTTGACATGCTCCCTATTTGCACCAGCTCTACTGATTCTGAAAATTATAGTCACAGTAACACACATACAGGTATAATTAACTGAGTTTTATTTAATAATGTAAACCAATAAACAGTACAATCAAATAATAAAAGATTTGTGTTTACCATCATAAAAAACAAAACAATTAAAGTTATTGCATTTTGCACTCAATAACCCTATCTTGTCACAATAACGTATAACAAGCAGATTGTCCCGATAGTTGCATAGTACAGGGGAGTAAAGTGTACTTGCTACTGACCACACTAAGTGCAAATTTGTCTGTACATAAAGACACCGTGCAGAGCCAGGGCCGGGGCCAATACACTTTAAATTCAGCTGGTCCATTTAAAGCAGTTAGCTCACACTTTTGTAATAGCAGAATCAGCTTTTATTCCTAAATCACCCACATTACAACCATGGATTGCTGGGAGGAGATCATTTACATTACAAATGTTAATAAGGTAACATTTTTAAGTGTTTAAATGAGCATTTCCATTGCAAAGGTTTAAATGAACTCAATTCTTGAATTAGCATTCATGAACTGATCCCAACTCTGTGAAGTACAAACCAAGGTTCTTACTTTTTCTAAAATAAAAATTTACCACCAGAACATGACATACTCCTTACTTTGTTATGGGCAAGTGGTCTGCTAAACCACTTATTTATATGACTGGGAGTTACTTCATCTAACAACCAACATCACTGTGTGAGAAACAGCAGCGTGGCCTGCTGGTAGGTCAACTAGCAGCCGCACATTTATCCTGACTTAAAACATGTTTGCACTTAACCATGTGTGCAATTTTCAATCTTTCATTTTACAAATGTATGTGAAAGGCAAATTGTTTTTTATCTGTGCACGCACTCACTTACTCACACACACACACACACACACACACACATCAATCTCCTGAGAAAGTAACCACTGTCACTTACTCTGATATTTAACATGTTCTGTTAATACAGATTCATCATAAACACCAACAATGGATAGGAAAATATGACCCAGACAGTAACTTTAGTGAAAAGATACATTTTCTAAAGTGGAAAAGAAAAATAATATCTATGTACTTTTTTCTGATTGAGCGTTTTCAGCACATCTCCGAGTCTGTCGCGCAGAAAAAGGACGACAGATGCATCATAACGCATAACAGAAACTGATTCCAACACATTGTTTAAACTAATGCATGTAAATATGGATTACGAAAAACAATGGTAGACAAAAAGCTCAAATCTTATGCTAAGCTGGTTTCATTTTAACCTGTAACAACTATTTTAGTGTTCCCAACAAATGTAATAATAAATACATAAATAAAATAATGCAACTCAAATCTGAAGTTGACACATATCCTTCTTTAGAGCTTGTGGATCGAGTTTGAGACCAAAATGCTACATATCCGAAAAAAAAAAACAAAACAACCAACACAAAGCTATTTTGGAATTCTTACCATCCACAGCAGATTATTTTCTAAAGTATATCAATGTTTTAAAAAAGAAAGAAAGAAAAAAGGGGGGATAATTTCAGTTACAGATGTCGCTTTTATGCCTACAATCTTTTTGTAACAGACTTTTTTTTCTCTTTTAAAAGTGGCACATATTGGTGTCTGCAATCGAACCCTTTTCTACAAAGACTGTAACGTTCATACGTCATCGGTTCATCTATTAAAGCGCTTCAATCTGCCATCGGTTTAAATTTTATGCCACATACAGCAGTGTGACAGTGCGCCAAGTGTATGCATTGCTTTTTCAGGATCTCAATAACAGACAACTTGTGCTTTCCTCTCAATGTAAATCTTCTACAAGCAGAGGATGAGGGAGTCCTTGGTATGTAGCAGTTTTCTCAATGACTGCTTGTAAAATGTATTAACTTACTTGGACATAATGACACTTAAAGAAAATATTTACTCATTACATAAGTCATGAAGAATTAAGTAGCTTTACTCAAACACTACACATCCTATTTCGACTCAGTGCTTTGCTTGTAGGTTGTTATTTTTTGTTGAAACAGGTGTTCTATTTATGTGATGAGCAGGTCATCTAGGAATGATTCTTAAATGTGATTACTGAGGACAGATGCAGTAGCGAAAAGAAAAAAGGGGGGGAAATGTCAATGGTCATGTGAGGTGCCATTACTCCATTTAGCAGTTAGTTAATAATTGGGACATGCAGATTCACCAAAGGGCTGAAACATTAGAACATAATACATCATACTGGTATGCATGTCGTGCTTATAGGGCAGCAGATCTGTTCGCCACAGAGTAAAAGACGGGAACCAACTCTCCCAACAAGGGCAGATCCCAAATGTTGACTTACACTGCCACTCAATGTAGAGCAGTGGCGTAGTTAGCATTTCATGTAGTTCTATAAAAAGAAAAAAGAATAAATAAAAAAATAGGTCAAGCTTTGGGGTCACAGTGGATAAGGCTTGTTCTCACGTCCATCTGCGTTTTCAGAGGGGTTCAGCAATCTCAGTGCACGTAGTCCTGCATGAAACGCGGTTTGGCTTCAGAGCTGGAAGTCCTCAGGCAGCGCAGCAGTGGAGCTGGGTTAGAAAGAAGGCGTCAGGCACCAGAGACTGAAGTCAGCTGACGCTGGAGCCAAGCCTTTGTAAGGTTTGAGTGGCGCCACAGACATCACTGCAAAGGGCAGGACGGGCCCTCGGAGCAGCAGCACACAGAGGAACCCATGGCTTTGGGCGGAATCAGGTCCAGGTCCTCATCATCAGGGATCTCATCCAGTCGGTAACCATCCTGAAGCAGCTGCCTGCTTAAATCAGGATGGACCTAAAGAACACAGACAAAGACTGCAGTCAAAAACACACATCACAGAATAATAATTAGGTAGATATTCCACTCACGTTTATCTTCTGTGTATAGTTACTGAAGTTCCCAGATAAAGAAAAAAATCTGTGTGAATGTCAATTAATTAAAAGCAAATCCACCATTTTCTGCTTATTTTCTCACACAAAGTGGGATGTATAGTCAGCCCTTTGCTGCAGACAGTCCAGACATTTGCTGTAATTTCAAAACAAGATTACTTTGGCAGAGAAACAGAGTATCATTGGAAGGTTCTCCTGTTTACTTTGATATGCAGTAGACCTATATTACTAACCGACTTTATTACCTATTCAACCAAAAAGCAGGAGTGTGAAAATGGGTATTTTGTAAAGACATGACTTTGCAGAAGTTTGATCTGTCTTTGTAATGTGATCACTTAGATATGTACAAATATATAACAGGCGTAAATACAAAGCTCCGTTTCTGCTTCCAGATGAGTTTGGACATGAAGTATGTCTGTCGGGCTCTAAGGGGTTAACTGTTCAAACTTAACTCTATTTTGCACGTCTATGAGGTGTTATGAAAATTCTATAATAACAGAAATGAAGAAAAACAGGTAAGACTGAATTTTAACTTGATCTTTGCTAAAAAGCAAGTTCAACAACCCCACAAATCCCTACATCTGAGGTCAGAAAAACAGCCGGAGGCTCAGTGTGTGACTGAAAAACAGCAGCAGAAATAAAACACATATTTGTACTCTCACATTTACTCATGTTCAGGCACTCACTTCAGTATATACACTCCTGCTGAATGTACGAAAACACAAACAACATCTGTCCAGTTCTAAATGTTTTATGCAACTATACAAGTTGTGTTTACAATAACGTTTACAATAACCAAGCTGTTTTCATATAAGCACTTTGAGACAAACCGGTTCCTTTAAACCCCTTACCTACTTGTTGTTGTTGTATAATTTGGTGGTACAACCATCCTGCAAAGTCCTTTCAGATAATTTGCCAGTTTTTTATTGTGCAGACAGATGGATTTCTATTGTAGTGAATATTTACATTGTAAAGGTTTTGCAAATAGAAGGGCAGGGCTTTCAATAATCCACTTTCAATAGTGTGTGCTGACAAGCTAAACCAATGTGTTAGTGAAAGACAACACAAAAGTCGCACTGATGAAAGGACAAAATGGAAAAATAAAGCCCGGGTTATCCACGGAGCTTCAGTAAAAAGCAACTGGGCCTTTTTACTGAAGCTCCTAGGATCAACATGACCTGGATGACTGAAAATCTACACGGATATAAAGCCCATGTTGATAAAAACACAGACTCTCTCACTGCATTTTGTTTAAGGATGGCCAAAAAATATGTTTTTCACACCTACATAGCAATAGTCACACAGCTGGTTTGACGATGTGGTAACTGAGATTGTAAAAGAATCTGAAAAATGTCCCGCAGGGCTAACTCACCTCAGCCGAAGAGTACCCTGATGAATACTGCTCAAAATCGATCTCTTCATCACTGCAAAGACAGGTAGGTCACATTCTATCATTCTGATGTGAAAAGCTCAACCGTCAACTAAAAACCTGTTTGGACACACTTAAACTTTATGTGCTGCAAAATGGAACTGATCATTATCCAGGTGACTTAGTTTTATGGAATATAGTGACTTTAACTGGGACATGTTATGTGTATTTGATTTTGGGAAGAGCACTAAAACTAGAAAAAGATTTATGTTATTATTTTTGGTAAAACTTAAACTGAATCTGCACAAATAGACTAAGCTTAGCGCTGACTTTATGGAAAATGCAATTATTTGTAGGGATTTCACAACATATTTTTAGATGTGTACACTTCTGAGAAATGAACAGCTTTAAATAGATACTAATGTAGAAGAAAAATCTACTAAAAAGTTGTAAGAGCAGACTTTCAGCACACAGTTGACTGCATATAGTAGGAATCCATCAAGCCCTGGTGTGACTTTACCTGTCTGAGTCCAGTGCAACCAGAGTATCCTCAGCGTGTTGACTCAGAGCAGCGTAGCCCTTGTTATACTTCACCGTCCTAGAAGCAGAAGCAGAAACAGTCAAAGAAAGAAAATCTTCTTTTGAATCCTGCTGACATCACCAAAAGCTGCTTCCCGTCTCCTCATCGAGCTTCCTCACCTCTTGGCTCCTTGTCTGGGCTGATGTGTCACTGCAGGCCCTGGAGAGAGGGCTTTCTTCTTCAGCGCTTTCCTCGCCATCTCCCTGTGTTTCTCTATGGACAATCAGAATAGGAGACATTTATTGTACTGACAGAACTGACGGTATAGGCAGAGGAAGAGAGAAGTAAACATTCACACAGATTACCTGATGAGACTAACAGACTTCCACATTTCTGTCTGTCTTCTAAGCTACTATTATGTAATAAAAGCTTTTTTACCCTGTATTTATCAAATCTTTAAGGAACACACCCAACCATTATGACTCAGACTCCAAGCACAGAGAATTTGAGGTTCATGAAGCTTCCTACACACACGCTGTTTAAAAAGGAGCCCAAGTTCTTCTCTAATGCGGGGCTCAGACTACAGGAGTTTTAAAATCCAAACAGATTTTGAGATCACGTTGCTTCACACGCATAAGGAGAAACTTCACAGGTATTATTCTCTTTAATCTCATGCATCGATTTCAAGATTTGAAAATTACAGCAAGTTGTTGCACCACTTGTTGCAACTTGCTCTAACTAGTTTTAATTTCTACTATGGGCTAGAATGTTTAGCATTGCCACTACATCTGCAACTATGTCTGCTGCTCCAGGCTATTTAGTGATAGTCTTAACCTCCAAGTTGGGAGGTTTCAAAAATGGATCTGTCAACCCCTTACATCATCAAATAAGGCCCCAGACCACATTTCTCCGGTTGCACAGAGGGGTGAGACAGGGGTAAAGGGAGATTTGTCACCATGTTAAGACACTGCAACACTTACATTAACATGGAGACAAAGGCAATAATTTCAGAAAAACAAATAAACAACAACCAAAAAAACCCACACAAAATTACATTATTTGTACAACAAGCTGCTCACATACAAAGACAAATGCTAAATTAGTTGGATCCCATCTGATCTTTTGAGTGGAGGACACCATTATTTATGTTGTTTCTCACTGTATAATTTGTCCAGATTACATATAAACAAGTCTTGGTCTTCATGATTATGGTCAAATACATTGTGCGCAATGACATCTTAATGTCATACAAAATTAATTACAATCAATTTACTTGAAGAAGTTACTATTTGAAAAATAATGACTTAAACGCTGTATGTTTTCACACCTACTGGAATGTGTGTGCTACTGTTCTTTCTTCCAGTTTAAATGTTCAGCAGGTTAGAGCGGCTCTGCAGCTGTCTTTAAAGCTGATACAATCTTTAATGCCTCTTCCTACTTCACCAAACCAAGTATGTGTCATTTTAAGAAATTTTTGTCCGACTAGCCCAAGATGTTTGATAAGCTTAGACCCATGTAGTGTGATCAATAGTAATCAAGAGGATCCTCTCTGACCCCAGCCACCCCAGCCACAGACTGTTCATGCTCCTGCCGTCTGGCAGGTGGTTCAGGAGCATCCGGACTAAAACCAGCAGGTTCAAAGACAGTTGACAGTTTTTACCCCCAAGTCATCAGACTACTAAACAGTTAAACTGCCACACACACACACACACACACACACACACACACGTACACTCTCACATTCTCACACATTCACTCAAGCCCACACCCTCTCAGACAACAGTTACACTCACACAGGTACACTCATTCACACTCACATACACACGAACACTACACACACTCACTCAATGCACTAACCACGTTATAATAATAATGTGAAATTACCTTGCACTCAGCTATCACAGTGCACTCTGGCACCTTGGACTTTATTATTAGCAGCTTGGTCTTTATTTTATTATTATTATTTCCTATTGTTCTTATTTATTATTCTATTTCTATGTTATTCTATTTCTATTTTATTGCTGCACTGTGAAGTTGAATCGGACACTAAGCACAGTAAATTTCATTGCTGGTGATGATGTTACATTATTACAAGCATATGACAGTAAAGAATTTTGAATCTTGTGTATTGGTGCTTTGGGCTCACCATCTGGGGGAGGGGTTCTACAAAGATTTGAAGAACTGTAATAATAATTTACAACAGCGCAGCAGCAACCACGATACAACCATTTCTTCTTTACAGTTGAATACTTTTTAGAACACAATAAAATACATGAATGTGCTCTGTATAAGATACAATTATGTTGAATTGCACGGGTAGCAGGCAGCAAATTAGATGTCTCCATTCAGAATGTTAGGCATGTCAGACATTCACAGTGGAGTGGGTAAAATATGTCATGTGTCTTGTGCAATTTGTTTTACCAGCCTCACATGACAGATTCTTATTACAGCCACCTCCCATGTATGAAACCCAGACAATAACTCTTCCGTGTACTTAAACCATTCCTATGAAATTTTCCTGGCTTAATGCAAAAATTTACAGCTACACAAAGTCTGTTTTAGATGCCAAATGCATATTGTAATCAGATTCACCAATTAATGAGGCCTGTGATGCACATTTTTGTTGTAGAAACCTTGAGAGCTTACAGTTATGCAGCACACTCTGATCTACATAACATCAAAACATTGGGGCATTTAATGCGATGGAAGTAGGCAGTGGATGACATTATGGAAAGTCAACTAGATAGTCTGCTTTCTATAAGCTCGGTCTGAGAGAAGCTGTGGGCGGACATCTCTGTCATGACTCAGACTTTGCTGTCCAGCTAACTACACATTCAACACTGTAAAGCTGTCCTATCTTCTGCTGCACACATGAACATGAACCACATATGTAAACAGCAATCATGGAAGGACTCCTAGCAGATAGACAGGCATAATATGGACCTGATTATGTCACTGGCTGGTTGAGTCAGAAAAACACTTACGTAGTTTGAGGTGGATGGCTGGAGCTCTGGACATGATGTACGGTCCTCTTTTCTCCACTGGCCTGATGCCTCCATCATTGGTCTTAGGTCTCGTGCCACTACTTGGACCCTGAAGTTTCGGAAAAGAAGGAAAAATATGTATCTGTTGTTCATCTATGGTGCTGGAGAACACGACAAAGCATGGGATCATTACATGACATGTCATCATTACATGACATGTGATCATTAAATGACAAGACACAGTTTTAGGAGGTTTCTTTAAAACGCTTTCGACCCCATTGTGATATATTCAAAATAAAATAAAAAACATATGGTTTATATATGTTTCTTTGAACATATATAATGTTTGATCTATTTCTGATTCAACAACATTGTGTCTCCAGAGGTAACCCATTCCATTTCCCCCGCCAGATGAAATTTAGTAAATCGAAACCTTAACCAAATCTTCCCGGCAGTCCCTTCGATTCGCAGGAAGAGCTCGTGTTTTTAAGTCCATTAATCATATCATTGTCAGTATAATTCACAATCAAACTCATCAGAAACATAATAGCTCAGCATCTCTACACTCATTCTGTCGGCCTGTCTTATTTAAACAACTGTCAGAAATCACATGCTAGGCTAGTCAGCTAGCCTCCCTGTTTCTGTTTACTGCGTTAGCCGTTAGCTTTAGCTGACATTACCGACAAAACTTGTGGCTCCTGCTGCGCCTCCAGCAGAGTGTCCTTCTCCGGCTCCTCTATTATGTCGTTCATCATCTTGGCGTCAGTTGTCACAATTGACACCACAACACGACCATGGCGACAGCTGCCCCACAGGAGAGGGACTTTGGAGTTGTTCTTCAGGAGCAGACACACTCTTCTGTTAGCAGCTAAGCTAATCTATCTGCTAGCAGTCACAGGCTCCAGACTACTTCCGGGTAAAACATTAAAAAAGAGAGAGAGGTTTCTGTAGCAAACAAATCTTTTAAAATAAAAAAAGACCCGAATGTCCGATGCTTCAGCCAAGAATCTCAGCCGTTTTTAATCTTTAAAAAACATTGGGTAGCACTCAAGATAATGCTTAATTTGCATATTAAAACATATAATTTCTGAAAACTATGTATGCATGTATGCAATCAAGTGGCTGCCAAAAGTGCCTAGTTGAAGTGAAAATGGAGGGACGTTTAACCATGATATTAGCATTGCTGTATGTAAATCTTTGCCCCAAGAGATTTTGTCATGTTTCCAGAAGACCTATAATAAATCTATGAAAGAACAAAAATGTATGATTGTTTTTGTGTGACAAAGATGCGCATGTTTCAGTGACTCCATCATAGAAAATTAAGAGTCGTAGGAAACTCACTGAAAACTCAAGACTGACACGATATACAAGTGTATGTAAATGTTTGTTCTTATAAATACATCAGACTTTCCATTTTTATTCCCATCTCTAGTCTGACGGTTCTTACATGGGTTCGTTCATATATCATTCATAACTTGATTTTTTTGGCTGTTGACAGTTTTTGTTAGTTAGTTTGTTTATGGAATGACAAAGACATACCCAAAGATCCCTATGTACTTGTCAACAAAATGAAGCAAGAGTTTTGAGCCTCACCTACACACATTGCATTGCTCTTCTGGAAATGTCGAATGAATGAATGATGAATGCACATTGGTTGCTTTTAGAAAACACACGTTTTCAAAAACCCGTAATCAAAAAGCCTTCTGTCGCCATCTGGTGGCTGAGAAGAGAAAAGATCTGGAGCCTCTCATTGAAGGACACGTCAGTTTGTAACTGGCTGAATGATTGAACCAGTGAGGAAATAACATTTTCTGCATATTTGATATTTCAGCCGTTTAAAAACAAACTAAATAGCCCTGTTTAGACTGTAACTTTTGGCTGCTAATGAGGATCAACTCCACAGTCAAAGGTCAGGATCAGCAGGAGAGCAGCAGCTGTGGGACTGGTTCTTTTGTTCAAGCACTTCTCCTGCTCTATGCTGCTGTTTCATCTTCAGCTTCACAGCTGTTTGTGGTCCTGCAGTCCATACATCGTCTTCATGAGTTTCTTTGTAAGGAAAAAATATTTGCAATTTAAGAGATTCAATGTGAATAATGTAAGCACTGACTAAAATCTACAGTAGACAGATTTTTGTGTTTAGTTGACTATCAGTTATAGACATGTTAGAATGTTTCCACTTTAGAGTTGATTTCGTTATGGTTTGTTCACAATTTTCAACCCAACTGCACACAGACCTGTATTCACAGCAGATATTTTGACCTGTCATAGCAGGAGAAGCACAGCTTAACTAATTACATTAACAGCTCAGTAAGCCATGCCTGTGAAAGAGCAGCCTTTATTTTAAATACTATCTACAACTGTGCTGTTACTGCAATCTTGGTGCCCCAGAAAAATACACAGAACACACATGTTTAATTATTGTTTTCTTTATTAGGTTCATTATTTTGTACATAACAAGACAGCATGGGTTCAATCAACAATATAGACATTTTTGGAGAGAATCAGTAGAACTCGTCTCTTTACACATCAAGTGACCTGAAGAGAGAGAAACAAAATGTTGTTCCAACAGTATTTAATGTGCAATATAATCCATGATCTACTGTACAGTCAGAGTAGGTCAGTATCAAAATACTGGGTTGGAGGCAGCGCTGGACAACATCAGTTATTTACGCCTGAGAGTGACATGTAGTAGTTTGGTTTAGTGCAGTCTCACCTTGACAGTCTACAATTTGTCAATTCCCAGCTCTTCTGGTGTTGAGATGCCAAGTTCTGAGAGGGTGGGCTTCAGCTCTTGGATCAGGTATGGATAGATGTCTTTGTGAGGGCCTGCTTTGTCCTGGAAAGAGAACAAAATGTCATCAACAATTCAAATTTTATCATAGGTCATACTTGCAAACCCTGCAGCAAGCAGTTAAGTCATTAGTCTTAAACAGCATGGTGTTGTCATTAGCTTCCCTCTGGTGGTGTCACTTTATTTCTTTTCTTTACTTTGGGAAGTCATTCCCTTTCAAGTTCTGGATCTGTCAAGAGTTGCACTGCTACACTGAAACAAAAGTTCCACAAAAGACTGATGTAGACCCTAAGGCCAGAGTTATCCTTTATGTGCAAGAGAAATTCTGTCATCTTCCCAGGTCTGTGAGAGTCCGTCTGGTCCCCACTGCGAGGGTCCACATGTCGGCCTACATTTGTGTCTGTGTGGACACTACACTACAATGGCAGTAGTGTGTATACATGGGATACACTGGCACAGATCTATTGCATCTCTATGGCACAGAGTCCACCATGTGGACTACAAAGTAGTATAATTAGAACAACTACGTGTCCATGGTGCTTGCAGCTGTCTGTGTGCACGTCAACAAGGGGTTATAACGCTGGCTCAAGTGAGCCTATGAAGGGAATGTCACTCACCTTGACAGCCTCAAGGATGCGGATGGCGCTGGCAAGATCGTTCAGTCTCCGACAAGCTCTTAGTGCTGAATCCAGGATCTTGGGTTCAGGTACCAAGTCGTACCCAATCAGGGTGTTCATCCCTTCAGGGTAAGATTATTGGGAAAAAAATCCATTAGGTAATAGAGGCAGCAATATAATTAACAGGGACGTTATTACTTAATGCTTTTATCATGACTTCAAAATGATCTCACATCGGGGAAAAAAAGAGAGAAAAGTAGGAGACTTCATCTTAATATGAATAACACGAACTGTCAGTAAGCTCACCTTTCCTCAGCTCCCAGGCATCAATGTCAGGCTTGTTGAAGTAAGTGACCCAACGGGAATCAAACTCCTCATCTGTCTCTACCTTGCCATGAGAGTAACATCTGGAGGCCAGAGGAGCTGAAAAGAGTAAGTCAGACACAGACTTTTAAATGCTATCAATGAACTTGTATGCACTAGTGAAAAAAATCTAAGTACATCTATCCATAATCTATATTGTAGAGGGTCGTGGTGGAGCCTATCCCAGCTGACTTAAAGTGAAAGGCAGGGTACACCATGGACAGGCCAGTGTAAGTATATGGGATGTAGAAATATAAAAATGCCCTTCTACACGCCTATTTTATTACCTAACAGAAAAGTCAGATCGCAAGCAGGAACACAGTAAGTTTGCCTGAATGAAAAACAATCTAACACGGATCTAATTTTCATTTAAATAAGTAAATATTTATGTAACAGATAATGATGAAGGTAACTAGTGATTAACTACCAACCTGTGTGTTTTCCACAAATACCTTTTGTGACTGTTTACACAAGCTAGGCAGATATTGCAGACCCTTATTCAAACATACAGTAGCACAGTAGCACTTAAAACCTCAAGATCTTGAAGTAGACTGACCAGGTATTTGGTCAATCTACCACAAACTGACCAAATACCTGGTTAATATGAAACACAGCAAGTGTCTTTGTGGCAAGGTGCACAATCATTAAATTCTTTAAGAAAGTAAAGTCAGGACACAGTTATGCTAGGGCTATTTCCAGGGTAGCTAATTTTGCGTGCAAGTATCATTTAGACTATAAACTTGAAGTACATGAGGTTGGTTTCAGTTTTTTCATAATACACAGTGGTTAGTTACGTGACTTCTGCAACACATACACATCTAAATCAACATCATGAAATGATACCCATGCAGAATATATAAATACTATACACTGTATGCTTGTAAAGTATTACATTTTTTGGGGTATAACTTATTATGCACAACTATAATGTCATATCCCAACACACATTTAAACAGGGGCTGAAGCGATTACAATTCCTGTTTAGTAAGTCCAGTACAGCCAAGTTCATCAACTCATCACCCAACATTTACAGGTACAATCAAACTTATTTCGAGGATATCTTTTTAAAAATGTACATATAGGCTATTTTTTGTGGACTAACAAGAGTAAGGTACACAGTTGTGACCTAGTCTGCAGACACACATATACTGTAAGCTAACTACAGGTGACCTGAGCAGGGAGTTCAGGTAACTTGAGAATATAACAGCATTAAAACAGATCAGTAGCAAGTTTATTTAAAACGTCCATAGCATGCTCTGTGTTAAAGTCAACTATATCAGGAAGAACATACTAAATAATATGTTCTGAGTTAACTTTTGCCATTATAACGTGTTGATATGAGCTGCGTCTGAACTGCGGTCACTGACTCTCTCGAACCAACTAAGGAGGGTCATCACAAGGTCGTGACTTTTTAGTTAAATTTCACTTCGCGCCTTGTCATTTAAATTACAATACGAGAGGCTTAAATACAAGATCATTTTAATATCAAGGCCACAAGGATAGCTACCCACAAAAATAATTCAATGTCACCCCATGCTAGCATTTAGCTACACTGAAGCACACAGCAGTGGCTAAGCTAGGTAGCTAGCAGAGAAAGCCTACTGTAGTCAACGTTATGTCTGCGGCGGGTTATTTTCACGGCAGGGGTAAAAGCGGACAGTCCTACCTGAGTAGCAGGGTCGTGACCGAGCCAGACTCCGGGCCCCGGAGGCTGACAGGCGGATAACAGCTTGGAACATGGTACCGCAGTGGCTGCTAACTGTCCTGTGTCTACTAAAGAGGGAGACTGGACGGACACACACGAAGAGGTCGGCCAGTGTCACGTGACTGACGGAGATTGCCGAACGCTTCTACGTCCAATCTGCCAGTAAGTCAGTTGCTTCCTGATAAACTTTGTGCACTAATTTAGCAATATAGACTCTGAAATATATTTTTAAACATTTTTTTCTTGCCCATCTGTTTATTAATGTGTCTTTCCCTTAAATAGTAAATAAGGTTATGAAGGAATGAATATACAGTCAGTTTAAGACCTTAAAGCATAGAGTAGGATTTTAGGTCAAAATAAGCATTGACTTTAATGGCCTGACCCAAACCAGTAAATTAAACGTGAACCTTATTTACCAAATATAATATTGTATAGATTGACAGTTTAATTACTTAAGACTGCTTAATATTTAATTTTACCTCATATTATTGCAAGAAATGTAACTGACAAAGGAAATGGCGGCATCCAGTTGTGGCAGCAACTATCATGTTGTGATTACCCAACATCCATCCAACCATCCATTCATTATCTATACACTGCTTAGTCCTCTTTAGGGTTGCAGAGGGGGCTGGAGTCTATCCCAGCTGACTAAGGGTGAAGTCAGCGTTCACACCTCCGGACAGTTTAGAATCATTGATTAACCTCAGCGTGTCTTAGGACTGTGGGAAGAAGCCAGAGAACCTGGTGAGAACCCATGCAGGCACAGGGAGAACATGCAAGCTCCACCCGCAAAGATCCCTGGCGTAACGTAATAAAAAACAAAATCTTTGTAAGGCCTGCACGTAGTTCTGAGGACTCCAAAATGTTCATTTTTGTAACAGCAGCAGCAGAAGCTAAAGTAGCCATATGGTCACCTGAAGTTTGTTTGATTGTTTGATTGAGAGCTCTTGAATTGTAGCCCTCATTTAAATCATGGACCGGCTTTACAGAAAACAAGATATTTAATTTAAAGAGGTCATATTGGACTTTAGGAACTGCAGATCAAAGTTTTTGACCATTTTCTGATATTTCATAGAGCAAACAACTAATAATAAAAATAATGATCAGATTACTGGGGAAAATAATCATTATTTGCAGCCCCATTCAAGCTCCTTATAGACACTTTTTGATGCATGCTTTCTGTTGCACAATTAGAAATCACAAACCAAAACTGAAATAATCCTGATGCTGATTTCTCAAACTTTAGAAAGACAGTGAAATTGCCTTCTCAAGTTGTGTATTGAACCCCTCATGATGACTAAACTGAACTTCATGTGTCAGACTGGTTGTATCATTATTGCCCTGCTAAAATCAGAAGTGCAGCGACCATACTGTGATACCAGCAGAGGGGGCTATAGGTTTAAAAATACACTCTTGAGCACTCCGATCACATCATGGTTTATGGTAAACAACAAGAAAAGGTTTGTTTCATTTTCTGGTTAGTGCAGGAAACAACTTTGAAAGTAAGGGCGTGTGGCAAGATTTGATTCTAAAGCATAAATGTTTTGTAATTAATCAAGCACAAGTCATCATGCATGTAGGATTTTCTGAAGTTGATAATGTCAGTGGTAAGATTCAACCATTTTATGTTTCTTCTTTCTGTGTGTATAAATAAACAGGTAAACAGGACATGCATGGATGAGGGCTGTGTAATGGATGTAATGAAGGTATGGTGGATTACCACTGACTCGAGTTTGTGTGAGTGTGTCAGTGTTCTTAGTGACGTGGTAAACTGTAATCCGGCCTAAGCCCAGGGCACCACAGTGGATGTCCATTAGTGTAATGTGTTGCTGCACATCTTTCCTTCTCCGTCTCTTCCTGTCTCTTTCTCTCTCGATCTGAGCCCCTCTTTTATTTTCCTCAGTGTCTGCCACACATTAGAGCTTAAAATATCCGTGTTGACGTTGCATGTTTTAGTCACTTAGACCTCTGACCTCCATGTGGAATAGTGCAAGACAAAACACTTTTTTTCATCAGATTTATATAGTAGAACTCTATATTACATTTATGTCCCTTTGTGAGTTGTCAGCTTGTTACCATAGCAACATTCCTTGTGAAAACATCTGCATGAGCTGAGTAAAGCTACTCTGGCTGTAACATTTAATTTTCCTTCTGTATAGCCAGCCATCTGACTCTGTGTGGAGCACCAAGATTGAAGATCGCTACAGAAATTGGAAAGTTTAGCAGAACATGAGATATCAGTTGAAAAGAGTGAGATGTGATATTCTGGATCAAAAAACAAAAGACTTTTAAGTGTCTGGGAATATTTCGTTTACATGATTTTAAATGCAGTGCTTCTTGTCTCCAATATGTGCCCCCATGTAGATCTTTATCTTTTGTTTACTTGATTAAATTCACTGTCATGTAGAAATGAAAAAGCTCGCATCCATCAATCACTATAGTCTTTATCTCTTATCCCAGCACACTGTCACATGGTCCTGCCACAATTTAATATATGCCATCGCTACATTACTGTGCCTCTGATCTTTGCATCACGATGTAGTTGCTTTTTTGAGGGCATCCACAATGTCAAGCTGGTTCCTCTGTAGCAAAGATTGTACATAATTCTGCACATCAACTAAATACTGAATCTGAAACAGCTACTGGAGTCATAAAACAACACTGACAGCCAGCTTTAGGTGCTGAGTTGGAAATAAAGTAACGCTGCTGACACTGGTCTAGTGTCATGACTTCACACAATTTTCTCTTCACATTCACCGTCAGTGTCCGATGTCATAAAAACAGACAGGAGGCTCAGTTTGATTCTACAGTTATGATGGTTTTATTGGCATTTTCCAAGGTATTATTTTACAGTGATGGTCACAGTCTGGAAAGGTAAAGAGACATGAAACAAAGAGTGGCACTATTGCAGATAAATATGGGCCTCTCCTCTGTGTGGCCTACATATGTAGCATGCGGTCGCCATGTTAGGATATTTTTGCCTGGATAAATGAATTATTCAGTGTTTGCTAGCAGCGGATGCACATGCATAACACACTTAAAGGACTACTTCATATTGCTAGGGTTGAATCATGGGCAAATCGTGGCCTGGTATGTGAAGAGGTTGTTGACCTCTCTGTAACCGTAACAGTTAAATTGATTGCTGTTGAACTCTGACCTCCTGCAAAGCTCCGCCTCCTTTCACAATCACATGTTAGCGTTTGTGGCCTAAATAATTGTCTGCTGTTCGGACCATAGACACATGTACACTGAACCTCGTGATACAAATATGTAATTTTTATCAATCACAATGTATCAATCAAATATCCAGCCTTTGCTTTTGAGTGGTCAGATTTAGCTCCCTGAGGAAAATAGTATACAATCCATGGCATCAAATTGTTTTAATACTGCTCCATTAACAGAGTTAGTTAAATACTGGTGCATGATAATGACCAAAAAGCCATGTTTTTATCTGAATGGCCCAAATACTTATCCATCATCTACTATGTTAGTAAGATCTGTGCAGCTCCACATCTACATGAAATGACTTTGTATTTAAACAGTGGCCTTGGTAATAAGCTGTATGTTCACTATATTCACGGCAAATCACTGTGGCCTTATCATGTAGCATCACAACATCGTGACTGATGAATACACAGTGTGTCTTACATGGACAACACCAGAATACTGACATGTGGAAAGGACATCTTGGAAACGAGGTGTACATACAGTTTATATTACACATAGACTTTTAAAAAAAAGGAAGAGTGATGAAGAAAACGGGACAAGTGATCTAAATCCCCGAAGCCATTAAAGAAGCACTATGTACAGCGTGGAGAGAGTCGGAGTGGGCGTAGTGTAACAGAACTATTATTTATTAACAAAATCAAAAGAGCGACATCACAGAACAACACTGACAACAAGGGCTGGAAGGAACGGAGTTTCAGTGACGGGCAGAAATGGGAGGGAGGGCAGCGGAGGGATGTATGATATGTGCATGTGTGCAAACCTCTACCAGTATCACAATAAAAGCATGATTTTGCAGCGCCTGCTTGTCGAGCAAAGGATGTAGGCGCTGGGCGTTGGTGCTGGGAGCTGGGTTTGGTTGGTGTTGTTATTATTAGGGCGACTGGGGTTAAATGGGGATGAAAGCACTTTTCGCTGCAGTTTAGCCACTGCCCAACATCTTTGTAGCACGCTGGTTGGCCTCATCAATCCTGGTCTTGTTGGAATCGGCCTGAAAGGGGAAAGCAGCAGCTGTTACAGAGCTCAGCTACGAGTCAGGAGAATGTGATAAAAAACCAGTGCTGACGACAAACATACTGAGCTAATGGACAAAGTATACAATTAGAATGTTTAACACCCAGATTTTCGCCACTGGCACGCAAATCAGATATTCTCCATTAGTGTGTCAAACCCATGTTAAATCTGCTCAGAATCAGCACAGCTTCATCCGCTAATGGTGAGCCTGTAATCCATGCTACATATCAGCTAAATACCATATTCTGTATATTAGCTACATTTTTTTCTAGTTCTGTTGCCTTTTATTCACTTAATTACCCACAATTCTGGGAATACTGCATTACACCTTCAACTTTTGATTTTAGCTACATTTGTAAATTCACTCACATACTGGAAGCCCCATTGCCTTCCATACCATCTCCTTGAATAACACAAATAGACCTATAGGTAGTTATTTCATAAAGCTGTCTTGAGAATCTGCTGACCTCTGTTTCCTTGTAATGACTATAATGACCTTGTTTCATAACTACAAAAAAGTACATGTGCATTTTCCCCTTGCTCCTAACATTGTAGTTCCTAAGGCAGTAATTGGACTATAGTTCTATATTGTCAATGTTTTGGAGCATCACAAATGTCCACTTTGGTTTAAACTTCATTATAACAAGGAGAAACTGTTTCCTAGTATCAAGTGAAACTGACTCTGTCCAGTGAAGTGGCTACTACGTCATGCCCCCTGCTCCACCAAATAAACTGCAATATTCTACCTTCTCCATGATCCTGTCGATCTGGCGGTTCTGCGTGTCGATCTCCTGACCCATGTCCAGGGCCATATGACGCAGATTGCCAATGATCCCGCCCACCTGCTCCAGGTTCTCGTCCATCTCATTCTCCCGGGCGTCATCTGTTACCCTGAAATACACAAGATAAGGAAGTGGGACTCCATCCATCCATCCATCCATTATCTATACATCGCTTAATCCTCTGCAGGGTCGCGGGGGGGCTGGAGCCTATCCCAGCCGACTCGGGCAAAGGCAGGGGACACCCTGGACAGGTCGAAGTGGGACTCCCTGTTGGTCAAAAACGACCTTGGAGATACTGTTGTGACCTGTTGGATTGTGCTGGAAATCAGTGCACTGTGTGGATCCAAGCAGTTTCCAAAGAATTCTTATAAATCTGTAAAATTAATTCAAATTTGAGTGAAGTTCAGTTCTTGGAACAGAGAACCAAAAAAACTCAATAGGAGCATGAAACTATGATAATTCCCTCAGATCCATGAACCTTGAACCATATATCTAAATATTACTAACCTTTAAAAAATGTGAAGAGATAAAATTGCCATATACAGCTGTGTACTACACAGGTTTTTGAGCTGATGTTAGGTTTGATGCGTGTTTTGGTAGGTTTTTATTTTGAGTATGAATGTGATGGATGTGTATTGATGTGTTTTTTGTTACTGAAGCACTGTTGAAATAATAATGAGGAGCCCTGGATGAGTAGCTCCTGGTACAATACCTTGGCTAATGAGGATCGAAGTAAAAACAAACAAAGAAACCTGAGGGCCAAGACCCTCCCATGGGCCACAAGGTAGATATGAGGGGTTGCAAGATGACTATCCCTCTAACTCCAGTTTTTTTTTTTTACAGTCTATGCTCTTATTTTTCACTGTAATATAAAGTTCTGCTCCTCCATGGAAGCAGCACAGCCATGGCTAGAAGCACAGAGAACTAAAGCATAGTTTACCGTACATTAACCATACAAAAGTTGAATTTCTTTGATTATGTATTTTACAGAATTGGAAACAACTGGAATCAACATGTACAACATGTTTCAAGTGTCCATAGGTGTTACCAGTACTTGGGAAAAGGTGGTTCCACATACTATAGCTACCTAACTGTTTTGTTTTTAGAACTTCTACAAACTCTGCATATTCTCTATAGAAATATATTTCCCCATGCTGAATATGTCCCCAACAACTCACTCCTCTGTATACTGACTTTGAGCCATGCTGCATTGATTTTGCTGAAGTACTGTATGTTTTATTTTCCTCTCAGTCTCTCTAATTAGTTTCCATTTTTGTGTCCTTCTTGCTCTGTGTAAACACTACCTGCAGTTCACTTCAAAAGACTGTTGGTCGCAGATGAATCACATGAGGCCTTCTGGTTGTGCTAAGAATTTTAATTTTTTTTGGCAGAATCTTCTTAGTGCAAACAAATAATTTTTGACTTTTTTTAAATTAGAAAGGTAGCAAAGCTGATATTTGGTTAATTTTCCTGATGGAGCCATACGTGACATATGATTAGCTCAGGAAGTGTCAGAGAGTTGAAAAATGGATGATTCTTTCTGTTTTTATAGGTTCTGGTTCTGATAAATGGTGTAATTTTGATGATTTGGGGTCAAAAGTGAGTTCTGTTAAACACAGCTGAGATCTTTTAGGTCCTTTTATTGGACTTTTCTTGGATTTCTTAATTTTAAAGGCTCACATGTCAAAAAGGCGGGAAACCATTGGCATAATCCATTTTCATGAGGCATCTGAGTTCAGACTGTTGCTCCAGTGTTGACTGTTTTTTTTGCCTTATATGAAATGACTGCAATTCTTCATAAACTTTAACTACTTTTTGCTGTACACTGCTCCGTCCCTGCACCCCTAAACGTACAAGTAAAGTGATGTCAAATTTTGTCCATTCTTCACAGAAAACTGTATTTCTGGAAAAGCAAAACTGTACGAAAATACAAGTCAACTTGTATATTTGTCAAAAACAATGGAGAAAAGTTGCTTTAAGAGTCAAGATGAACAACTAATTCCAGACTAAGTCTCGTGTGATATAATACAATTATGGATGTAAACAGTAACCCATTCAGGAAGTGCATACATGTGCACAGCCACCGTGTCTAAGCATTTATACGCACAGAAACAAGCAAGCTTTCCACCCACACACACACATAAACAAGCACACACACGCAAACCGGCACCTACACACACATATACGCTTACCTGCGGATGAAGCCCCCACTGATGGCCATCTGTTCACGTTCATCCACCACTCGAGCCCCCGGCTGGCTGTTCACCACTCCATCCTGGTTCCCTCCCCAGGCCTGGCCCCCGCCCTTAATCCTACCACACACACATTTCAGTCAGGGACACAGTCGCTGCTTTATTCTGTGCTTGTGAGTGTTAATGAATGTATCTGTGAACTGGTTTGTGAATGTGAGTGTGCATGTCAGTGTAGATGAGCTGGTGCGTGTAAGTGTGTATATGCATGTCTATATGTGTGCATATTTTTTTGCGATTCACTATCAAAACATATACATGAATATATGTTCAGAATGCACTGCAAACATGAGGTCAAGCCAATTAGTCTACTAGAAGCAACATGCCACGTATGATAAAGTTCCATACATGCAATTTGTTAGTAAAATAATTGATCCAACATGCAGATCAATTGAGTCTAAACACGATAAGCTCACATGTGACTGAAGTTAGAAAGAAATCAAAGCTGAGAAAACCCTCTCCCACAAGCACACACAGAAGAGCACAAACACAGAACACAATAAGCAGACTCCAGATGGAGGACACACAAACACACACACAGACACATAAACATGCAGTGAGACGACATGCAAGGCAGAAACATAGTACACACTGTTTGACGTGGGAAAGGGAAACATGTAAAAAGAACCAGGATCAGATACATGCTGTATCTATTAAAAGAAAGCTGTCCAGTTAGATCCAACTTGGTGAAAAAAAACCAAAAGAAAAAAAAGTGATCATTTTGCATGGAAGACTAGCGGTGATGAGCCCTTCATTTCATCTGGATGGATATATCTGTGGGATGATACACTGCATTCAGTCAAATAAGCAAATGTAATTCTTAGCATTTGTTTCATGATGCTTGGAGTATCTGATAGGTGGAGGTCTCCACTGAGGACAACGCAGTGAACAAAGTTTAGTCTAGTTCGTTTTGCTCGGTTTTCAATGAGTGACAGTCTTCTGCATCTCACAGTGTTGCCTTGAGGTGGTACATGACACCCATCAGGTGCTCCAGTCAGGCTAGAACAACAAGCAAGAATTATTTTTTTCATGCTATTTGACCCAGGGCTGCCATGTACAGAATCTAGATCAAATGAAACACATGACATAACCACAGGATTACATAACAAGTGGTTCATGAAAGGGAGGACCAAAGAGCTATAGAATATACAAGATCTGAACCCAAAACGATCACATCTGGAAGCAGGACCAAGATGGGGATGGCAAACCTGGCTGGTCAGGTTGTGGCTGTTTATAAAAAACTCTCATACTAATATAGCAGATTAGTTGTGTTTGCCAATGTCAAGATCGTGCTTAGCCCTGTCTTGGAGAAAAGAATCGTCTTATGTTAAAATACCTACTATTGTATTTAATCTCTAGATGGATGGATATAAACATTGTGATAAAAAAATATATAACTATAATTTTCTTGTTAGACAAAAGGTCAGATGTAGCATTATTAGCATTATAATTATTATAATTAGCATTATTTCTTTTGTTTTGTTTAAGCCTTGAGGAGACAAAAAAACAGCCTATTTTACACAAATGCCTGGCCCTAGATCCAACACATGGCATGAACTGCATTTAGTCAATTATTTACTCAACACAACACAAAATACAGCCTTTATTTTTGGGGGTTTGTCAATCACTTGTGTTTTCTATAGCTCTGAGATACACAACTACATACAGTGCATGTATTACAGGTCCCAGTGTAAAGTATGCTCAGACATGACTCAGTGGCCATAGTTTGGCTGTTGAGGGCTTCAGAACAGATCACACAGGAGTTTGGCAAAACTGGCATTAGGAATCCATCTAAGCTTTCAAAGTATTTAAACGTTTTCTATTAAAATGGTAGCACCGGATGTTGAACGTGCTCAAAAAACAGGTTTGCCTAACTCGTGCATGATTTTATAATGGACAGCCCTGAGAGAAGAGAGGCAGTGATCCATATGTACTGTAGTTACAATCTGTAATCTGAGGGTCATATACAAAAAGCTAGTGTGGTAAAGAGTAATGTTACATATTTCAGCAGCTCTCATTGCTTTAACTTGAGAGCAGTTATATTTTTGTTTGTAGGTGTTCGTAGAGCAAATAAATCAAAAATCCCATTGTAGAACTACGACCTAAAAAATGAATCTTAAAAGAATAGTATGGCATTCTGGAAAATACACTGATAGAGTTTGATGAAAGATTGATACCACTCTTGTGAATGTACACTAAATATGAAGCTGCCAGCAGCAGACAGCTAACTTAGCTTAGCACATCCTAAGCTCATGAATTAACAGATTAGATCTTATTTGTTAGTCTGTACAAAACACAGCTTTGGCCAGGGATCAGTCCGACACAGTACTTGGCTATTAAACCACAATATACAGTTTTTACACTTTGAAATTTACAAATATTACACAAAATATGATAAATTAATTAACATGAGATGCTGGCGGTTCGGTTTTATTAGCCCTGGGCATAGCTTGGCCAGCTGTTTCTCCCTGCTGCCAGTCTATGTGTAAAGCTAAGCTAAGTGTCTGCTAGCACCACATACATATTTAGCATCAATCAGTTCACCTGACTCTCTGCAAAAAAGAAAATAAACATTTATCTAAATTGCTGAACTATATGCTTAAAGTTGGTTTCTGATCTGAATGACCCATCAGATTGATTGACAGCAAGTTCCAGCTGTGTAACACTTGTGTTTGCTTAATTACAATAGCAGCCAGTTCATTTTTTTGAAAACACAACAGGTGAAAACTTTGGACTTCCTAAATTCCACAAACTAAAATACTATCATGATGAAACTAAAGTTTCTAGTGATCATTTAAAATACAGCTTTGGTTGAATATATTGCAAGACCCCATATAATCAATTAATTTGTGTAAACCATAAAAAACACCAATATTATTAGGTTATCTGTTGGCTACAAAGGGGTAACATTCAAATGAGTAACAAAAAAGAAGGCCACTAGCTGATTTATTCTTTGGTTGGGTTGGACTTGTACACAGCATGATGGATCATGCTGCAGGGTACAGGGTGGGTGCTTGGGTGGGGTTTACAGGGTTGATGGGTGCCGTGGCCAAGATCCTTGTGGATGCTGCTACCTGCTGGAAGAGAATCTCTCATCCAATGTGGAATGAAGGGCTTTTGAGGATAACAGCCACTGAGGCTGGCATCGGACCAGTTGTGCACATGTTGTGGTGTGTGTTGTCCATGTACGCACACAATCTTTCACTCGATCTCAGCCTTAACTGAAACAGACACACACACACACTTGTGCATGCAGTGCTGGAGCCTGTTCAGAGAGTGTGTTGTTGTGGCTTTGGGCCTGACCGCTCACACCACAGTTCACCATGCTCTACACACCAGAAGCAGGCAGATGGATAGAGAGGCAGGTAGGCAGGCACTGAAACACATGCAGTCAGGCGGCACAGGCATCACCTACTTGTTACAGGGACATGAACATAGACCACAGAACTGTCCTAGATTGTTCAAATTCTTTTCTGCATCCTTCATGTCCTTATTGATTTGGTCCATCCCCTCCTCGATGCGCTCCAGTTGTTCTGATTACCAACACATTGTCATTTATCCCAGCAAAAGAACGAAAGCACGTGAGAAGAAAAGAGAGGAGGAAGAAGTCGTGGGTGGTGGGTAGGGGAGGAGAGCAGAGAGGGGAGACAAAGGAGAAAAGACAAAAAAAGACATTGACTGTGACAAGAGAGACATCAGACATCACCACCACCACCAGCACTGGACAGGCAAGAGCGCGGAGCTCCTCGCCGGTACCTACTTTTTAATACATGGGCATATCAGACCACAGCATTGTCCTATATCTTTTAAATCTTTCTCGGCCTCCTTCAGGTCTGCGTTCACCTTGTTCATGCCCTCCTCCACACGATCAAGTTGTTCTGGTGAGGACAAAGGCATGAGAGCAGTGAAATGAAGTTGACTAGTTGTCTCGAGGTTTGGCGCGCTACGCTACAGTGCAAGAGGCAGAATGTTTTGGCTAGATGCAGAAGGCAAAGCAGGCAACAAGCACTAAGGTTACCTAGGTATTCCTGCTTACACTACGAATAACTGTATTAACTTCAAATTTTCTTCATCTGTACCTTTTTATATGTTTTTTCCTCTGATTTTACATGATTGCAGCAGCATTTTTTCCTACCTCCATCCACAGGGACATAATGCTTATCTCAGTAAGTATTTCATCTGAGTGGCAGTAGCTGTATGCTTCATCCAGAACCTCAGCTGTACATGAAGACAATACTTCTGCCACTTTAAGTATTTGAACACTACTGCATGTCAATGAGAGCAAGAGATAGATAATAAAGAGAGTGAAAGACAGGAATAAATATATGGCTGCTCTACTGAGGCAAAGTTCAACAAGTGAAGTCAACCTTGTTGAGATCCAAAATAAACCAAAAGGTGAAGAAATAGTGGATTTAGAAGAGGCAGAACAGATGGAAACTACCTACATGTCTGAAAATGTGACCGGTACTTAAAAGCAAAAAACCCTCAAAAAACAAGCAAATGAAAAAGATATGCAATGGATGACTTAAATAAACTCCTGAAAAGCATCATTTAGGTGCATGAAGTCTTGCACATTTCCTTCGTCAGATGGCCAATCCGGTGCAGTGCTATAAAAAGCTCTGATTCAAGGTCAGATCCTCTCTCTGGCTGGTTAATGGTTATAGGACAGGAGAGCTGTAATCTCCATCAGTGGAGGAGGGCATTTTGTCTCCCAGGAAAAACTCTTCAGGGTTTGATTAGTCACATTGTAATGCAGACAATACAGATGGTCATATTACACCGATTCAGTTCCTACAACTGCTGATCTCTAATTAAAGCCTGGTGTAACAGAGAGTTTCAGTATTTTTGCCCTGCTGAAGCGTTGTCATGATATGGACCTTTGATTTTACTGATGTGAGGGAGATAACACAAAATAAGAGGAAAAAAAAATCTTGATGTTAAGAACTAAATTCTGCTACAACAGTGTTTAAGAGAAGTTATACCAATGAGTTTACCAATGAGGCGCTACACAAGACAACTAAAAGGCCTTCTGTATAAATCCCACACAAAGTGATTGAGTGGAGGAGGCCCGTGAGAGAGAAGGAGAGGAATTGTTGATCTTCTCAGCTTTGGACAGTCAGGTCTGACTTAACAACCTGCCTCCTCCCCCCTCTCTGAGGATTATAGTGGGGTGGCCTCCGATGCCCTCCTCTCTCCTGGATAGTGAGTCACAGTTAGATGAGTTGACTGTTGGTGGAAAACAAACAGCAGTCTCCTGATTAAAGTCTGATGTTTTGTTGACCCATCCATTAAGAAGAGGCCAATTGCAGGCCTCATGCCTAGAGACCTCAAATCTCTGAGGCAATGGGAGGAGAATAAGGTCCCTGGATGATGTGAGGTGGGTCAATACCTTGAGGATCCCCAGATGTGAAAGAAAACAAGCCACTGCTGTTACAGTATAGTGCTACTCTTTTCAACCCAGAATGAAAGGTGAACTATTTAACTTCAGATTCAGTCTTTCTTGAAGATGAGCATTTTAACATTAGTAAGATGTGGGGAGACTGAAGTGGATCCAACTTAGGTGAGTGTGATGCTTTCCGTGTACGTGAGTATGTGATGGCATGCTAGGGTCTGCAGGAAGTAAATCTCCTCAAGTCTGTTAAAGTCCACAAAGGCCTGTCTGCAGAAGTCTGCATGCAGCCCATAAGATCTACTTCACATGCATGGAAGGGAGCACTCTGAGCAAACTCCAAGCGACAAGCAAGCAGTTTAAGGTCATAGTTATATTTTCTGTATCCATGAGGGTCCACTAGGGACTATGTAAAGTACATTTCATCTCGTCCCAAGTCCACAAGAGCCTTCATGGACCCCTCTACATACATCCGAGTGTAGCTCAGCATTTGCGAATGTGCACATCTTTAAGGGGGTATATTCAAGTCAGATGACGTCCCAGTAAAGGTTAGTAAGCTTGCTGAGTATAGTGATTTTCTGGTTGAAGTAACCATACTGTTCTGTTTGTATGTAATGTATATATATTTTTTGAAAACAGTATAATTTTAGACAAACACAAACAACCCATCTAAATTAAACCCTGCTGCTGTTGAGAAGTTTAAGTTTACTTTTATTTCATAGTTATTATATCACCTTGATATTAGCTTTTCCAACAGGCTAACACCTGCTTAATGTAATGTCAAGTAGGTAGTATATTTGTTTTTAGATATTTTAGCATACTATTTCTGTAACACCAATCACACTGCAAAGAATACTTAGGTATTTCTTTAAACTTAACATATCATTATGTTAGCAGTACATTCTTGTGCAGATTAACATGATAGTTTGTGAGCAAAACAAACGGGATGCACTTCTGCTGCTCTCTTCTCATTGGCTTACAGACCCCGCAGTCCCCAGACAGGCCCATAGTTGTATCTATAAGAATGCCGCCAGATTTCTTCCTCATTCTTTCCTGGCACACAAAGGCTTTTTCACTGTAAACCTAAATGGTGGCATCTGCACAAACTACCAAGTTTGTGATGTCAGTAAACTTGATAATAATAAGTCAAAAACAGCAATATTTGCCTGAGTTCAACAAAGCATTGTCTGTATGCAGCATCCACTTTTGTCCCTCCCTCATATCTTCTGGCTGTTTACATAAAGAATTTCTTGACTCTTACGTTCACTGAAATCTGTAAAATAATATCCTAAACTGTATGTTCAAATGTTAAAATTTATATTACTGACAGTGACATAAAGAGTGAACATGGAGCCCAATGAGACACTGATGGTTGCTACTCTGTTGGACGTCTCTCAGTAACTCAGGATTGTTGATGAATCTCTCGGTTTCACTGAGGAACACTAAACAGTCCAGAGATGACGTGGTAAACAGAAGAAATGGATAAACCTCGGTCACGAGTCATCAGTTTAATTCAATTATTGCAGGTCCTATTATTATGGATATATATCATACCACACTCACTGTGTCACTGAAAACGTAGCCAACGAAAGTTGAGTTGACTGAGTCAGAGCTATAATCCATCAGCGCTGACTGTGGGCCTAATTCAGGTCAACATGCATGTAACAGCCAAGCAGGGAGGGACTCATTAGCTGCAGAGAGACCTCCACCACAGGTAATACATCACTGCAAGAAATGACAAATCTCCTCCTATGTGTGACCTGTGTGTGTGTGTGCATGTGTGTGTGTAAAGGGCACAGGGATTAGTCACACCCCAGTTTACTGCTCGACAAGACTGTATTAATTATTAGAGCCTTGGCAAGCTATTACATCCAAGAGTTCACTTCTTAAATGGCAATATAAGAGGGAAATACTGAAGTAAATAACATGTCAAATCTGACAGAGCCTCCAACAATAAGGGCTGCTATCATCAGTAAACAAGAGAGGACAGAAAGAGTGAAGGGAGGAAGAAGCTGTATCATTATTGCTGCCACAGTTACATCCAGATGAAGGTAAAGAAGAGAGAATGAGAGGTCAGGAAAAAAAGCAAAGGAAAGAAGAGAAGGAGCATGAAATAGAGAAAAGAGGAGGAAGGCAGAGAGAAGGAGACAGATGGGGGGTCAGGTATAGAGGACATTAGCTCAGAGGCAGAGGTAATTTAAATCTGTGAATTGATTGCTGTCCTGTGATAACAGCAGTGAGCTGTGCACTGTGGCAGCACTTACTCTGGGGGAAGTAGACAGAAGGAAAGAAAGACAGAGAGAAAGAGAGAGAGAGAGGAAGGGGGAAACAGGCTATCTGTTCCTTTGACAGGCCAATTAGGCTGCTCTTTCACGCATGGAACTAAGCACAAGCCTTTGGTAAAACACACACACACACCCTGAACTCTTGCTATGACTATACACTCCTCTACACACAGTAAATGTGCCTTTAATCTACACATGCACTCACAAAACACCAGTCACTTTAAGTCGGGTGTAGACACTGAAAACCTGGAATAAGTCTTCAAACATTAGTCTGATGACAGTAAAGACACATGAAGTGTTAGTGCCAGAAGGTTCCAACACTTTACTCTGACTGCTGCGTAGATACAACCTTTGTCCTTTAGCCAAGATTGTCAGAAAAAAGTAATTTCGAACTGTTCCAAAGAGCAAATTGGCTGGTGGAGCTAACAAGCTTTAGAGGTTTTCTCCCAATCTGTGAATGTGTATCCGGCCCTGAATCACAGTCACAGTTCACAGAGCTACACACTTATATTTAAAGCAGTTTTCTCAATATTTTATATTAACATAGCTGTAAATCTAGAGATGTGGGTTGAGTTCAGATGTTCGGCTTTTGACAATAGCACCTTTTGGCTGTACAGTTCAGACCTCCATGGCTTTCTCTTGTAGCCTTCATTAAACATTCTCAATTTCCGTCATTAGATTCACAGGGACTCGTGAGTCGCTCAGAATACTGAACACACTAGATATTCATGAATAATTTACACGAAGAGTTTAATTTGCAGGTATTTCAGTTTTCATGAATCCAGCTTTTCTTTTTGTGCATTCCAAGTGATATCAATGACCTTTTTAAGACTAAAAGCAGTTAGTTCATTAGGCAACAGCAGATGACTGTGGATTTTATGTTTCAAAGTTAAACAAACTCATGTAATGAATGTAAGTTTTCTTATAGTGCAAAAAACCAAAATTACACTGAATTTCTTGTACAGACAGCACATCTCTGGTTGAGCAGGGTCAGAACTAGGACATGCCACCTGACCTGAATACAGAACAGTGATTTGTTAAATTAATTCATGAATGACTGAGCTTCTGTTTAAGAACGGTGGAACCTTAAGTTAAGAACCTTGCAATGCCTTGACAATGGGAAATAACAGCTTTTATTCCAAATCATATTAATGGCTAAGAATGTACTTTGCATTAGGAACAACTCACATCAGTGAGATGTTTTTTTAAAGGACGATGCTGACCAGTTTTTGGAAACGAACGCATCACTTAATTTGGACATGAAGTCCTTCCTAAGGTCTAACAAAGCCTGTTTCAGAATAGTTCACGACACTGGGCCGCATTATCAAAACCTAAAAATGATCATATTTCTATTTGCAAATGAGTGTTTTGGAGTAAGAATTCAGTTAATGTGGTCATTTAGTCTGGCATTAGGGACACAGTGTTTTTGCAGTTGTAAGGGACATTTTCTTTGTCTGATATATAATTAAAAATCTTGCTAATTTGTCTAATTATTGCACTGAATCTTAACTAAGTATCGAGTCAGGTTCCTTATTCTACACTGTCTTCATTCTTCATTATGAACAGGTCATATATAAGCAAAGCTAAAGTTAGTTTTGTCAGTCACACCTGATGATTGCTGGCTGCCTGCACAACTGAAACGTGCATTAAATCAGTGAGGCAGAAATCTCCACTTGCACTTATAACTGAGCTCTGGTTGAGTTCAGAAACAGCTCACACAACTCGACTTTCAGAGCTCCCATCTGTTGCTGCATGTCACTTAAGATTTGGGCGCATAAATACATCCATAACGTTTGCGGACTTGCAAGCAAGATTTTAGAAAACAATGGTTAAAATCAGTGCCACAGAGGCTGAGATATCCTGGGTTATAATTCCTAAAATTAGTCGAGCTCCAAAAACTTGAGATCTTTTTCCACATGTTGCAACACAGACTTTCTAATAACTGAAGTGGTCCAAACATCAGATATATCTGAGTTGTCACAAGTGAAGTAAAGGAATTAAAAAACACAAAAATATTTCTTGTTCCATACAAGTATGCTTATTTTTCTCCTCATAAATAATCAGTAGATATGTATTTGTCTGACAGATAAGTGTAGTATAAGGAGGCAAAGCAAAATGCTAGCTCAACAGTAACATCCAGTATAATCATGTTAGCCATCTTAGCACAGACTCCAGCTAATGCTACTTTTACAAAGAAATGAACAGCTCTTTTGCTTTAGTAACTATAAAACCAGAACATTTATTGTTCTTGTTGTAAATCAGTCTGAGGTTTACAGTGTTATACTGGACGTACTGATGATGACTCTCCCATTATACAGTGTAAAACTGCAGTGAGAGAGGATCAGGAGCAGAGCACATTAAAGTAAAACAGACTGTTCAGTGAACTGTCCCAACCAACTTACCTCCCTGCTCATCCAGCATGACCAGAGTCCTGATGCCGGCATCTTTACTCTAACAGTCAGACAGACAGGGAGGTGAAAGGAAGACAGCAAAGAAGAGAAAAGAAAGGAAAAAGAGGAATAAATGTGACAGATGAGTGAAGGTCAACAGAGCAGAACAGAACAGAGCTATCAGGACAACAGAAGTGGCTCAAATTACAATTTGGAATCACATTTTTGAAACTGAGCTGGTATGGCACAGCAGAAAACGGTAAAGGAATATTCTGACATCTTCTTTCCTGCCAAAAAAAATGATACCACTCTCATGTTTGTGTGTTATATGTACAGGGTAGAGCTAGTTTAGGCTATAAAGACTAAAGAGAGGGAGATTAGTTGGTCGGTCCAAAGGTAACAAAACCACCTTCCAGTACCCATAAAGATAAAATATGATATGCACAATATTGGATTTTTGTCAGTATCTAATATTTTTTGACTCATTTTGGCCAACTGGTGATATCTGCATATATTATTTCCCCAAACTGCAGAGAACACCAAGTCTGTAGTGGAATGAATATATTATTATTCCTACTCTTGTCACTCTGACAGATGTCGACATAAAATAAAATGCTTCTCAATTGTTCACATTCACTGGGCAAAATAAGACAACTACTTCAATTTACCATGTAAAAAATGACCATATTTGTCTATATGAAACATTATCAAATAAAACTGTAAATTTTTAAGCTCACAGGTGTTATCTGTCAATGCCATTGTCGATATTTCTTCTGTTTTTAAAAAAAAAAAAAAAAAGATACTAATGGCAATGCCAGCCAGTATTTCCGTGCATCACTCGATAAAATGCAAAATGACAAGAAAAAATATGTAACACATTACTTAATGACCTTTCATGATAGTCATTTGAGGATTTTCTAGCCTCTGGACAGAGCCAGGGTAGCTGCCTCCCGCTGTTTCCTGTCTTTGTGCTAAGCTAAGCTAAATACTAGCTGGCTCAGGCTCCATATTCAACAGAGAGAAAAACTGGTACTGGTTTTATTGTCTGTCTCTTAGAAAGAAAACAAATATGTACTGGCCAACTATTACTTTGAAATAAAGTAATCAGTCAAAACACATACGATTTCATATGTTATATTTGATTCCTGAACTGAGCAAAGTCATGAAAATAAAGGACAAAAGAAGAAAAAACACAGCTTACGAGGAAAAAGTGATCATAAAAATCTAATTTATATGACTGCATATATTATAGTATTTTATAGGCTGTAAACCTTAACTTTTAAATCAGCCAGTTAATTTGGTATAGCCTACACTTGTTTACACAAGTTATTTATTATTTTATTTACTTGACAGCGCTTTGGCTCAAATCATTTAAAACAACAGACAAATGTTGTGTTTGTCTGTTGTTTAAATTGTGCTATAAAAATAACAGCAGCTCGACTTGACTTGAATTGGTGAGTAAAACCAGTTGATGCCAAGGTCAGGAGACCATTTTGGGAATATCAAATTGAAAATTTGTTAGCACATTTTCAAATAGAAAGTGACTTACATCCCATAAGGAAACAACCAGGAATAAAACAGAACAGTAAACATCCTAAATCCTCAGGGAAAGTAAAACAAAGAACCCAAAATGCCACAAATGTTCATGCATGATCCTGTATATTTTCTTCAGATAAAAATTCTCAACATGTGCTCTATTTGTTATGTCCAGTGGGCTGCAGCTTGTGGAGATTTGCTGACAAAGCTCCGGTAATGTTACATTCTGATTTGGCTTACAGAGTTGGCAAACGCTCAGACACACAAACATGAACATGTGCGCACAGAACCCAAACGTCCATGCAGACTCATGTGCTGTTATTTTCCTGTGCATGGATCTCATCACATAATAACACACTCGAGTGATCACACATTAAACAGTGTGCATACGACCAAACAATAGTTTTATGCTCTCCAAGAGCCGGAGGCCTCTAACAGATATTAAAGTCCAGTAGCTGTTCAGGTCACGCCTCAGTTGTTTTTGATCAAAGTGTGCTCTGACCTTCTTGGAGCACTGATAGATACGACCAGCGCTGCAGGCCAGTAAACTAGACATGTCACTGATAATAATACCACTCAAATTTCAGCCAGAGGCCATAGATCTGTATCAGAGTGAAGTGAAACTGTTGTTGATGAATGAGCACTCAGAGTTTTTTTTTGCAGGTCTAAAAAACTTCACTGGAAAGAGAACAACAGATTGATTTACATGAGCTTTAAGGAAAAACTAATCATTCTCTACATAAATTCAGCAGACTTAGTGTTTGCAGATACATGTGCATAAATCCAGTGGGAGAAGTGCTTGTTTACCCAGGAGGAATCATGGGAAATCACAGGATATCTGACCACGCCAGCTGGCACAGTCTGATGCGGTGACATCACCTCTTTCTGCATGGCTGCGTGAACACATATGACCGCACACAGACGACCAGGTCTTTATCACACTTGCTCTGATTTACTGAGTCACCTGACGCTTTTCAAGCCATTTATCCCAAAATAATTGTATGTCAAGGAAGTGATAGAGATTAATATTTTACACTCACTTAATCTTTTCTTCTTTGTTCTTCATTTCTATTCCCAGCAGATATAAAACAGACCTTTTTAATAATTTGTGAGTTTTAAGCACATATAGTTGACTAATAAGGTAGGCAGAAATCCCCTTTAAGACAACCTTTGTTTGTCTTAAAGGTGAGGTGATTTAAAGGTGCTCTAAGAGGCTCAGTGTGGGGTCTGTATCAGTAACAGCCCTGAGAGTAAACACAATTAGTATTGATCTTTCATCGAGATATCCACTCTGCTGCCTCCTGGAATCTATTCTAATTCAGTCACTGTGAAGACGAGTGCAGCTTAGGTGATATCTGATACCTAAACACAACTCTACGGAAGACATATATTTTGGAATCAAAGGATCAGTTGATTGATTAAGTGTGTCTATATATGTAGTTCCAGGAAAAAACATGTAAACAACTGCAGTGTAGGATAATGTTCAGTTTTTTCTTTTTTTAAATCAGGCTGTGAAAAATGTACATCTCTACATGTAAAGTGATCTGTTTATGTATTTTACTTTTGTTAGGTTAACAGTGACTGTAAGTATTCATTAACCTGAAATGTTAAACAGTATGCATATTTGCTTTCTTGCCAAGAGTCCAGTGGGAAGTGTCGTGGACCACAAACACTTGCTGGTCATCTGTGAATTTTAATCTACTACAGCAGGGAGAAAGGCAGAATTGGCTCAGCGTATGTTTCAAACAGTAACAACATATTTACTGTATATTATAAAAAAAACTCATTTACACTGGCTTGTCCGACAACTTTAACCTATGGATTTCTTGTCGACCCTATCATAAACTTCGAGTCTACATTTCATACACTGATAAAGGAGCTATTTTAGACTGGAACCCTGAGCGCTTAATTTTTACTCCTACTAACTACATGTAAAACACAGGTCACGTTACTGAACACCGTGGCCAGCTTTAACCTGAAAAGACATAAGCATTTTGTGTCTCTGATGAGTAAACATATAAGTATTTAAATATGTATACATGATTCACCTATAAATAAATGATAATCTATGAGTTAACAGCTGAGTTTGTGTCACAGAAGATTTCTGTATTCACATCCAGTAAATATATGGCTACGGTTGGAAGCAGGCTCTGTCTAGAGGTAGTGAAGTTTTCCTGCCAACACCTCTAAACCTCACGAATTAACCTGCTTGTTTGATCTGTAAGTAAAAGTCAGGATCAGGAAGTTATGGTAGCTGGCTGAGAAAGTACGGCTGCCACATAATGCCCTTTAGACAGAGCCAAACTAGCTGTTCCCTCTGTTTCGATTTGATTTGATTTGATTTGATTTGATTTGATTTCTTTATTTATTTCGAACAAACAAAAGATTAAAAATAGGTGAAAACAATTACAAATAATAATAATAATAATAATAATAATAATAGAAAGCCAATTTCAATATAATACACATCTGTCTCGTTCGAAGTCTTTGAGCTAAAATAAGCTAGCTGGCTGCTGAGGCATGAGAGTCTTCTCATCTCACTCTCTTACTGCTTTAAAGAACGTTGTGATCTCTTCCCCCTGAGAACCACATTTAAACTATTTGTCTTGTATGAGCTGTACTGATGTACAACAGCAATACATAGTCTTTGAAATGAATCCTTAAAAAGCTAAAAAAAAAAACAGTAACTACACAATCCACCACAATGCAAGGCAGAACAAGACACTTTTAAAAATGATAATGTGAGGAAATTCTGGCAACAATGCGGCTGACATTTTTCCATGTTGAAAGAACAACAAGGTTTAAAACTTCAATTGTGAATTAAATGACTTGCTAAAGTGTACATATGTACTATGTAGTTGTTTCTAGTCATAAAACATCCTCCATGGTATCATGTCGATCTTGTGTAATGTAATCTCTGACTTCAGGCCAGCTCATCAAATCAGATCTCCCATTTTACCGGCGATCTGCTCCACAGAGACATTGGATCTGGACTTGATGTCCTTCACAGATTCCTTTCTATCTCTGTTTATCTCTCCTCCTCCCCTCTTCTCATCTCTCGTCCCTCCTGTGTTTATCTCTGTCTTGCTTTATTTTTTTTTTTCATTTCCACCTCTCTCACCGGCTTTCTTCACATTTCATCCTGAGCCACCGAGCAGTTTTTCATTTCTGCTCCTTGCAGGCGCAGAGTGAAGATAACAGTCCTCGTAAGAACTTTAATATCTGTGATCTTTCTTGATAAATGTTTTTCCCACAAATACATTAGATTTGCTGCTTTTCCAATATGAATATTAATTAGGCCACATTCCCTCATTGATGAATCTCATACAAATATTTCGCATACATGACTACACAAATATCACCTGTTTGTATTATGTAAATAAATAATTAGTTAATGAAAAATCAACTAAAATGGAGGGTTTACTAGAACCAGTATCAATAACTGTTTAGCCTTTCACAGAAGCAACAAAGCTTGTGCAAAAATAAGATGACAGATTTCAGTTATTTACAGTATATAGTATATAACAATGTGAATATGATGAAGTCCAACTTGTCTACCATTATCACAGTGGTCATTACATGTGAAATCCGATGACAACACTACACAAAATTACCTCATACAGGGGCTGGTAGGTGGATTTTGTTCCATTTTGACAGGCTAAGTATCTCCTCTGTTTGCAGTCTTTATGCTAAACTCACTGACTGACGGATCCAACTATTATATTTACCACACAGACATGAGGCTGGTGTCACTGTTCTCTGCAACTCTCTGCAATAAAATGACTTGTACAAGCTGTATCATTGGTCATTTTCTGTGCCAGTCGGCAGACAGTGGTCAGTTTATGTGTGATGTTTTCCTCTGCTCACAGCCATGACGGACAGCTTCAGTACAGACAGTCACACTGACGTCAGTCCTGATAACTCACATAAGCAAGACTCTAACTACACTGAGCTGTATAACATGCCATGTCTTGCTTCAAGATAATGGTACAGGTCTGCATTTATGTCTTTCAGTCCCAGCAGCAGTGGCTCCTTTAAATTTTGATGGCATTAAAGCCTCAGACCTCACCCCTGTATCTGTCTCTCACTTCATTTGTTTGGAAGTCAGGTGGTGCAGGGAGATACACTCGGACGTTTCCCACCCTCGTATAAAATGACGCTCATGTCACTCACCGGTCCCAAGAATGAATTATGGGTCACATTTGCATGAGACAAGGGCATACTGCATCACTCACTGTGAGTGTCGGTGGCATAAAATGTTCAGGTTTAATAAATGAAGAGGCCTGCTTTGTTTGCAGACATAACAGTGACAAACAGTGGGCTCCTGTTTGATGAGAAAAATGTGCTTCAACGCGTTACGACGTGTGCATCATTACTAAATACATAAATGTGCTGTTCTCTAACACATATTTAATTATCAGGTGTGGATGTGTTTTCAGATTTATCCCATAAGTTTGCATTTCACCCAAATTAACTTTATTCTGTTGCTCTTCGGCATAAGTTCATGCATTTCAAATGAGAATCCACGTACACGGAGTCTAAGATTCTGCAAGGGCTTTACAACCGGGTATTAAGCTGATGAGTTAAACTGACTTATGAAGTACGGTACACGAAGAGCAAGATTTAATTCCTGCACCATGAACATAAAAGAGTAAGAGCTGCAGTGTAGTAACAGTGTGGGTGAGATCCATTAAGGAGCTGTAGGAGGAAAGTTCAAGAAAAGGACAGAAGGCTTAAAGACGGAAGCGGTAGGATTTACTCTACAAGTTATCTGACCTCTTTTTTTACTTTCTGTCATGTCTTATAAATAAAACACCTCCATATATCATGAATAAATGTAAAATCATCCTCCACAGTGTGTAATTTTTCACAACAATTAATGTTATTGATAACATGTAGCTGTGTTATTAATCTTAAATGATGTTTTTAGGTCTGAGTGTGCTTGACAAACACCAGAACTAGGGCCTGACAGTTGCCGAAGGGTTTGGTCATATTTTTCCTCAAAATGAAATAATCAAGTTACTTTTCTGTAGTCTGTGACACAAATGAACAAGCCCAGTATTTTTTTCACTCAGTTTAATTGAGAAACACTTCAATATAATTGTATATTTTCTTTATTACCTAAAGTTTGCAAAATACATTTTATAAAAAGGCCTCCTCATGTAAAAAATAATTCCAACTTCTTAGCTAAATACTGTGCAGTCAGCAGCTGGTTAGCCTAGCTTAGCATAAAGGCTTAAAAGCAACTAAGCAATTTCCCCTCGGGCCTCAATAAAGTATGTCTGATTCTGATTCTGAAAACAGGGGGAACAGTCAGCTTGGCCCTGTCCAAAAGTAACAAAATCCACCTGCTAAACTCACTAATCAACACATGACAGTGAGTCCAGACTACCAGCCAAAAACCTTGGAAATCACTGATAATGCCCATAAAACAGTAAAACACATAACCCCAATAAAACTACAGCACGTTATTGTTACACTTTTATTTTTGTTTGGATTAAATAGAAGAGTATAATGCATTAGTGAGCTATACAGGTCTTTGTGCAGACAGTACAGGTTAGCTGCTCCTCCTGTCATTGTGCTGATGCAAATCACCTTGAGGCTCCAGTTTCATAATTTACGCACAGACATGAGAGTGGTAATGATTTTTTCATCCACCTTAAAGCTATCCGTAAAAGTAACAATATTACATGAATATTTTATATATATAATTGACCTATATGCACTAAATGATCTTGTAAATAAAAGCAAAGCAAATATGGCAATGGAGAAATTAAGTGAATGTATTGATTTAAATGACTACTTTTTGTGGTTCTGCTTCAAAAAGCATGTTAAGTTTTGTGATATTAAGTGATATTAAACCCAGTCAAGTTTTCTTGTTGCTTAATTTTTCTCATTTGTTTAATTTAATCAAAGACAAATGATAATAAATGGTATCGGTAACAACTAGGTGAAGCTTCACAGAGGAAGCACAAGACAAAAGAGACTAAATGCCTCTTAAGAGTTTTTAGCTGGGCACTGTACACTAGTCAAGCTCCTCAGAGACCCATATTTTGAGGATGTGTTTTAGGAGACTATTTCAGTGCCAAATCAGCAGGTTGAGTGTGGTTTGACTGCTCTGGCTGCTCTCCAACTTATTCAATTAGTATAAGCTTCACTATAAGCCCTTAAAGCACAGAGGTCATGGAGTAGCAGCACGTGTTTACAATTTCCTGCATGAGGGAAAGGTGCACCGGTTGGTCAGATACAGAATCACTTTCGTGAAAAAATTGCAAATGTAATTTTGGTATCACCTAAATCTTCAATGCTGAAAATGAAGTTGCTGTACAGGTAATGGCAACATGCTCAAATAAACCCAAAGACATGCTTATGATAGTAACAGTATATTGGTAGCATTGGAAGCATGTTGACTCTCATCCATAATCCATGCTGCCTTACTGCTTCATTGCAGCCCATATTGAGCTCATTACTCTGGAGAGGTGCTAAGTGAGAGCGATAAAGAGCTTGTTGTTCGTCAAACAGAAGAGAAGCCAAAACATGACACAATAGCTGTGTGCCTGTGTGTATTTCACTGGTTTTCAACTTGTCTCTGAAGTCTGGGATCATCACGAGGAAACACACGACACGCTGCACTAACAAACCTCAGGACATTTTCAACTTAGAAACAGTAGAAACAAATAAATGGCATTCTCTTGGCATTCTCTTCAAAGGTCAGATATGAGCCACTGTCAGTGAAAAGCCTTTGTTTGTGGAGCAGGCCACTGTTTAGGTCAGCCTCAGGTCTTGTTCCGTCCCTCACGGCTTTGTCTCATTAAGACATGGTGTCCCGTCCAGAGGTTAGAGTGGGGTCATGCCTCTGCAGCCACTGGGACTCTAACAGTAACTAGATGTCCAACATACAGGGCCACTGAATGCCATCAGCCTACCAGGACTTAAAGCTCACTTAATACAAACTGTTCTTAGCCCAACCATACAGAGTCCTGATGAAATGTCACTAGAATTTAGTTATTGTAATATCAACAGCTAATATCAATACATATTTTAAATGTTGTCTTGTTCTAGCTCCATAAAATGACCAGAACACTACTTGATTTTAACAGCAAGAGAACTGCTTATGATGACTATTATAAAGTAAAGCAACTGAATGATACAAGTAAAACAGTTTTTTTACAACAGTAAAAAAGACTCCACTGGGAAAACCTTTACGCGCTTTATATGTTTAGATACTTATCCCTCATGCAATACCATCAGCGAGGTGTCTGACTTATCCCAGACCTGTTCATTCATATAGTCAGAGTCATAAAGGACTATTTTGAATGACAATAAAGAACAAGGACTCCTGCAACTGATGGTGTTACCACCACAGAGCCCTGATCTCAACATCATGGAGTCCACAGAAGAAATGTTGCAAGTTCTTTAAGATGCTTCAAAAAACCTACTTGCCAAGTACCTTAAAAATCTATGTGCATGTGCACTAAGGAGAAGTGGTGCTGTTCTAAACGTAAATATTGTTTATATTTAGGTCTTTTGTGTTTACTGCTCTTTGTACATATTTTGGAAAGCGTTCTCACTTTACAGTATTTTTTAAACAAGTCCTTTTTTTGGAAGTTAGAGGAAGTTTATTGAACCAAGTGATGACTGACCACATGAATCCAAAAAATAAATCCATACAGCGGGAGTAAAGGAAAATAAAGTGTAATCCAGAAGATCGCACCTCTAAAAATTGAAAAATGTACCTTCTTGTGCAGCGATACACTTCTCCCAGAGCTCCAGCTACATTTGGAACACTCTCCAGAAGTCCTGTTCTGACCCCTGTATGTGCAGTTTCACCACAGACGTCAAACTTGCGCAGAGAGCAAACATTCTAGTCAGTGTAAAACTGGCCCAACCTTCATGGTGAAGATCATTGCTACTGACTGACTAGAGTTGGGTCTTGTTTGATACAGTAAAGGAGATCCAGATGGTGCTTGACATGCTTACAGAACCGTACTTCCAGGAAGAGCTTCAAAAATGACAGAAGCACTGGGAGAGGTGAATCGCTGCACAAGAAGATTACTTCAAAGGGTATAGCGGGCAAATTTGAATCAGGTCCAGGGTTTTGTTTTTTATAGGCACAGTCTCTGAAGTTCCTCATCACACCTCATATGAGGAGAACATCTAACTGTACTGGTAAATGTCATCCAATGAAAATACCAAGACAAATCATTGTTCAAGCACAACTATTGGACTCACCTCCTCAACCAGAGCCAGCATACGCCGAGTGCTCTCCAGAGACTGCAGGGAGAGGAAGCAAATGATTAGCTGAGAGTCCAGAAGAAAGCAAATACAGACATACAGTGCAACACCTGGAGTAAATATCACCAAGACATCTCGGTGTGTATGGAGAAAACTGAGCTTTAAAAGAATAAGTTGGTGGGTGGACAAAAGAGAACAAAGGACTGCTAATATGCAAGATTCAAATAGTGCAGACAGACAAGTGAATGATACTCAGACACATAATTAGCTCTAATTATTCCACTCCTCTCGTCTGATCCCATGATTAATTATGTGATTTCTGTATTTTGTTTGCTAACTCTGCAGGACCCCTTGAAAGTCATACTTTTCTGAAACCCAACTTTGTCATTCCTAATCCTTATTTCACTTGTTAATCTCCTCATCTCCTGCTTCTCCTCTGCCCCCCTGTCGCTCCATACATCCATCTATCCCTGCCTTCCTTATTCCACTTTTCCTCTACTCCCATCCCATCAATGGAGCCTCTTGGCCCCGCATTATCTCCTCATGAATGTTTAATAAGGCCATTTGAGCTGCTTTATTATTCTGCTGCACAGAATTATCTGCTCTTCCTGAGCTCCTCTCAACTCATTAAAAGGGGCAAAGTTCTTCCTTATCCCAAAAAAGCACGGTCTTGATGAACGAGACTTAGAGAAGCAACTGCTAAAACAAGGGATGGTCACATTAGAGCAGCTGTGTCTGTCAGCCTGCAGGGTTTGGAGATACATTTGTTGTGCTTATGAGGACTGGACATTTTGAAATGTCAAATTATAATTGGCATGTCATTGAAAAATCTTTGTTCACTTTAGACCACATTTTGCCTCACACTTTGCTGCTTCCTGTACTTCCTACTGCGCCACTAAAACTAGGTACTGTACCATCTATTTAAATATATATCTATAGCTGTGAAAATTGTCACAGTAAAGAATTACAAAGTAGATGAATAATAAATGCTGATAGACATTTGAGCCCAGGATAATACAGAATCCCATGTAACTGTCCAATCCACTGAGTCACTGTAGTGTCAATCAAAATCACTTGAAAAACACAGCATGATGTGTATTTTAGCCTTCTACTGTACCTCATCAGCTATCTGGTCTGCCCGTGTCTGCAGGTCGGCCAGCTCATTGCGCATGTCCGCTTCGTCTGCCATGATGACTGTTGAACTCTGACCTCAACAAGGAAAACTGGAAGACAGAGAGGGAGAGAGAAAGAGAGGGAGGCAAGTTAGTGCATCAACATCACCAACAAATATGTATGTGAGCTGCATGTGAGCTGGAGCACAGGAAGGAATCAGATTTTGGTGCATTAAGTGGCATTTAGACTGAAAACATCCGTGTATTAAAACAGCCCACTGTGTCGCATTAGTGGGAGCATGTTGCTTCAGGACCCAGCGCGATTCAGGACAGTTTAAGTAACATACCCACAGGTCTGAAGGATTATCAGGTGCCAAAATACACAGCAGTCTAAAATGCTCTGACACAGGATTTTACAACTGAACAAAGCTATATTTTACCTTTTGCTGAAATCACCGCAAGCAAAACAGTAGAAATGTGACGAAGACATTACAAAGGGACTGCAGCAGTCCCCTGCAAGGGCTGCGATGTTTTCACACAGAGCGAAAGTTGGACTGAAAACATGTCTGCTGCCAAAATCACCATCGATCAATCAAACATTACAGTTTTTTATCTGCACACACACAATCGAAAAGCTCTCTAAAAACACAATTGTTCAGATAAAATTATTATTTTTTTCTTTGTAAAGGCCATTCGCTCCTACATGGACAGAAGGAACTGTTTTTTTCAAATTTGCATAGTAGCCCACTACTTCTTGGTCTCCAACAGCACCGAACGTATGCCACATTATTTTAAATCAATATAGTTACATATCATGACTGTAGTGTTAAAGTTGGATTATACTATAATAGAGTTGATTTGGATTTTCTATGGCCATGTTAGAGATCAAGTGGTTCAGTTGTTCTACATTGTGTGGAAAGCCGGCCATCACAGGCAGAGGAGAAACAATATCACAATGGCTCTTCTGGGAGATATTTATAGTGAGAGACAACTTCAAACCTTGGATTCTTTCTCATACCTGTACAACTGATCAGTCACAGCATGTTAAGACTGTAGGTATTGGAACGCTACAGGAGCAGGTGGACGAAGCCCTCTGCCCCAGTGCTGACGTCAGAAAGGTGTGAGATAAGGACGTTTCTAGAACTGTTTAGCTAGCTGTCTACCTGAATAGCAGTTCTGATCAAGCATACCGGCAGCTTAAAGGAAGCACAGCTCTGATCCTTCATTCAGTTGATCCAAAGTGCTTTACAGACAACAGATGGTGCCACCCAGGTCACATTACCATGAGGAAACAAACAGATACCAACCTGTTAGCCACGGGGCTATGTTCATACTACACACCAGTGAGCTTTTGCACGCCATATACGTCTCTGTTCTTATTCTCAACTCAGCAAACCCAGCAACAGTGTGCCATGTTGTCCATTTTGTTACCACGAGACTCCACACTATATGTCCTTGTGCTTTCTTCATGATCTCTGGGAACTTCAATCATGTGACACCAGACAAGACTCTCCCTGCTTTCACTCAGTTTGTGGACCACCGTATCAGAGGAGACTGGACCCTGGACCTGCTGAATACCGTTGCTAAACAGGCCTCATCGTCAAAACTTTGAGACTGTGATTCAATAAGACACATGCCACTCTACAAAACTGCTTTCTATTTAGCGACTGGGATGTCTTTCTATTGCCATATGTTGAGGACATAGACTGAGCAACCACACATCATCTTCTGTGTTAAACCTCTGCTCCAGTCAAAACTGTCCACTGTTTATCAGACAACAAGCCAAGGATATCACCGATGACATTGAAGCACTCTTGAACAAGAAGAGCACATTGAGCTTAGGGGAGACAAGAAAGAGGATCCAGAAAAAAGCCTTTTCCTGCGGAGGTCAATAAAGTTTACTGATTCTGATTCTGGTACAGTACTATTACACCTGATGTTAACATAAGTGAAAACACAAGGCGTAAATGTACACAGATGCAGCGAGGCCACATTTGGAAGTGGTCAGTGTTATCATTTAGCATTACCACAGTCCTGAAAAAAGCTGTCATGTAACTTTATTTTGCAAAAACAGTGAAAAAATGAAGCCCATACAACAGCATTGTCTTCCTTGAGCTGGGACTCGGCACATTTTTGATAAGCTGCATTACTAATTTGCCTACTGAGATCAGATCAAACTGCAGGCACAATCAAGATAACAAGACACATTTTAATTCCAGATGTAAATGCAAAGACCAATAGATGTCAGTATCCAGCTACAGATAACATGCACAATATTAGGTGTAATAAAGGAAACAGTCACAATGCTTCAGTCTCTCGCTAATACATCCTCAGAGAGCAATGTGCCTGGTCAAAGTGGCCTTTTGGATGCAGGAAAATATAGTTAAGTGCAAGTTGTTGGCTGAGCTAAAATTAGGGCAAAATCTTACCTCATAAGGACAAACTAATGCACAGTTTATTACAAACAGCATGGATACATACATACAATCATACACATGCATGCACAAGAGCACAAGAACATTGAAACTTCATTCTGATAACCCTGAACCTCCTCCTCAGGAATCAGCAGTGAATCAAGATGAACGAGGGCGGAGTGCCATCACTGTAGTTAGCAGAAAAAGTATCAGGACAGAGACAGAGGTCTATTTTTGTTCCCAGACAGTATTTCATATAGCCACACACAGTAGCTGGAGGTATGCTCCATGAAAAATGTATACGGCTGTTACACTGCAGTCTGACAGAGCGACAGCCTGCTGCTGCTGCTGGCCGCGATGAAGGTGACAAGGACTGAGGAGACAAAGAAAACCAGCTCAGACTCTGTTTCACTTCCTCTCTCGCTCTCTTACTCCATTGCTTTTTCTCTGAATAATTAAGCCTTTAATGAGGCAAATAATCTGATCGGGTCCAATCAGATGTCATTTGTGAGTCTAATGCCTTTTTGTTTCTATTGCACAAATCATATCGAGGAGGTTTTGTTCTAATGTGGCTTGTCGCTGATATAAATTCAACCACCCAGCAGCTTTCAGCTCGGGGATCATTAAAGCTTTATGTAATCTAATCTACTGCAACATACAGTGTAGCAAAGGGACCAAGGGACCACTGGCTTTTGGAGCCAATCAGGCGCTGTGGTGGACGATTTTATTAGCCTGCTGCAGCAAAATAACATTTAAAAAAAGGGTTTTAAATGATTTAAAGTAAAACATTTTTGTCCTACAAAGCAGTAATGTTTCAGGCCCACAGTAAGCTGCTGTAAGTTGTCATCATTTAGATGTTCTACTTGTAAATGTTGTTATACGCCACACTTTGAGACCTAAAAGTTAGTTTTCTGTTCATCTGCTGCATCCATCAATCAGTCTCCCTCACAAGATCTCTGAGGTGAACAGACACAAGGTCAGTTAGAGCCACAGTGGGATGTTTGATAAAGTATCTCGTTGTTCTGCCCCGCCTTCTGACTGTCTGTCTGTCTGCCTGTCTGTCTCTCTGTCTGTCTGTTGGACTCTGCCTCCGTCCCCATGGAGTCGTCACGGCGGTTAATAATTGAACATGTGCTTGGAAAAGAGATGGAGGGGGCAAAAAACTGCCTTTTCATAGTGCTTGTCTCCATCGTTCATGCTCTCGCTCTCTCTGCATGTGTGTGTGTGTGTGCTTTTGTCTGCTATGTCTGGTACGCAGTCGCACTTTAAAATATTTATGTTGACATTTTACATTTTAGCCATTTGGCTGATGCTGTAATCCAGAGCTGCAAACAATGAGTGCAACAGCAGAAGAAGCGCGACTTTTGTAGATCAGCAACATCACAGTTGAACCAAGGGGTGACAAGGTTTATGTAACGAAAGGGAAGAACTGTAAAGACAAAACTGTATATGAACTGAGGAGACGTGCCATGTTTTAGGTAGGATGAGAAACAAGTAGCAACATTTTACCAGGGGAAAAAAATTTAAATTGTGAAGAACTGCTCAATGATAGAAATATTATTATTGCATCTCTGCTCCTTTATAAAAATGGATCTGAAGTTTCCAAATGGCAAAGAACCAAGAACCATCTGACTTCATGCCCACTTGTTGACAGCTTTGCTGTGGTTGTTGTCAGTGGCAACAGTATTGATATTCCAGTGATGCATGTTCATAATGTGCTGAAAAAACAAACTGTACTCTTCATATACTGAAATGAAACATGTCTGAGTACATTTACAAACCTTTACAGCAGCAACTAAGACTGAACTGAACTAAACACTGGGTCACGTCATTATCAGTAACATTCAGACCTGTGCTCTCACACTCTCTATCTTCTCTTTTTCTTTTGCTCCTCACTACATTCATCTTCCCAGTGTAATGTTCTGCCTTGTAATCGATCAGTTGTTGATTGCTGATCTCTTTGTGGTGGAGCTGCCTCTTATCTCACACACATACAGTAACACAACTTCTTCCTCTTGTCTCCTATTATAGCGCCTGTAGCCACTCTTTCTGCACATGTCTTTGTCACTCATTCATCTCTCTCTCTCTGTCTATTAAACATACAATCAACAATCGAACTCCTCTATTACCCAGTGTGAATTAATTTTGTACTTGGATGTTGGTGGTGATGTTGTTTAGTCTTCACTGTACAGAAGTATGAGACGTGTGTGCTTCCAGTACTTCTTACTGAGTTACCTGTAACCCTAAACAGCTGATGCCTCCCATCACCCAGATTTTTTCACATTTTCAGTTTGAGGTAGGCATTGCCTGATAAACCATAGTTACTCCACGAGATGTCCCTTTACCACCATGTTAGTTGTTGTTTAGCTCAGATTTGTTCCTTGTGAGGCCGACAGTACCAGAAGCACACCGTGTTACAAGAAGTGTAACTTTGGTTTAATATCACTACAAGTTTTTAGTGTATATGTTGTGTATACTGGAAAACTGACAAAAGTAGCTATACCCAAAACAGACTGTAACTGTTGTTAAAAAAATGTTAATCTGTTGGTGATGTTTATGGACACTGCTGTCCCACAATCCATTGCACATTGCATGCCACCGCAAGAAAATATGGAGCGGCTCTCAACTGTAAAAAAAATTAAAAACAGATAATGGATGCTGGTGGAGCAGCTCCAGGGATTTTAGAAAACAGGAAATATCAATTAATCTTGTAAAAAGTTCTGATATCACTATGTGAGATTTAACTGTGAGTGACGTTCTATCAGAATAAAACAGTTACATACGCTGATCTTCTATCATAACACTAAACTATGATGATTAGTATGTAGTACATATTATACAGATTTAGCATGCCATATGGACTTGGAACACACCATTAGAGTCAACACCCATGCTGGCCACTCTGTGACATTGTACTTAAGTACAGCAGTGCTTTGAGCTTAATGCAAATGTCAGCATGCTGACATGTTCACAATTACAGTGACAGGATCATTAAGTTATTGTAATTTATCTTGAGGGCAGCATTTCTGAGCTGATTTTCATGACAGTTTGTCCAATTTCTTAAAATATTTTATCTGGATGAAAGTGTTGGACTGATCAACCAAATAACCACAACTGTCCCATACCAATATGTAAAATACATCCAGGTTTCCAAAGTTCCCCAAAGTAAAGGTTATCTGTGTTACATGGACAAAAATATCTACATTATTGTAGTCAGTCAAGGGGTTGCTATAGTCATTAGGATTCATCCTTTGTGATCCTCTAATGATATTTCTGCTCAGACCAAAGGTGGGTCAACCAACTACCATACAGTATTTTAGACATCCTTGGAGAAGTTAAAAAGTCCACTTGTAGACTAGCTAACTGCAGTATCCACTCAAATAACTACCACTGTGCTTTAAACACATATTGTTTGCACAAACAAGTCCCTAATTAACTGCTGCTGCTCTGCTTAATTGTTCTGCTGGCTAACTTTGTGAGTTACAGAAAGTTAGGAGCAAACATGAGCTGTGTGAGTTAACTTTGCTAGCTCCTCTCAGCTACATGTTTTAGGACACAGCCCACAACAGCTGCAGTGTCACACTGACCCAAATTTAGAGAGAAATCTATTGATTTTAACCTCTAAAATGACTTGATTTAGATCCACAGGAGCTCTTTGTAAGCCCTTTACACTGCAGGTACTTGCAGACAATTTCAGAGCGACCCAAACGTCTGTGTGTTTTCCAGCTGCAAGAACTGCTCCCGTTGAACCTCTTTCAGGACCATTTTTGGGGGAGAATAGGTACCTACTTCAGAGTGGCCCTGAAAACAACTACTGAGCAGGTATTGATCCGGAGCGCTTAAACTCCAAGTAGAACGAAACAACAACAGGCTCCATTTTTTCTGGACTCTCAGTGTGCACTTCAAACAGCAGTCTTCTCCTCTGAAAGATGCTCATCAGCGATGTAAAATTCACCACACAGGGTATCATAACAAACCTTCATTGGTCCATTTACTCAGGGCTCATAAAACTGGAGTTGTGTCCAGAAACTACTATTTGTTGTTGCTTTGGCGCACTCAACGTTAACATTACAGTCGAAGCTGACAGAGGAGAGTTTTAACTTTGCTGGCAGCATATAAAACACAAACTTCCCCAGGAATGACATTCTAACCCGGAGGATGGAACAACAAATGAAGTTAAAAAGATTAAAATGTGTTTTTATGAAGCAAAAGCAAACCAAGGCAAGTCTGACACAAGGACACATTTCTGATTTACTGAAAAAGATGTAAAAGAATTGGACGCTGCTGTGGCAAATGTGCTAAGTATTAATAGGCAATAAAGCAGGACCAAATCTGTCAGGTGTCGCCTTGACAGATTTGAGGTGACACCTTCTCTGTTCTCGCAAGTCAAAGTAAACTGTCCTTCAAAGAAGAAGCGTTTCTTTCTACAGTTGTTGAGACACTTGAGAAATGCATGAAATTTGCACTTAATGCCCCAGAATAAGTAATTTAATTTGATGTAATTGTAATTTCGCCACATTATTATAGATAAAGAGCAGAAAGAGTCTGTCTATTAATACTACAGAGTAAAACAGTAGTATTATACTATGTAGTAATAATTCTCTGCCCAATGAAAGAGGACACAAAATCAATGGAAAGCCACCTTGTGTTTTTCAGGTGTCTCACTTGTTTCATAGAATCAATTCTAATACCAGTACAATGATGAACCAGTTAATGGCTAAACAAGCAACTTGCTATATTACTTATTATTATATCACAGTCATCCACCACAGAAAAAAAGTTCATCTATTTCCAATCAGCTTTTTGATTGTTTCACTTCACACTGCAGGTGAAATGACACCTCTTTACTTCATGTCACTTTCGTTCCTGCCCTTCCCCCATGTTCATCTATCTCCCTCTGAAAGTCACTTCCTATTTAACATGCTTCCCATGTTCCATAAAAACACGCACACACCTACAGTATAGCTGACATAACATGAGGTCCGGCCGTCCCATCCCCCAACTGCCGCCCTGCTGCCCGTCACTCGTCTTGACTGACAGCTGCTGTAAGGCCTGAACTGCCAGGCTCAGCCCATGGAGAGATTAAAGTCAGCAGGGAAAGAGGATTTAGCCTCCACTGTTTTCTCTGCTCATTCACTCACACACACTCTCTCTCGTCAGACTCTATCTCCTCTTGCTTGCTTGCTTTCTTTGTTTCGTTTCCTTCCCCCACTCTGTCTATGAATGTATACAGTGCATGTCCAGGAAAGAGACATATTATGAAGGCTTTAGGTAACAATCCAAACCATATACCTACATAAAAGCTTTTTTCTCATCTGTAGCAGACTGATGTAACACAGCAGTGATTCAATGTGTAGTTGAATACATTGCAGCTGGTGTCAGCTCTTAATACAATTTCCCACATAGGAGAAAGAGCTGGGTAGTTCACCGAATAAGCAAACAAATTCAAGTGTGATGGGAGAACTTAAATGGAAACATTGAAAGGGCACCAGTGAATAATTGATTGAAATATTAATAGCATTAATCCTAAAAGCTGTTGAAGGTGAATGTGGAAACAGTTTGAGAGAAGGTTTGATAAGAACCAGGACATGACCCCGATGAGCAAACCCATGAAAAACCTAAACACAAGAGCATGTTCACCAGCTACTGGGACCAAACCACCGTGGAAACTGTCGCTGTGGTGTTTCAGAAGCAGAGTTAATCCTCTTCTGTCTCGGTGAACAGTGAAAGTCCAGTTGCTAATTTATAGACTCCTACGTCTGTCATTCTGTCTCTCTTTTCCTTTTGTTGGTTCAATACCCTACAATTTGTATCTTTGGGTGTTCCTGTGTGTCACTGTTTGCCTCCCACCTTGTCTCCCACATCTACCATCACATCTCTTTCTTCTTAGTCGCCAGATGCGTTCCCAGCTCATGACATGTTGTGACGATCATTTGAACTCTGAGTTTGTTTCTTTGTGTGCATGAAGGCAGCACAGCAGAACAGAGCAGCATACAGTTTATGCATAAATCTCCAGAAGGGGAATGGATTAGCACTGTCATGATTAACACACAGCTACACAGCCCCAATTGTGGAAGAATCCAACGGCAAGCTATTTCAGGCAACAAAGAGAAATCCAGTTATAGAAAACAAACGGAAAATCCCACTGCAAAATCCTGAAAACACAGAAAACCCTCCCGAAACAGCAGCGTGTGTTTCTATGAAGTACACAATGCAAAGACAATTCAGGAATGAAGGAAGAGGACGGTGTTACGTAGTTACATGACTGATGTATTGACAACACAGTTCTGTTTGATCACATTCATACAGGATCTATAGTGTGTAGGGCTTAGCACCAGAATAAAATGTCGAGAAAAATGCTCATTTGTATCAACTGATTCTGCTGACAGCAAAGGTAGATCAGCCCCAGAAATCACCAGAGCATCCTTACATAGAAAGTCCAAATTACTTTTACTTAACTTGAAGTGACTGACCCAAATCTAACAATCCCCTTACCTACACCCATCAAAACCCACAGAAAGTATTTCTTCAGGTTCTGTTAACATCTACTTTAAGACGGGAAAGTAAACTTGAGTCATGATACATCTGAGAGACGCTATTAAAACACTATTTTACGTTTTACTGTATCTCCTTTGTGTGAAATTATGTAAAAATGTCATTTATGCAGCCTGGATCAAGGACAAATGCATATGAATGATGAAAAAAGTACACCTCTCCTGTACTAGTCCTGCTTGTAGTAGTATTCCACTACAAGTAGGACTAGTAAAGGAGAGATCTATGATTAAAAACATGAAGAGACTGTTGTTGAGCGTCCTTCACTCTAACAGACTGTCAGTCTGTCGTGATAAAATGCCTCCACTCTGAAGCAAAAAGACTGCTATCAATCAAGCGCCGTGTTCATTTGAGATCAACAATGTTTGTGAAGGAAATAGGACATGAGGACACTGTGGCAGCACTGAGTCTCACAGTCAGAGAAACCAGGTCAGCTTGTCAGTTGTTTAGCTCTATGTTTCTCACGGGCTTATAGAAGCACTAACCTAAATCTGGGAGATTTTTCAGATAGACTTTCTCTCTGCTTCATGTATTTGTGTTTGTAGAACAGTGAGTGAGGTGGTGGCAAATAAGACGGTGGGCGAAGTGCAATGGGAAATTAGCACTGCTATTTCTGTAATGCTCCTTTTCTTTGTGTAATTGTGAGGAAAACTGGCTGTGCAGAATTGAATGGCATGAAGGTAAACTCTTGGTAGGCACTGGGTTTCTAGAAAGGTTACAGTTCAGCCCTGCAGAGAGAACACGCATGAAGGAGAAGCAACTGAAAGCTGAGAAAGATATCAGTGCAGTAAGAACATTTTGTTCTCATTCCTACGTAACTCTTACTTCAGTGGTAGTGCACAGAAAGCCTGAACGTAAGTGAGGTGATATTAATAATTATGAATGAAGACAGAGCAGGAATGTGTGTGAGGGACATTTGACATCGTCCTTATTCCCTCGATCCCTTTCTCTATTTGAACCAGACTTAATCTGTCTTCCATCTTTTCTTTCTTTCCACTGAAATTCCTCCTGGAACCAGAAAACCAGACTGCTGCTAAAAACATTATTATAATAGCTTTATAATAGCTTGAAAGTAATGGCAATAATCTGTAATTATACCACAGACATGCTGCTAGTTGTTGCCTTCTCTCTTCTGTCCACTTCAGCTGAAAGTGCCACAGACTGCAGACCCACCATGTCGCGCTATAAACAACACTGTGTGTGTGTGTGAAGGCTGACACTTCATAACACTTTATAGTTTTGAGAAACTGAAAACATCACACAGGGAGAACTGGGCCAAGGACAAGAACGGGAGCAGCAGCAGAGCAGACACTGGAGTGTGTTTGTGTGCAGGTGTGTGTGTGTGTCTGCAGGGCTGGGAGGGTCCAACATCTCAGCACATCAAAGCATAACCATGTTTCATTATTCACCGGATAGAGCAGGTCAACATTACTAATGCAACAGCAGTGTGTGTGTGAGTGTGCGGCATGCGACGGTATGTGTGCTCTTTTATATCTTCTTGTTTATGTGTGTTAAGGTCTGTGTGACAACAGGCGGCATGCAGCACATTGTGTGTGTTTACAGGTGCATGTGTGGTCTTTTGTTTGTATTTTATATATTGTATGTTATTCTAACCTGCATAGACTTCAAATGTTAAATCTTTAACATGTAAATAACTGGAAATGAGGCACAAGAACCAGTCTTATCCTAAAAGTTTGGATTTGTAGGTCTTGCAGTTGCTTAAACCTGCTCACAAACATTTCAATGTAGTAATGCAAACAGCGTGGAGTGTTTTATGTCCAGGTCATCACTGACTGGATTTAATTCGGTCATTGAATCAGTCCTTAGTTGAACTAATGGCATTGTCCCAATCATAACTACACTTTCAAGCAGGTACACCAGGTGGTGAGTCCCCACAAGGCTCACCATCAACACAAAATTCACAAAGTGTCTCAGTGCACAGCGAGTGCATGTCTTTCTGCTTTGTCTTAGCAGTCACTATACTTTCATACATCACATACACACACACATCAAGCTATGTCACCCTGAAAGAACACTTATACTGCTATCAGAGAGGCTGTTGTTAAGATTGAGAGGCTGAACCCTTCACTTACACACACACACATGCTCACATACTGTTGCATATGATCCCCTATATTCACTAATGGCTTGTGCAGTCGACCTGGTCAGGGTTAAGCTGAGCAATATGAAACCTTTCTATAGTGGCTCAGAAGGCTGCTGACACTTTATATAATGCATCATCCATTTTCAGACAACCTTCATACTACATCAGGTGCTTATACACAATGGTGAAGGTTCAGGAGTTTTGCAGGTGTAACACGTCCTGCGGCTCATGTTTCTTTGCTTGTCGACATGTTCTGCTGAGGCTTTCGTATTTTATAGGAGTCTAAAAGATGGATTGTTCTATTTCAACATACTGGTTGTTTATTATGTTGCTGATCCAAAACAACGATTTGTCTACTGAATAGTCTATTACTAAAAAAGACCACTTGTTATTGTCATTATTAACAGAAATGCATGATTTCAAATGTATTTTATTTCCATTACATGTAGAAGATTTTTTGTTTAGTGCATTTTTCAGGTCACACACACACACACTGCTACTGCATGTATAATGTACCTCCTTGCTGACCTATGAGCAGTAAACACACATGAAAAGATGTGACCTGAGCAGAGAGCATTATGGGAGCCTGAGGGCTAAACTATTCAGACAGTTCACCCATTACATTCTGCCTGACTGCTAATATACCATGCATGTACCAGCATCCAGACACACACACACACACACATGCATGGACTTAAGAGTACACTAACATGATTTTCCCATCTAACACACTTAGACACACATAAACAGCCTGGACCAACTGGCTCTTTAAACAAATTTCATGATGTTTTCTGTCTTTGTGTGCACATAATTTCACATTCATTTTCTCTAATATTCAGTAACACATCAAAAAGCTGAAGCTGGATTTCCACAAACTTACGAAATAATTTGTGTTGGATTCAAAGTATACAAAAATGCAGGACGGATGTCAAATGTTCAGAGAACAGCTTTATCATTAAGCCTCCTGATTTCCATCCAGGTTGACCTCACTGGTTGAGTGTGAATAGAACAAGCTGGTTTCCTGCCCACAGCAACGCCTGCCGTGACAATATGGCCTCAGAGAATTAAAACATTCCCTATGGAGAGGCAGGACGGACACACAGAGAGAAATCTGCTGTGGAAAATTACTGAGGAAATCCGGAGGAATGACCAATTCATCAGAAAAATATCATTAGGATTTTAAAGAAACACGTAAACATTGTGTGTTCTTCAAGGAAACGCCTCCTTCATGGATCCTAAAAACACCTTCCTATCATCTGTGAAAACTCGGACACTAGGGGCTGATTTTCTGGCTAAACTTTCTGGCAACACTCTGACTCCACAGGGAAACAGAATGCAGCTGCCAGTCAGCGACTGAGCACAAGGTTGACCACCTGGCAGCGAGCACAAAAATGTACCATTTAAGATGCCAGGCTCTGATTTTAACACCTTTGCTGTGATGGAGGATTACGAGACCCAAAACAAATGGAGGGGGCAGGTTCCCAGCATTCAGCCATTTTTGTCTCAGCTGAGCAGGGATGATGGAGCAGATTGCATTTCTGACATTTCCTCGTTATATAATCCAAAGGAGGACAGACAGGCAGAATGCTACAGCAGACGGGCTGCCGTTGAGACAGGAAGATTAACTGGAGAAATGGACGAAAGGGATGACAGATAGTGAAGAGGTGGAGCAGTCAATCAAAAAGAAAGAAATACATATAAATTGAGACACTTCTTGAAACTGTCTTGAACTGTTTCATAGGTATAACTACAGAAAATCCCTCATAAAGAAAAAAATCATTTCGCGTCTCCAGCCTACAGACATCTTCTCAAATTTTATGATCTGTCAACTTTAACTGAACCTGTCGCCGTGTTCACAGTAAAGTAGCGAGACGGAGCAAATGTGCAGGAACAAACATGGTAGTGTGGGGCGTACATGAGATTCAAAGCAATCATCTGTGGCCTGCAGGGATAATCACTGCAAAGCCCCACTGTCCCATTCACTGAGGATAAAACCCACTGAATTAATCTGTAGGCCTACCAAATAGACACACACACACACACACACACACACACAAACACGAGCGCCTCACAACACTTACATAACACATGGACCACTCTCCCTCTCGTTCTCTTTTACTTTCTGTCATACATGCTCTTCTTTCACTTTGGCATTCACAGTCTCACTTCTGCTCTCACTAACACACACAAAACCTGGAGTGCACACACACACAATCACACACGCACAAACTCTTACACCACCCCCTCCTTTCCTCTGTTTCTTCTCTGCTCTCTTCCCGCATGCACACATTCAAATGGACACCTGTCAACATGCTGCTCTGTACATGCTGTTCATTTGTCCACACCCACGTGCACACTGTATACGACAGGCATGTATAGTACGGTATGTATTAAAACAGATATAGGTACACATAAACACACACAATGTTAATGCATGTGACACACAGGGGGATACAGAAAGACGTCTCATTCTGCAAACAATATTCCATATGCAAGTGCACAACACATGCACACACTAACAACAAATGTAAACATCTGCAAGACACGTTCACTATTTCATTCTATAAGGATTTCTTCTGTCTGATATACATATACATATATATTTTCAAGGCTGCAAAGGTATTAACCTTGCTTTAAGGGTAAGAGAGAGGCATCTCCACAGCCGCAAACAGGAATCAGGTTACTGCAGAACCGCCGTGTCATCCTGATCAATAAGAGGGGATCATATCACAGTTTCAAGCATCTTACAGATGATACGCTGATGGAGCTGCAGCATCAGAAAACAAACGTGTGTGTGTGTGTGAAGGGAAAAGATGGCTGATTAGTGTGAGAAACAGTGTCTACATCCTTCTAAATGAAGATTAGCTGCCTCTCAAGCTGACAACGGAAGAGTTAAAAGAACCCGTTTAAACAAAGAAAGTTTCTGTTTGTCACTAAAACACACTGTGTGCATCTCTGTTGTCTAACAAACACATTAAATGCATATTGCTATGCTTGCTGGTGCTTTGTAGGTCAGTGAAATAGTGTGAAAGCAACAGCAGGAATGTGTATCGCATCGGTAGAGAAAACAGGAGCCACCTTGTAAAAACCCACCTACATAGTGTTACTAGTGGTCAAAGACTCCAGAGTTTGGTTATGTAAAGATTAAACCAAATGAATGTTTTGTAAGTTCAGCCATATGCTTTGGCTATAAAATCCCAACTAAATGTCCAATTCCTAAATATTGGGTTTCAAGTTCCAAACAAGCACCACTTTGTCAAAATGCAACTTACTCTTCTGCTGATGCAAAGTGATCGGCTGCTACTGGATTGTTTCAGAGTATATAAAAAATGCAGAATTAAGAAAGTATTTCTAAGTAAAGTCAGAAGTCACCACCTGCAAGAGTCTCTTTTGCTTCTCTCAAGCCGAAAGTCACACAATTTGAATCCCTCACACCTCCTTAAGCAGCACCAACTGACTTAACTTTCTCTAACTCTAACAAATACAAACTGTGTGGGTGAGACTAAATTATCCTGCAGGGCTTCTAAAAGCATCTTCCCCCTCCAAAGAAGATGGCGCTACCTAAAAAATGATGAACTGGGACATTCACAGCAAGTCTATTTTGACAAATGACATGCATCCCAAGCAGGTTTGAAGAATGCACGTCCAAAACAAAACTGTGCATGAAAAGCCCACAGGGTGAAAACACAAAGGCAGCACTTGCCAGAAACAGACGGCAAATGTGATCCCGCTGCTCATTTTATTGCTCAAACCTAATAAGTGAGCAAAGAGAAAAAGAAGATTGTTATCGCAGCACATGCTTACTGCACATATGGCTGCTTCTCTCCCATGTGGCATTTTTATAGACGGTTTCGCTGAAAGTCAACAAAGAGAGAGCGATGAAAAGAACAAGATGAATAAATAACAAGTGGAATAAATTAAAATGTGTCGCTGACGGGGAAGAGAGAAAATGTGCGTGCCTGTGTGTGTGTTTGTGTGTGTGTGTTTGTGTGTGTGTTTTCAACAGATGTAGCAGGACCAGGCTGGAGGCTGGTGGTAATTTCTCACCTTTTTGTGGGCAGGGTGATGGAGTGATGTGTGATGGGTGCTGGAGGGGAGTTGGAGGGGGTGGGGGGGCAGGTATGTGCCAACGAAAGCAGGAAAGCAGGATCCGTGTTCTCACCGGGAGGTCGATTATTTGTGCACCCTGGGTTCATGTTCATCATAACATTTCAGCTCCAGAGAAGCAAAAAAAAACAACACGCCAGTTTCACCTGCAGCGTGAACAAACAGCTAAAAACAGCTTTTCACAAATCAGTCAGGTTGTGTTCAGCTGGGTGAACACCAGCCTCTTGGTCTTTTTCAACCTATTTGCTGCATAGTTGGGTGTTTAAAACTAAACAGCACAGTCTCTGATTATCCCCCAAGGTGCCTGAAGTACACACAAGAGAGCCCATCACCTTTTACATATTCAATTCAACCAACAAGAATGTCGATTTCACTGATATTTCTGTCCAGCCTTTTAAAAAATCAATTTCATCAAAATAAAGCAGTAGCAAAATCATAACCCACACTGCATGAGCAAGAAAATCTTTAAAAATCTATGAAGGCTGAACATGTTTCCATTGGTCTGTGTTGCTCTAATTGAAATATCTACCTGTTTCCTGCTGGTTACCCACAACAGCAGGCTGTCAAACAAAGAGAACACACACGTGTTGATCTGCTTAAGAGCCGACCTGAGCTCTTCGTCCTCTCTGACATTAACACTGGAGAAGGGAAACACAGACGGTCAACACTTTGTATGAGACTCTTTTGTTATAGTTTTATCATTTAATCTAATTTAAATTTGTTTAAAATAATAAGCACATTCATTAAATACAACCTTAACCTCAACTTGATGTCCTATGACAGTCCTGTACAGTACGGTATTACTAACTCCTATTCTGCATGTAACGTCCTCAGATCAGAAAATCAACTGCTGTTAAAAAAAAAATCCATGTTCCGGATTTAAAACAAAGAAGAACCATGCTTTTACTTTGATAGCCTCAACGCTCTGGAACAAGCTCCTCATTACTGTCTGAACAGCACAGCCAGTGCCTCAATTTAAAAAGCTTTAAAAGACCCACCTGTACATCCAGGCATTCATTTAATGTCTCATGCTGTTTTTTTAGTGCTTTACTGATGCACATTTTTATGGTTTATTGTCTTTTTCTTACTGCTTTACTGGTGTTCTATAATGTTTTATTGCTGCTCTTTTTGCAACGCAACTCCAGTTTTGAAAGGTGCTACAGAAACAAAGTTTATTATTTATTATCATTTCTTACTCTTGGCTCACTCAACTTCTCACAGCTCACAGCTTCAGTCTTTGCTTACCGGTTTCACTGTCTGACTTTATTTTGTGAAGTAAGCCTTTATCACAAAAGTCTCTGCTGAAGACACAAGAACAAAACAGTCGCAGTCAGCTGAGTCTAACTGCTTTCTACCACGCAGAACAAATATAAAAACAGAGGGCAGACTATCATGGAAATGGCCTGTTAGCCTGTAAGTCACTGCTTATTAGACCATCTTAAGAAAGGAAGTCAACGTGAGGTGACAGTCAGACCTCTGGATTACTCTGGATCTCAACGTCTGCCCCAGGAGGCAAAACTGAAAAACACTATCCAACTGTTTTCTTCCACTGTGTATCTCTGCTGCAAATATATGATGACATAGAGGCAATTTATCTTGTGTCCAAAGCAAATCAGCTGGTTTCAGGTGGGGTTTTTTATTACTCTGCTTCATTCTGTCCTATTTCACAAACTTCCAGGGGAACACTGAGAATGTAGAGTGACAGATTGTACCCTCTTATTTTGGTAAAAGTACAACTTACAGGTAAAATCCCACACTGAAGGTGCGTTTAGTTGCAGTAAATCACAGACGGAGTGTTTCAGAGGAGCTGTCCGCGGTGCTGAACTACAGTCTCCTGCTGTAAAAGCGTCCAGGAACACAACTTCAGACGCTCCATTATCCTTTAATTCAGTCCTCACTACAAACAACTGCTTTAATCCTCTAACATATTTAAGACGGAGACACCGAACACCAAACACAGGTAGGAGCGGAGACACTGAACGCAACAAAGTTCGACTATTTCAGCCCATAAATCAAAACAGAGACACTAAAACAACATTATCCTCATTTTACCCTCAAGTATTACTTAAAGGAGTTTTATAGAACTTGTCACTGTGGTCTTAAAGTCACAAACAGAGACCGTGTCGGACCTCCTGGAGGAAACTTGAACGCAGCAGTGATAAACAAGCGAACTTTAAAGCCGCATCTTTGATCAATAATTCAAACTTTAACTGACGTCGTTGTGTTTTTAGCGGCTCCGACTGAAAAAAAACAAAAGAAGGAAGTGGGTCAAACGTACCTCGGTAAGTTTCTTCTTCTCCTTCTTCTTCTTGTGTTGTTGTATGTTGTGCGTCTGTGTGCGTGCCGGATGAAAATGTCTGTCCGCGCTGCCACTCCGTTAAACGGGACCGTCCCCGGTGAAACACACCGCCTCCTGAGCACCACCGTCAGCACACACACATTCACACCGAACACACTTCCTCTCGCCGTCCAAAAAATAAAACCGTCGTGGCAGAGCCTCGCTTTGACGGCAAATTTCACTGTTCTGAACCTTGACAGCAGCAAACGAACAGAGCTGCACCAGTAAGAGCCGCCATGTTTGAACTGCAGCGTCACGCAACGACACAAACATGAATAAAATGATAACTTCAAAAACACCAAGAATTCAAGACTAGTTTAGAAACAGGAAAACAACGAGTCTTTCATAAACAAAACAAAATAACGTTGCAATGTGAACAAGGGTACAGGGATAACTGGGAAAGAGTAAAATAAAGAAGCCATAACAAAAACACAAGTAGAAATCAAGCAGTAAAACAATACATATTGCAGGAATTAAAAAAAAAACAGAACATTAAATCAGATACAACTATGACAAAGTATCACCTGTTAATATTGTCCATGATGTTTTTAAAGCTTTTTTGTCTTGAGGATAGGAGGAAATTGAAGATATCTGACCTTGTGAATGTGATTTTTCCTTCGAAGACACAGCAATTTTTTATCAGGTTACCGACTTCACACACAAAAAATAAATACAATAAACTGTCTTTCTCAAAATGTCCCTCAACAGAACAGTTTTCTTCTACTTACATTCATTCCAGGTGGTGAATACAAAGTCTAATGCTACTTAAACAATTAAAATGTATTATTAGCAATAGTATTGAACAACAATAAAAAAACCATATAGAGATACAGTACATTAAACTTTGGACACATGAAGATATATTTAAAATACATCAGATGTTAATAATAGCCTTACATATTTAACTTATTTTTTTACAAATAAAGTCTTCCTGATAACAAATGTACAGCTTTAATTCTAACTTAAGGCTAATGTGCACATCTAAAATCATACCCACCAATAACAGCATTAATAATATTAGTGTTTGTTGATTTTTGTTTTGTTCTATATTTTTTAAAATATATTATTTCAATTTTTTGATCGCTTTTATTGTGACAGTTAGGCGATCTAACTTCCTGCATCATTGTGCTACAATAGACGCCGCTCACAAAATGGCCGCGCCCTCTGACGTCAGAGGGAGCGGATAAAAGGTAGGGCAGATCAGCACCTAGAAAAAAAAAAGCAGCTCAGCTCTGTTCAAAGCCGCGCTGGACTACTGGACTCTGTCTGTCTACATTTATAACGAACTATGGCAAACTGCAGGTTACTGTTAGTGACATTCACTTGTTGTTTACTGTTTAGAAACCAGGTTGAGTAAAATAAATAGATGACAACATAAAACCTGTCACCAAAGGAGTTGAGACACATAAAAGAAAAAAATGTGTGAAAGTAAAGGCTGCTTTTAGAACAAAGATGACAACAAAATCTGTGTTCTACATTAAAATTCAGTGTGAGAGAGACAGTCCAAGACAGACAGTCTGTGTACAGTTGTCTGTGATTCTCTTCAGTCCATCCTCCTCCAAACATCTTTCATTTTTGTGTGTGCAGAAACTAAGCTGTGTTGGACCACAACCATGACTTCCTGGTTCTCATTTCCAGTAAACAGACTCTGACCCACTGATCACTGATGGTACTGAAAAGATGAGCAGGTAGAAGGAGCTCCACCCTCTGTGTGCTCTCTCAGTTTTATGGAAGACTATTGCTGCCACACTAAAAAAGTAAAACAAGAGATTTTCACGTTATTACAGGACATGATGTAATGCGAATATTGCATATTCACATTATTATGGTGTAAACGTTTATTACAGTATGACAAGAAACACTTCTTGTTATAACAATATATTCTTCTTCTTTTTATAAAACATTACAACATTATATGGCTATACTTTGTATTGTTGTAATGTGGAGTGTGTCATGTTATAATGTGATCTCTTATATTCTAATAAATCATAGAGAGGACCTATTCAGAAAAAGCAATCATTTACAACGTCTGATTACATTCTACTTAAGGTTTTACTTCATGCCTGTGCTGAGACATGACAACATGTGCTGTTCTTGATGGATGATGTCGTGACATCATGTGTTCTCCGTGCACTCTTTCCTCATTTAAACATGAATTTCACATTATAACAATACAAGTTGTTATGCTAGAACATGAACCGTTTCCGTTATAAGACACATTTTATATTGTTATAATGAGATTTTTCATGTTTTTGCTTTGATGATACTGATCCGTTTTGCGTTTCTTAATGTGGCAGCAATGGGCTTCCATACTTCCAATTCTATAAATTCTTTATAAGTGTAGATTCTGCATAAACGTCCAAAACGGCTAAAAAGGAAGACAAACAATAAATCTGTTGCAAGAGCAGCAATAATCTGCAAGTAATCTTCTCATTCCATACGCAGCTCTCAGCACAGTGAATGCATGTAAGCCTGGATATATAAAGCCTGCTAGTATCCCCCCAGTGTGTGCAGGTGTACGTGCACACGCTGTGCATGTACATGACTGTGCACAGTCCCCAGACAGAAAGGCTCTTTGAGATTCTCCTTGCTGCACACAGCTGTTTGCCCCTGGAGTCCTTGACTTTACATAATCAAATACATGAATACTGAGTACTACCAAAAATACACAGAGAGAGGCTGAGCTTTAAAAAAAAGACACGCTGCAGGGGACACACTTACAATGTTTTATAATAACATAATGTTGTTTTTGTGCTTTAAAACGAGCACGTGTGAAGACTGGCAGCGCTGCGAGTGTTCACTGCATGGAGGCTTCCTCAATGACGCGCACAGACACACAAACCTGGAGAGGAAACTTTGTGGATGTTACCTTGACAGACAAGGACGCCTCTAACTGTTGTTCTCTAGTGGCACCTCTCAAGATGTTTTTAAAGCTTTGGGTTGTGGAATGCATCATAAAGCCGGTATTTTGAGTATTTGAGACATTTGAAGCACATTTTTGGTATGAAATTTTAAGAGTGCTTCTGTAAAACCTTCCACGTAAGACATTCCCAGCCTCAGATGATCTGCACCGAAACGTGCAGATGCAGAAGTTAAAAACCATCTTGAATCAGGCAGCCTGTATGAAGGAGGTCAGAGGTCTGAGACATGGTGTTTTGAATATTTCTGTGACTCTGGTGAGATCATGTCAGACTGACAGATGTGTTGGGTAAAGAAATAAAGAAGCGGTGATGTATGGAGGATGATATCATCTTCCTCCCCCTCCGCTCCATCTATCTAAAGCTGCTCCTCACCTCACTGTCACTTGTCAGTTTAACACATCTGAATGATGGCGGCTCATCAGTGCTGCAGGGAGAGACGACTGCTGCCCTTCTCTTCACATCTACTGTCTTCTTCATCATCTCCTCCTCATTTCACATTTCACAGGCAGGTTTTTCACAGCAGAACATCCAGTTCAGACCTCCTGAGACATCAGATTAAAAGCAAATCTGATCCCAGCAGGTGATTGTTTTTTTTTTTTACCTTGTGTAGCTACCAGCTCATTGAAGAACCCATTAAAGACCTCCTTCCCAACTGATGATCCAATAGCAATCAGTGCGAGCACAATGAATCTCACCGTGTTAGAATTGACTGAAGCAGGATGGATTTCTCCCCTCATGTGTAGCTTTCAGAATGACTCGAAGCGCAAATTTATGCACAGCACAGTACATGCAGTGAAAGGACATTCATTTGCAAGTGATTTCTTGTATGGGTTACAGATGGTGCGGCTGCAGCAGAGGTCAGCGATGGGTTAACTGTAACGCACGAGCACAAAAAAGGTTCTGCGAGGCTCGTCCACATACATCTTTAATTTTTAAGGCTTCATTACGTAAATAAAAAAACTCACCAGTATTCTTGGTGAAAAAAATCAAGAAGTTTTACCAGATACAATATAAAGTACTACACTAAAATAACGCAATAATTAAAATATAAAACGGTATACTGGCAAAGGTCATTCTGCTGTATAACGGGTTGTATACTTAAGCTCCTCTTTCTGCCAATATTAACTTAATACAGAGAGAGCTATAGAGCTATCTTTATGTCTAAAGACTGTGAAAACATCTTCCTCTGTCATTAGTTACATTTTTTAATTAAGTGTGTATCTTAAAAGCATGTAGAGATATTAAAAGGATAGTTTGGTTTCTTGGAGTGGGGATGTATAATGTACTTGTCCACAGTCAGTGTCACCAACACTAGATCACAGTCAGTCAGTTTGGAGGAGCAGATAGGAGGACCTGCAATGAAGCTCAGCAGTGTGCTGCTGTGGACGGAGTGAGGAGCAAAATATGTCTTATCTATTTAAAAAAAGGCCCAACTTAAAGCAAATCATTATCAGTTTAATAGTAGACTATATTTTAAATATCCTCAGTGTCACATGACCCTTTCTCTTAAGACTCACCAGACTCCATTGACAAAAGCAGTCATTTTACCTCGCAGAGCAGGAGAGCAGCTGGTGTTATACCACATCAGTTTTATAACCATTTAAAACACAGAAGTCACATAACAACACACGCAAACTAACTGATCGAGGTAGCCAGACCAGAAGCTGCTGTTTTCTGCAAAGTAAAATGAGTGTCCAAAGTCTGGTGCTAGTGGCAACACCTGGTGCTGAAAAATGAAGCAAACACGGGGGTTCTAGAAACTGCAGTTCCTCATGTGCCCTCTTGAAAATGCTCAACTCTAAAGCAGGAATGTACACGCTTTTGAGAATTTTTACAACCTGGCACAAAAATCTGTTTTCGTCTCTATTGCTCCTTTCCTCATTCATGAAAACTGCAAAGGGGATAAATGTTTACATAACTTGTCATTTTTACAGTGTATTAAGGCTTGAAGTTCTACATTATTAAGGATGTTGCCCGTTGCTCATTTTAGGATCAGCTGGTAGTGATGAGGAGTCAGGCACTGCATCAGTGGTGATGCTTGGAGCCACCACACTGAGCTTCAAACATGCTGTTCAGGAAACCTGCAGGTAAGGTCACATAGGGTTTGTCCATCCTCATATATAGTCTATGGTCTGCTGGCTTTGAAGTGCACATAAATAATTAATATAATGTAAATTAATAAATATAAAAGCCTCAGTTCACAGTTGGAAATGGCTGTCTGACTTCAAGGCAAAGCTGTGAAAACATTCTTAATAGAGCTTCAACTTAAAGCAATATAGATGTTTTTAGCTGGGCCTGAAATATGATTTGCTGCTGACAGAACACTGCTCTGCTTCCTGCTGGTCCTCCTGTCAGACTCACCCAACTGACGACATTCTGACCTTCATCTCCTGTCAATAGAAAAGGATTAAATACTTCATACAACCTCACTTCAAAGAAACTGAACTATCCCTTTAAAATTATGCGTTTAGACATAAAGTATTCTGCACTGGTAGAGAAGCCGTTTGTTTGAATTATTAAGAGCACTTCAGAATCAGTGTGTTTAAAAGAGAATTTGGCAGTATCAGCTTTTATCCCCTGCCACGGTCTAGTCTCTATTCTGTCGCTCTTCTGTGTGAAGAGGTTAAAAAGGGAAGTTAAGTGTATTTCTTTCTAACTTTTAATGTAAATTACTCGATTGGTGTACCTCCTCAGGCCTCTCAAATCTGTTCAGTAGTAGAACTGCTCACAGCTTGTGTCCGTAACCTGTGATGAAGACTAATCTATTGAAGCAGAGAATGACTGCTCTGAAGCATCGTGTGACAACATTTCTCAAGCTTCAACATCATTTTGACTCTCGAATAGTAAAATTCTATTAAGATGTATGTTTCCCACTTTAAAGACACCTTCATTCCTCCTCCTCTAACTTTATAAGTTCTGACTGAAGCATCAAAGTGTCTCTGGTGTCCTCTAACAGCTGTCTTTTGTTATTGTCAGCAACACAATATCTGATCACGTCAAGTTGTTAGGTTGTCCAGTGTACGTGTCCAGCCTTCATTTTGGGTGCAGATGTTTAGACAGACTTTCATCCTGCTTTGCTTCTACACATGTGAACATGCAGCATGGTTGTGTTATTTCACATGTGCAGTCAGCAGAGCAGTGATAGTCCCAGAGGGAGGGCAGGGAGCTGCAGCACCAGCCAGAGAGGATCATGGTCTCACATTTTTCTGAACATGTCATCGATCCAAGTAATGGAGCCACTCGGCTTTCTGCTCCACATCCCTCCGTTATTATTTTCAGAAGTACAACAACAGATGCACCCTTCTTTTGTTTTGGACGACTCATCTTGGATCTCAAGGAACTGCTGATGATGACGAACTAATAAGATGCATAAAAGGCAGGTGAAGCTACGCAGGAGTGCTTCTAGTGCATTTAGTGCAGAAGCATCTCAGAGGAATTTAAGAAAAAAGACTGTTTTCTCTGGGAATGTTGGCTCAGGGCTGTCTGGCACAAGACCTTCCTGTTGGCAGGATGTTTACTAGGACTGGATCCCACAATGCAGGAAGCCAAAGAGCTCGACTGTCCTGACCTACTGACACTGCACATCGGTGAGTGCCAGAAGAAGGAGGTGAAGGTGTTGGTATATAAAAATATACACATTTATATGTTCTTTGTTGTTCAATGGGTCATTTCATGCCAACTCACCAAAACATCCCAGTTCATGTCACAGATTTTCTCAAAGAACTGCAATGAAGTTTATGGGACTTTCCTCAGGCTCATAATTTTTGAAATGTGGCCCCAAGAGCTGGATTTAATATTTTTTGCGATTCTTTCTGAGGACCAGCATGTGTTTTTGTTTTTTGGGTTTTTTTAAACTTTTTTTTAGATTGGGTTAAAATTTGCATTGAACATTCATGTAAACCCAAAGGATTATTTTTGCACAGAAAACTATTACATGAAGAAATATAACATCTTTATAGGTATATCCAATGAATATTAAGCACCAGTCACTATGACCTAAATACTTAAGATTAAGAAGATTCCTCGTGTTTATGACAATGTCAACAAAAAATGAAAAAGCTTTGTAAAAGCAGAATGTATCCCAGGAAAACTTTACAATTCAACATTAAAAACATATCCCTAAATAAAACCTCGAAATGCAATATAACCTCTTCCAACTTTTATATAATAATCTTATACAATTAATCTTAAGAATCTCCAGTTAAAGTTTTAAAGGAATTTAAAAGAATTAAACAGTCAAAATACCTCAAAGCTCGATTTAGCAAGAACTGTGACTGTCAGTTTTTTATGCACCACCAAATAACATCCAGATTTGACAGAACTGTACTAATACAGAACTGAAATGTGGTTACAATAAAGTGAAAACTAGTGAAGATATTCATTTTTTAAATGCTAAATATTCTACGATTAGAGAAAAATCTTGTGGCTGTTCAGTACAAATTTCAACTCAATCCATGAAAAATAAGTGACAGATGAGGCTTATAATAAATCTCAGAAGTGATTAAATTAAGCTGAAAGGGCCAAACTTCCAAAGTTCACAGCTAAGAAAGTATTTGGATTAGAGCTTCAGGACATCACAAAGTCCCATGAACTGAATTAAAATTTCCACATTAAGTTTTTCAAGAAAATGAAAATATAAAATAAAGGGGTTGGATGGGTTGGCATGGAAAGACCAAAATGTACAGAGAGGACATGAAAAGAAGTCAAGAGTTAAATTAAAAACCAAAAAAATGCTCAAAGAACACCTCAGTGTCTGTACATTAAAATCATGTGTTTAGTATTGCTGTGTTTCACATGCAGACTTCTACCTTGGATCAGCTGATGTAACTGTTAGGTTTGTGTTTGTGTGTATCCACTCTGACAAACTCTCTGTGGTGAAAGTTACAAACTCATCCAAGTCAAACATTAGTCAACATTTACTATCAAATGCAACACAATCGAAACCAAAGATAAATTAGAACTGTACAGCATAGAAGCAAACATGAACACACAAGCGTCAGTTCAACAAGAGAATCACAGGGACTCTGAAATGTTCAAAACTCTTTTTCTTCAGACAAGGACAAAACTGACTTCAAACTAAGAACATCTGTGGATACTAAACCTAAACAAGTGCAATTGCAACAATCAGATTTTTTGGTTCATGGAACTTTTACACAGTGCGATATTTTTATGCTTGAAAAGACAAAAGACACTCAGCTTTTAACGTGTTAGTATATGAAATGCTGCTCAAATGTGACTGAAAATACAAACCAACAGCCTGCTGGCTCATTGTATCTATCGTTCATAAACCCTATAGAACTACAAGCATGAATTTGACCTCCTGCAGTGTGTTTACATTTATCTTGTCCCAAATGTAGATCTTCCATTTCCAGCCATTACTGTACGTGTTGTCCTGTGAGACTTAAGTGTTTGGCTTCTGTTGGTGAGTTAATGAAACAACTTCCTACACCTGCTGCTGAAAATAACACTTATCAAACAGATACATTCTTTTATATCAGAATCCTTCAAATATTCTTCAGTAATCAGTAAAACAAGCCATACTAGAAATGTTAATACCTCAAAAATGACTCCACAATCGATGGGGACGTGTTTGCTGCAAAAAACTTCCGTGAAAAAATTATTCATTCCACAAAATCAAAAAGTGTTTTTTTCTTGAAAGTGCCCATCTGTTAGTAGGGGGTGTGAAGTTAGCTCAGGTCTAATACTGTTATTTCTAGACAGATCTAGCTGAATGAGCTCTGTGGTGCACTGTTCACACATACAGTCTTTATGCTGACCCCCCCCCCTACACACACACACATACACACAATATTATTCTCCCAGTCAGCTGGGCTTTGGAACATCATCTATGGTTTGAGTCTTTGCCCAAAGTGTTGAAATGTTGCCTAATGAGCTGTGTGTCCAACATCTGACCTACCAAACATCCAGTCAGGCTGCTTCTGTGTGGTCCTTTGTATTGTAATCAAGCACAGAGCTCGTGCACTGACGCTCTCAGACCTTCAAGATCCACTGTTCACCGCCAGGCCTTTATGTATTGCCTTCTGGAAACCAATCGACAGCTCGTAAGTGGAGGTGGCCAAGGAGAAGGAAATGATGTCACCCCTGGAGGTCAAAGGTCCGGAGGCAGTGACTGGAGCAGCAATAGGCCACAAAACTCACAGTCGTCCTGAAGAGTAAAGAGCAGAACAGTAGAGGGATAATGGGCCTGCATGTTTAGCTGAGAGCAATGAATTAGCATGAAAGGGAGACTTAACAGTTGTTTCTCTGGAGCAGGAACATGACGGAGTGTGTTTGTTCTGACCTGCGGTGAACTCCTGCCAGGGCGGTGTCACGAAGGGGGAAGAGTTTGGGGTAGATGATGGTGAACATGGCTTGACTGCAACGGTGACAGTGACCCAGTGGGAACTGCAGCAGGTCGAGGAGGCTCTTTGGCAGCGTGATGGGGGGCAGCAGGTTGAGGTCTAAAACAAAACAGGACATTAAGTAAATGTAAACCTATGCAGGCAAATATTTCAATTATTTGATTATTAACATTCTGAACCCTAAGTCGTTTCTGGGCATGCTCTGCTCCTGTTACTTTTGTCCTCACTGTGGACTCATTTTTTACTGTAATATAAAGTCCCTTAACTCTGTGGAAACAGCACAGCCATGGCTAGAAGTAAAGAGAACTCAAAAATGTTGTTCATGCTCTTGTGATATATGACAGAGTTATAGTGCCAACAAAAAAGAAAAATGAAGTTGAAGATATTTATTTGAAAAAAACTAAGATCAACATTTTCAACATTTTTTCAGGCACCAACACTGAAAAAAGTGCAAAAGGTAATTGTGTTTTTACAGAATCTAGCCAAAGCAAGCGGTTTCATTTTTGAGAATTTTTAAAAAAGGCATGTTGAATAAATACATTTCAATGACATATTAAGGTTTTATGTTTAGGTTTAACTAATTTGAAAGACTAAATACCACATTACATATGAGTAGCTCAAGGACTGCTGGAAAGTTCTGGCAATTCTTAATGTTTTTACAGTTTCAGGCTCTGATAAAGGGCAACATGCTTCTCAAACCTGCTGATGAGTTCAGAGGACTAACCAACATACTTTTACAGTTTTAAATAACAGAACTGGGAAAGTGTCAGTAACATATCCTCACCAATTGGGCGGTGGTGGTAGATGCGGTGAAGGGTCCTCATAGCCAGCTCCTCCAGGGGAACCACGTTATCCGTTTCTGAGGCCACCACCTTCACTTCAGCCGGCAGCCCGACCAGGGCCTCACTCAGCGCCTCGCCCAGCACCTCACCCAGGTCACTCTCCAGTGTTTGAGATGATATACCACACCTGCACAGGAGCAATGCACACAAAAACAGCTAAAGTCCCTGTTACAACTGCAGCTCCAGGGCTTCAGACCAACTTTTTATATTAGCTGCACTGATGCATCCAACTTCTTCATTTAGGTGCACTCAAAATTTTTCACAGCGCCTGGTGCTGCAGAAATGGTAAATATAACCGGTGGGCTTCTGTGCTGTGTTGTTATGAAAAGTATTCCATCACACACCGTACCTCTTGGAGGTGATCTCCATTTATTCAATTTGACAATTACAGATGAAAAAGACAAAGACATCATGCAATAAGCGCTGCCCGCTCCAGCTCCCACAGCTGAATTAATAGTATAGCAAGGCTGAAAATGTGCAAGGACATGTCAAATGAGATGGGACAATAGTGCGTGAAAGCAGGAAACAAGTAGCGCACTGCAAGTTAGCAAAGAAATGCTCATTTTAACTAGCAGTTACCGTTACCAGAATGCAATAATATTGTCAAAGTACTGGCATTAAAATATCCAAAAAGACAAACGCTGCAGTTTGCTATTGTCTCTAGTAGTGCAAAAATGTCATGACTAAACCAGCATATCAATAATATGTACCATATGTTTACATATAACCTTTGCCATGCTTAGGCTTATTGTCCTCCAGAGGGAATACGGCTAACTGACAATCTACCTTAACACTGTTTATGTTAGTTGGGGAGGTCAGTTAATGTCATTTTTTCCCCTAGTTAGATTTCATTTGTTTTCCACACTGACATTAAATCAAGCACTGTATTTTTCAGTTTGAATTACAAACACATTTAACTGTCACAATTTCAGCAATGGGCCTCTGTAGCTGTTTGGAACTTGGTAAGAGGGGCTTTTTCATGTCATGTCTTGGACAGTCCTAGATGCAGCATTACACCAGACATTTACTCATAGCAACATCATGCAACTGCATTTCAATATTCAGTTTTCTAACTAATGCTGTTCGAAGCAGATAAGTTACTTCACCTGTCTAAAATATATCTGGTTAGCTGTGTGAGAAGGTGTTTTACCCGCTGCAGCCGATGACCTTGTTGTACAAATAGGAGGGGAGGCCTTTTAGGTCCACATTGTTGTCGACAAACACGAACTGCAGCTCCCGTGATCTGCCCAGATCTGAAACACACACAGATATTAACACTGTCTCGCTCACTGTATCTACATCACTATGGCAACTCAGATAAAGGCATATACTGACCGAGCGGCAGAAATGTCAGCCGGTTAGCAGCCATGGAGAGCTGGTTGAGGCGGTGGAGCCAGCAGAGGTGTCGGGGAACGTGGCTCAGTAGGTTGTGGTCCACTGTCAGGTTCTGTAGGGAGACACAGCGGTGCAGCCGATCCGGTAGAGACATCAGCTGGTTCATTGACACGTCAAGAGTCTCCAGGTCCTGCAGATCACCAATCTCTGCAGGAGCCAAGTGGCATACAAGAGAAACAGAAACAAGTCATTCCGAAACCCATTTCTACCATTCATAAAGTGGCACAAAACATAACCAAGTAAAAGTTGTTTTGAAGGCGCAATTTGGAACAACTTGACAATTGGCAAAACACACGACTGTCAGTCTGCAGTGTAACGCAGAATGCAGATGGGGAAAAAATAATTTAACACCCACATACAGACCTGTAAATGTAAGAAGCATTGGTGCGAGCAATGAAAATGTTTTGTTGCACTTGACAGACTTTCACATGGTTGACTACATTCTTTAATTTCAGGAAATCCTTTTTCATGTCACATTATTTTTATGTTTTCATGACATTTCCAATAAGTCCAGAACCAAGAACAGATACTTCGATATTTTGCCTGGAACCAGTGTGTTTCTCATTATCATCTGTACCAAACACTGACACACAGTAAAGATGCAAGTTCAGTCACCTGGGGACACTTGAAAACAAATTGCTGGTTGTTGCAGCTTTTCTAAACTGGCTTTAAAGATTCTCTATACAAGACTGTGAACACAAATATAGCAGCAAACAGCTGTCTGTCATGTAAAGATACAGTGGAGAAATAGCACAAGTGTCTAAATTATGTTATTTATCTAATTTATGTGCATTCATTTCATTTCAGCTCACTGACAGTTTCTGGTGCCGTAGGCCATTCAATGAATTTTACAGTGCAAGCTAATGGGCTAATGGTTGTAAACAAACACAAACTGAGGGGTGAGGTGTGGTCGACATGCCCGTTTGTTTTGGTTTGAGATCCTGGTGCTCTAGTGACATCCAGTGGTTCTGAATGTCGCAAACAGAACTGTTTAAGTTATGAAACATTCCTGGTACATCAAGTACCATTACTAAAAATAAAATAAGACAATGAAGACCCTCAGACCCTCTGCTGGACACCACAAATAGTGCTGGCATATCAGGCACATTTTTAAATTATTCCCAAAATTCACTGAGGCTGAAACTGCAAAATATAACATAAAAGATAAATTGAGGTTGGACAGTAATTGTATTTGTTAGTCATCAAAATAATATGAGGTAGAACTAAATCATCTGGATTTTAACTTTAGATATGAGTTATAGTTATTATAGTTTCCTGCATAATCTGTGTGTGTTGTTGACAGACAGAATACAATTTACTTAACACTTGACTGTGATGCTCTGCTGCCCTCTGCTGGCAAACAAAACACTTACAACTCAATTCAGCCAGTACTCTCACAAATTGAAATCAACAGTTACTGACAAGAACACCAGAAGAAAATGTTAAAAGTACAAATTACAAGAGACTTTAGGCCGTGCATAAAGTTAAAGCTGTTATCATGTTGAGATTATTAAAGTGAGGAACAACAAACCTACACACTGTGCTTTCTGTATGTAGGCATAACAGTGTTTATTTTTTAAAGCCTGGTCTGGTAGAAAAGTATTACATTTTAACTGTACAGTTATTAAAATGTATGTTTATAATTGGCCTGGCAAAATACCTTGTATTTGAAGTTGACTGTATAAAGAGAATTAAAACAAGACAGACAGTTGCTGTCTTTTACCTGGAGGAAGGCATTTCAGCTGGTTATTAGACAGTCTCAGGTGCCGTAGAGACCTCAGTCGGCCAATCTCTGGACACAGCAGCTGGAGGGCATTATTGCTCAGGTCCAACGACTGCAACCTGGCCAGGTTTCCAATAGCTGGGAATCAAAGCAGTCACTCTCTTTATGTACAAAGAGATAAACAATACATAGCTAACCTCTAATAAAACAGTGGCACATTATTATGATACAAAAGGAGACTTACCTTCAGGAATGATAACTATGTTGTTTGAGTGCAAATACCTTAAATGGAGTAAATAAAATACAAGTTATTTTTAGAATAGGACAACCTATTTGACAGCTCATTGGCTAATTCAATAATAATACCAGTAAAAGTCAGGCGTTGGTTGGTTCAAATATATCCCACTGTGACAGACAGAGCTCAATATGGTGCAAAACAACACTAACATCTTTAGTCACAGCACCTGGAGATAAACTTCACAAGCCAACTTTCCCAGTATAACAGCCAATAATACCCACAAAACAACACAAGCAAAATGTAATGGAAATTTTAAAACTCCTCCCTGTCAAATAGTAATTAATTATGAATTAATTCATATTAGAATTATTAATAGAAAAAACAGCTTAGCAGAATACTTACAGTTCAATTAGATTTGGTAGCTTCTGAGCAAGATTGTCTGGCTGATAAAGACAAACAAAAAGCAGAAATAATCAGACATCTCACAGGAAATACACTTGTGACATTGCACCTACCACTGCCTTTTTAGTAGAACAAACCAGCTAACATTTGAAAAAAAGTCTTGAGTCATGCTCTGTTAGACATTTAAATTACACAGAAAACAAACTGTATAAATGGTATCTGACACTGTAGAATCAGCATGCACTGCATGAATACCAGTGTAGTGAGCGAATTTCTCTTCATGTACAGTCTCTCCAGAAACTGCAGGCCTTCATCTTTGAGCAGCTCTACAGGGAAAATATTTAGGTTCTTGTAGTTAAGAAACAGGTTTTTGTGGCGCTCCTGCTTGGCCATAAATATGGTCTCATGAAGTTCAGTTGCCATTTCTGGGGGGACCCCTCCTCCCTGGTGGAGGAGATTGGCAATACGTCCTTCCTCTATGGCATTACTGTTTCCTAAAAGACAGATAAATAAAGGCATTAGGAGACAGCATTGTTTGTTTCATCTTTATAACTGAGAACATCCAAGCATAAAGCTGCATGTATTATGCCAGTGCAGCATAATTATATAACTACAAATTATCGTGCACAGTAATACACATTAGCTCATTAATAGTTACAAATAGTAAGTCACATAAGACTGTGTAGTGCAAAATTGAACATTAACTCTAATTTCTGTTTATTTTTAATTATCAAACTATATATTGCTGTTGGAGACTGTAGCTAGTCAGACACCGCATTTAAAGTCATTCCTGATAAGTCGTTTTTGCTCAGCATCTATGCTAATAAAAAATCATTAATAAAAACAGGTAAGTCTGTTATGACAGTAACAGTGCTGGAACGCTGCCGAGTTGCAGAGGCAATATACGACAAAAAACAAACAAAAGACAAACAAACAAACAAAAGATAACACAGTCTGCAGCTGGCACTACGCCGCTGTTGACAAACTTCAGCTAGCTTAGCATTTCACTAGCCTGTCAATGTTGTTTTCAACCATTAGCATGCTAGCTAACCGGTTGCTTAGAGCACATTACGTTTAATTACAACAAAAACAGTCATTTACCTTAGTTGTGCAGGATCATTTTAATCAACTTTATCTCCCACAAATGCTCGTGGCCTGCCTCTTGCGAAATGTTTGTCTGATAAAGGAAATTAGCTAGTAAACTGCTGCCAACAGTAGCAGTCTCCCGTCGTAACCAACGTAAGACGTCACTGTCCTGTTCCGGTCAAAGGTAGCGGAGCTTCTTCTTCTTCTCTCCATATTCACGGCAGACATGACACCGCAAGTCTTTTGCTGCCACCCTCCGGTACATCGTTAAACTACATCATTTGTTCATAAGATATTTTATGCAGCAGTTATTGTTTTAGCCTTTTTACTGGGATATTTTTATTGTCATGCTGCTTAAACTGTACTAATGACTTATGACCACTGACAGGTGAAGTAAATAACATTGATCATGTTGGTACTATGTGGTGTTCTGATGGAAAACCTTGTATTTTAACATCTGTGTTGATGAGACTTACACACCCAAACATTGTCCCAGAACAATCATTCCCCCTCATTCAAATGTCACCGGTCTACCTCCGCAGGAAAATGCACCCCACCACATGGCAACAACATCAAACAGTCAGGAACATGTTGAGGAACATGACAATGGCCCAACATGTTGATGTGACCTCCAAACTTCCTACAATGCATTGTGATCAAGCATCAACAGGATGCAGTAGAACAAGTTTGACTGAGAAGCCCCACTGCACAAGCCAGAATACCCAAAGGATCCAGTGTCAACCTCCTGGTTCCAGACCCCATAGGACACCCTGAGAGGTCCTCTTGTCCATGCCCAATGGTTCAGAGCATTTTGGACCACATAAGGGGGACCAACATAATATTAGGCAGGTGGTCCATTGTACAGCAGTAACAATAAAAATGCTGATTGTACATTAATGCATCAGAAATAATGTTTCAATAGATTTCATCACAAAACAGGAAAGTAAACTGTGAGTTCAGACGAGCAGTGAAACAGTTTGCATACATTTTTATTCATCTTAAATCTTGTGTAGAAAAAAAAGAATCAGAGAAACAGACATTCTCTTTTCCTTCAGCCAATCATTTTTCCCAGTACTCAGAATATATTGATAACAGGAAAAATTCTTACAACAGCATGTACAAAAGAAAAACCAAATGTAACCTCAGTCTAACAGATCATTTCAATAGAAACGCAAGAGTCGGAAGGCTATGAATAATTTACACACATCAAAATATAGGTAACAAATTGACCGTCAATGTAACAAAAAAGGAAAAAAAAAAGATAAGAAGAAATTTGTTTGATTTCATGTCGGCTCTGTGAGGTGTTCCAGTGGTAAAAGTGAGGCAAAAATCAGACCACAAACATCCAAATACCCATCCTGACCCCTCGAATCTGATCAGTGTGGGTGAAAGGACTCCAGATTCCAGCCACGTTAGACAGAAACAAGACTCACAAAAAACAGTTAGGAAGCTTCTTCCTGGGATTATGATCACCATGGCAACAGGTCTAGGCACAAGGAGCGACGCCAAAGTCCTGTTACGGCAGCAAAAAAAAAAAAATTCTTAAGAGCATTCTGTCGACCAACACTTGAAGAGGAAGTTCTGGTGGAGCACAGATCATTAACCGGCTCTGAGGCCACTTTGAACAAACGGTTAAATGAAACCACCTGGTTCTCCACCTGGCTTCACTTTTCAACATGTCTTTGCACCAAATACCTGAAGCAGCGCATACTGACAAAAAATGTAATAAATGTGTGTTGAGTTGAAAATTAACCACAGTAAACTGTCCTCAACTAGAAGCAGAGATCACCTGAAAAGGCTTTTTTTAGCAGCCTCATGTGACTGACAGAAGTCCTGTAATGGCCTTCACAATGTAAAGAAAGGCAGTGATGGGTCACAGATTTAAACTGTTTTCAGTGTGAAAATGGGGAAACGCTGGTCGTTAGCTTGCAGTCCTCTGTCCATTACTTATGTGTCAAAGTGTTAAAACACGATACAGTAACAGCATTTCTTTGTGTGTGTATGTGTACCAGAAAAAAAGTCTAATTTTTTTAGCGGCGTTTCTGCTTGGAGACAGCACAGTCCTGCCAATTATCAAAACCACAATGCGACAGGTCACGTATGGATTTATAAACCACATTTTCTTTCCCTGGCTGGTAACATCTAAGGTGCAGATCCGGCCTTCAGGTAGACCCAGTTTGTGCCTCACATCTACTGCCATTAAATTCTAGTGGCAGAGCTCAGCCTCCAATTTATTTTTCTTTGAAAAACCCACTTGGGGACTTTTTCCTAATCCGAACTAAGACGGCAGCCAGAAGTGACATATGTCTATACTTAGTTTGTACAGCATGGAACAACATTTATAAGTTTTAGGATTCATCTATAGATTTCTATATTATGTTACATTGCAGTATTTTAAATTTCCATAAAAATAAAGTGTGTACATTTTGTGTGTACTGTACAGAGCAAGTAGGTGAATATGTCATTTTACAGCTATGTGGATAGGAATACAGTCACAACTACCTTATCTACCTGGTCAGAGTGTCTGTGTGGAGGGAAAAACATGAAAAAGGGGTGTTTTTATTCCCCTACAGGCCAGGTAATAACCCTAGAATGAGCAGTACACAGGAACAGGGGGAGGAGGTGAGGAAGAGGGAGGGATGCCTCACTGCATTACTGCACTTTCCTCCTTCTTCAATGTTTCTATCAGCTCCTCCTCCTCACCACAACAGAGCATCGGAGAAATAAACCAGCCCTCCAGTCTGCCACACTCCAAGAAAAAAAGCAAAATTATCAGACTCCTATGGCCCAAACTTCACCAGCAAAATAATCTAATATAGGAGGAGATGGCCGATTGCAATCTTCAATCAATTCCCCCGTGATTATCCGCCCTCCTCCTCTCCAGGATGGTTTGGTTTGTGGTTTGAATTTGACCATGACAACAGCACTCAGTGAGATCATCATTACAGCCGGACAAAAGAGATGAGATGTTTTCGTTTTTCTGTACATGTAAATAAATTGAAAAAGAAAAAGAAAGGTGAGGTAGATGGATGGTTGAAGGAATAATAACAAAACCTTCCCCCAAAAGAGCAAAAGAACATTAAAATATTAGAAGGAAAAAAACTTGTGGGGGATTTGTACAGTGATTTACACTTCACAAAGAAATACATGAACATAAATAGCTGAGAAACACCTGGGCAGGGAATCCAAATGTCACTTAAAGTGAATGAGCCTTTAACAATGTATCCCAGGTGTTTCCTCAGTAAACCTCGATAAAGGACGCAGGGATCTTCAGTTACAGTTAATTCTCTGATCAAACATTTAGTATACATGAAAAGAAAGGCCCTCAAAATTTGTTCCTCTTACAAATCCTTTTAGTGTCAGTCATGACATCTTATTGTTCCCAAAGCATTTTAAAAGAAAAAAAAACTCTCAATGCTGTAAGATAATTCCACTTATATCTCAGCCCAGTTTCACCTAAGCAAGCTTCTACAAACACACGTTAATATGTTGAAAAAGGATAAATAATAGGGGTTACTCCAGCAGCATACAGAAAACCATCCTTGATTCAAGAGAGAAGTTCAGTAGAAGAAAGTGAAATTATCCTGCAGATAGATTCTTGTACTCGCCTTCAGAAAAACAAGATGTTAAGGCTCTCTGCTACATTGCGTAAATTCTATTTTGCATTTACTTTGTACGTATCTTGAATCAAGTGTTATTACAAAGCACAAACACACGGAGCCCTCAAACTGACAAATGCAGTAAAACACTATCAGAACAGTCAAAATAAAACTGAACTTATACAGTGCTGTCAGCTAAATAATTAAAATGGAGTGTAAAAAGATACTCTTGCACATTTTTTTAGCTTAGATTAGCTAATTTTATTTTTGTACTTCATAGTTTTCCTCATTTTGTTTGGTTTAAGCACAGATTTAATCATTTATCTGCTCTCTTCGCCTTTTCCCATTTTCCTAAAGTTGTGTATGCAAGTGTAACATCAGGAGTATTTGACAGGGCTGCCTGGCTACTGACACATTTTCCTGAAACTACGATTGCTAAAAACAGCACAGGCCTTTTCTGCTAGCCGTCTATCCACAGCTAACTTGTATTTTTAAACGCCGGCCAATGCACATCATGCTAACCATATACACAGTTTATGGAGCATTATTTATATGTGCCAGTGTTTAAACATTTGAACCAGTAGCTAATGCTAACTTAAAAGTTCACTAACACCATATTTTAATTCTAATCGTCTTGCCCGACTCTTGTCATCATCACGGGATAGAATGACAATAAGCCTTTACATGAAACATCATACACAAACCCAAATAAGACACTCTAGGTATCTTCAGTCAGATAACTCTTTAGCATTAGCTAGCAAAACCTGTTAGCATTTTCTTGCCAATTAAAATGCTGTAACTACTGTTAGAAGTATTAACTGTGGCTAATACTTGTAAGTGTTACGACAGCAGTATGCAGTACAGAGTATCACTTACTAACATCATGTGCTGTTGTCGTTTAAAGACAAAAGTTAGCTTAGCTAGCTAGCTGGCTAGCTAAACCGCTCCAAGCAAATGTTGTTTGAGGCAAATAGAGCAGATACATGGACAAATGTGAAGATACAATGCCTATAAAAGGATAACTAAGGAGTTGCAAAATAAAATGAGCTAGGGGAAAGGAAAAAAGAGCAAAATAAATTAAGTTTTTTTTTAGAGGAAAAATTCATAAAGCTTTTTGTTTTTTATTTTTTTATACCAACTAATGGGAGATTATAGGAAATGGATAAAGCTTTACACATCTGGTTACTCTCTATCCATTTTTTTCCCTAACAATAATGGCTATCGATAGCTGTGTGTCCATTTATTGTTTGAAGCAATGTCAAATGTCACAGCTTTCATTAACTGCTTTGGATCAAATAAACTGGGCTCCACAGCATCATCAGAAGGTGGAAGTATAGGCTCTTCTATTTTGGTATTAACTCTTCGTCAGTGAAGTCAAAACCCCCAAAAGCGAGTATGAAAACTTTTTTTTGGTGAAATTGGTTTGAAGTTTTAGCAAATTTCTTAATGGAAGTTTTTCTCCTCTGATACTTCAAAACACACATAAAATGACTTTATGGAAACACAACTTAAGTGTTCAGTTATATTTTGAAGTGTGTGATTTCTACTTTTTGTCAGTGTTGGGGCTCCATACAAAGTACAAGGACCAATCAAAAACTGACCAAGATCCACTCTTGTTTTGGACTGTTGTAATAAACACTCTTGAAAATGGATTTAAAAAAATGCAATAACAGAGTCAGAGGGATGTAGAATCAGACAGAGGTTTAACACACACGCCAGGCTGGATGTCTCTGGGTATGACAGCACAAAAAAAAAACAACAAAAAAAGGAAAGTAGAAAAGGATTTAACTTTTCTCTTTGACCTGAGATTTAGTTGGGACGCCTGGCCTCTGAGCGTGATGAAAGGTAGAGGCGGTCTAGTCCGAACCCTAGAGGACAGATGTCAAAGTGTCCCCAGAGAACACATTGGCACCATCACTGTCCTCGAGTCAGATGGGAGGGGAAGTTACCGGTGTTTCAAAACACAAGGCAAATTGTCGTACCTTTTACGCAAACACAGAAACGAAACCAGCTCAGATACACTTTACACAATTACAAGCATTAAAAAATGGACTGTAGTGGAAACGTTCGTAGATCCAACCTGAAGGAGTTTTTTTTCTCTTTTTAATATATAGATATTGACTATATTACAACCACAAGAGAAATAAGGAATAGCAGCTTCTTTCTGTACATGATGAATGTCTCCAACTGTATAAAAGTTAGAAAAGTGACACAAACAACTAGTGTGTACATAAATGCTCTGCCCACGTAGAGATGTTGTAAATGTTGGAGACTTTTGACTAGTCTAAAAAAATACCTGTTTGTATACAAGGACGCCTCTGAACTCGGAGTACCCGACCGAGAGACATTTTAGATCTTGTGTTCATATTTCTTTACCTCTGAACGCTCTTTCCTCCACAGTCCTCGCTCTGAGGTGTTTTTTCTTTTCTTTTTTTGCTTCTTTATCGACTGTATTTGGCGGTTTAACCTTAACGGAACAGCACTTTGTGAGAAGATGTGGCTCAATTTCAGATAAATTGATAGGACCATAGTTAATTTGATAGAGCACTGTAACGGCAATAGAGTAGTGGTGTAGGACTGTAGGGGGAAGTTAATATCCCTTTGATCACAGACTTTGAGCATGGTGCGGTAGCAGATCAAAGTGCTTTTTTTGCTTCCACTTTCAATATGGTGTGTTGGAGAATTACAGGGCAAGAGAGAATCTGTCAAACAGTACAATTTTGGCAATAAATTTGGCAGAATTGACCTTTCTCCCTCCAGTTGTTTGTTTCAGCGGATTGGCTGTTGACCAGGCATTACGCTGACACCCAGCCTGCAGAGCAACCAGACTACTGAACAACCGAGAGAGACGCTGACCTCTCTGAATTGTTTCTTCTTCATTAGATATGCAAAACGTTTTCACCATAATGCCCGTTCAAAAGCGAACAAAACGCTGTCATTTATAAAGGCCTACACATTTTGTTTTTTTTCCCATTTGGAAATACATATAAAAAAAGTAACAAACAACAATTTATAAAATAAGTTCAGCCATAAAGAGAGAGAGACAGAGAATGTGAGCTCCCTCAAATGATTTTTAGTCTTTTCTGTCTTCTACTGTTTCTTTTTATCTTTTGGATCCTCCCACTCAGCAGCAAGGGCAGTGTCACATCTGACAGCCAGCTGGTAGAAACCAAAACTAGAATAATATGAAAAAGTGTGTGGAGATATAGCAGAACATGGACTAACCAACAGTTTTCTCCACCTTCCTGTGAGTCTTTGCTCTCACGGAGTTGCCACACTCAGCTGGTGGACACGATTTTGCTGTATTTGTAAAAACAAAAAAAAAGACAGAGAGAGAAAACCCCCCACTGAGACGTCCGGCAGGTGGAAGGTTTGCAGTCTGGTGGGTGTGTCTGTCTGATCAGCAGATCAGCAGGCAGAGGACTGTGGGAGAGGCATGGTGCGCTCGTTTTTGCGTCCTCCGTTCATGTGCGCATATGGCGGCAGTTCGTCCAGTGACGGCCGCATTGGGACGCCTGAGCCTGTCTCGAGCCCTGACCCTGCTGCGAGGCCCGCCCCCGAGAGCCCATTGGCTGCCTGCTGGCTGGAAGGCTGCTTGTCCATGGCAACGCTCGACGTGCAGGGAGAGGAAGGGGAGCTGGGGGCTAGCGATGGGGCCGGTGGGGCCTCTGAGCTCGGGGAAGGCGGAGTCTGTTGGGGGGCTGGGGTCTGCTGTGGCTGTGTGGAAGAAGGAGGGTCCAGGGGAACGTCATCCATGTTGTCCAGCTTCTCCAGGTGGAGCTGTGGAGCGTCGGCCGGCTTGTTATCGGCGCTGTAGAAGAAACTAACCTCTCTGAAAGACGGTTCCAGCTCATCCTTCACGCTGCTGATGATCTCCACAAAGGCAGGACGCATCTTAGGATTGTACTGCCAACACATTCGCATCAGCTCGAACCTGCACACACACACACACACGCACACACACACAGAGGTTAGCTCAGTCTTCATCAACAGCCCGTCATCCTGTAGTAATGACCCTATCCAGAGAAACTGTGCTTTCCTACCGACAAGCCAATATTTACTTTTACCAAATGTTTGCTTTCTGTTTCTAAAACGGCTGTATGACCCCCTCCTCTCCCTCCTGCTTCTTGTTTATGAATCACAGAGCTCATGCTGCTTTCACCAGGGTCCAGCACTGAGAGGCAAGTAAGCCTGACATACTAGGATGGCAATAAAATATAACTAAGGATTTTTTTGATACAAATTTATGCATTTTACCTAAATAATGAAAGACTCACCATTTAGGGAAACTTTGGGTTACATGACGAGATCGATACAGCTCTCTGTTTTGTAGTCTAACTGTGTGGCTACAGCCAGCAGACGGTTAGCTTAGCTTAGCACAAAGTCTGGGAACAGGGGAAAGCGAGGCAGGCTCCAGCCAAAAGTTACTGACTATGCTAAGAAGATTAAACAGATTAAACATACAAAATGATGTTAATCAGTTAATTTAAGAGTTGCTGGGAGGTGGATTTCCAACATATTTTCCACTTTCAAATATTCATATTTTCCAGGTTCTAGTTCACAGACATCTCAGTAGATTTTTTTACACACTATATCTGACATCTGAGCAGAAAATGCGAGATGTTCCTTATGTACAGAAATGGTTTTAAAATCCAACTGTTAATATGCATATTAGATCTTGAATATGTATAATATAATGTTGCTAAATAACTCTCAGAAGACTGCAGCTCAAGCACTGGCATCATTTAATACCAGACCTTAAAAAGTGACAGCAAAGTATTTTAATCGAGCTGTTACTCAACACAATAAATGAATATCGCTACATTATCATTTGCTTGAAATGTTTTTGTCTCTTATATAAATTAGAAGCAAAAATGAGGTGACAAAATTTAGATGGTTAAATTTTAGCAGCATTTTTGCAGCCTTGTCCATTCATTTGTTACCATGGAAACAACAATGAATACAGCCAAAAAGACTTCCTTATGCTGAAAAGACAGTCTGGGAATTTTTTTAAAACTGCAATACTCATAAAAACTTTGAGAAGCATAATATTTGGTTATTTGTGACGCAATTATTACATGCAATTCAAACATATTGCAACATTTTAAATTCATTTGGTCATGAATGTCTGGATTTGCAGGTATAGGTTCGATGAATTTGAGCCAGACCTGTTTTGCAGGCTTTGACGTACAGGCTAAAATCAAATTCCATACTTTTCCACACTGTGTAAGAACGTTAGGTTACATATGGACAGAGCCAGGATTACTGTTTCTACCCGTTTCCAGTCTTTGTGCTAAGCTATGCTAACTGGCTGAAGCTACATAGCTGGTATAAATACTGTATATGAGAGTGGCATCAATCTTGGCATCCAAGTTTTGACAAGATAGCAAATGAGCACATTTGTCCAAATGTCAAATTTATAAACGATATTGATCCCAATGGAAGTCGTGTATACTACTACAGAAGAGGTAATGACCTGTCAAAGTCTAATGCAAACTTACAGTCAAGACTTGAAAATATCTGCATTCAAACAGGATATTGTAGTTAATATTGAAGTGTTTTCATAGACAGAAACTTGTGAACAAAGTCATTTTTAAATGGCTGCTGTTAGAGAAGAGAGCAAACTCTGTCACATTACATTTGTTCTCCTCATGGCTCCACCATCTGATGTATCCCCAGTGTTGTTTTTTTTTGTGGGTGGCCACATTTGTTTGTCACGTTCACAACTCTTCTCACGAGGATTTATACTTGCTGTTTCATATTAAGAACATACACATCACAGAGAGAACAAAAACACAGTGAAATACAGGCAGCTGTGAATGCAGGCAGCACTGTGGTTTAGAATTCCTGTAACCACAGGCTGTAGGCAGCAGCACTGATTCACTGTGTGAATAATCAGTAGTCACTAACAACTAACTAGCAGAGTGGAGGGAAACAGAGTAAACAGACAGACAGATGGAGATGAGAGCATGGTGTGTGAATCTGTAGAGTGGTGTCTTACAGCATGTCAGGACAGTTCTGTGGTTTCTCCAGCAGTCCTCCCTCCATGACAAAGCGGAGGACTTGCTCATTAGACAGACCTTGGTAGGGCTGTTCTGCCAGAGTGGCAATCTCCCACAGTACAACCCCGAACGACCTGCGCAGTGGGCAAGAGAGACGGGGCACAGAATTATGACAACATACTTTTTGGAAGCAGTAAACGCATAGAATCAAGACGACATGTGCTTTTGTTGGTAACTGTGTGCGCCTGCTTACCAGACATCTGAGTTGGTGGTGAAGACTCCGTCCTTCAGAGACTCGGGTGACATCCAGCGGACAGGGAGCAAACCTTTACCACCTTTGCGGTAGTAATCTGTCTCATAGATGTCTCTGGTCATGCCGAAGTCTACCCACACAGACACACAAACATAGGCACACATTAACACAGAAGGAAGAACTGAAGCAATGATTATAGTTGTGTTTCTACAACTATCAAATGAGTTTGATACAAATGTTTAAAATGTCGCAAAAAATTTAATTAAATCAAACTTAATTAGGCTTGTTTCCATCAACTGTTTTGGAGTGAATTAACTAGGCTGCATCGTGCCTGGGTGTGGGTGGCAGCAGCCTTTGTAACGTATGGCAATATATGTGACTGTGATGGTCAAAGTTTATATTTAAGCATAAAAATATGTTATGGATTCACTCCATCTAATAAGATGTTTACAATAGTGTGAACATTTCAAGTCAAATACTCTGTAGAGATTTTTACAGACTTGTTTCTGTAACTCTTGTCTGTTGTGTGGCTCCATATTCCACAGGAAGGTGCTCTTTACTGAGGTTATAACCTGAGAAATAATGTTACATTACCCATAATCCCCTAGAGATCACAATATACCAGTATTTTAGACATTTGAAAATGCCAGGCTCTCAAACTGTAGACGCACCACTGTAGCCAAGATGATGGTTTGGAGGTTTTCAAACTCCAAGAGGTGACACATTCACAGTCTTGTCATAGGAAATAACAACTCCCAACACATTTATGCTGGAGAGTCCAGCACTGGATCTAATGAAAACATGTTGACACAGCTTCATTACTGCTCCTTGACTTTTCCCTTTACTGCAATTAAGGCAACCGTCACGATTTCACAACTTTGTAATTAGCCTGAAATTTCATTTACACTTGATGAGCATGTTCCCAACTCCCTACTGCTTCTGTTTCTTAGCCGACAGTGACCCTCCACCCTTTCTTTACCTCCTATCTTAACAGTAAAGTCCTCAGCCACCATGCAGTTCCTGGCTGCCAGATCTCGATGGACAAACTTGTTGGCGTTGAGGTAAGCCATGCCATCAGCAATCTGTCCTGCCATCTGAAGCATCTTCTTCAGGGGAGGGAGAGACAGACTCGACCACTGTTGCTGGAGACACACAGACAACACAGAGTAAGTTCTACATGAATGATCTAAAGTCTTCTTATTATAATACTATAGCACTGGACTTATCATGATAAACATATTGGAGTATTCCAAGGTTTATTCAGATGAGTGCCTTGTCTCAAAGTCGGATTACCCAAATTCTTGCAACTGAACAACCTTGTCAAAACTTGCTTGTTTCATCCTGGTGGACGTTCTGGAGCACAATATTTAATGAATTCCATAATCAACGCCACTGACACTGCCATATAAGACTACTTGTTGCATGGAAAGCTTCATTAACAGAAAAAGTTACTACATTGTAATAATTTCAGCTGTGTCAGTAAAGGTAATGCAGGCCCACTTTGTAGATTAGAGTACAGCCTATACAATCAGAAAACACCTATATTGTTATAGCTGCTTATGATGTGTCATTAGAGAAGTACTGTACTGTGCTGAGGAGGAGATATGACAATCACAGAGATATTATTAGAATATCATATGTACGGGAGGTGAGTTGTAATGTCAGGAGTCAGGAGAAACAGGAGTTTTCATTATGCTCTAACAAAATACACCAGTACACACAGTACTGTACTTATTTATCACACAGTACTATGAGCCAGAGCCACAAAGAACTAACTTCAGCAACAGCGAGTCCCGCAACAGATGGTGCGACCCCCACAGAGTCCTGATCTCAAAATCACAGAGTCATTCTGGGATTTTATAAAGAGACAGAAGACACCAAGACAGACTAAATCAACAGAAGGACCGTGGCAACCTAACTGCAGGCTGTTGCCATGGAAAGTGAGAAGTGGTGCAAACAAGGTCGCACAAGATATTGATTCAATTTTGATTTGTTTTCTTTACTGCACTTTGACTTCTGTGATTAATAAAAACAGCTCATATTATTGAAGCAGCCTCACTTTACTTTCAAAATAATCACACACTCACACACACACAAACACACACATATAAATATGTGTATAAAATAAATAGTTCATGTTTTTTATTCTATAGAATGTTTTCTTAACAGCTGTATATGACAGCCATCCACTACCTCTTTAGGCCGCAAAGAGCGCAAGTAACTCTTCAAGTCTCCTCGTGTCATCAGCTCCATGATGACCAGGGTGGGCTGGCCCTGAGAGACCACTCCAAGGAGACGAACCTGCAGCAAACACCACAACACAAGAAGGAACTGACACACTTGTACGCTTGTCATTGTGAAGAGTTTAAATGACACTAAAAGTACTTTGCTTCTTAAAACAGTTGAGTTCCAAGTAGGACTTGCCCTGACTGCTCTGTATGATCTTATTGTGTGTATTTGTGTCCATTCATACCACGTGGTGACAGTTGAACTCCTTCATGACAGACGCCTCATTGAGAAACTCGATTCTCTCCCTCATGCTGGCTGTCTCGTTGACAGTCTTGATGGCGACACGCGTCTCTGGTTCATCTTTGACCACACCCTTGGCCACGCCCTCGTACACCATCCCAAAAGACCCTTGGCCAAGCTCACGACTCAGGGAGATCTTCTCCCGTGCCACCTCCCACTCATCTGGTACATACACTGCACAGAAAATAAATATTAAGTAGTATGTTAATACAGACCTTTGCACCTACATAGATGGTTTCTGCCACATTTCTCAAATACAGACGTCACTCACTTTCTGCAGCACTGAAGTATTCGGGGTTGACTGAGGCATACAGGACTCCATTTCCAAGCCGGTCACTGTTCCTGACCAACACAAAAACAAAAGTGTTTACAGACACACAGACAAATTTGCACATACCATCTTTACACACACACACCACACACATTTTGGGATCTGCATGGCATATAATCATAGATATTACAGTTTCAGCTTCCAAAAAATACTGGCAAAATACAACACCAGAATATTTCAGTTTGAAGGCACACTGAGGTTGGAGCAATTCAGAAAATTGATTTTCCTTTAAGAACTTCTCCTGCATGTCAGGAGCTGCTACTTTATTGTGGGAATGCACTGATTTGTGTCACTGTAGCTTGTGTCCTACTGTTCAAACCACATATGAACTTATGTTCTTCAGTTTTGGGATTAGCGCATAAACGCTGACTAAATATTAGAAGGTACAACCACAAATACAAGACGGTGCCAGCCACAAATTCTACCTTCATTTGCCACTTAGTTTTAAGGACTATAATTAGTAGAAGCAATTTGCTTTGGTTTGCGTGTTGGTTGCAAGTAAATGTGGATCCAAACGCGACCACACTAACCATTAGCAAGTTGGTACATTAGAGGAAAAAAAAGTGCATGCTTATTTTCTGATACAGTTTTCATGTTTTTCCTCAAGATCCTCAGTGATGTGTTTGTTATATTTTCCGTTTTTTAAACATGATATTTGGCATCCTATTTGTTTTATGCAATTTCATGTTGCATTAACACAGCTAAAGGTGATAAAATAATGGCTGTGCACATACCTTTTCCTGTTGAAAACAACCAACATTGTCACCAGAGCGCAGATGAGGAGGATGATGGCAATCGGAACAAAGATCATAGCGTAGAGGACATTTTCATATCCTGTTGGGTCGAATATGTTGATTAATCTCAATGCTTGTTCAATGTATTAATATGTTGTCAGACGAACAATAATGTACAGATACAAAAAGGAACAATGAACCTTGATGATGGATGTGAGTGTGTGTCTTACTTTCAGCCACATAGAGATCTAGATTGTGTGTCCACGAGCCGTTTCCAGCCAGTGACGTGGCTCTCACTCTGACTGAGTAGTTTCCTGGACTGAGGTTGGACAGCCGAACGCCACGCTGGGACTGATACATCTGACCAGATACACACTCGTGCTTCTCCGTCTAAAACACACGCGCGCACACACACACACACAAAGAGAGCTTATTATGGCTTATTATGGACTACGTTTTACAAAATCCAAAGCAAGAGCAAAGGGCCTGCTGTTCTTAATTTGTACTGTGCAATTATAAGTAAGGACAGGGTTGACAGTGCCAGACGTATTCTGCCTCTTGATTAATAAATAATAACTTTCATGTCTGGTCAGCGATTGGTCACTATATAAGTATGCGACCAACTGTTGCCAGTTTAGAAACTGCTGTTTCTTTGTTTTTTGGAATTTCTAAAACTTCAGTCCTGTTTACTGGGTTCAACTATTGAGTGTATAAAATAAGCTTTTACTCTTTTCACATTACACTGTGTGTGTCAGTATCCACTCTGCACTATCTTCAGACCATTAGCGTACAGTAGACATGGTCTCTGTTAAAGTGATTTAAGTCAAGACTAAAATAGCATTAATACTATGTAGCATGTAATACTTTTTTAAAATGTTCATCAAGTGCAAAATAAGAGGTCATGGGGGGGATTGTGATACTTAGAACCTACAAACTAGAGGGCAACCAACTAATTTAGTGTTCAGTGTTAAAGGTATGTTCGGTATGCACAGAGGATATTGATTTTCAGCCAGCTAAATGACTGACAGACACAGGGATCAACCAGAAATACCTCAATGTGGTCAGCCTTCATAAATAGCCTCTTTCAAAGAAGAAAAAGATCTCTTGCAATTCTTGAAAAAGAATTCTGTATCAATTTTTGAATGTATTTTCTGGCCTTGTAAAAACCAGCAAGTGCTCAGTGAGACAGCAGGTACATATAAGGATGTTGTCCTACCTCAGTGGCCAGTTTAAACTTGATCTCATACATGAGGATGAGTCCGTTGGGGTGAGGCGGCTCTGGCCAGCGAAGAAACACCCAGTCCTCGTGGCCCTCCCAGGACACTGGCCCCGGGATGTCGTCAGCCTTTTCTGGAGAATCACAGGCAGAACAGGTTACCATGGCTACCTCAGAAATCCAGTACATTTTCCACTGACTTCAGTAAAACCTAACATTCATCAGCTGCCTTTAGCATTTCAGCTGAATTGCACACCTGGGAGACACAACAGTGCCAGGCCCAAATTATTAATCAGCAAGTGATTGTAAACAGATCCTTTCTCATCTAACCTGCGGGCTTGGTTCTGGAGAAGACGAACTCGGCCGCGCTGCAGCGCTGGACCTGTCGATTGCATGCATGAATGTCAATGCGGTAAACTGTGAAAGGCTGCAGGCCGGAGATCTGCAGCTCGCGCTCTGTCACCGATTGCTCCATGAACTCGAACTCTCGATCAGCTGGCTCCAGGTCAGCGGCGCTGCTGTTGCTAGCAGCATGAGGTGGAGGGACAGTGCTGCTGTTAGCATGCAACCGGCTGCGACGGGAGTGAGTGGAGTTGGCGACTCCAAAAAGATCTCTGCGGCGACGATCTGGTGGCCTTGAGGTACAAGAATGGCAGAGAGAAAGAAGTTAGAAAAGCATTGTTTAAGTTTGATAGAGTACTAAACTATAGATATGAAACTAGCGCATTCAAAATGACTTTATAATATTAAGTAGATGTGACTGTCCCAACTCTGTACTTCATATGGTTGAAGTAGGATGTAACAGGTTCTTGTGCTGAAACCTTTGTCTGTGTGCGTTATTGTTTGTTGTTTCTTTTTAGTTCCATGTTGATCCCAGACTTACTGGAAACCTTTCTTCGCTCAACCTTGAGTCTTTGAGTGATCTGCTTTGTTTTCATTGCCATTTGGCCTTCATTTCAGCATCTGGGATGAAGCTGGGTAGGCATATTTTAAATAGAATTACTGAACAGCTCTGCTGATTTTTGTGGCAAATAAACTTCAAAAGCAAAGTATACAGCATATGCCAATATGTTACATACTAATCACTGCTAACAAGACATTATCAGGTTGTTCTTGAAGCAAGTGTATTTAATTTCATGTTATCTGCTCTACAACTATAGTTACATGAACTCAACAAAAAAAGAGAGGCTTGCCACGAGTATTGGGTTAAGTTTCAATTGGAATGAAATGAGGACACCTCTAAAAAGCTTTCCACATTTAACCCTTAATTATTTTTCTCTTTACAGCAGATTAACAAAGTGTTCTTTCCCTAATTATTGTCACACAGTTTCACCCAAAGTCTCTGGCATGTATATAACGACCACATAAGCAGACTTCAAAGATACAACCCGATTTACAAGGTGGCATGCATGTTGGTTCATACAGTGTCAGGGTTTGAGGTAAGCTAAAAGGAAAATGCAGAGCATGTTATTACACCTGATGCTTAACTTTAGAAGTACACGATCCCTTTCTTCTGCCGCTGCAAAACATACTGAGAACTAATTACCATCAACTGGACGGAGTTGTGTGTGTGTGAGATAATGTGATGCAGATGTGTTATGAGCAGAGCAGCAAGCTTAGTCCCTAAATCAGACAGGAGCCGAAACATGATATAGAAGAAAAGAGAAAGGATGAAAAAAATGTGAGGACCTTGTTTGATCACTCATAATGGGTGGTGTTTTTTAACTGCTACATATAATGAGATTGTATAATGGTCAAAGACTGAAAGAAGCTTCTGATCTCTATTTAAGCGACCTAAAAAAAATACTCACAAACTGCACACAAAAAACTTCTTCTTCTTTTAAGATCTACATTTTTGCTTTAGAGAAGAGGATTAAAGAAAGCTGCCACAGCCAATTCACAAATGTGCCAAACAGCGAAACACTGACAATGGGTAGATTACCTCGGTGTAAAAATGGAGTTGTGCAGGAAGTTTTCAAAGACTTTTCGGTAAGAGGCGTCATCAGCCTCTGCTTTCAGGACCTCCGGTGATTTGGGGCAGGGGCAACAGGGTCCTTTATCTGCCCCATCAGTGTCTGGTTTAGTGGGCTTGGTGTCCTCTTCCTGGTCTCCCACCCCTATGGCAGCAATCCTTACTGGGATCTTCAGCTCTGAAGGTGGAAGAGACAGATGTGTTTTAAGACAGGTGTACTCCATTTGCACTCACAACTAGCAGTAATAGTGAATGTGCAGGTTTGTGCTTGTGTGTGCAGGTACCTTTAGAGCAATAATTGTGCTGATACAGCTCTCGGTCTTCCGCTTGTTGCTGCCATCTTACTAAGTAGTAAGTCTGGTTCCCATTCGGCGAGATAGGGGGTGACCAGCGTACCACCAACTGCGTGGACGAGTTCGAGTAGGCTCGCACATCCTGAGGCATGGAGGGTGCTGAGGAAGAGAGAGAGAGACAAAAACTCTTCAGACTTTTTTGGGAAACTTGTTCAGTCTGCCAGTGCAGATGTGCTTCTCTGACATCACAGCACTGCTATGTCTTTACACTGCAGCTGGATTTACTTAAAGCAGTCTTCCATTTCATGTAATTATATTAGAGTTTGTGTAAATCAGTTTTCTCCTTCTCTTTGATTTGCAGCTGTGTTTATTTCAAACGGTCTTCCTCTCCACCTTCTGACAGTATTTTTGGATTAGATTCAAAAATGCTATCGTACTATCATCAAGCAATAATCCCACATCTATTAGCAAAACAAGTAGTCATGTAAACACATTTACATGCTAGCCAGTGGGTTCTAATGTGACCAAATTCTACAGTGAAACAAATTAAATCTGGTGTTTATGAATTTCTGACCTTAACTATTAGCTTCCTGCACTGTTGCAATTTCTCAGCGTAGGCAGTATCACAGTTTTAAGGTATTTAGTCTTTAGTAAAAACATATGCTTCTACGTATCGTGAAGTGACACAGACACCATCTGTTAAATGATGTAATGCACAACACATGTCACCAGAGGTCAGTCATGATACAGGAAACTGACCAGACAGTCAGCCAAGCTGAGAAAGATGTGGTGCACTGGTGGGGATGTGTTTCCTATCTGGGAATGTTTTGGGTTCCAATCTAACGATACAAGTGAGTCACATAACTCAGACAAAGCATTGGCCACTATTTGCTACAATACAGCTGAGACAAAAATGGGCAAACACAGAGACACAGCAGGAAACAACTGCAAGGCCTCCAACTAAAGCTGGACACAGTGAAAACGTTGTCTGCTTAGATATGATTAATACTGCTACACTCACATACATTAAACCAAAAGATGGTCCATTTCTTTTTGGCTGCTTCATACTCACAGTGTAAGAACTGAATTGGCTAAATCATTCAGTCTTGAAAATCTACCTTTAAATGAACATGTGAAATCCTTGTCCATAAGAATGTCTCTTCCGTTAGCCTGTTTAAAATTCAATTCAATTCATGATAATCTGACAAAAAGTTTTGTAGGACAGAAGTTTAAATTTAAGGCAAATCCTAACAACTACTGTTAATTCCTCTTCTTTTACTATATGTTGTCGTCAGGTCTCCACTTGGCCTCTACTAGTCAGTGTCCTGTACAAATTCAGGAATGACTTCTGACATTTGTACAACATTCACTGTGTGGACTAAAACAGGATGCACACACTTTACATTACTTTGGATTGTTTAGTGGAGGCTTAAGTAAACAAACCTCCTTAAAAGTGATTCTTTCACTGCTGTCAGAATACCTTTAATGTATGCAATTATTGTGTTTACCTGAGGGGCTGGTGCGGATGTAGACCACCTTGCTCTTGGCATCCTGCATATGATTGTCCTCCACCATGAGTGTGATAGCTTTAACAAAGATAGCATACTGCGTCCACGGCTTCAGGTTGGACAACAGAACTCCTGGGTCTGTGTCTTTGTCCGGGCTTAGCTCCACATCCACCAAATTCCAGCTGTTGGAGCCACAGCCATCCTGTCCCTCGAACTCTGTGATGTTCTGGTACGGTCTGGAAGGAAAACAGGTAGTTTCAGAGTTTAATAATTAATCATTTACCTTCTTTATATACCGCTTCAATTTGTTGTGTTGGTCACGTTTATGATGGATGCAAATGAAAAATGGTGGCAGACAAATGCATCAGATCTGTGTGGTGCAATGAGGAGACTGTAAGCTTCCTCACATTTATACATGAAGAAGAAAAGCCATATCTCCACCATGTTTTCAACATTGTTTTTTCTTGTTTGAGGTCTGACTGACTTCTGCGCTCTTTCAATGACATCATCCCTTTGCAGCTTCATCCTTCTGCACGGATTTAACAGCACCCTACTGGAGAATTAGCGCCACTAGCTGTTTATCTCAATGATACTGGGCTAAAAGTTGTGGCTGGAACAATAACTCAAAGTAACTCATTGCAGGTTTTCTGGAAATTTGTTTACAATTTGCACTAAATTGGGATAGAAACTTGGCTGGCGAGGAGTTAGATTTATTTATTGTTCTGTATATTTAAAGTCCAGTTAATCAGTCTGTCAGTGAGGTTCCAAACAAGCTGATTGATAGGCTACAGGAATCAAGTTTCAGTTCCCATCTCTGCTCAATAATACTCATTCTGGAGAAGGAAACAGCTAATGATTGAGGCTGTACTGAAAAACTTACGCCTCCTTGTAGTAGACGATAAAGCTGATGAGGTCTCTGTAGTCAGGGGGTCGGTAGCGCTGCCATGTCAGCTTGATCCTTGTGCTGCTGGTGCTGTTGGACCTAAACTTCAGGATGTTGCTTTCACCTGTGAAGGCATCAAGGTGTCAGATCAGAGTAAATAAAGAAGACAGAACACTTGAGTATGTTTGGTTTAATGTACAGCAATTAGTCTTGTTGACAGAGCGGTGCAGTAAATCCTGGCATACGGTGCAGAACAACATCAGGCTCAGAGGAGGTGTTTGCAAACTGCTAGTAAACTAGAGTAACTCCTGCACATGAGCTGGATGTAGCAATTTAAATGTTTGTGGCTTTCAGGCTGAAGCTTGTTTTGACCCTTACAGCTGGCTCTGTCGCCGTTGTTTCGGAAATCGTTCTCATCAAAGCGGCCTTGGATGCCCGTCTTCTCCCACATGTTGCGGATCTCAGACATGCAGAGTTTGGGGTTGGCTCTAAAAAACAGTTTTCCTGTTTTGATGGTGAGGTTGTGCTGCTTCCAATCCCAAAGATACTGGAGCTGCTGGTTGTCAAATGCTGAGAAGGCATACATGCTAGAGGGCAGAAAGAAGAGACAACAAATAAATGACTGTCAACAAAAAACAGTTTCATTTTACATTTATTTGTGTATGTTTGTTTATTAGTGTATTGTGTGTGTAGTGATTCATGCCAGGCTGAAAGCCAACATTCCCACCAAGGATAATGCCTTATTTTCAGGGTGTAATGGAAAACTACACAACCACTGTTATTCCCTTGTCTATAACGGGAAGCTATGCTAATTGAACAAAATGTAGCTATTTTACTCTTCTCAGTAGATCTCTTTTTTCAGCTGGAGGTTTAATGACCCAGTTAGACAGCAGAGGGACTGCTAGACAACGGGATAAAAATCACCTGGCAAATCCGATTAACCAGGGGCTGAGTTTTTGTGCTGGAGAGGAGGTTTTTATGAGTCACTGGGTAACACCCAGACATCAAGGAATGATTGTAATGTGGGCCTTGGGACAGTAAGATTCCTGTGAACTCAAAGACAAACAGATGAAGGAGGGAGTGAAGGCCTCTGTGTGACCCTGAGAACCTTTGCAGGGACCGTTCGAGGTTATACTGCATTCAAGGTGATATAAAAACGGGGGCATGTGTCATCTGCTTCTCTCAGCTGAAAACGAGACTCTTGAATGACTTTTTGTGAAAGCTTTACTGATGATATTACAGTTAGCAACCCAAACCAAGTGAGTTTGCGCGACATAAATACTCTCCAGTCTGTCCCTTCACATTGAAAACAAACGTTCATTTTCTCCCCATCCTCCCAGTGTTTCTGTGATGTCCTTGACTACCTACATTAGATACTATCACTGCACAATTATGCAGCCTAGTGATTACAACTACTCACAGCAACAGGTAAACAAACTTTAAAAAAAATAGAACAAGTGTCATTGACACATGAATACTCTGTCTAGACTGTTGACTATGTGAGTGTTGTTCTGGCCTACAAAGTGCTGTAACGACAGAGGCAGTGAAGTTGAGAAAGAGGGGTTTGGAAGTTTTAGGTCAGATGGCAAAACTGTAAAACTGCTGTAGAACTCACACAAAATGCAGAAACAGCTCTCTGGCTTTGGACCATGTTCACAGGAAGCTCCAAAAACCTGCTGTAGCTACCAAAAACTGTTCAGTGTTTTTATCTATTTGATAAAAAAATAACTTATAAATAACTTTACTTGTGTAGCTAGCAGTCTTTTGTAACTTTACTCGTGCAGGTAATGATCTTTTATGGCTTTACTTCTATAGGTAACTGTCTCTTTGGGGTTACTTGTGTAGTTAGCTGTCTTTCTCTGACTTCAGTTGTGTTGTAAGTTGGTCTCTTTAGATTTTATCTGTGTATTAAGTCTTTCTGGGGTAGACAGGGCAGTAAGTACACTGACAAAACCTACAGCACACAGACTACCAAGCAAAGTACAGATAACTGCATTTTGTCTTGATTTTATGTTTGTTTTTGTACAAATTTTCTATTGCATAATAATCATCTTTTAAAGTAGCCTAAAACAGAAATGCAGGTGCAGGTTATAACCCAGTTTTGTCCAATTATGTGGTTAGTGAGATTTTCCTTTGTTGAGCAGCATTCACTAGAATAAATTATCATTCAGGGTAATCCTCTAGAAAACAACGAGAGCAGAACCGAGCTCAGACTGTGACCATACACCATAACAGTCTCCACTGTGAGTCATTAGGGATTCAGTTGTGATCGTGTGTTTATGCTTGTAGTGTGTGTGTGTATGTTTGTGTGTGGTCCTACTCGTCCTGAAGCTGTTCTCCATCGATGTATCTGAGGCTGCGGAGGAAGGCCAGGGAGCTCAGAGTGTGTGAATGTCTGATCCGCACATAACCCGTTACCCTCTGGATCAAACCTGTGAAACTCTCCAGCTCTGCCACCATGTTGTCTGAACACAAACACAGACAACCACAAACACATGAATGTTACTGTGTCTTTTAACACATCCTAATAGTGTTTATGTATTTATTTACTCAGTTTTTCATTACTGACTTAGCTAGATTCATGTCACTATTATGGCTGACTGTAATGTAATCCTTGATTTCACATACCATGCTGAGTACAGCTTGCAGAACTTGGACATTTGTCATCATTATCATCATTATGTTTTAGCCACAAACTAAAGCAGATACAACCTCTGTTGACAGGAGGATATTCCACGCTACGGTACACTGCAGTACTTACAGCCTCTGCGGATGTTGATAAGCAAGTTGCCTTTGATAACAGTGCAGCCTTTGAAGGACTGAGCAGCAACCATGGAGTCGATGAAACTCCCCTCGCAGACTTTATCACACAGACCATCACAGGCTGTACAGAACATACTAGAGATAGACAGAAACAGGACAGTAAATATTTATATACCATTTTATTGATGGACATCCATTCAATAAACTCCTTTAGCTCTCCCCAGAGGTTTTTTTACTTTTCATTTCTCTCCCTGAAAGATTTTACATCAGCGTGTCACACGTGCAGCTAAAGCATATCGAGCAGAAATTCCAAGATTTACCCAGCAACTTTCACTATTTTTACCAGACAAACAGAGACTAATTGTGGTTTGTTACTTCTAAATTACCTGCCTATTTTCTTAGCAGTTGTGCATTATTCAATTTCAGTGTTGACAATGGACACTAATAGCAAACTGTGGAATTTGCAATTAATGGTAGGCTGCCAATAAGAGCAGTTCAGGGTGAACTGTAGCTCACCTGTTGGGTGCAGTGCGCGTGTACCCAGATGGGCATTCAGGCATGCACTCTCCTCCATGGATAATGAAGCTGTCAGAGTCGGGGAGGTGAACCTTAGAGCAAAGCTCGGCACTGATGCAGCGCCAGCCCTCGAATTTGTAGGTGCCTGGAGGGCAGTCAGCAACGCAGCGCCCTTGGTGGTAGTAATGCACGCATGCTGCACATGCTGTGTCACTCCCAGGGACTGTGCAGCTGCCCAGACACTGAAGGTGGCAGCACTCACCGTCCACTGTGCACGCTCGCCGTCCACACTTCTGTGGGCACTCTGGTGGGGAGACAGAGAGAAAAGAGAAACCATTTACCCATGGTGACAATTAAAACCTGTACACACTTTTTCCAAATCAAACTTGACATAAAAAGACATGAAGACATCGATCTCATAAAATATTATATCATACACAGTGGAGTTGTCCACCTTCTTTGCTTGCAAACCTAACAAGCCAAATAAGGGACATTAAATTTAGTAAAGCAATTCCAGCTGAATAGCTCTGCATTACAGAATCATATTCACACCGAACAGCTTTTCTTTAAATGCATTCTGCAGTGTTCAATGTGTGCAATCCTCTGTCTTGTATAAAGTTAGAGCTCCAATCTAGGTTTCTTGTGGCAGGAAGACACTGAGTAAACCTCGTTTCACCAAGAGAGTAAACTGCATGTTTAAGTGTGGTACACCTAGGAAGGGTCAAATGTCAAGACTGAGCATACATCTGTAGTGTGATCACAGAGCACAATGTGATATTTTTAATACTGTAGCTGGCCTACTTCAAGAGTCATGTGTTACAATTAGTCAACTATTTGACTGGAAATCAAATCGATATTTCTGTATTTTTTTAAGACAAACATGTCAAACTTTCTAGACTTCCGGCTTTTTAAACTTGAGGTTTTTGTTTTGTTTTTTATGTCTTTCTATACTATCTTCAGGGTTTTGACCACCTTGCACTCTGGTGCCCATTTACATCATTCCTGGACATTTTGTTCACTAAAATAAAAATGTTTTGTCCCTAGTTACAATACAAAAAGATGAAAATAAATCAACCATCAACAAATATCTGCCTAAACGTCCCTTTTCTTACTGCAAATACACATCTACCAACCAGCAAACATAATTTTCAATAAAAGGGCATGTCCCTACTTTCGCAAACATAAAAGCAGAACAAATAAACACAGCCAGTCGGTCCTCAGCTTCAATAAACCTCTGGCACAGCACTATTGGCTTCGGTCCTGAACAAATGATTTGCATTTACTGGAGAATGACAAGACAATGCATGTGCGTACACACACATGCGCACCAGCCCAGATTGGAGCTTGTAAAACACCAAGAGGCTCTCATGAGGAGGGTGTGCAGGCTGCTTCAAATCCCAACAACTGAATTTGCATTTTGGTTTCTTTCGTCTTAAAAATGTAAATACAGTAAACAAAACCATATCCAACAGACAACCTGTTAGAGCTTTTATCTAACTCAGTTTTTAACAATGAGCCCAGTGTGCTGTGTGGAGTTTATCCCAGATCCAGCCATAAAAGAATCTCCACCCCAGATATTCCAAAGAACACTGCTACAAATAACTCCTCCAGTTGCTGTGGTGTCCCTCTAAATAAGAGGATATTGTAACTGATGACAGGAAAACCTGATTGAGGAGCTTCAGAAGAAAAACACTGCACCGGCAAGCATATAGCAAGCAGTCACACCTCGTGGTGGGGAATTTAAATCAAGCATGATGGAAGTCGAGTGCAACAAAATATGAGAGCAGCTCATTTCACTAGTTGACGCACACCTTCGCCATCATCACACTGTTAAGCACCAACTTTTAACCCGGCTTTACTGTCAGTAGCTCACTGGTTCAACATGAGAGAGCAAACAGATACATAAGCTTGTTTATCACAGAAACAAACACGGATTGCCATGGAAACACCAGAAATCACTGCTTGAAAATATCTGTGTGTTACTTTGTGTGTGTCCTGTAAGGCCTAAACAAAGGGACAGGGATATCTGAAGCAGAAACAACTAGATTAACTATGAAACTGTAATTCTGATTATGTCATCCACTTAGGTTATCCAGAGGCTGTGTTTAAACAGAAACCAAACAAAGACAAGTTATAAGAAATGATGTTGTTTATAGGATGCTGAGTGATAACACACTAAAACACGTTTCAACATGCTGCCTCCACCGCCTCTGTCAAACAAACTAAAGACAACAGACCTGAGGAGATGCGCACTGGTGCACCCCTTATTTATATTTCAGTGATTTGTCCCTAAAGACTTGTTATTACAGTGTTTAAACTGATGCTGAAAGAGCTGGATGCTGACTGTAAGGTTCTGAAGAAAAGCCTCTCAAAACAGATGTCAATTTGAAATACAAAGTCTGTCATACCTGGAGACTGAAACACAACAGAAAGGTTCCAACCAGCTGCCTGACTTTTTGCCTCTCTGCCTCGGAGCTCAAAGTTTAAAGACAGGGACAGTGTGCGTTTCAGAAAAATGGCTGCCAAAAAATATACTGTATAATTTTTTTTTCCTTAAACACAAGATTTCTCACATGAACATCCATCAGTAACATTTTGTTTGTAGCCAGAGGCTGAGTGCTACATTCATTTAATTACTAAACAATCTTAAGTCATTAAATGCAGCTCAGTTCATTAGTTACACCCACTAACTACACCTGTAGAGGGTTACGAAGGACTGGATTGCCGATTATCTTGATTAACCATTTGCTTCATTAAAAGTCAGAAAAAGCCAAGTAATCTAATTTGCTTGTTTTTTCAACCCAAATGTCCAAAACCCAAATGTATTCTGTACAGATGACGGAGTAAACAAACTGGAACCAGAACAGTTTGGCTGTTTTCCTAAAAGATGGAAAAACACAGTGAATTGATAGTTCCCCACAAAAGTCGCCAGTAATCTGTTTCGGGGTTTGACAATAAATTTTTACCCATAAACTACAGAATTTGTATATTCTGCACAGCCTGTCTAACCTCATATATTATACTGATGCTAAACAAACACAAATCTCTTCACTGGTGAAACAGATCCAGCACACCTGCTTGGGAAATTCCTAATTGTAATGTCAGCTGCAAACCTAAAATCAAACATGGAATCTGTCTGTGGGCTGCCAGGCGTTTGAAGCGCTCTAATCAGTACTTTGTATTTCCATTTGTCATTTCCTCCTGGGTGACGTCGAAATCTGCTGTCCTTCCCCTATCAGGCAGTGACCATGAGATGACCTTCTAGCCTGCCTCCTGACTGACACGAAAGCCAATCAGAACCTTCAGACTGTGTGGTCCCACCAGCCATTCAGCAGGCTGTTTGTGCTCAGCAGGAGGAAACCAGTGCTGCATTTCACTGGCACAGAATGTTCTTTCTCTGCTCCGAGCCCCCGCCAACCCCCCGACTCTATCTCGCCCTCTGACCTCTTGCAATGGGGTGATGGGAGCTTTAAAGGTGTAATTTTGCAATGTGATAATGTACAGCCTCAGTCCCGTAGAGAGTTGGAGGAGAAGCAGAGAATCTCTGCCTGAAGTCTGGCTCAGACCGAAGCTGCTAGCGTGCAGCCTCCTAAATACAACTCCCTGACTGACCAGTGAACTGTGGACCGACTCCAAGGGGTCAGCGGGTGCGTACAGTAGTGCACATCAGCCTTCCAATGGAAGTCTGCCACATAATGAATTCCAGCTTTTATCCCCCTTACTACACTTTTAGAGGCCGGTTGATGCAGAGCTGCAGCACGAGGGAAGGAGATGGAGGTGTAGGAGGAAGGAGAGGAGGCAGAGGAGAATGAGACAGAGGAAGTGTAAAAGATGGAGGCGGAAGAGCATGAATTACAGAAGGAGGACATGTGAAAGAAGTGGACCGACGTGGAGCAGGAAGGTGGTGAGGGAAGGGATTTGAGATGGAGATAAAGGGGGTGGTAGAGGAGGAGGAAACTAAAAACACCATTTAACATATCACGTCTTTCACACACACACACACACACACACACACAGTTGGCAGGGCTGCCAGCGGGGGGAGCCAGACAACACAAACTAACACAAACACTTCTAAGCTGCTGCTGAATAGGAAAGTATAACATTTCAAGTGGCTTCTACAATGTCCTCCTCCTTTTGTCAGGGTGCAGTTTGGTACTGTGATAAGTCACCAACGTTAGCCCGCTCTACGGGTTATCTGCCATCATTTGATGCCATGATCCACTCTGTTCTAACAATTTAGCTGACTGGTATCATTTGGGCTGCCTGGTGATTAAGGTATATTTGGTTAACATCAAGTGTCTTTCCACTAAAGAAGACTAGTAGATGCTGCTGTTGTGGTTGTCAGGTTGAATCCCCATTGGCTCTGTTTAGAATATGCGCTACCTTAATCTAAACTGTGGAAAGTTACCAGACACAGCAGATTGTGCCCTGTCTGTTTGCATAGCTTGCTCTACTGGACTCCATTCTTGTGATGTCAGCGCTTCCCCTAATCTCTGAAAATAATCTGGCTAATGAAATGACAGTAATTATATCAAAAATGTACAGTTGTTCAACAATTAAAAATGGAAAATGTGAGCAACAAATCAACTGGTACACTCATGTAATTGTGCTCCTTGATTAGAAGCTATTGTTAGCTGGCAAAGGTGGTTACCATTGTTAAAACAGCATTTGCATGGGAACAGGTTCTGCTTCCTCTCCCTATAAACTGGTTAGCTTGTGGGTACCACTGTATTTAACAATCTATCAAGAATTGTATTGCTTCATGGCTTATCTGTTTTGCTTTATTTTTCTATTAAAATTAATTCTAATTTGCTTAATATTTTCTGTGGCATTGCCTCAGTTTTAATGGGGCTATTTAAAAGTTAAGTAATGGGCTGCAGAAAGTTACTTTAGGTAGTTAAGCAGTTGCTAGTGTCCATTCAGTGAAACAGTTCACCTTTTCCATTCTGTCATTACAGAGCACTCTGGCTGTGGGATAAAGATCGCTGTTGTAGGTCAAAAAGCCGATACAGGGCTTCCAGGGAAACAGAAATACCAGCCCAGCGGGAAGGCAGGCTGAGAAACTCACACCAGTCACCAGCCGAACGGCGGGAAAATGCCTGGGCTTTTACCACTAAGCTGATCTATTCTAACAGGCACTTGTACAAGTGTAACACACATGTAGAATCAAAAAGAACTTCAAAGTCTTGCCGGCTGCTTAAATAATCAAAGTGGCAGGTGGACTGATGTTCGTTTCCCTCTCTCTTTCTCTCTCTTGCTCCCTCTCTCTCTCTCCTCTCTGTCTCCTGCTTGATCAGCTGATCAAGTAAGAATTAAAAGCCTGTCTCATTGTTAATCCTTGTTTTCAGCCCCCATCCTAGGGGTGATAGGAACAGGATGTCCCACACAGACACACAGTTGCTGTGATGACGCTTCAGGCTTTAGCAGTGTATACTACTCAGCAGCACAGCACAACAGTAACAGGGAAAGCAGATGTCTAGACTGATGACAACACAGTTGATTCAAAAACAAAGATAGAGATCTGTATTGCCTTTGATTCCAGTAGCACCAACCAGCAACTCATCCGTTAAAATTTCACAGGTTCAACCCTCAGCACCAGGTTTTCTGTAACAACACACTCCTAACAGTCTTACCAGGAACTGGTTGTGTGCTTTTCTTTCATGCCTGAAACACACTTTTTGGCAGAGTCAACATGGCGGTGTCTGATTAATATTAATAATAAGATAAGATAGGATAAGATAAACTTTATTGTCTCACAAGTGAGAAATTTGTCTTGGGCTATTCACCCATGCTGCAGCCAACACACTGTACATCACACTCCACCATTGCAAATAAGCTATTTTCAACTGTCTACTCCACGGTCATGTCAGACAATGTCAGACACCTCTACAAAAATCTCAGATCCCTTCATCTGAGACTTCAAGACTTTCTTGAATCACGTTTTACCCGTCTATGCAGAGATTTACATAAGAAAATATAATTTTTATTAATATTGAAGCATAAATAACCATCTTTTCTTAAACAAGGTTTTGCTTTGTTAAAAAATACTGTTTCTTTTGTTGTATTTATATGCTGCAATTCTCCTCAGAACCAAAAAATCTTGATTCAGAAGCTCAAGGTTCAAGTTCAGACTAGTGATTTTGGACTATCTAAATAAACCCCACTTGACATGATTAGGAAGTCAATAATGTAACTGTGATGGCTTTTCATTAATTATGTTTCCCTCATGACAAAGACTGCCAGGAACAGGCCCCCGGGGTTCCATCAACTTCCTGTATGATTTGGTTTTGTAATTACCATTCCCTCTGTGGCACAGCTGAATCATGCTGGCTAAACTGACAATGCAGACAATGTTTTTGAAGTGTTTCAAACATGAATATTAAAGCAAACTGATATGATTTTTGTATTTCAAAATTATGTTAAACAACACTTTTCCTCTTATATCAATATAATATAGAATCCACACAAATAACATTCCTGCAACTACGGGGCTGTTCTAAATAAAACGTTTCACTACTGTCATAATGTCAATACTGTATGATTTCCAGAATGCAGAAGCTTAAACTCAATGTAAAATCAGTTACACAGAGTCCTTGAACAGCTGTATTAGTCTGTGGGTTGTGCTGTCATTGTAAGGACTATACTATATGGATGAGATAAAAAGTGACCACAAAAAAGAAGATCCAACAGCAAAACAAAAATACTACTCATGAAATAGATATTATATGCTACTAGCTCTGAATCAAAGGTCTTCAACTGCCTTCTCTTGTCTGTCCACAACCCAAAGATATTCTGTTCATACATGGCAATGATAAGCTGTCAATCTGCTCTAATGTGCAAAACTCAGCCTGATACCATAAAGGAGTAGAACCAGTTGTTTTGTGTTGGCTCTAGTGGTGATTTTTCCTAATCTATTTACTTTCCATATATCAGAACATGTCAAATAATCATAGCATTGTTTTGCATTATCATGTGCGTATTACTTTTTTCCCCAAGCAAACACTTTCTTAAAGATATGTGAACCATGAAAAGTCTAGGTTGTATATTAATTATTCAACCACAGGTACAAACCGAAGAAGCAAGTCCTACTCAACACAACAGAAGCTTAAGAGAGTCACAAAAAAATACTGAGAGACTGGAAACTGGTGTTTCCACACTCTGTTTTTTCCCCGTTATTAGGGGGTTTGGTGTGCACGGCTAACTGTGTGAATCCAGCGTGTGTGGAATTATTCCTGTCTTTTGTCCAAACTTCACACACTCTATATCCTCCCAGTGCTTTCCAGTACTCAGGCTGAAATGGGAAATAAACAGCACTAGTACAATGTCCTCAGACAGACCAAGAACTTGATGATGTACAGAAAACACAACAATATTACTGTGTTTCCAGTCTCATACAAAGCTGGTTCTGTTTTGGCCAGACAGTCTGTCAGTGTGCAGGTTCAGTCACTGAATCAGTCATTCAGAAAACCAGTCAGTCAGAAGCCTGTGCGTGGTGTCTACAGGCCGATTCGCATCAGGAGAACAAGGGTCTCGATTCATTCAGTCCATTAACTGCTCTACATGGCTGACCAGCACTGTCCTGTTCATCTCTTGAGCCTCCCAGTAGATACCAGGCATCACCACCAGTCAGTCAGCTCACCTGGTTAAATGCATTAGACTCAACCCGGTCTTACAAACAGGCTGCTCACCAAGTGCTTTGAGCTATAGAGACAGCATTATAAAGTCAGCACACTATCAACCGTAACAGCATCCATGAACAATCAAAATCCCTATATTCAAACAAAATAACACAATGCACTGGAGTTACAAAAGAGTTCCTGGAATTGTTTAAGCTGTGTAATGTTGTTGAGCAATCTTGAGAATATTATCATAATATGTATGTATGTATGTCGAAGTATGTTATAGGTATATATATGGTAGAAATGTCTAAAATTTCTCCTAAAGCCTATGCGGCATCCGGATGGAAATAATTACCGGGCACAGAAAAGACATTTTTGGATCCAACGTAGATGTCGCAATTATTAAATTAATCATTCCTAATGAAGAAGCGCATATCTAAGTAAGTTTAACAACAAGTACAGGCACCACTCACATTAAGCACCAGCTGTGTATTACAGGTAAAGAGCGGTAATTTGCACAGTGACAGGAATATCAAAAGCAATGCTGGATTGCTTCCTCCTCCCTCCCTCGCTCCTCCCAGTGTGAGGAGGAGTCCCATTGGAGATGTGTGGTCTGAAGCTTCCTGTTGATAATTACAGTCTGTTCAAAAGGAAAACACTAACAGAGCATCATTGCTGTTAGTGATGAAAAGATGAACTTCCTTCTCTTTCTAACTCACAAAAAGACCCTTCTGCCTGTCATCTCATCACATCACACTAAGACTGACTACATTCCACGCGACTGTGTGTGAAATGTATTTTTGACGATTGCTGAGTGTGCACCTGTAGTGTGTGCATTTTAATGGGGATACATAGAAAGACTGTAGAGAAGTTCAATTAATTTGATAAAGTAGTATATAAGACTTGAATATATCCTCATATTTAGTCTGCTCTGACACCTGAGAGTGCATTAGCAAGAAAGCAAGCAAAGACGCTAAAAAGGTTACAGTAGCTAAACTTAATGCAACACATAGATAAAAATAAGTAAATTACTGAAACAGGACACATGTAAATGTAATAGGTAAACAGCTGAAGTAATAATTCCAAAGTAATGGGTAAATGATTTAAATATCTACTTATTTAAGTAATCGATAGTTGGTTATTGTAAATGGCAAAAAAATGGATAAACAGTTGAAAAAGATATGAAAGTAATAGATGAATGGTCGGGATGAACGGCACAAAAGGGCAAACTGAGTTCATCCAGCGGGTTCGTGGGGATATGCCTGGCAAAAAATGTTGCTAACCAATAGTCAGTGGATCAGTTACGAGAAACAGCAAACTTGTTTCTTCACGTTACACCCACACAACACCTGACCAAGTGTGCACTGGCATAGAGGCATGTTGGTACAAGGTATTCCTGAGAAGATGAAATGGAAACCAGGAGGTCCAGCTCGGGGGTTTATGAAGAAACCCTCCCCCCTTCAGAGTTTTGATTGTACACTAGAGGTAAGGTATAGTCCTCTTTGACAGTAACACAGCTATTTTAAACTGCAGCTCTACTATCCAGATGCTGATCCTCTCCATGTACCCCCCCAAGCCAGGGAGCACGCTTAGATGCTGCAGCAAAAGGACATCATACCTCACCAGCTTCCCACCTGTAAACACTACTTGTTGTTTTCATTATCTGTCTGTCCTTCTGCCCTGAGAGACTATAGGCTCATCTCATTTCACTACTGTCAGCCTCTTCGTCTCCTCTGTCCTCTGTCTTCCTGCCTGTGACCCGGAAATCTATCTTGGCGCATCATCTAAAGAGATGTTTCAGTTGCTAAAATGCATCTCTAAGAGAGCTAACCGAGGAGGCTGCTGGATGAGCTACAAACAAGAATGCACAGGTGAATCCTTGATGTATCCTCAAAGTTATTTTCCGCACCCATGACATTAAAGACGTACGAGACGCAGCTGGCATACACAAAACATGTCAGGTGCGGGACTAACAGATGTGTTGATATTATACATATCATTCATCCTCAATTTATGCTAATCTTGATTTATTTTTGTGCGTCACGCCTCCCTTGTACTACACAGCATGTGCACATATGGTACATTGTTTAAAAATACGACATCAGCTCATCCACGTCACATTCTGCCACGTTGTGAATTGAATTATAAGCAAATATATATTGTAAGTTATCATGAACACGCTCATCTGACAGAGATCATAAAATACAGCAGTAGGCTGTAAGAAAATAATGGACAGATAATGCAGCTGTGTCACAAGTCATATTTAATTGATGTTGCTCCAAGGCAAGGATGTCTCATTTTGTTAAATGCCTGCTACCTTGACTCTCTCTTCTTGTGTGTCTTACTCACCTCCTTTGCTTACATCTCTGGTGGGAGGGACTAAGACACAAGGAGAGGAGTCAAGGATGAACAAATTGAGAAATGGGTAGTGGTGTTACGTCTCCGACGACCAGACGAGAAGGCAGAGACCTTGATATGTGCGATAAGTTGTGTCTCATACATAAGCACCTGATTACAGGCAAAGCGCTAAAATATTCCACATGGTGTCAAACGCTACTCTTGTTTGAGGGTGCGGGGCTGAAGATATGCTGTTGATGATAGACTTTTACCTTCAACAGAAACTTTCACCAAATCTGAAAAAAAAATATTCCGGTAAAGCTAGTCTAAATAGAGCCAACATTTAACCTTGCGGAACTTGTGGGGTAGAAACATCTGTCAGATCAGCTGACACTACAGGATAGCTACAGACAAAAGGAATTCCTGGCATCCTTCTGTTGACTGACCTGGAAAAGACAAGACTAATCAAATACTTTGGTCCCCCCCGGAGGCTCCACAGAGGCCACACAATAACAGGGTGGATGAGGTTTACCAGGAGCTATCACATTAGCTGTTTCTTTATACCTGCGACATCATGATAAGTTAAGATTAGCACAGATATCACAATGGCTACAGTTGCAGAGGGACAAAGAGAGTTGCAGAAAAACAACAAAGGAAACAATAAGAGTCTGTCACTTCTAAGAGTTATGTCTAGGTCAAACAACAAGGCTGCTGAAACCCTAGCCACAGACAATTTGGCCTTAACACATACTCTACATGCCAACACTTCAAGAATCTGCTCTCTGTTTGCAATGGTCCAAGGATGAGGGCTCAATGAAGAAAAAACTCCTAACACAGCGTGTCTCTGCATGTTTTTTTTTGAGATGGAACTGAGGATATGTGATAGATAATTAGAAGCATCTTACTGGAAAAATGCTTCTAGAGAAGTAAAACAAATTGTACAGAGTGCAAAACACAGACATAACTAACTGTAAAGTAGAATGAAACATAGATTTCATTAACTGATCAGATTTACTGAGACTGAAAATAGTCCCCAAGACTGGAAAAAAATCACATTTAATTTTCTGGCCATATTGCCCAGCCCGAACGGAAGTATGTTATAATAGTAAGCAATTAAAAGTAAACATGCCGACATGCGGGCATGTAATCGGCGGCTATGGCACATCATACTGCACACACCAGGCCTGTTTAAGTCCGGAGACATTTACTGTGTTTATCCTCCTAACAATATGCCTTACTGCAGGAAAATGTTAAAATAAAATAAATAGGGACACAGTCTCAACCAGAGGCAGACCACTGAGGTAGTTAATGTGTTTAGTAAGCACGGTGAATGCCGCTCTTCATCACTACATTCCCTTTTACTGTTCAGTTTTTTTAAAATGTGATTAAAAAACTGATCCTTAATGGATTAAAACTGTTATTGTTATTATAATGATATAAGTAAGTGAAATTCAGAACAAAACAACTAATTTACGCTTTGATTCACTAATTCAGGACAAGAGGACAAGGTATTAAATCATGGGTTTGCATATTGGCAGACCCTTGTCACTACTTCTGTTTCATCTTTACTGGGTCTCTCGTCATCAAATTATTTTATTGTTAGAGAATGATTTCTCCAAACTAAAAAGGGTGCATCAACAAGCAACAGCAAGAGCCTGCATTGGAAGGAGTTGTCTGCATTCCTGAGTCTTTGTGTTTGTGTGTTTGCTTGGTGAGGAAAGACAGAAATACCCCTGGAATTTGATGGGAAGGATGAAGGAGGCAGAGTATAAGATTCCCATTCACCTTGTGGCAGCCCAGCCTGGCTAGCTGTGCTAATGACCAGCAGTACCTGTCTGACTGCCTTCAAACGTGCTGGCCAACTTATCACAACCATAATTCAATGCCTGGATGTTTTGTACATTAACCAAGCTTCCTCTGATAAGTCTCTAGGTCATCACGCTCTGATATAGCACCTTGTGTGACGAAGGTGACCAGAGCCAATCAAACATGAGTGGTGTGACAAAAGGTTAAACAAAGAAGCAGTGCTTTTTAGGTTGCTATTTAAACAATCTTTCATTCAACTGTTTAGCATTCATTGATAACATGCTATACCAGATGAGGCCTGGTTACCAAAAACTTCTCTTTTGTAATTCTACTGCTCACCCTACAGAACGAAATGTATATAACTACACATAAACTATTTCAACCAAATCAAACCAGTTTCAAATCCAAAAACAAGAACTTCACTTGAGTCCCTGGTCACAGCTCATCCCAATCTGACGGTGTTAACAGAGCACAATTAAAGGCCACATAATTACAGTAGGCACTTCAACACAGCTAAACCAGTAATGTTCTCTTCCAGGAATTCCAAGGATGGGTGTGACTGTTCACTAAAAGCAGTCGTGGATGTGCCTGGTTTACAAAGCAGCCCCTATAATTACCAGCCCCGACAGCCTCCGGGTTCTGGGTCAGGGTAAGGGGTGCATGAGTAGTTGTGCATCATCATCATACTTTGTGATTTCAGTTGTGGCAATCAATGGCTGCGTTAACAGCAGGTTTTCTCACAAATCATTCAACCAAGTATGACAAACCCATCAGAATGTTTGACTGGGTGACTCAAAGGCTGGCTTTAAAACCAAAGGGCTGGGTACACTAACTAGAAGTAGCCAACATGGTGACCTATATATATTGTTGCTGAACCATCCAAAAATAGGCCTAAGAACAACCAAGTCATGCGTGGGCAATGCATGTTTATTTTGATAAATTCTCATGCAATTACAGTCACTTGACCAAGGTTTTTCCTGCATAGTGGAACTTCAGTCGCTCCAAAAAAAAGGCACCCCTCAAAGGAAAATCACCAGCGCCAAAACAATAAGAACTGTGTATAAACATAGCAATTCAATTTTTAACCAGTTTTGCTAATTAGGCTTTGATCGACTCAAGCATAACAGACATACTTGCCCATCAAATAGGCAGAAATATCAGGAAAATGTATAGATTTTTGAAAACATCTGCTCGAGCTCTCAAACAAGAGAAAACATCATCGTGTTGTTACCACCACCTATTCATCTGGCTTATGATATGAAGCTCCACACCTGTTGCATCTTTGGTCCAGCAACAGTCAGACTCAAAATCATTCTCTATCACACTGGATTTCACTGTAACTGTGTTTCCCCAGAATTAGATTCTATTTGTGGCAGCCACTGTGAAGTACATTCCAACAGAGGCGATAAAGTTACTGTACTCAGCCATAAAAAGTGTAGATAGGCCCAAACGTCAGTATAGCAGTCTTCCAAATGCCATGTGCCATGTTCGCTGAACCAGAGAAGGAAATGAACGCCCAGTTCACGCAAAGATGTGACAGCGTCTCTCCTTTTCTCCTCATCAATGTGTTATGTCTGTTATGCGAAGTCAGCCTGCCTATCAAGAAAAACACACACAGCTAAAGAAGAAATGACTTCACACTGTAACAACATGCTTGGAAACCATTCTTTGTCGGGTTTATCAATGAAAATTAATTATGTGAAATCTATTGCTTATGAACGTGTTCAGGTAATTAATGGGAAACACTGCTGCAACCCTTCAAAACTGTGGAAACTCTAAACATGCATAAGAATTTCAGGTAAGAAAAGAGTTTGAAATAGTCTGCTAGCTCCATCACAGCATGCTAAGAGAACTGTGCAAGCAGTTTTTAGGCTAAGCCTGTTAAATGTATACAACTTCTGTATGTGAGTGGGTGTTAACTGCCCATCAGAAGCTCTGTCGTGAATGGAGAGGACACACCCACAAGCCTGAGACAGTGACCTGAAGTAGGTAGAGTAGATTGCTTTGGTTTTAAAAATCTGAAGGCAGGTATGTGTTTAGCAAATGTATGACATTTTGCGGTGATTGGCCAACATCTCAAACTGATTTAAAGGTTTCTAAACTTGGTACTCCGTGACATCTTTGCAGCAAAACTTTAAAGAAGGAAAAGATTTCTCATTCACTTTCAAACCAGGGATTCAACCACAAGCAAACACATGGTCCCAGGCCATCCTCATCTATCCACAGATTAGTGTGTGTATCAAGAGAGAGAGTGGTTGTCTGTACTCGGTACATGATGGTATGTAGCTAATCATAGCCGAGATTAGACAGACATCAGCAGGAACTACTAGTCACTGGGCTTCCTAAAGCCCTAAGCACTGGGACTGGGTCACACAAGTCAGACCAGATAAAGTGACCTCTCTGCTGAGCTGGGCTTCTCTGACTTTCATTTACTCTGATCAAAAATACCTCTGTTATTTCCCCTAATGCCTTACATAATCTATACACCACATAATATCAATCTGTGCAATTCCTTTGTGGTTATTCTCTCTGTGTGTCAGCATGAACTGTACTCCTGCTGTATGTTTGAGGCCTTGTTAGCATGTACTACTGTATGTGTGATTGGGAGGCAGAGCCATGCACTTGATATATAAACCAATTCCTGCACTGCAGAAGCCATTACACACAGAAGCACTATATATCTGAACAACAAAGCTGCAGCGCTAAGCTACTGTGTATCTATCTACACTTACTGCCTCAGTCCGTCACAAAATCATCCATTCATTTCCCACTCTCTGCATTCTTTCAATACCTCTCTCCATCCATTACATTTTCATATATTCCTGCCTTTCATGCTGCACTGAGTGTGTTCTTATTCCGCCATTTCTAAAAACACATTGCCACTTTGCGTAATACATCACTGATAGAATGATTACAGCAGACTCTCAAGCCTCCTTTTAGCATCCAATCTGCAAACAGATGTCTGGTCAGTCATGTTGGTTTAGTACTATTATCATTATGACAAACATACAACACAAAACAACATATTACAGTCAGTCAGTAAGAACAGGTAACAAAAACAAACGGAATAAAATGAAATACCTAGAACAAGCTATAAAAATAAGGGAATAAACTTCCCTTAGTAATTACTGGTTCTGAGAAGTGAGTCTCCATCAAACAAAGTTCATCATCACCATCAGTTCTGAGTCACTTCTCTCCGGTATCTATGTAGCATATTCAAAGCAGATGTGCTCACAGTACCAAGCACCAAAGATTAATTTGAATTTGCGGTGATGTAGCCATGCTTTCCATCACTAAGTTATAATGGTGTGGTCACTGTATGCTAAACCAGACTTTCAGTACTCTCCAAAGTGCAGGGAGAAAATGTGGTTGAAGGGACTATCAAAAAGGAACCAGGTTTAGATATGTCTTGTTCTGGAAACACTGCAACAAGTTCATTAAGAAAACTATGTCTCAGGCCAGAAATCAACACCTTCACACAGTGTGTGCTAATCACACTGGATTGAGCTCAACTTAAAGTCCAGCAGAGATTGTTGACTAATGAAAGCCCCTGAAACGGTGGAGAGGTAGGAACTGATAAAAGGCAAGCTCAGATTAAGAAAAACTGTGCTTAAAAATGCCCTCTAGAGAAGCACAGGGCCAATAAACACTGGCTCTACCACATCCAAAAGCAACCAGAAAACAGCAGAAGGCGGGGGGTGGGGGGACTGAGTCCACAGCTCACTCACTCTCTCTGTTGGACTCTCTGTAGCTCTCTTTCACACAAGCGGAAGCATGTTTTCCTGCTAGACAGCTGATAGTGTGTTTCCTGCATGTTAGCTAACACGCACCATTTGACTGATGCTGCAGATACGTGTATTCAGAATCAGCAATTTGCATTCGGCCAACAAAAAAAAAAAAAAAATCACAGCAGTATCTTTCACTGTAAAAACACTGTATAAACAGATAATCTGACTGGCTGAGATCGTCCTGTATTTGTTTTCATCCCAGTGTGGAGACAGACTGGAAACAAAGACAGAGGGCATGACATGCAGCAGAGGTCCTCAGCTGGAATTAAACTGCACACGTGGTGGTATTACAGCATGTGCCTTAATCACCAGGGCACCAAACCAGTAGTGTATTTTTTAAGGGCTGATACTTACGTTTAACAGTTCATCAGGTGATGGTTATTTTTCTAGCTTTAAATAAATATTTCAGATAATTTAGTGATTAAAAACTGTGACCGACATACAGTACGAGAGGAATATTTTATAGCTGAAAAATAAACTTGGACAAATGATGTACTGGTAACACTGTGTCTGCACTGAGATAAACATATCTTTAGCACATCTGTGTTGCAGTTTCTGGTTACTTATCTGCCAGCATATAAACAGATACCGATATATCTGCAATGAGCTGATTTTAGACAATATCTCACTGTCTTACATTCAAGTTAAACTGCAAACTCTAAATGCTGTTTTGTTTGAAAATAACCTCATTTATTCACTCTATTGATTTCTGCCAAAAGTTTGACATTTTGCAAATGATATCATGAAGCAGAACTAAACAGACAGAGATGACTTTTTAAAGAGGTGTTCCTACACTCCGACTCAAACCTGATCTGAGGACTCCATCCCAGCCCTAACCCACTCAGCCCGAAAGCCTCTTTCAAAGTGGGTGTGAAATTGCACACACTGCTGTCTGCCAATGTCTTTTTTGATTCAACCACTAGAAGTCGCCAAAGTCAGAAGCATTCAAATCCAACAGAGAGGGGCATTAAGTTTAGAAAATTGCTTCCATACTTGGATTTCAACTTGACTTGTGACAGACAAACATTACCTGTACTGTCTCTAGACATACCTACTACTTCTGTATACTAATGATATGAATGGATGGTCCATGGTCTTGTCAGGATAACATGCCAGTCAAATGACTATAAAATATAAAAATATATGACATATAAATGCACAAACAGTGACAGGTATGACAAATTAGGCTCTAGTGGCATGCTAAACACCAACCCTGATGACAATCCTTCAAGTTTAATGTGTAATCCCTTCAGCCAGGGGTTAACAAAAGACAAAAACTCCTTCCAGTAAATCCCAGAAGACCTACTTTGTACTTTAATGATGTGCTTTCATCTCCTCAGACCATACAAAGCACCGGAAAAACATCTCCCATGCTGTTCAATGTGTGAGCGTGTGCTCTGGTTTGTGTGTTTGGGAGAGAGAGTGAAAAAACGTGTTTGCTTCCCAGCATGAACGGACATGGTTCTTCTCTAGAAGAAGCCTATGAGTTATGAATGAGACAAAACACTCAAACCAGATTCCAAAAAACAAATGAGGGAAGTAAACACAAGAGAATGTAGCCCCCACCACCACCACAGCTAAAAAACTCTCCCAGTGAAGGAAACAGCCTTTGAACCTTCTTTTCCCTGTAACAGTTTTATGAATGAGTTCAGGCTAAAGGCATGTCCTTTATATAAACTCAATGAAAACAGGGTTAGCACTTTCCCCTTCTGTCATATATTGATCCGATGAATAACTGGGTCTGGAAATAAAATGCCTTTGAATAGAAAGTTGACTCTCATGCCAGCACAGCAGAATGCCTGTGAGAAAGGAACACATTTAAACAATAGATCCCAGATAAGATTACTGAAGCTTGATACAGGGCGTTATCACAGGAGACAAATGACAATCTTGATAATGTGGTCCTCTGTGGTAAAGTAAACTCCACCTGGCTTTACTCTTTTATTACTACATACTACTAACACACAGGATTGTATAGTGTACATGTAGATGGCGTCTGGTCTGCAGGTACTAGAGCTGCCACACAATAACTTGAGAGAATGAGCACTGTTTGGTCAGCCAGCTCGGCCATACTCGCTTTAATGAAGCCTGGCTTTACTACCACCAGACTTCTCCAATAAACTGCCTAATAAATAGCACAACAATGCAGTCTCTGCAGTGAGAGCAGCAGTGCTCATGTTGTCTGAGATCAATTCTGTTTTAAGGCAGCGGCGGCAGCAACTGATGGCCCATTTGCCCTGGCTGACACACTCCCTGTGGAGCCTGGTAGACTGCTTATGCATCTTCACGGGGTCTTTCTCCACCCCTTCTATATTTAGTCTGCTTAAACTGACTTAACAAAACATGTCAACCTCTTAGATAGGAAGTGCCAAAAGAACACAAATACACAAGTCATTGCTAAAAGTGTCTCATCTGCCTAGTTAATCAGGTTCTCAAATATTGCCACGGATGAACTGCAACCCAGAGGCACCGGGGAATGTGTGGTGAAATTATCTGGACCTTCATGTCCTGGGATAGCGGTAATTTAAACAAAAAAAAAGAGACAGACTTTTCACCCAGACACCACTTTAGCTGTGCTGGCACCAGTTAGTCAAGAGCATAACAGAGCAGAGGTCTGTGTGTGTACTTATGAGTTCAGCTCTGACATCATACTGCTGCAAACAAGAGGAATGTGGCCCCAGCACTAGTGCTTGCTGTAGTGTTAACAGTGGTTTTAGCAGCAGCAGCTGTAGTCTTTGTGGGAGAAATAGTAGTTGTAGTAGCAGCAAGAGATGGCTTAGCAGTTGAGGCACCAGTGCAAGCAGCTATCACACTAGTACTGGTCAAAGAAGCAGAGCCAAGGTATTTCAAGTTAGTTGTTGGATATTTTAAAATAATAAAAATATACGTGGAGTCCTTCACCATCACCTGGTCCATGAAAAACAACCTGAAGTAGTCTCAACATAGTGGGGATAAAAATATAGCCTTTTATCTGAAGAAACTTCATTGTTTCTCTACAGTATAATACTTGACTTCGTTACCACCAAATCTCCGTACAACATAGACAAAAAGTGTCCTTCCTGCATGTAAAGACACAACTAGATCGACAGACAGCTTGTGGTGGGTTCACCCAGTCATCATCCATATGATGACTGTATCATTGATCTGAATTGATATTGTATCCTATTAAAATGAGGAAACTCATCTTTTTTCTTCTTGACCAATGCAAACAAGGGGTCAACTGATAACGTTTTTTTCATTGCCGGAACTGATAATTAGTAGTCAAGGAGACCAATAACCAATATATGTTACTAATTTACATTGTCAGTAAAAAATTCCAAATATTTAAATGAGGGGGGAGCGAGAGCGGGAGGTGACACCGGAGGTGGCAGGTCCGCATACCACAACCATGTCGGTGTTCTAGAGCCTCTGCGGTGTACTACAGCCTTGGCAACGCTTGGCAACGCTTGGCAACGCTTGGCAACGCTCGACAGCGTTCAGCAGCGCTCGGTGGTGCTCAGCAAAATTATCATCCGAATACCACTGCTACGAACGAATATTCAGATACTCCAATATTTGGGACCAGCCCTAGTGAAACGTCTTCTTCTGACATGGTAAAGAAAGTCCACACTGGTGAGTGCCACGCCATGCTGCTTGCTTTTCTCTGTCCGTGCAGTGTTATGACATCTCACACATGCGACAGTACCGTCGGGGAGGGGAGGGGTTGAGGAGCCAGGCATGAGTACAAGCCACAACACACAGACCAACAGCAAAAATGAAGATTCAAAGTCTTTTTTATTATCAGGTCATTTTTTTGGCCGATTTTTTTTATAATCTGAATTATCGGTATTGCATCATAATTGCCAATATTGACCGATAATTATCGATGTCGATATTATCATGCATCTCTAAATGATAATCATAAAAATGCTGGATATGGGATCTGATAATCGGCCAAACTAATAATCAGTTGAGCCCTAATGCAAACAGAGGAGAGGTCTCTAGATTTGATTGTGGACTGTTCATTTCCTCCACACGAAAGAAATGACAAACAGTGCGAGTTCTTCTCCTCCACCTGACACCCCCTCCATCCATCCATCCATCCATCCATCCATCCATCCAACACATCCTCCTCAAACATATTCCACCTCCTGATTTCTTTCCCAGCATGCCCACTCTCTGTCACTCCAACAACCGACAAAGCAGGCCAGGCGCATGCGTGTCTGTCAGACATATTTGCATCTCTGTAATTTGCCTGTTTGCGTGCCTCCATCTCTGTCTGTACTGCAAGCGTGTTTGATGATAAAGACCGCATGTGTGTACAGACATGCATGCAGTCCAGGCCAGTCCTGCAACAGTTCCATGTCACAAGACTGAAAACATCAACATGCTGAGTCTGCAGCAAGGCGCCAGTCACCAGGGAAACAATTCAGCCAGACACACTCACACACTCACACGCACACACACACAGTCAGCCAAAACACATCGTCTGAAAAGCAACAGCAAAACAAGCCATCTAAAACCCTGCAGTCGTAAACACAACATTAAAGGCCGCATTCACACTCATCGTACTCGGAGCGGTTCAATTAAACTCTGGAGCATTTACTCCTTAAACTCGGTTTGTTTAGGTAGGGTAGAACAATTGAACTAAACTGCAACAAGACACCTGATTATGTGAACTACCGCCTCGTCTGAGAGAAAACTGCATTACGATACATAGCCACCTTAAAATGTGTCTTAGTAAACAGATGTTGACATTTGACAGGCAGGACTTGCTTATATTCAGAAAACCTTACACAACAAAGACACCGGCTGGGACGAAATTGCAGTCTCAACTGATACCTCTGTTTAGCTCTTTCTTCATGTGTGCTTAATTTGGATAAACACCTGAGATGTATTAAAGCAAAGATGTGCACAGACAGTCAGTCATGCATAACAACATCCCCAAGGCTTTCCTCCTTCCTCACAGTCAAAACACAACAGTTAAAGCAGTTAAAGTGGCAGCAGGAATGGGAGGGCAATCTTGCCAAGAGATCACGTGAACATCTTTGGAGCAGAATCACAACAATCCTCCCCACTCGTGAATTCATGTAATCATACAATAAGTTGTGCACATGGTTGCCTGGACGCAAAGAGTGACATTTCAACTCTACATCCTGTTTTTGCTCTGTTTGTATTCTTAAAGGTCTCACCTGAAAGTGGTAGTTCGTATCTCAGACACTATCTCAGATCAACATCCTGTTTCTGTCAGGATGCCGATCTATTCCCCGCTATTCTTTGTCCACCATTCTGTCTTCTGTTTCCAAATAAGATACACCTCGAGGACATCACTATATATATATTTATAACTATTCATTATTTAAAGGTGCTATATGTATTTATGTGATTTGGAAGATTCAGTCACTGCTAACCAATTGGCCATGGCTCGTCTCATCAAGCGTTTCTCTACCTGCAGGCTCGCTAGGTCGCTGTTGTGGCAGTCTTCTACGTCATTCATCTGCTTTCCAATAAGCCTCTTGTTCTTCATCGTCTTGGACTGCAGCTGGTGAAATTAGTTTTACTTCTGCTCTCAAAGAGATCTACTGCAATTGGAGGGCCACTCCAGCCAGCATCTACAGCAGGTGGAGAACTGGTTCATGTGTCGCTGCGTCAAGCTCACCCAGGCTACAGAGCAGTCCTGTGATGAGATAGCTAGATACCAGCTGCAGTCCAAAGATGGTGGAGTCAATCCGTGTGATGAGAGACTCACTAGAGAGGCATCTGAATGACACTGAGGGGGGTCAGTAGGTCTGCAACTAGTGATTATCTTAATAGTCCGTTCATTTGTTGATTACTTTTTCAATGAATCGGATAAAATATATATATATATTTTTAATGACTTAGAATAACGTTATTAGTTTCTTTATTTAACAACACAGTAAGTGACTGAGATATACCAATGCTTCATGATAGTAGAGTGGAGCCGAGGCCGCCGCTGTGGCTGCTGCAGTCGAGTGCGCACTAGTATTTGGAGTTGAAAATTGTTATCCGGATACCACCACAACGACCGAATATTCGGATATTCAGGTCCAGCCCTATTGCAAATGCAGATTCATGCATTATTCCACCAAATTCACATCTAAAGCCTGATCTCTTTTCAGTTCAAATCCTTGATGTGCTGTCAAGTGTGATATTCAGCCTACCTTTCTGGCAGTGATTGGAATTCCAGCAGCGGTAGTTGTAGTTGTTGTTGAACATGGTCTTTCTGCACTGAGGGTTGTTCTCCATGATGCCTGGACACACATCGCTGCACTCCTTGGACTGCTTGTTCCCGGCGATGTAATTGTTGAACTCTGCGTCCATGATAAGGGACCAGTCTATGGAGTCCAGGTAGCAGAGCTCGGGGTTCTTCTCAATACGAATGGCACCACGGGTGATGTTCCTCAGGTTGTACAGGCCGATGTCCTTCAAGCTGGTCATCTCAAAGATCACCAGGGCGTAGTTGTAGAAGAGGTTACGACCGTGGATGACGGCAAGGTTGGGAAAGAGCGTGCTTAGGCTGTCCAGGCCAGACACCCGGAATAGCAGCAGGTAGTCAGTGATCATTGTCAGCTTGGGGAAGCTGAGGGAGCGGAAGACTTCCTGGTTGATGTTGTTGTTGTTTTTGTCACCGATGAGGAGGATCTGTAAGTAGCCCTCCACCACTGTGCAGTTCTCCAGACGCCTGAATTCACTGATGTCGTTGCCAATGTCTATGCTGGGACCACAAACTGCAGGGAGGAAAACAAAAAGAGGGTGAGGGGTCATTGTCTGTTAAATTCAAAAGTCACATAAATATTCAGTAACACACAGAACACTTCAGTCACTTTATTCATACAAATTCCTTTGCTGTATCCTTTTGTATGATCAGGACTAATAACTATTTCATCATCGCAATATGAGTTCTTGACTAAATCAAACAGTCCTGAAGATTCTTTAGAAGCTAAGCAGAAAACAGTTCTCACAAATGATGTGGACACTGCATAATTTATTGACCCGCTCTTTGCTGTTAAATGTTACAATACACAAAACATTGTACTCCATTCCCGCAATACTTATAAAGACATGTTTATCCAATACATTTTTTAAAATATTGACAGTGCACTTGAGCTGCGCTTTTGTTGACAGAATCTGTTTGCCTTGCAGTTCTTATTTTCAATGAGAAGCTAAAATGGTGTGACAAAGTAAATACATGACTCAGATTCGATTCAATCTCAGGTTACCAGCAAAATAAACTTATCATTGTTCTGCCTTTTCACCTTAGTATTGGTTTTAAGCCGCTTGCTTTTATCAAGCTTTCATAACACAACATTAAAAACCTAGAAACTGTTCTACTACCCAAGCCATCGTCCACAAAAACTTGTATACACTATCAGTTGGTCAAATACAGTGTATGTGATCAAAGAACTTGTCAAACAAACACTAAATTATTGTTGAAGGAGTTTAACAAGTGCTATGGCAACGTCGTGTTTATAAAATTAGTCGCCAGCCACAGGTGGTGTTGCCATGCTCCCAGCTAAACACTAATATCACTTTGGACTTAGTGGTATTAGCGGATGTCAGCATACAAAGGGCCATAAGAATTATATTTTGAACATGGTAAACAGTAAGTCCAAAGTACAGCTGAAACTGCATTATTTTGCAAGTATTTAGTCATAAACCAAACTATTGGACAAATTAAAATTTGGGACATGTAGGTGGGGTTAAATTCAAAGTTCAGACACCCCCAACTATTACAATGAATCCATCAATCTGTGTACGACATCCCATCTAACAGTTGTCAAGATATGACTCACAACATTTGAATCCCTTGGTCTTCTTATAATCACAGCTTTATTTATTCAAGCATAACAGACTTTTTTGTTTAGCAAATGGTCAGAAATAACTAACATATCGATCAAATAGGTAACACAGGCCGCCTTTACTGTACATGGATCAAATACGGATGCTGCTGCAACAAAGCTAAAAGTTCAAAAACTTCTTACTTCACACACATCTTCAATTCATCAGCACAAAAATTAAAAACAAGACAATTTCAAGGTTGCACCCATGATTAGAGTCACCAATCCAGAATTTGACCAAATGTGAAATATGGCTATAAGTATGTACATGTATAATTTTAGGTTAAGGCCAAATGGACCTCTTGTAAGGTCACAGTGACTTTTGACCTCTGACCAAAATTAGCTCAGCCTCTAGTCTGAGTAAACGACTGTACTAAATTTTAAGAAAGTCCCTCAAAGTGTTTCTTTTTATTGTGTTCACGAGAATGGGTTGGACGGATGGACAACCCAAAAAAACATAATGCCTTCTGCCTCGGCTATCACTTGCAAAAAGCAATAGATAGACGCATAAAAACAGTCGTAGTTGTAACTGTAATGTAGTGTCCTCTACCAGAAGTCTCCACCTAAACTAGTCTTTACCTTTGCCATGACCTAGTGTACTGAAGAATTTGCCTAGGGCAGAAGTGAAATGTCTGGGCCTCTGATCAAAGAACAGACAACAAAGGACAGTCGTCTTTCCTTTGAAGGGAACAAATTGCAAAAACATGTATTTATGTACTTTCATGTTCGCCGTAAAATAGATCTGTTCACATTTGTCTTCCTTTTAACCTATTTACAAGTACGTTATTTACTGAGACAGAGTCACGACACTATTTTATTTAGTCAAAGACATATTGTAAACCAAACAACTACAAAGTGAAGTATTATTTTTTTAAAAAAGCAGTGAGTTGGATTCTGTGTAGCCTCTGACTAATCTGACCCCTCATCGGGAAAAGTTTGGTAAGGCATGATGGTGATGATCGGTGATGATAGGTGGAGTGTTTGCCTTTCCAACTTTTACTCCCACCTGGGTGATGTGCTCTAAACAATACTTAGCTGAAGCCCCAGCAGCACCCACAGAAACATGGAGGCCATTATCGCACATCACTGTGAGGAGGATTTAGACTTCAAAAGCTGGAGGGCAGTGAGTCATGGAAAACTCACACCAACCAGCTAACAGGTTGTCACACAACGACTTTAATGCTGGTCTATAAAGTTTTACTGTATGAATGTGGCACAGAGAGGGAAGGACGAAGCATTCCCAGCAAAGAAAAATGTTGTTTTCTAAGTATGATATTTTACACTTGAACATTATAGCTGGTGTTATGGGTTTAAGAGTATAAATAAATGTTTTTTAAATCAAGGAATTGGACATAAACACAGTCTATAGCTGTACACAAAGCAGTGTTTCTTTTTCACTCTCTCTCCTAAATTCTTACAGACTACAACAAGTATGTTAAATGTGTCCGTATCACACGAAGTAGAAAGACAAGTCAAACAGAGCGCCACAAACTGATGTTGATTGTGAATACATGAGTGGAGTAAATGTCACGATACAAAATGTGACGAGCTCAGTTTTGGACAGTGCAGCTGTTACGGAAATCTTGAAATACCCACAACATCTGTGGTGTTCAGAAACCACAACTAACAACCATTCATTCCTTTTGGACCAGAACTTCCAAACATGCATGTAAATGTAAAATAGTTGTTGCATTTAAAAACTTAGCCATGAATTTGTGTAACTTTTTTTTTTACCACATCACTGATATGTAACAAAATCAGGATTTTTCTGAGTCATGTAACTCTCTGGCTCTTGAATCATCGACTGAACAGCAGCTCCAAAGAGTTTAAAATCCCTGTATGACTCTAGCGTACAACAAACTCATGAGTAAGAGGGTGGTGCATCTCTACAACATGACTAAGCCACTTGTTGATAATGCAGGTAATATTCCTGCTAACTTTCAGAAACTGCTTGTGTTTTTTTTTTTATTTTGAAATCAAAAAATGTTTTGTCATTTTTTTTTAATACGTTGTACCTGTATCAGTGACCAGATCTGCTTACATAATACCAGGAAGCTATGAAGCTACACTGTGGCAGCAAAGTTCAGCAAAGGACAGTAACTTTCCTTTGTCTATGTTCTACCAAAACAAGGGTACAAGTCAAACTACCATCTCCTGGATACAGCACCTAAAGCAACACAGAAAGATGTGTCTGCTGATAGAACCTATAAATGACGTGCAACCAAATATTAAATAAGATCATTTCTTTTTAGCCTATGTTAATCAAAACTGGACAAAAATACATACAAACACAAATGATTTCTAAAGTGTTAATCTGATAAGGACATGAAATCAAACTTTTACTGCATGGCATTTGCTGTTCTGTCTGAGATATTTTGGTCCTCACATACAAAAAAGTGAGGGTTATGAGCAGCAGCATTTTCAACCAAAACTGCTGAGAGTTTAAGTTGTCTCTAGACAGGCCATGAGAGCCTTTGGTGTGATTTAAGGCAGGAAGTGTGCTGCTATGGTGGTTATGTCCTTCTCTGTAATCTACTTGTCAGCGCACACTGTCAGCAGCCCTCAGTGAGCTGCATACCTGTTAATACACTCCCAACACCCAGGCCTGTAAAAAGACACACTGCCTAGTGACGTTACATCACCATGGCCTCGATGCTTCACCCTTTGTGGCCTCACTGCAGTGCCTGCATGGCCATCTTTCATGGGAACTGCTCCTGACCATGCTCGTGAAAACACTAAACAAAAGTTTCTGGTCAAAATGAACATCTTGTGCAGCGGCTAAGTGAAAATACCAATAGCAGGTGTAGCAGCTTAATAACTCCCCCTCCCTCTCCTTCCACACTGACACATTTTAAACAGCTGAGTACACAAGCCTATCTCTGCAGCTTTGATGAGCCTCCAGATCACATATTTACTTTTGATAACCTTTTCCTAGCTGGCTGCAGCAGCCAGACTGTCCACAGACAATCAGAGGAAATCCACTTGAAGCTCCATAAGACAAGAAATAGGAAGCAATATGCCCTCTAAGCTGGTGCTTCATCCACTGCCACTAGACTGCAGCAAGTCTGTTTACTCCTCATTTCCATCCTGTTAGTGACAGACTGCCCGAGGGGGCAAACGTATTCATAAATACTTTTCCACATGAGAGGCGAGGTGAGAAGAAATTTGCTGGGAAGCTTTAGTAAAACATCATTCTTGACAGATAAAACTTGTTTGGTTGATCTGAAAAGCTGTGTCTACAGCAGCAGCACGGCTGAACCTGGTTAACCCAAACCTGCCAGCTGCCAGCTGATACAGTAAACCAGCAGGAATGCTCAGAGTTTAGCCACACAAGGAACCTTCACACAGCTCCACACCGAAGTGAGAATAAATGTAGGATTTCGATGGAGAACCTCTCTGCTGCTCCCAGGTTTGTCCTGTGACCACTGGGGCTAACAGTAAACCCCATAACACACAGTTCACAAGCTCCTCACTCTTTCCAATCAACAGAACTTAGTCTGTTTTGCTTGTGAATGTACTTTGGCTTGTTCTATTTTAAAACCCAGACCCTGGTTCAACCCCCTAACCCACCCCTCCCCAACATGTCATGATGAATGGGATGAATCAGGAAGCCTAGTTTACAGTTTAGCTGGAAACATGGAAATATTTCAGATGGCAACACATAAAAAGAATTCAGAATAAATATAGAAGCTATAAATTCATCAATTTTGAAGGTCTACAAGCTGACAGAAGCTGTAAGGGTCAATGTGCTGCCATGGCAAGTCACTAGAAAGTTCTGCTCTGTGCACCAAGCAGTCTGTGTGGTGCTACTTGCTGTTAACCAAAGCTCTGTTAAAAATTTAAAAAAGAATACAGTTTATGTCAAATGTTTAACACTGGTCTAACAATCTTTAGCCACTGTGGTTCAAATTCTGTCCCTGATGCGAGGATGTTGTTGTGGCTGGTCATGGCAGCTGCAGTACTCTGGTATTCATGAAAATATTTCCAAGGTCAAGGTATCTCCAAGTTTGTTTAGCAAAGGAGAATAAATGACTGCAAGAAAAAAAACACAGTGACGCCTTTGGACAAACAGAGTTCGCTGCTTTGGTTTCAAAATGACAAGCTGTTGTAAATAAAAACTACACTTAAACAGATCCCAGAGTTGTGTTTATTTAACTAACGGCAGGTCAATGTTGTCCGATTGGAAACCTTGGAGATATAACATGTAAAAGTTCAAATGTGTCCGTGCGCTTGTTTATTTGCTGTTGTACTTTCAAATTTACAACAGCGTATAAAAAGCTGCACTCGTTAAGGGTCTTAGTAAAAACTGATTCATGATTATACACTTTGGAGGACTTTCTCACTTTGACAAAATAATAATATTTTTTGACAATTTTTGGATGTAGAAGAAGGAAAGCCCAGCTCAGTCATTTTAATTTCTCAAATCCTATTTCTGTTTGGGGTTTTTGATCGAGATCACAGATACCTTCCACTTTTTGTTGATTCTGATTCACCACGTTGTGACTCACAGTTGACAATGCGCTCTGTATATATCTCTTGACTGACTTTTTCCATCGGCTGAGTCACGGTAATGTATTTAACAGCACGCTTTAACTGACTCATGTTTGTGGTGTGTTTGAAAATGCAATTACAATATTACAACCACATTTTCTAGAAACTATATCGCAGTATTCACCAAAGCCAAGTCACATTTCCCATTCCTTATACACTTGAGATTCACCTGTCTTTGCTACACTCTTTCTCCACTTTACATTCAGTACTCTTTGTTTGATTATACACTTTTTTATCTCCATGTTTGGTTTATTCTCATGTTATTGTATTTTTTCTCTGAACAATATCAGTCTCAAAGAATTGTCTTCAAGATTCATGAAGTTCCATCTTATTTTACCTTAAAACAACATGTTAAACAGATTTAAATGTTTTTTCCAACTAAGGACTAATCATATTATCTTCACTTACATATAGTAATGCATCATGTCAGGCACAATTTGCATACATTAGGCTTAAAATAATTTCAAACCAGTTGTCTCATAGCTTTATAACTATATAGTGGTTTGTCTTTTGCCCTCCTCCATTAACAAAACGTTTGTTTTTCTTACACTTGTGCAATAAATGCATATAATATAATGTGTGTAATGTCAAGAAAATGCTGTTACTTCACTTAAATTGCCTTGTATTATAAATACACAAATATAATAAACAGTGGTAAGCTTATTTCCCCACATCAGAGCAGTAATGGAGCATGGAAACAGTGTAGTAGTGCGGAGTAGCATGACTTACTCTCTGCGGTGGCGGGCCGGAGGCAGGACGACAGACCCAGCATCAGACCCCAAAACAAGGTCAAGCGGCTCCTTTCCATTCGAGACCTCATTCCTGGAGAAGTAAATCCCCCTCAAATCCTGTAAATGAATATGTTGGGGGGAGGAAACGTGGGCAAAACCTGGTCAGAATTATTAAAACGCCTTTTAATCTCCAGCCAGCCCCTTTTAGCTGTTAGCCGGCTAATGGAGCTAATAGCTACTACAAACAGGCTAGCAGGATAGCTCTCTCACGTTTCCTAATGGGAGTCCAACCGTGCTCCAAAATCACCGATTTATTCCCCCGGCCAGAGAATTTGTATTCATAGTTCTGTTTATTCGTGCCAAACACCACACCGCGTTGAAGAGTATAATGGAAGCATTGCGGCTAAACTAGCGGCGGGGATTCCTCTGTAATCCACATCTTCACACTCCATATCTGGAGGAAAAAACGTTCAACGTCCCGCTGCTGGAGGATCCTCAGGAGGCAGAAAACGGGTCAAACCTCCCTCAAAATGGGGATGGAGACAGACGGTGTGGGGCCCACGGTAACATATTACATCGACACACTGGCCCGTTATGCGAACGACACGACGTTTGTTTCGAAATATCCAGGATAAAATCTGGTTTCAGACCGCAGCCTCCTTCTTCTCCTCCTCCTCCTCCTCAGCCGCTCATCATGCACACACACACCGCGTTGTTGTGGTGGCTGTAATTCACCTTCATACCCACGGAAAATGCTATAGCTGACCTCTCTGCTCCAGGTGAGGTCAGGCCCTTTGGTTATCTAATGCCCTCCGTCGATAGATAGCTGAAGGGGCAGCGTAGTTAGACAGATTAATGCACAGGTACATACACAGTCTCCTTCGGTCAGTCTGCAGTCTGCCGTGTTCGCTGTAAACACGGCGCCGTGAGCACAGATCGTCTCTATTTCTACAGATGGATCACTCGGAGCTCCACTCCGCCTCCCAGTCTGTGGAAGAGGGCGTCGCTCTCACTGCAGTTCAGCCTCTATAGGAGAGCAGTTACCATAGTGACCGCTCTGCTACTCTTCACAAGAAGCTCAGTTTTACCTTTACATACTACCAGCATCTTTAAACCGAGTAAACTAACCCTTCACCCGGACCCCACATCATCACTTTAGCATTAATATTCACAGAGAACAATTTCACTACACCACCATTCCTCCTACTTTCACAACAGACGCCAGTAGAGGTCATAAGCTGGACCAGCAGTGGCCCATAAGCATAAAATATCCATCAAATTGCGGAAATTAGTCGTTTGCGCTCCTATTCTTAAATGTCTAAATCCTAACTATAACAATTTTTTTTAAATGCCGACGGAGTGAGACCTCTGTTCTCCCAGCACCTCTCTGGACACCGCCGTAGCGGCTCCTTTTACGACGCGGTGTGAAAGAAACCCGGGATGCTGATCCAGGATCAGGGTTGTTTTGCTGCTCGCAAACACACAGCAGAGGGCCACCTATACAAAGATCGTGTCTGTCTGCACCAGGGCATGGGTGTAGAAGTGAGGGGGACAGCTAGGACCCCGTCATTAGGAGGGCCCTCAAAAGCCAGACATTAAAACCTGGAATCTATCTATGGTATTAACTGTAACATTAATGGTCCTGTTATTCAGTTATTATTTTTGACTCAATAAACTAATTGGCTGAGAATTGTCTGTGGCCAGAACAGCTTCTCTCCAGTCTCTAAGAGCTGCATATGGTTTCCCTCCCTTCTGCAATAATTTAACAACAATGTTTAACAATAACTGATGTTATGGAGACAGAACCTAGAAACATTATAGCCTACATCTTAGTCCTGCTGAAGTAATAATTGATTTTAAACTAAAATGACAATTTGTAAGTCACAAAGGCTGCAATTTAGGATATACATTATGCAACATGTTTATTTTTTTTATTATTGCTGCTTTATTTAACTCATTGCAGAATGTGCTATACTTAGATGCTGCTCCTGATCCATGAATGACCGGCCTATTTCAATCACACAAATTATTTATAAGAGGGTCCTATTACTTTTATTATTTTGGTTACTGCTTTATTTAACCAAATTAACACAGTAACAGCTTTTGTGATATTTGTTCTATGTCATTCTAAAATAACAAAGAAATGTTTGAAGCAGTTTACATATTCAAGTCTTCATCCTTCCATTAGAATATGCAGTTAATAGTTTGATAGTGCTCATGTGGTAATGATCCATCTCTTGTTTTAAATTTCATACACAATAAATACTGAACTGAAGGTGTTTTTTAAAAAATGATTGCAAATAGATAATTTCCTCCTACGTCTATCCCTCCATTCTCCCATGTTACTGAGGATGCAAGAAGAATAGGCTCATAAAGTCCTTGCTAGAAATGTGTCATGCTACCTTTACATTACATTTACACCTTAGACAAGATGTGCATCCCAAGTCAAGGCTGAGCATAGTGGTGAGCTGATCTATAGTTGGAATTCCTTATTAAATGCATTAATACTTCCTCAGCTCAAACACCAGAAAATATATTTTTCTCCCATTCATTCATGCCAATAATGAAGACTTTGGAAAAACACTGTAAAGAAAATTATGTTCCACAATAATGTTTCTCCAGGCTAACCTCCAGGTTGAAGTAACAGATTTTTAAAATACTATTTGCATTGAAATTGAGGTATATGCAGAACTGTATATGCGGTATTAAATACAGATTACTATCAGTTATTTGCAGAGCAGATAGATATAAAACTGTCTGAGGGAAACTGGGGACCGACTTCAATTGCACATATTACAGACCCCAATAAATCTATGTAGTGGACAGACCATCATTCATCCATGCTTAAATGTCACCTGTCATGGCCTAGACTTAAAATAATATGTGACCCATAGTTGTTTCTACATTATTATAAATACTTGGCTATTTATTTATTTTTGAATGCACTGTAATAGAATGCAAATTTTAACATAATAATTAAAGCATTAAATCGCATTGTTCTTACACTCCATACCTTGTAATATATCATAAATATTAAATCATGTTCAAAATCTTGTTAACAAAAATGCAACCACTTTAAGGATGGATGATTTTTACACAATAAACAGAGAAAACTAAGCCCTGACTATTTCACATGTTGTTGTTATGACCATAGACTCTACTTACAGTCTGTGGTTACGGCTTGTGTTGCTTGGCAGCAACTTCTGCAGCAACACTGGGTTTCCTCTGAAAAGACACCAAAATGCTGCCATCTTGAGGGGAAAATAACTAACTGCAGATTTTGAAGTAACAGTAACATGCAACAGTGAGGGGTAACATTTATGCTGTTCTGTGAAAGAAAGAAAATAAAACTGTGTTCCTCTTAAGGACACATGTTGCCATCTGCACAGTGGATGTAGACTCCTCTTATCCATCCAGTGTTAAGGCTTTGCCCAACCTCCAAGGCTAAACAGGGATTTCAGTCACTCACCTTGGCCTTGCTTGACACATTGGTCTCCAAAAAAAGGAACAAAACTGTGAAGCAAAGTATAGTTTTACTGCAGCCTACTGACCTGGATGTATAGAGATGATGAACAGTTCAAGGAGGGCTCCCAGTATGTGGGGACTTTAGACAGCTTATCCCATTAAACTGACTTTTATGTGGAGACTGAGACAGGTACAACTGCAGTGATCTTTTGAGGTCCGAGGCCGAGGCTGAGGAAGTGGAGGGCTGGCAGCTTGTGATGCTGTGAGAGAAGCAGACGGTAAACAAAACCGTCCATAGCAGAGCCCCTGACAGTTTTGATTATCCCTGTAATTATAGGCCGCTTTCATCACTTCAGAGAGCAGAGCACAGAGGCATTATTTGAACGCCACACATTACCTCAGCTCTGGCAGACAGCGCCCGGCATCCGTCACAATCCAACAATTAGCACCGAGAGGGGAAAAAAAATGCACATTAAAAATGAAGTGAATATCAGTGGCCACCCAAGAGTCCAAATACAGTGAGTCACCCTCTAACAAGTGCTCACTGTACCAACATGACCCCCCCTGTGCCAGAGAATGTTGTGCCTGTCCACTTGCATTTGTTAAGTCCCTATTAAAGTCCCCATGAAGGCAGCTGGCGGGCCCACCTACCTCGACTGTCCCGGTGGAATCCATTCTCGCACTGCACTCATGTGGAAATAAGCCTGTTTACCACCAACGGGTCACACATGCTAATGAGCGTCTGTTTGTTTTCCACTGTGCTCATGCAGGAGGAAGGGAATTTAGGGGGGAAATAATAGATGATATGCAGACAACAGCCCGGGTGGCTTTGCAGCACTAATGATGAAAAACGTACAACAGAGAATAAATGGATATGAAATCAGAGCAGGAAATGTGCCCTGACATTTTTATGTAGCTGAGGCTGATCACACAGAGGTACACAATGTCGTCTGGCCCGGTTTGAAAGTAGTGGTGTAGCTGCAGGTCAGGCATCTTAGACCCCCCACACAGTGTCTGATGTACATCCATCTGACAGGTACAGTCTGATACTGTGAACATTTATTTGCTTGTCTACACAGTAACTTGCAGTAATGAATCATTGGATTGCACACTCAGGGAAACACATCTACAGCATGTAACATGTACTCTTAAAAAGATGTGCAACCATTAAAATACAGTAAATGGAAAATTCTTCTTTAGAGGCAATTATTATTAACTTAAATATCTCTAGTTATTGAGCAAATTTGTTTATACACATCCTGAGAGTTAAGAATAAAATCAGACTACCACCCTAAAGCTACTCAACCCTTAGCAGCTGTGCAGCTACCCAGGTGTGACTATTTCTGCAAAAGAGCATCTGTACTAGAGCCTGACTGAGATTTTGCTAGAGTTGATATTGGCCTATCACAGATGAGCATCTGCATATGTGTTGCAATGATGTGAACATTTTTCTTTCATAAAATGAAAAAATATGCTGAGGGTAATTTAGAAATGGTCTTCATCATCATCACCATCATCATCATCATCATCATCATCATCATGGTCATCATCATCACAGAGTCGGTCCAGTGATCTGACTCCATTGCTTACTGTCCTCTCAGCAGCACATGCAGCAGAGTAAACATCCTCATGGCTGAGCAGACGGTGGTGCGGAGTCAAGCGGTGCCTTTATAATAAGTTGCTAGCTAGTTTATGAAATACACTGTAGGAAAGTTAATAAACAATGATCCCATCATATTAGCCACATTTCTGGAATGTGTTCTCCCCACCAATCAGTATCAGGACTGACCTCATAATCTGGTATCCATCTGGCTCTAATCTGTACAATGTGAGCTAAATGCTAAAATGGCAGCAATGCCATTATTAGCATGCTGATGTTTAGCTAATATTGTTACACCCTCTACCCATACTTCGCTTGGTTAGGGATCTGCAGTCAAAGGAAGTGCAGCTACTGCTCAACACTCTGAAACACGAGGCTTTATGCTGTTAAGGCTGAGATTATTCATGCATATGAGTTAGTTCCTGTAGTGTATCATGAGTGTTACAGATGCTCAGGGAAATGTGTAAATTCTGCCAAAGAATGACAAATTAAAGGAAAACCATTAGAAAGAAATCCAGGAAGAGATCACTCCTATCAGGACAGACATGTTTCACCACATAATAAAGATAATTCCTCAGACCAACTCTTTCCTCTTATGAGACAACGACAACGACCCCCGACAGCGCACTGTATCTATAGTACACTGTATCTTGTATGGTTCTGTTTCTTTAAGTGATGACGCTCATTCACAGGTACCCGGAAAGTGCGAAGAGACACAGGTGCTATCCAGATATGCATTCCTGAACAAGTTTTCTTTCTTGGACAATAGTAGTCTTGTTCAGGGCATTTGGGCGGGTTCCTCCAATGTGCATTTGGCTGGAGGCAGAGTATTGCTCACAACTGAACTTGTTTTTGTGCTGTTGTTATACTTAAAAAAAGACATCTGAGCCAAAGTGTTTTGAAGTAATTCCTGATACGTTTGCCAATTAAAAGATGCTCTACTATAACTTTTGAGATACCTTCTCCCCTCCTGCCACCATCCCCTCTGCACTCAGACGGTTTCGAAACAGCTCTGCTATCACATGAACAGCTAGAGTAAGTAAAGAGCAATGCCTCTTTGACACCTTTGTTTGAGGAAGTGGTGTCTGAGGAAGCAGCTGCAGAGTCTCTCAGGGGTGTCTCATCAGCAACAGTGTTCTCAAGCGTAAATGTAGTGAAGGAGGAGGTTTGGAAGAGTGTGTTTCAGCATGTAGCTCCAGTGCTTTACTGGTCTAGCCTGCAGATTTTGCTCAGCTCATAATCACCCTCTTGCTGGTCATCGTAGAATTAAGGAAACTTGCGTTAAGATGGTTTTTGGCCTGGTTCGAAACCTGATATGACACAGAAATATAAAACCTACCCAATGTGTGTAGTTGCTGGTAAACTGAACCACAGCCTCCAGCAACTTCGTATCCAATCCCTATTATCTGAAAGCCCTATGAACATTTCATATCTGTTTGAGTTGGTCCTAATCCTGAAACTCAAATAGGAAATCACTGGTTAGTTAATCATTATGTGTGCAGCTACTATTTTCTTTCTGTTGCAAATACCAGGCACAGGATCACCGCACCAGCATTAGAAACCTTTGATCAACTTTGAACACAGAGATTGTCTGTTTGACACTTGTCCCTCAGCAGCGTACCTTACAGATGCTCTGGGAACATCGGAAAATTTTCAGCAAACCCTGAAATACATGTTGTTGTGTTTTGTGCTGCTGCCTCTCAGTCATTATTGGAGATTCCAGCTGTCTTCATAAATACACACTAACAAAGCAGCAAAAAAGAAACACTTGTTCACGCTACTGTACTATCTAGCAAACAAATACTATGTTGAAAAGCTTATTAAAGGCTGCTACACATGACTGTAATTTGAACAATGTAATAATGGCTTTTGGTGTTGGTTGTATTACAGCAGAGAGAGATTTAAATATGCCATACTTATTTAAAATGACATTACATCATATTTCTGAATGGAATGGCTTTTAGCAGGGAACTTTGCTTGATGTGAGACATCCATGTTTGCTTGCTTTTGCCGATACGTTTTTTTATTTGTTAGTGTCAAGTTAGAGATACTAGTGCTAAAAAATATCGACTTTCCCAGTCATAATTATGGCTTTGATGTGAACACTGTTTACAAGTGGGAAAATGGTAATTATGGCAACTCTGATGTGATGTGAGCAGGACTTTAGCAGATCTGAGTCTGCATCCTGCCCTGCTCGTAGGAAAATGGTTGCAGAACGAGTATGCTATTTGTGTTAATGTGCTAGACAACATGAGCCACTGGTGCTTCAGGCTAAAGGAGGCTGGTGAACTGGCAAAAGAGAGTCTTGCTGTAGGCCAGAAAAAAATGAAGGTGTGATGTTATGAAAAAAAATGTTCTCTCCTGGTTGATTCAGCGTTGGCTCTCTTGTTGAGAGGGTCTTGCACGGCATATAAAGAATCAGTCTATTAGAAAAAGACTGATATTGTAACTTGCTCGATAAAAATTATACACCAACTTAATGATTTTTTTGCAACACTGCCTTCCGTTTCACCTTGTAGGAAAAGTCAACATTCCTGAAAGTCCTTTGTATAACTTAAACTGCCTTCTGCTAAGATGCTGCCCCAGATTTTATGATCAGAATGTCAACATTTACTGCCTTTATCCAAAATAAAAGATGATGTTTTTGCTTCCCAGGAATGACAGTTGGCACTGTTGTCTAACAGCAAGGTCCTATCTGTGTGGAAAAACACAACTCAGATAGTATTTCATATCATGGCGGGACTGGACAATCTAAATACCTTCCAGATAAAGTGGGAGCATTGCTATTTGCCTATCTGTGTTGTTTTCTGTCTCTTGTCAGTTCTTGGCTCCAGTTTCCACCTCTCTCCTATGACCTTCATTAGGTGCAGAAGAATAACATATCCTAATATAATAGTAATGTAAACTTAAATTGGAATGTATTTTGTTGTTGAACAATAATCATATTGCAATAACAATTATAATATAAATTATAACTGAAGGAAAAACAAGCTGAAATGAGCCATATTAGAGTTTGGTAACAGTGCCATCTGGAGAGTGTGCCTTTCCGTGCAAACAGGGAGTGAACATAAATGACTTACAATATTTTTTAACAAAAAATTAGATAGGTGTTGTGGCGGAAATCATAAGGTTCATTTATTTGTCCATTAATTCAGCTCAACCAAATCTGATGCCCTGGTTTGCACAGCAATTAAGAAAAACAAAATACTGTCGGTGAGGGTCTACCTATGATCCTTATCCCCTTTCGGTAATTAAATTTGCCTGGTGTTTGGCACATGTGTATTGATTTTTCAGGTCTTTTGATACCATATTACACAATTTCGCCTTTGATCAAACTCTCCTATTCAGGCACAGCTACTGTGGATCACAACAAATGGAGGTACAGCTTATGTGACCTCCCCGCTTTGAGTTTTCAAGGCAGCATGAAGCAGCTGACAAAGGTACAAAGGGTCCAGTAATTATGAGATGAATCAGCTGATGGCGCATTAGTCACAAAGACTGCAAACTTATATAATGTGGTGGGAGAAAGTCTCATTTTGTGATGACACATGGAAAATTAAACCAGCCGCATAGACCCCTCACTTCTGATGACTGAGGACTGCCTATCAGGTCACAATTCAAAGCACATTTACCGCATCAAAATTAGCATATAAATGATAAACTTTACAAAACTTCTGCTACTGTGGTAAACCAAACTATCATGTTACGTCATTTATGTGTCTCAAAGATTTGAGGGCATTGAGTTTGTTCCCTAAGAATAAGCTACAAACATCCAGCTGTATTTCAAACACACAGAATACTGGAAGTGTGTGCTTTTCTGTGGGATTTAGTGTTTTTTAGGTGTTTTAAAATGTTTTTTGTTGAAAACTCTCAAGTATTACACAACTGGTCATACATATAATGAATACCATGCATGTAAATAAAATATTACAGTAGGGAGATGCCACTTTAAAATGAAATTCGTGTTTAAATTTTGAAGAAGCTGCCCGGAACGAACGTTTTGAAGTGTCTGTTAGTGGTCGACTGCTGAATGTGGACACACAACCGGATGTAACCAGTTGAGTCGTCCGGCAGCTGAGAGGCCGATTAGCACTCAAGCTAACGTAATCAAAATAGTCAAAACCTTAATTTTTAAATATTTATTTCACACTGAGCTTTTGATAACTCCAAAGAATAGAGATGATTAAAGCCATATTGATTTTTAACAACCACGGGAAGCCGCGGCTGATCAGATTCTATCAGTACTTTGTAAGTATTTTAGGATTTGCTGCTCAAAACATTGGTAGTTACGTATTTTGTTTGGTTAGCAGTTAATAATTTGTTAGCTTCTGCATCATCATTCCCACTACACATTTTGCTCAACGTTTGATAGGTGTTTATTCTATTCAGCCTATTCTATTTTGAAATAGCAGAGTTACAATTTGTCAAAAACATTAGCTGATGCTAGCTTGCAGTGTTGTAGCGGAACAAACCAGCAGCTTAGCCAGCCACTTTCTTGGCTTCTGTTCCCCCCTCTGTTCATGCAGACATTTCCCTTTTTGACATTTCAATATGTGTGCACTTCCCGTTACAGCTTATCCATCAGGTATAGGTACGGAATAACAAAGACCAAACGTGTTACTTTTGGTTCTGTAAAAAAAAAAGCACAAACTGACCTGCTTCTTGGCTAAGCTAATTATTCTCTTATCAATGATTTTGGATCATTGTTGTAGCTTTGAAGTGCAAGTAAACTTCCCACATCTTTCACAGAGAACCTTGCAAGAGCCAAACATAAAGGCTCATTTTAAAAACCTTCTTTCTTGCAACTTTTGTTTAGTTAGATGCTGTTAAAATCAGACCACTTTGGGCAGTTGTCAGGTTAAGAGAGTGAAGAAATTTAGTGACCACAGTTTAGCATTGGCTGAGATACATGGCAGGGACAGGCAACTTTAATAGGGGTGTTCAGACAGAGACTATTACTCACACTGGAGTGACACAATGTCTGATTTATTTTTTCTGCGTGGCAAATCACTATAGGCCAGATAGTCTCATATTTTGGTTAGTTATTTCTATCATTTTGCTTATACAGGCAAGACTGCAATGTAGAAGTACATGAGAATCAGTTTACATAAATAAACCTTTTTACGTAATCCTCTGCCAGATAAATATCTGGATCACTTGCTAAAGTTATGCTTTTTAATTGCAGATAAGACTCATGAGATATTTACAATTTTAACTACATAACAAGTACACATAAGACTCTTGCATCAAAAGTGCCCTTGTTCAGCTCAGGACACCCACCTAGTTGGGACACCAGACTGTGTCCATCCAGCCTTTTGTTTGTTTCTTTTGGCTGCAGGTTCTGGGTCGGTCTTACTTTGTTCAGCACTTTGCATCACTTGTTTTCAGAACTTTTCAAAGTAGGTCCCATCCAATCAAGAGCTTCAGCTAAATCCATAACTAAATCATAGACACATTTACTAACAAATCATGCACAGATACTTGATTTACATATACTAACAGATGCATATGTATACAGTCTATACAGTTTTGAGTGGCAATTATTAAAAACCCTCGATTTGCTACAAAATCAGTGGTAACAGTTTCTGGTTTGTACTACTTGGTTGTATGTGGGTGAGTGGGGGCTGTAAAAATGCATGTATGTGCGAGCAAAGGAACATTAGGAAGAAAAATAATATTTACGAGGTATCTAAGTCCAGTTCTGAGTACATGTGTAGCCCTTCAGTTAGCTTCACTGTTGGTGTTTTGGGGTCACCAGACCTGAGGCTGTGGTGGCTGTTGTTTAGCTGATATGATGCCAGAATTGGTGACAGTCTTCTTCTTGAACAATTTTCTTTTGGAACCACTGAGGTGAACGATTTTGTTGTTCATTTTTATTAAACATAACAACTTTGTAATGAAGCATGGTTATTATCAAGACTCTCATTTGCTTTTTCTGTGATGTAATACAGATTTGTCAATGCTGTTTGTAGGTAGGATTTGTTTACTTAATTTACTTCAATACTGTGAAACTTGTACTACTGCAGTAGCTCAGTGTTAGAAACAGACTCATCTAGAGCAGATTTAATAACATTTCCTTGAATGGTCAGCACTCATAGTCTAAAACGTGTTGTCTTTAGGCGGAGGACATGCAGCAGCAGATCATCCGGGAGACCTTCCATTTGGTATCTAAGAGAGATGACAACGTCTGCAACTTCTTGGAGGGAGGAAGGCAAGTATGCTCTAATTCACTTTGAAACTTTGGACATCTCGAAACAGGTATTTGCACCTTATCTATTCCCAGAAAAAACTCAGATATGCTTGAAAAACTGCAGAACTTGCTTTGTTTATGCTGTGTTTCTAATGGCTCTCTGGCAGAGACTAAAGGGCAGGCCTGTTATTAGAATTATGATGTGTAATGCTATTTTTGACAAACCTTGCAGACTAACTGCTCTAAACCCTGGGCCACCTTTGGGGGATTTCTTGGCTTAGTTTTATGTCCCCACAAAGGCTGGCTTCACTAGAAATGAGCCAGCAGCTGTCAGCAAATGCAGTAGCACCCCATTAACCATTAGATGGAGGCAGATACACAAGAGTCTCAGCCAGTTCATTCAGTTCTCTGCTTTACACTGACCTAACAGTTATTTTATCTTAGCAGGCCTTTATTTGGTTGCCCAAGTACATCTGTCATTTTTTGCTGCGTTATTACACTTACCATAAAGTTAGACATGAATTATCTGTAAGAGCATCATTTCATCTGCTTTCAGTCTCATTGGTGGCTCCGACTACAAGCTGATTTACCGACACTACGCCACCCTCTACTTTGTCTTCTGCGTGGACTCGTCTGAGAGTGAGCTCGGCATCCTGGACCTTATTCAGGTCAGCTGCTACTTTGTTGAAATGCTCTGTAGAAAAAGCTAATGAGTCATTTTTCAAGTGGAGTCACACATCTCTGTCACAGAACACCCCCTGTTTGCTCTTACAATAGTCTGAACTTAAAATTAGACACTCTCACTTCCTACTAACCTCCTACTACACAAGCTGCTTGTCATTGGTCATCTTTGGAGTAATTGTTCGACCTTTTACCTTTTACTGAATTTAATTCTGATGATCTAATAAAATGAAGCATATTCTTCTGTTGATTTCAGAGGAATTCAGCTTAGTAAGAATAAATCTCTGTTATCACATATACAGGCTGTACAGACTGTTACCAAATGAAGCGCTGATATAATCAGTTTTTTTATCAGCCGAAATTTGGTTTCACGTCTTTATTGTCCTGTAATTGTACAAAGTGTGATCAGTAATTGTCTTTACTGCACTCACTTATTCAGCAGACTTATAGGGACAGAGTAAAACAGAAAATAATACAATCCTTAAGGAGATCCAGCATTTGTTATTCAAATCTCAAAATATTTTTTTCTGACGAGATCATTTTGTGTATTGTAGGTCTTCGTGGAAACGCTGGATAAATGTTTTGAAAATGTCTGCGAACTCGACCTCATATTCCACATGGACAAGGTGAGCAGGGAATAGGGGAGCCTTTTCTGTCAGCGTGTTTATTCATGTGTTTCTTTCTGTATACTGCTGCTGTGTACAGCTGCATAGATGAGTCAAGTAATGACTGACAAATGGCAGTAACTTTCCAAACAAGAATTCAAGATGTTCTCTGGCTTCAGCCTCTCAAATGAGATGATTTTCTACTCTCCTTTGTCGTATATAACGGCCCAAGAGGTATGTTATATCTTTGGGTTTCTGAATGTTTGTCCCAGAAATTATTATAACATTTTTCTAGCTGTTTAAAGCATTTTACAGACTGAACAATCAGTAGAAAAAAATTGTCAGCTTAATTGGAAATGAAGATAATAAGTAGTCGAAGCCCTCATACTGTATATGCCACGATATCTAAATGAGCACGCTGGTTATCTTTTGGTAAAAGTTGCAGTGGTAGTGGTATTAGTTCAGACCTAATGAGATCTGTGTATCATTTTTAATATTGCACATGTCTGAACTGCGTGTCGCATTATTGCACAAGATTACCATGTACTAATGTAGGACGTTGTTACACACAGTGTACAAAAGAAGTGAGTACGTCGATGTGCATTGTCTCATAACAGCATACAGCTCTATCATCTCACATTGATTGCATTACTTCTAAGTGCAACAGTAAGGTATTTGCTCCTATTTAAAATTAAAAAGTAACCAATTAGATTTAGTATATTACAAATGCAAGCCCCCCCGCCAGTAGCAAGTTAGTGCAACAGAAGTCAGTACATTTTTTCATTACAGTCTCAATTCTCCTCAGCATGGAGGAGGCCAGTGTTGCACAGATTTCTGGTGAGATGTTGTTCCAACCCTGAGAGCGTATTGTTTTCAGCTTCTTTGCTAGAGGGGTTGTATTGCTCTGCTTTTCCGTTTAATATGCCCAAGAGGTACTTTATTAGACTCAAGCCAGGTGGCATGCTTGGCCAGGCCATATTTTACATTTTTTCTTCTTTAGAAACTCTTGCATACTATTGACAGAGTGCTTTAGGTCATTATTAACCTGGAATATTTGTCTTCTGTCAAGCTTTGTAGAGTGGGTGTCGTCTTGTCAGCCAGTATTTTGGTGTATCCACAGCCATTCATGTTGATATCTTTAAATGTTATCTCCCCCATACCCTTTTCCACTCATGCAGCCCCACACCATCATACTCCCATGTCTGTGATTCACTGTCAGGACTATGCTTTCATTGTCGGTCCTAATGAGGTTCAAGCCAAACATGCGGGACGTCTGAGCTGAAAAAAAAAATTTTGGTCTCATCTAACAAAATAATGTTTCCCAATGTTCATCAAGGTTTTCATGAATCTTAGGAAGTGAGGGTTTCTTTTTGTGTGCCATCTCTAGAGGTTCATGTTATGTAGTGTCCTTCACTCTGTCTGAGCTGTCACAGAAACTCCAATGTCCAGTGATAACCCCTGTGCTGACACTAAAATAGCTGCCTGTCTGTTTTTCAGAACTAAATTGTACAAATAGCACACTGTCCGTGGTATCATGACCTCTGCGGCTCTGATTAGGATACTATGACACAATCTATAACGACTGATTTCTGCAGCAACTGTGTTTCCACTAATGTTTGTTCGTCACCAATCTTCCTGTATCCTTTTGTATCTTTGTGAAGTCTCATAATCAGTATTCTCAGTCAGTTATTTTCTATGCGGAGCCATGATGACATGCAGATAGTCACAGCCCGTCGGTCCAAAACTGAGAAGGTCTTTTTATTTTATAGCCATGTTAACTGGAAACCACATGGGTACTCAGTTTTATTTTAATGGTCACAGGCTTTTTAACTAGTAAGTAATCAGAGGTGTATTGACACTTGTTGCATTGAGTTTCTACTCTGGAGCCTGTGTTTTTAGTGTAGTCTTTCTAAAGTATTTGCTTTAGATTGTTCATAAGAGGAAATACTCTGCCTTTTAATTTACATATAATGCAGTTATCGAGCTGCAATGCAATTTACATTTAAGTGATTATGCACAAGAGCGTGTTTTTGTGGTATAACATATATTGGGCAAAACAACGAACTGTAAAAGGTGCGACCTAACCCCAGTGAAAGCTACTGTTGTCACTGAAATGAAGAATTGACAGATATTACAGTAATTAAGGAAAAAACATACTCATGTTTGTCCCACAAAATCAACTCCTCAGACTCCTCACCTAATATACTGACCAAACGTGTGCATACCGTGGCTCTCTCAGTCACTGTGGTGGGCATGTCTGAATGAAGCCATGAGGACCGGTAACATCAAAGTGACCTTTGTCTGAATGACAGAATCACTTCCACAGATTGAGCAATGTTGTGTCTAAAAATAGATTAGCGGCGCAAAAATGACCTGCTGGAATATAAACCCTCTCCAGTGTCAGAACAACCTGCACTGTTGCTCTTAACTTGCGGCTCGAGTGTCCATAAATATTTGAAAGGGATGTAAATGTGCTGTCAGTGCAGACTCAATACGTCTGCTTGTTGCTTCCCAATAAAACTAACAAACAAGACACTTTGGCCTTTTAAGCCGCAAGAAGTGGCGATACAACTGATGTAGCTATGGTTAGATTTTTTATTTACATAGCTTTTGAAATAGTTTGTCTACAAATAAACCAGTTAGGTGAAGCTCTATTAAAAGCACATAATGCCAGTCTCCTCATCTGTGTATTTGGTCTCCTCCTCCATCTCAACTAGCCAAGTTATACACAAATACACAGCCTGTAGAGACTAAAGGACTCAAAACAACCCCAGATTTACTGCCATAGCAGCCATTTGCTATGACTAGTTTTGTATATCCTATAAAATGTTTAAGTAAGTAGAATCGGAGGTTTGTGTTTATGAATGACTTGCAGAGAAACATGACCTGAAGGTAATGTGTGGTGTCGTAGTGTGTGTTTGTGACTTCACTATACAGCCGGCTGCTTTTCAGGAACAGCTGCAATGGGTGCTTTATTGCATGGTCCCAGGATTTTTTTTTTAATGTCAGTACTGTATTCCAAACTGAACTCCTGATATCATCATTAACTAGTTCCTGAAAGTCCTCCTCTTGAAATTTCCAGCTTAAAAAATGAGAGAGTTTTGAAACTGATTTTTCTTTTGCAAGGAAATATCTGAAATGTTCAAGGTATCATCTCATGAAGATTATTTCTTTGTTGAATTGCTTTTAAGCTGTGTGGCTTCTTTAGAATGAAGCCCTGTGTTCTTCAGGTTAGTACCAGACCTTTTTTTTCTCTCCGGAACAGAGCTAGGAGTGTGGAAGCTAATCAGACACATCCACGGCCATCTTGATTGAATTTTCCCAGCAGGAAATTGATGTCATGTGGTGCAGCGGGGTTTGGCCTGAGGAATGTTCCCGAGATAAAACTTGGAAATACTTCTAGTAGAAAAGAAAGCCCTTTGGTCTCAGAGAGCTCTGCTATTTCGACGACACCCACCTGGATGGCATCGTAAAGTAGTCATTTATACACATGTGCACGGTTTTGAAACACACCTGATAATGCAGAAAGAATTAAGCTGCTTCAGTAGAAGACAGTTTCATGTTCCCTGAAATACTTTCAGCCCACAGGAATTCACAGATCGAAGCTTTAGTGAAATAGAGCCGTGAGTGAAAGCCGCTGTGTTTACCACTGTGCTGTGCTCTTTCTGCAGGTCCATTATATCTTGCAGGAGGTGGTGATGGGAGGCATGGTGCTGGAGACCAACATGAATGAGATCGTAGCTCAGGTGGAGGTGCAGAACCGCATGGAGAAGTCAGAGGTCAGACCCTTTCCACCCACATCAAAGGACCACACTATGGGGTTTTTGCATGTTTTGGCTATTTTAGCTCATAAAATACAACTTGTGCAAACATCCCATTAGTGGGACCATTTTCCAAGGTGTAACGTGGGTCATAAATGTGATGTGTCTCAGTCGCCTCCCAGGCAGCTTCTGGTCCCTTTGTGCTGTACTTTTAAAAGCAGACTTAAAGCTCAAAGCCTCAGTGAAAAGTTTGTTTAGCAATCAAACAGGTCTGGTTGCATCCATTAATGTCTTTTTGTTTTAATTAAAGAAACACCTAACCAATCAGAGCTCTGTAGGAATAGGGACATCACCTGTATAACTACTGAGCTACATTCTTGAAAAGTAACAAAAGAAAATTAAAGACAAGCATTAGTGCAGGACACAGCTGTAAAAGTTGCTTTAGTGAACTTACAGAAATATAATGACTGAGCTCTTCCATGCATTCCTTTGCCTTGTTGCGGCGTGATTGCCTCCACATTCAGACTTGTAGTTATCAGCCACAACTGCTGTTTTTCAGACAAAAGGTTTTGTGCGACTTTCTCTTCTTGTATGTCCTGGTATTTCCAAAGACTTGTAAACAAACGAGAAGTTCACAGGTTCAAAAGTTCGTACCAATCTGAAACAGACCTGTGGAAAGCCTACCTGAAGCACCAACAGTACAAGCTAGTTTAAAAGAAAGATAGTTATACCACAGAAATTTGGTTCCACTGGAATTCACTTGGATATTGGATATACTGATACACAGACCCAGGAACGCCAGCAGTAATACAAGACCCTTCCTTACCAGACTAGGCTCAATAGATCGAGACCAAGTATACCTGTGAAGACGTCTAATGTACTTTAAGAGTCCCCTTTAAAATCAGCACATATACTTAATGTATGAACGCATTCACTGCATAAATTAATAAAGTGATTGTCAGGCTCTGTCTTTCAGCTCTACAGTTGAGGATTTTTTCAGTTGATACCACTTATGTCATCACAGCAGTTTCGACGATGATGCGATCACAGAAGGATTCCACACAGAAGCTTTAAAGGTTGTTTTTCCCTGTTGCAGGGAGGTCTGTCGGCGGCCCCCGCTCGCGCCGTCTCCGCGGTGAAGAACATGAACCTGCCTGAGATTCCCCGCAACATCAACATCGGAGACATCAATATCAAAGTGCCGAGCCTCTCCCCGTTCTGAACAGCATCCCCGCTGAGCTCTGCAGGGCTGGTGTACTACTGATGCAGTCGTCCTCCACCCAGCTCTGTGGCTGATACTGAGAACACTGGTTTTTCTTCATATAAATGTACAATAGACCCACAGCAGCTGGCTCTCCCCTTCGTTCTAATCTCACATGTATGGGAGGTAAGCTGTGGATTGTGTTTGAGTTCTGCTGTATACATGTTACAGTGTGCTCCAGTTGAAGGATTTGCACAATAATGTAAAGTATAATTCTATAAAGCATCAAGAGTAATATTATTATCTATATATTTTCTGGTTTTCGCTCTGTGTCGTTTTTTTTTTTTTATTCCTCCGGTTCATTTCTTACTCTTTCCAGAAGACAAATGAACTGTCATAGCCCAGTGTGTATTTTCCTGCAAGGCTCTTCCAAGTCTCCGAGGCTCATCAGCGGTTGTTCTGAATAAGTTTCGAAAACGCTCCCTCTTGTCTGGAGTCAGTTTCTGGACTCCGTTCAGTTCGCTGTAATGTGATTCCTTGGCTTCTGTTTTTGGCTATAATTACTAAAACACTGGCTCAGTTCTTGTCGCAATTAATTTTTCCTCCTCTGTAATATATTTAGTCTCTGACATCCTTGTGATTTGTGAATAATAATATTGTTCTCCTGGGAACAGATTGTGCAGAAAATTTAAATGCTGTTTAGTTCAAGCCAAGTTTTAATGTGCTGTAATAGGATCTTGCCAACATCTGTTCAGAGAAGCAACAGACTACAGTAAGTCTGACCTTCTTTGGATCTTTGAGTGTTTGTAAAAAGTGTATTTGTGTCTTATTTTCTGTGTGTAGTGGCCAGATGTGATGAAATTCACTCTGTTGGTAGAGTTTTATCATGAAATCCTGTCAAGACTTTTAAGAAAGGAGACGTGTCCTGGTGTCAAAGACATTCCTTGCCAAGGTAAATTAAATAAATGAAAGTGTAAATCAACGTGGCTGCGCTTTCTTCAGCTCAACAACAAACTTGCTGTGTGTCAGAAGGTAAGCTGAGTCACTGTGACTGTAGTTAACCGCCATCATGTGAAACTTTCATCATAACGGTCAGAACACTCTGTACCTCTGGGAATCAGAGTTCTTACTGCTCGGCCACAATGCTGTCTTGTTGATATAGCCGCATTCTTTCAGTCCCCCTTCCAACTAATTTAGGGATTTTGGGGGATTGAGGAAGCTGTTCCCTCCCAACGTCCCCAGGAAAACCTGCGGTAGCTCTCACCACCTCCCACTTCCAACCTCACAGATGCCGAGCGCGAGTGTTTCACATCAGCCGGGGATCTTTCCAGCTCTACGTCTCGTGCACTTAAATCAAGGCGTGCAGTGGACAGCCGGCCACACAGGGTTTGGTATGTACCGTTTTCCTCATGATTGATGTAATCTAACCAAGATGCTGCATGACAAGTCACTGTTTTTGATGTATTTAAGCTGCGTCCTCCTCCACAGCAAAGGTACTGCCTCTGTGTAAGTTTTACTGCTCCTGCCATCTGGCGAAATGTTGCATAGCTTTTTTTTTCCACACTGAAGGTTCAACAAAATAGTTTTTCTGCTCACAAATGTTACATGAATGCATCATAGACAAAGCATATCCACTTCATTTTGTGATGCTGTTTCGGATTAATCAAGATTATTGGTGTGTAAAGTAAAAAGAATGCAGCCAGTTGAGTCTGTTTTTGCATTTCCCCTTTTCGTTCCTTTATTTCCAGTTACACTAGTTCCATCTCATGTGAAAGTCTACATAACAATTGTCACTCTGGTTTTCAGTGACTACGCAACAGTTGTGTAATACTTGTTGCTCAACAAGGAAATAAGTCATTGTGCGCTTAAGTCCAAGTTTAACTTCTTGGATGTCCTGCAGTTTTAAAGGTTGTCTGTCAGCATCCAGTGAGGGCTGCACTGGATGTAAACTGTGCCGCTCCCACAGCTGACTGTGGCTTATCTGTACAGTGTGGAGCTGAGACCACACAGTGCTGATAGTGTGGGTCACAGGTTCATGAGCAGGTAGAATGATAGCGCCAGCATGTGTGCATGGCTGCTAAACGGCATTTAACCTTCACGTTCTTGAGATAAGTTGATTGGACAAAGGAAAATGTGAACAAAATAGTAGAGGGCAGAGAGTGAAAGAGGAGAAGGATGATGCAACTGAAATGAGAGTGTGCTATGCTGGATTCACCAGATGTTACCAGGCGTGTGCCAGTCGCAGAACACTTCTACTGTACTGGTGTCATTAGGATTTAAACTGCACAAGTAGCATATATACATGGGGCTATTGTTGATAAACTAGGACTCTCATACAGGTTTTTAGCAACAACAAACAGCACTTAGAGGGAGCTGAAGAGGAGTGAGAGAACAGTTCTAATCACACTATGGAAAAGTTGTGGTCACATGGTTCCTTTGTTGTCATTTTATTACTCCATGAAAATATGTGACTTTGAGCCCCAAGATAAACATTCCTACCTCCAAGATTATCCTACTCTCTGCTGGAAAGAGGAGAATGCTGTTTTGTTTGGCTTGTATTATTTACAGAGACATTGGGGGAATTAGAAACATTTATCTAACACACAGCTGATTAATTACCACTACTTGCTTGTTAACCCTTTACTGTACTGATTTACATAAATTCAGACTTTTTGCACTCGGAACAGGTATTATTTAAACTTGAAATATATTGTAAATGTTTCAGCAGTATAAACCGTTACCTATACAGACATGCTTAATTAGTTATTAGTGTAGCAGATTGTTTTATTTAGCAAACATTTTCTAAAAGACATGGTGGCAGCCCGACAGGTGAAAATTATGTTACTAGAGGTTACTAATTATTAAAACTTAATTCAGGCCCTAATGTGACTTTGTATATGTAGGAAAATGTAGAAAAATATCATGCCATGGACATGTATAATGTCTGTTTAGCTAGCTAACTATCCAGACAGCTAAAGTACCATGCTAGCGTGTGAAATGGCAGCAGCTAGCATTAGCTCAAGTGAACAAAAGCTAGATTTTCCTTTACCTGTGGAAGAGAAACATCTAGTTTGATAAACTGACATACTTAAAGTTCAGTTTGTTATTACATATAACTAAAGAAGCCAGCCAGTGGCTTTGTTCAGCATTAAAGGTAAGAGAAAGAAACAGCTACATCAGCTAAAGCTAACTAGCTTAGCAAACCTCAGTAGCTGCTATCTTAGCTTAATGCCATACAGTGTGATTAAGCTAATTTTCAGTCATATCCTTAATGTATTTAAAGTTAATTATAGGGTGTTCATATAAATATGAATAGTACCTTGAACAAACTGCAAATGATCAAAAAAAGTTCTAACAATATTCATATAGCTTATTTAAAATAGCAAATAGACTGAAAGAATACATTGTGTTTCTAGGCAGTGGCAGAGCAGAGCAGCTACGTACACTTTTTGTGAACACTTTTATTAGATATTATGTGCTTTCTGTGGCTGCTGAGTAAAACGATCAGTCTAGAATGTGTAAAAACAAGACAGTCTTTCTGCTGGCTGCAGTTTGTCCTAAAACCTAAAAAATGTAAACTCCCTTTTTTTCTTCAGCTATACTGCATCTGTAGTTACAGCACTTAGTGGGCGATATTACATATAATTACAAGAAATTGCGGAAAAAGAAATTACCAAATTCCTTTGGTAATCAGGCGCTGCAGAACAGAAGCACAGACAGCTGAGAACGTGTTTTGTATAATAGGGAGATCGCAGAGTGTCTATGTTTGTGTGGTCTTGGCCTGCAGAAAGCTTATCACATTCAGATGCATCATTCCCAGATGGTGTACCTGTGGGGTGTTCACATAACACTGACTGTGGTAGATCTTTGTGTGTGTGCGCCTTAGGACCTTACTGATCTTTTCAGTGTCTTTCCCCAGATAAATAAATCAGTAAAGCAGTAGATAGCCCTGATAAAAAAAAGTGCCTTATCACTGCTGCACCTCGCCTGGTCTAATAAACAAGTTGCCCGATTATGCTCTTTGATCGTCTCATTTACTATTGTCTGGAACAGGCAATAATAAATGATTCATATACAAATTCACCAGAGTCAACAAAATGACATGTTCGACACTCACACTTTCTGGAACAAGACCCCCAGACTTCACAATTAATGTGTTCCCCCAAATTTTCAAACAGTAACCTACATCTACGCTATCTCTGCAGAAAGTCAAAGCTGAAACACCAAGACTGGATGGAATTATAGAATAGTAACTAAACTTTAGCCTATCAGTAGTGTCATAGTTTACCATCACAATGCACAATGGGTTGTAGATTAACCATCAGTTCAGTAATTCTTAATTACCTGTGGGTTTGAGAACAGAAGACATACCTGTAAGGGCTTTCATAAACAAGAAACTACTTGTAACAAGGAATACTTTATAAACTGTGAGTAAAGGCTTTAATATGTAATTAGATATATAAGCTTTACACCTCAATAAGTCACAAATGGAGCAACACCTAGTGACACACCGTAAAGAATCAATTTATCTGGTATATAGCTTCCTCCAGTCGTACATACGTTGTGTCTTCTTAGATCTTCACATCACCAGAGAGTCCTAGGTGTTAGGTAAGAGCTGCAACACATTCTGGCCACAATCTACTTCTTTAAATTGACATTTGCAGCTTTAGTACTGATGGTTTATTGGCTGTTCAGAAAGCCATGACACCTTCATTAATCACTTACTGGCATTTTTGTAATAGTTTATTAGAAAGTAAGTCATTACTAAAAGGTCAATCATTAATAGGAATGTGAGGCTTTCAAGTGCAGCTCTCAATCTTCATCAGCAGATAAAGGTGGCTCGGCTGTCGTCACGTGAAGATTATGAGACTTCAGTCAAGGTTCAAATCGGAATACACTTTTCACATGCAACTCTGCTGTTGTTTTCCCACCATAAAATCAATACAATAAGCCTAAACTTACCTTATAAACTACCTAAAAATGGTATTCAAAATTCAAACTGTATTGTTTGTATATTTTCTGTACACTAATATCCTTAACATAATAGTTTTTACAAAGGCTGTCATAAAAAAAGATTGTGTTTGTGTGTTTGAGTAACAGTAAAAGTCCTGCTGTAACAGTCCAAGTAAAAGTGTGTAAGTGCTAGAAACAAAATGTACATAAAGTATTAAAGTGAAAGTAGTGATTTTGTCAGTCTGACTGATATAATGTTATATATGCCATTTGGTTAATATTAATTATTATTATTAAGCGTGAAGCATGAGTATGTCAGCAGCAGGTTAATGCTGTAGCTGCTGCATCTGCTTTGAACTCCAGTTCTATACACAAGGGCAGCAGATAAATGAGGAGTCATGAGATGTGATGAGCTTTAAGTAAATAAATTTGTCAGATAAATGTAGTATATTAGAAGGCACAATGCTGCTCTCTGAGTGAGAATATAAAGTACAAAATACTCTGAACACATTCCTCAAAACTGCACCTAAGTACAGGAGTTTAATAAATGTACTTTGTAATTTCCCACCACTGACATGATAAAAAAAAAAACATAAAGCGCATGGCCTGCCTAAATGACAAATCATCTGATGACAGATAACCAGATGTGCTGACATTGCTTCTGTCACTGACAAATCTGGACATTTCTCAAACACTCCCACATGGACAGTCCGATGATTAGGCGATGATGTGTAGGAAACACATGTACATGCTATCAGATAGGTCGGAGGAGGAGAACCTCTGAGTAGGAAAAAACAGCTCAGTCAGGCCTTTGTACTGTGAACGGTACGAGTCACAAGTGACACAGTACGCTCAGAGCTCATGCTGCTTTCTGTCATGTTTGTTAGTTCACCAACAGATAGTAACCCTGTCCCATCCCTGTGCATCACTATCATTATCTCACTGATAGTGATAACGTGACTCTGATATAGGGCGGGAGGAAGGGGATGATCTCAAACCAAGGCCAAGAAAAAATGTCATAGGTTCCTAATAGGAATGTAAAAATAGGTTTTTATTCAGAGTAACTTCAGACCTTCTGGATACAGACTATAGGCCGGTACTACAGACAATCTACTACAGGACTATGTGATAACATTTAATTCTCTCTCCATCCTCTACACTTAGATAGACTTACAGTTTTATGATGTGGTGTGTCACACTGGACTCTGTAACACTTCATATAAAAACGATAAGCTGCTCAGAATATCAGAGAGTGTCGTGGCAAGAGATTAGTTATAAATGCTACTTGTCGATTACAGAATTAACCAGAGTTTATAGTTATATAATATTATGCTGTAATCTGTATTTGCCTGTGTAGAATTGATAGTTAATGTTTCCTTTTTCCTCCAGGATATGTTTTTTGTTGCATAATGCCTCTAGATGCAGCCTATTGTATAGTCTCTAATTGAAAATAAATCACACAAAGACATAAGTTACTGACAAACTGAAGTGGAAAATTCTGCTACTAGGAAAGGACCAAAACTAAATAATAGCTTTAATAATAACCTGTGGCATGGGGAAAGAAAAAAGCAATAAGAGAAGAGTCTTGAGCTTTTGACTTCATATTGCTGATCCGTCTTGGATCCCTCGACATGCTGCAGGTGCTTTTCAGAAACTGTCCTGTCTGTACTAGGAAAGAAAGCAGCAAATTTAAAAAGCAAAATTTGTCTTCAAATAAATGGAGTGAGAGCACATACCGTTAAGCACCAATATTTTATGACCCATTAGCTGTTTGTAGAAGTACATTTAAGTAATACGGTAACATTTGTATGCTTATTTGTTTCACTGTAAAGAGTTAGCGAAGATGATTGTTAACAGTCCAAATTCAACAACATGTTCCTACCAGCACCTCTGAAGCTTCCTGTCACCATGCAGTTGCCAGACCTTTATAACAGTGACTGTGCCAGGCAAAGAAACATTCCTGCTTTTTTTTGGAATGAATTACACAAACATGACATAATAATACATAATGGCTCTATGGTGACCCAATGGTAGACGGACACTGTCACCTTCAGCCATGGAGCCAGCATTTGTGGGACCAAATCTACTGGGGTGTCTGGGGGTTCAAAATCCGAAAACTCATTTCCTTTATATTCTAAAATACTTTAAAATTAACTACCACAAGGGATTTCAGTTTTATTTATTTTTCACGGTGCGGGAAAACTTGCTGGCTGTGTGCTAGAGCCTAGTGTGGAGAACGGATCAGTTGATGCAAATGTTGTGCTGAGATATGGACAGGTGGAAAGCACTTTTATGGTACTGATAGGAAATGTCCACGAGCAGGCATCTTTGAAGTGGAGGGTTGCCATTAATATATGAGGCACTCTTCAATGTTGCTGAGGTACTTTTGCTGGAGACGACCTCTTAGTGGCCTATTTACCTTCTCTGTATGTCAGCTGGAACCCTGGGCTTGATCAACAGGCATGGAGGTTTTCTGCAAGGTTAGAGGACCTGGGACTGGATGATGTTAGCTACAGTAGATCTTGGAGTAGGAAGCATGTAGAGCAGCAATTGGATTAATGTTACAGTTTGATAGAAGTTACATTTCGCCTTGCATCATTGAACTGATGACTGTAAGGAAAACCAAGTAATCTGCACAGTCCAATATATAACGGTGCCTTCAGTGACTAGGTGTCTTTTCGATTGCATTTCCTTTTTTTCCAATGAGCTGCATGTAAGACTCCTCACTCATTCTTATTACATAGTGTTGATGTTGATGAATCTCCCCCTGGAATACTGAAAATGAATGACTGAAATGCAGTGATTTAATAATGTTAAATGATACTGTGCGTGTAACTGAAGCAACATAAATAGTGAAACATACTTGCCATTTATGAATCTGAGAAGTGCTAAGTTGTTGTGGTCTTTCTGTTTCTTTGTAGGTGTTATGAAAATGTTTTGTTTGCCATGTTAATAGCTCAGCCATTAACTGAGAAGGGAAGAGCAGGATTGTGCTGGACAATCACAGACTGAGAACCCTCAGAGTTCTGCTGTCACCTCCTGAGACAGACATGGGGAAAGTCTACTACGTCAGTAAAAATGTGGGCCTCGGGATGCTCATACTGGCAGTCATCGCGCTGGCTACAATTATAGCTCTGTCCATCGCCTATGACAAGGAAAGGGCCAAGAATCGAGGCAAGCCAGGAGATGAGGCATCAGAGGGCACTACCATGCCTGCACCCTCCACCACCCCCTTCAGCCCAAAGGAGCCCTGGGACCGCTATAGACTTCCAGACTCCCTCATCCCCATCTCTTACAATGTGACTTTGTGGCCCCGGCTGGAGCCCAACGCAGACGGGCTGTACATCTTCACTGGACAGTCAGCAGTGGTCTTCAAGTGTGTGAAGGAAACAGACCTCATCATCATCCACTCCAGGAACCTGAACTTTACTACCTTCCGTGGGCACCATGCTAAACTGAGTGGCCTGGAGGACGCCACTGTGCCCGCCATACAAAAGACTTGGCTTGTGGTGAAGACGGACTATCTGGTTATTCAGCTGAGCAGCAGACTGACCAGGGGAGCATCCTACGTACTTCACTCTGAATTTTGTGGGGAGCTGGCAGACGACCTGGAAGGCTTCTACAGGAGTGAATACATTGAGGATGGTGTGAAGAAGTAAGACAGACATAGCACGGCATAATAATGCACCATTTCTGCTTTTGACTGTGAAAGTAAATTTTCATGGTTGCAGTGCTCTTGTTGGTGGGACGCTGGAGGATTTGGTTTGGTTGATGTTTATTTTGTGCTAATGCTTAATTGGAATATTTTACAGAGTTGTCGCTACCTCGCAGATGCAAGCAACATACGCCAGGAAAACCTTTCCTTGCTTTGACGAGCCGGCCATGAAAGCCGTCTTTAACGTCACCATCATCCACAAACCAGGCACTGTGGCTCTGTCCAATGGCAAGGAAAATGGTTCGTTTTAGAAAAAAAAATCTAATTTTCTACAGCTTATTTCACAACTCTGAATTAGTACAGCAGCAAACTGTACAATACACGAAATTAGGAACTGCATTGTTCGTAACTGTTGCACTGCAGATGGTTGGTAGAAAGTAAACAGGCTTGCAGCAAAAGTGAATCTCAGAAGAAATGATACTACCATGATCATTGACCAGCAACAAGCTGTATTTTATGTTCTGAGGGGTGTTTGAGTTGTCTGACACAGTTCCATTGTAAATAATGAATAACTTGAACTTTGTGTTTTAAGAAACTCAGCAACTACATACAGTTAATGCTAACAGAGTATCAAGGTCTAACTGTTGCTCTCTCTGTACAGACATCTCAGACTTGGTCATTGATGGTGTGCCTGTCAAAGTCACAACATTTGAGCCAACAGAGAGAATGTCTACGTATATATTGGCATTTATCGTCACTGACTTTGAAAACATTCAGTCAAACCAAAACAATCTGATGGTAAGAAACTCTGTATTTGTATTTCATATTAATTTGCATTACCAGTGAGTTCTGTAGGATAAAATGTCCGTCCTAGATCCACAGAAATACAGAACTGAATTACTAACCCTACAAAAAATAAGAACTTTAAATCTGTAATTATGGATGTCAAGTTTTCGAACCTTTTTCAGATCCGAATCTGGGCTAGAAGGAAAGCCATAGCCGACCGGCAGGGCGACTATGCTCTCAATGTTACAGGACCGATCCTCCAGTTCTATGAGAAGTACTACAACACAACATATCCCCTCTCCAAGTCAGGTGAGTCAACTCAGCCTTAACGAGGCGGGGCAAAACATTTTCTGGTGAAGACAGAAATATTAATCCCACTTCCTTTATCTCACTGAGCCCAGAAGGTGGAAAGAAAAACATTTAGCTCACAATGTGCAAACTCTGCACATTTTCTGTTTGACATTTTACCCTGGATTTAGGAGCCGGTAGATGTCAGTCAACAAGCCAAAGAGACTGCAGTTCTGCTCATGCACAGTGCAGATGCACAGCTGAGGCAGAATACATTTGCAGACAAACCTAACATGCTGATGTTTAGCAGGTATATATATACAGTATGTTTCATGTTCACCATCTTTGCTAAGCATGTTAACATACCAACATTTGCTAAATAGCACTAGTCACAGAGTACAATTGGGGCTAATGGGAAGCTATAGACTGTACTAAATGCCACTATGATACCACCCATTAGTGTGTAGCCTACTGTTTTAAAAACCTTAAGTTCGTCATTTGGAATCACAGCCAGAAACAATGTAGCCACGCCCTAAAGTGTACTCTGCTTTGTCACCTGTTTTACTCTAAATGAGACTGTAATTTACAAAATGAAAATGTTATATTAAAGAAGACTGGAATGTAGCAATTGATACCATCAACACATTAGGAAAATATTTAATGAGATAAAAAAATCAAGGGAGAAGTCGGCTCATTTTCTTACTGACTTCTGTACTCTCTGACTTCTCTCTGCAACTAGAGGAGTCTCCCCCTGCTGGCTGTTAGAGGGATGCAGGTTTAGTACACTTCCACATTGGCTTCACTTCCCAGAGCTGAAGGCTACATCCACCTTTTACATACAGACTACTTGGGGATGCCAATTTCAGTTTTGGTCATAAATCAAAGATGTGAACAAATTACAATCCGAATCCATCTAATAATTGTTTCACTTATAATCACAAATGTCGACCTTATAGTGGTGCTAGTGGAAAACTCAACGGATCACCAAAGTCAATAGGATTATTCCCCTGGGGACTATGAACCTTGTTGAGATATTCAGTCTGGACCAAAGTAACGGACATAATAACCGACCAACAGACTGACGTTCCCATTCGTAAAGCAATGAGGATAGTAAGGTCAAAAAAACACAAAAGCCACACAAGGCTAGACAATGTAATGTTGCTGTGAATATGCTGTTTTGTTTCTGTTATACCAAGTTCAAATGAAAAAATGTGCAAATCATAAAATATGTACTAGTTATGCAATAGCTTGACGTGTTTTCCAAAACAATAGGTCCTACTCAAAAATTCACAATTCAGCAGACTTTGTGTTTTAAAGAGTATTTCGGCCTTAATTGTCTTCATTTTTCATCAACTTCTTTCAAAATGTACAACTTCATTATAATATAGTTGTAAATTAAATTTCTTAAAGATTTCTGGTTAAACTGCCGACGTACTTTGAGCTGATGTGACACTGCACAGGAAGCCGATCCCGTTAAGTGCACTCTATTACATCTTTGGTGGTTCCTTTTAAAGACATTTTGACCATCTTTGAGTTTTTAATGCTTGTTCCCTGCAGATCAGATAGCTCTGCCTGACTTCAATGCTGGAGCCATGGAGAACTGGGGTCTGGTCACATACAGGGAAACAGCTCTGCTCTTTGACCCCATGCTTTCCTCCACTGGAAACAAAGAGAGAGTTGCAACTGTCATCTCCCATGAACTTGCACACATGGTATGCCATTGTTTTTCTCCCAAATGCTGTCATCGCTTCAGTCCCAGTTTTAGTAATAACAAAATAAAGCAAAATGAAGGGCTGTTATCAAGACATTCATTAGGTGCAAATTCAGAAATGAAGCAATGTAAATATAAGTTTTGCCTCGGTGTTCAACCTCCATATGTCAAAGCAGATGACAAATCATCACACTGGGACAAATGAATCTCGCTCCCTTCAAAGCCTAACATCACAAAGTATGTGAAATGTTGTGGTTGGGAATTTTTTTACTCCCTGCTGATTCAGTTGTTGTATTACTTGGAAGTTAACAAAAGCGCTAATGTTGGCAAAAATCAAAGTTCTTGGAAACATTAGTTTGAATCCAGAGAATGCAATTTAGAACTGTTTGTGCCTTTACTCTTTGTGTTGTGTTTTTGTAGTGGTTTGGAAACCTGGTGACTCTGCGATGGTGGAATGATTTGTGGTTGAACGAGGGCTTTGCTTCATACGTGGAATACCTCGGTGCTGACTACGCTGAGCCCACCTGGGACATTGTAAGAGCCATGTTTGTATCAGCAAAGGCAGTGAGCTTTGATACACCTCATAAAAGATGTATATTTATGCTTCGCAGATCAATAACCTTTCACCGAAAATTGTTGGCATAGAAAGTCTGTCCTTATGCACTTCTCTGCTTGGCTGCAGAAAGACCACATCATTCTGTATGACGTGCAGAAGGTGTTTGCCGTCGACGCCCTGGCCTCCTCTCACCCGCTGTCCCGCCGGGAGGAAGAGGTGAATGACCCTGCTCAGATCAGCGAGATGTTCAACACCATCTCCTACAACAAGGTTTGCTCTCCTGAGAAGTTCACACAGTATTTGTTGCAGGATCTTCTACAGACATACTGTATTTATTATTATTATTATTATTATATTATAATTTGTCCATTTCACATAAGCTCCAATGTATCAAAGATGATATCAGTAAATATGGAGCCCATATGAGTTTAAATTTCCATTTTACCTTATCTGTTTTCCATTAAACTAGAATTACTGCCTTATAGTTGTATGCCTCCTCCGACCTGTCAAGTTGCAGTTTACATTCATGTCTGTCCAGAGATGACATTTGATCTTTTGAAATAGCATCACTTCCAAATGTTATCCGATTAAACAGATTTGCGTAAAATTTTGTCATAATTATCATATGAACTCTTGAGTTATGACAAAAAATGTGTTTTTTGAGGTCACAATGACTCTTGACCGCTAAAATCGAATCAGTTCTTCCTCATACCAAGTCTAGATTTGTGCCCAAATTTGAATATTTTTTTTCAAGGTATTCCTGATATACTGCATTCACAAAAATGATACTAACAGGCTAATAGACGGACAGATGAACAGACGGACAGACAGAAGAGCAAGGGAAAAAACCAATGCCATACCACAGAAAAAAGTGCATTTATCCCTTATCTCTTCGTCTCCACTGATTCAGTCCTGGGTCTTATCATTTCTCTCGGAGCCATGTTACACCGCCAGGGCAACATCTTGTTTTAGTATTTGCTTTGGAGTGAGTGCAAAAAGAGTTGCTGTTCTGAGAAATTCAAACCAACCAAATTCTGGTGGTTTCTGTGTTTGTTGTTTTCAGGGTGCGGCGGTGCTCAGGATGCTCTCAGAGTTTCTCACTGAGCCTGTGTTTGCCCGAGGACTCAGTGTGAGTATCGGCTTTGATATATGATCTCATCTTTTGATCACTACTGCCACTCTGTGAGTTTGTGACTGTGTTAGCAGACTGGTAGCGAGTGTGTGGAGACCAAGAAATTGTACACACACGTTCCTTTCAAATTCATGATTCGTTACTTCCTGTGGGAATGCTTTAAATCCTCTTCCCTGCTTTCTCTTCAGTCTTACCTGAACACATTCGCATTCGGCAACACAGTGTATACAGACCTGTGGGACCATCTCCAACAGGTCGGTTCAGTTGAAACCTGAAAGCCATAGTTGTGCTGAGCTAATGTCCCCTGGCAGTGTCTCTGTGGGAGTGTGTGATTATGTTAAGCTTTTGCTGTCCTCTGTTTCTTGTCAGGCAGTTAAACACACACCAGGTATACATATTCCACACTCTGTCCATGACATCATGAACCGCTGGACTCTCCAGATGGGCTTCCCAGTGGTCACCATTGACACCCGGACAGGAAGTATCACCCAGAAACACTTCTTGTTGGATCCAGACTCTGTAGTGGACAGGCCTTCTCAGTTCAAGTAGGAATCAGTTTTACCGTATCCTGTAAGTTCCATGTAGATGATAGATCAAGAGGTTTTCTCCTTTGGATGAATGCTTACCTTAATAAAGAAATCAATCCTCCGAGGAACAAACAAAATAGTCTGTGAGGCACTTTGACACATGTAGACATGCTAACACGCACAAAATTACAATGTGAAAATAAAGCAGTAATGTTTAACATGTTAACAAGATTTACTACTTGACACTAAACACCAAACTCTACTGAAGCTGACAGCAGTGTGATTAGCTTTGCAGTTATGTGAGAAACTGTATTTGACTGTGCTAGATGACTGATGGTACATCCTGAGGGAGACATGAATGGACATGCCAAGCTTTTATGACAGTCTATCCAACATTCATGAAATATTTTACTCAAGTCCACAAAAATCTGCATTTGAATGCCACTACAAGAAAAGTCAGAGGATCACCAAAGTTAGCAAGGTTCATCCTCTGGAGACCGTCAATGTCTGTATCAAACTCCAGTAGAACTCATGATTTGACAGAGAGGCCAAGAAACAGGCTGACATCATTGTCCTGTTGTTTCATTCACCATCTTCATCTATGTGTTTGTGTAGTTACACGTGGTTTGTCCCAATTAAATGGATGAAGACGGGTGTTGACCAGCAGCAGTATTGGCTCCTTAAAAAGACAGGTATGACTATGGCAATGTCTGCTGGTTTTTCATATTAGACCTGCATGTTGGACACAAGAATATGTCTGTTCCCACCCGATTAGTGGACTCAAGTGCAGAGTGTTGAATTAAATTTTAAAAATCGGATATCCTTTTATTTTTTTGACTAGATACCTACAGTCCAATGAGAGCGTCAGGAGAGGACTGGGTGCTGGCAAACACAAATGTATCCGGATACTTCAGGGTGAACTATGATCTCGGCAACTGGGATCGTCTCCTCTCCCTCCTCAACACCAACCATCAGGTGAATCAGACTGTTTGATTGTGGTTTAAGTCTGCTTTTAGATAAAAACAGAAAAGATGTACAATGTGTTTTAATAATTATAGTCTTGCCCCCTCCATTGTGTTGTTAAAATTTAGCTATCAGTCCACCTAAAAAGTGGATGCTGGGTTTAGGCATCCAGCTGAAAGTATATGAGTTTAGTGTGAACATTTTAACAAGCGAAATAAGTGTGGACCTGTCAGAGGGAAGTCTGGATGAAATAAAACTGCTTTATGAAACACATTTGGGTTTTATTTAATTTAAGGATGGATTTGTTCCCTCGTTTCCTGTTGGCCACATTTAAGGCTTTAGGGCTTTTATTAGCCAGAATAATGCTGGCTTTGTAAAATGCCATTCTTTATACAACTTCCAACAGAAATGAGTACAGCCCTGTGCAACATCACTCAAATGCCAAGTGGTTTCAGATTAAATTAGATCTTAATAACTGCATTACTGCTAAGTTGAACAGTAGAATATTTCCTCCAATGAACTTGACAGTCCTACAGGAGAGGGGCTGTCAAGAACATTCGCTTTAGAAAGACTGATTGAAAATAAAGGCCTCAATGTAGAAACTACGTGCAACAGAAGTGAATAAACCTATGATCACTCACACACAAGTTAGAAAATCTGTGATCACTAAAACTAAACTGAGTCCACCTGTGATTTCCAATTAGCCTACTTCCATGAAAGTGGTTATAAAATGAGCTGTGAACAGCAAAACGTTCTCAGTTTTGGATCTATGGGTCTGCATGTCTGCATCATGACTCCACATAGAAAATAACAAAATAACTGCCCGACTGTGAGGCTTTACAAAGACTTATGAGGTATAGAACAAGACATAGTACCAAAAATCTGAGCCACAGTTGATGTCCTTCTAAAAATGACACCATAGACAGAATGGTACCAGCACAACCTGGCTCTGAAAAACCAACGTGAAAGTGCTTAAGACTTGACACAGATGGATCAATGTAAATCAGAGTTTCTTTGACATCCCAGACATTTTGTAATGTCAGCTTCTATTGGCATACCCAAGAAAATAACCCTAGCTTGCTCTTCAGCACTAAACTGTAAGACTTTGCTAACTTTGCTGAAGAAGAGGAAAAGTAGACTGATGATATGAGGCTGCATGAGAGCAAAAGGTGTTGGAGGATGACATTTATAGATGGTGACATAAATGTAGATATACTAAAATTCTAACTGACAAGATGACTCCCAGTCTGCAGGAGCTTGGCGGAAGAATAATATTCCAGTACGTTAACAATCCAATACGCACTGCCAAAATCACAGAAGGGTTTCTACTGAAGAAAAAAGGGAAAACTATGACTTGGCCAAGTATTTTGCCTGACTTGACTCCAATAGAACACATTTTAGGAAGGTTAAGCAATGCAACCCCTCCAGCAAAGAGCAGCCGAAAAAGATCGATTGAGTTCCCACTGTGAGGTCTGTATTTTTAATACAATATATATATATATATATGTACTGTTACTTTTTAACTTAACTTTAGAATAAATACTCTACTTTTCAGCTTAGAAGTAATGCAGTTATTGTGAACTGATAGAATTTCAAACCATTTCACATTTAAGTGACAGTAGACAGCAGTGTGCTCACCTCTGTTGTGCACTGAATTACATTTTTTCTTGATCTTATATTTTATAATAAAAAATAAATGTGGTTTCTGAAGCTGTAGACACCGAGACTGTATAAGGGAGGGAAATGTGTGGTTGCCTTTGTACGTGATTATTTTTAAAATGTATGTGTTTGTGTTTCACTTCTTCCAGGCTTTATCAGTCATCAACAGAGCACAGGTCATAGATGATGCATTCAACCTAGCGAGGTAAAGAAAGTGAATGTCTACATATTGTGTCACATATTGTGTGTCTGCAAAACCTGCAAAGGATTTATTTCTCTTGTGCAGAGCTAAAATAATCAGTACAACACTGGCTCTGAGAACTACCAAATACCTGTCCAAAGAGAGAAGCTATATGCCCTGGGAGTCGGCTCTGAGAAACCTCGACTACTACGTCCTCATGTTTGACCGCACTGAGGTCTACGGAGCTTTACAGGTTTGCCATACTTCACTATGAATACTAATAGTTATTCTGATACCAGGAGGAGAAAGTGTAAACAGACTGTACATAAAAAAAAACTACTGTTGGTATGTATTTATTTTAGGAATACCTCAAGAAGCAGATACAACCACTTTTTGAACATTTTAAGATACTTACAGCAAACTGGACCAAAATACCTGCAGGACACACTGACCAGTAAGTACTGGTTTAAGGCTGATTTATTTTAAAATAAAAAGAGCTAAGTCCTCACACATAGTGGACTGTCTTCTCAATTAACTTCCTTCTCAGGTATAATGAAATCAATGCTATTGGGATCGCATGCAGTGTGGGTGTGGAGGGCTGCAGGGAGCTGATCAGAAGCTGGTACAGAAAGTGGATGGAAAATCCAGGTCAAAACCCGTGAGTGCCGAGCAGTTCAAGTCGGTTCTTTAGTGTTTAAAAAATAATTGAAATTTAACTGATGAATTTTGGCTGCTGGACTGTTTGGCAAGGCTGTGTTCACATGTTTTAAACTGTGAAACAACTGTGCAGATGTTAACTGTAGCTATCTTGCACCAGCTGTTTGTGTGTGTGTGTGTGTGTGTGTGAGAGAGAAAGAGAGAGAGAGAGAGAGAGAGAGAGAGAGAGAGAGAGAGAGAGAGAGAGAGAGAGAGAGGACTGAGCTATTTCATTTTCGAATCTACTTTATGCTGAACAGGATCCATCCCAACTTAAAGAGCACAGTTTACTGCAATGCTATGGCCTTCGGTGGAGTGCAGGAGTGGGACTTTGCCTGGAGAATGTTCAAAAACACCACTCTGGCATCTGAAGCTTCCAGGCTCAGGTCGGCCATGGCCTGCACCAAAGCACCTTGGCTGTTGAACAGGTACATGCAACATTTGGGGGAGTATCCTCAATCCTGCTGTATCGTGAGTGACACTCATTAGTACATGCCCTCTGCTATAGTACAACAACATAACTGTAACTGCTTTTCAAAGACACCATGTCAGGTTATTATTAACTGAAATTTTTGTTGCAAAGCTGGCACATGAAAACTATTAAGTTTCTATCTGTAGCATGCTAAAGTATGGATAAAATGTTGCAAATGTTGCTTGTTCTGAGATTTTTGCGTTGGTTGTCGCAGCATTTACCTCTCCAAATCTCCTGATGGCACCGTGCTAAACAGTGCTACTTTATTTATAGTACCGGTACTTATGTTGCTTGTAGTGTGTTGCTACATTTCAGAGAGTCGAACTGTGTTTTTGTAACACACCTGATAGCTGCAGCTGCTTGCAGAAATGTCACCAAGCATCTTTTTGTTCCTGTCTTGATATGAAACCAACTAAGTGGCAAATTAATTTTCCTCAGTTTTTTTGGATCAACCAGTAGGTAATAGTGATAGCCTGCACCCACAATGCACCACACCGAAAATAATGAGAGGGTGCACGCAAGAGCTTTTTTCTGCAATAATTTAGCTACCTATGAAGACGGAAGAAAGTAGGTTAAGTCAGTGAGCTTAGAGTAGCTGTGTTTTATTCACAGAAAGTATATAAAAGATAGATATAGCTTCCAGCAGGGGGTGACATCTCTGGCTCCAACAGTAATACAATTGTGTGGAAGTCTGTGAGAAAATGAACAGTCAGCACTTTTCCAAAGAGTTTATGGTCTCAGTTTATAGTTCCAAGTCTCCTTTTATGCCGCATGATGATAATTTAGAAAATTATGGTCTCATTTAGAGTAAAATAAATGATAAAGCATGGTATTTTTTAGGGTGGGGCTATACTATGATAAGTCGCTACTGTATGAGCACGTGCAGTGTCTTTAGGTCTCCCAGTCAGATCCACAGCTCACTTGTTAGGTCCGTTTTCACGAGACCAAGATGTGGACAGGCAAAGTCCAAACCCGAGGCTTCAAAATTGTAGTCCACAAACCAATGGGTGGCTTCACATGTCCATCTTTTATACACTGTCTCTGGTTTTATTGCCTATGATCCAGGAGAAACTGTTACCTTGCGCCATTCATGGTTATTTAGCTGCTGGACTGTCTTCTCTTCTGTCGAGACATTAGCAGCAGCTACAGCTAGCAACATGCACAACATCTGTCTGTGTTCCTTTGGTTGATCTCACAACTCATTAGTGACATTATTTTCTATTTTATTACAAGATCCCCTAAGATAATCTGCCACCCCTTACACAAATCCTGGATGTTCTAAATTTTCTTTTTCTTTTCTTCCTTTTAAAAACATTGCATTTGTTGAGTCAGGTATCTGGATTACGCCCTGGACCCAACTAAGATACGCAAACAAGATGCTACCTCGACCATCCAGTACATTGCCCGAAATGTTGTGGGAATGCCGCTGGCCTGGAACTTCGTCAGAGCGAGATGGAGTTACATCTTCGACAAGTAAGAACTTTCTTCTGTTAGGGGCGGGACAGCAGTCAAATTCATGAAAGAATTAATTGAGGACAGATGAGTATTTGACGCACAGAAACCACAGCAAGTTTTGACAGACTAAAGAAAATGCTGACGATTTGTAGGCAGATACTTCTCTAAGTGTAAACGCTGCTCTCAGTTTGCTGAGTATGCAAGCATTTTTTAATCCAAGCTGTATAGCAGACATAACTAGAAACATAATTATGAGTATTTAACAATGAAGGATTTAAAGCCATATTTTAAATCTTTATTATGTTCAGCAGTATTTGAGGCTTTATATATGTCCACTAACAGATTTTATAATTTATTTCATTTGCACGGTTTCCTGCTCACATGTACATTTATGTAGTGTTTTGCCACAAACATGTTCAATGAGCAGGGTATGCTTAAACTTGCATCCTTTGTTTCAGTTATGGAAAAGGATCATTTTCCTTCTCATCTCTTGTCAGTGGAATCACAAAGAGGTTCTCTACGGAGTTTGAGTTGCAGGAGGTATACAGCCCACACAGTCACAACCATGCTGAATTACACATTCTATCCCTGAGGGTGTTTACAAGGAAAAGAAATACGACAAATGTAAAAATTCAGTTTTTTTCTCTCTACCCAGCTGAAGAAGTTTAAAGAAGACAACCTCCATACTGGTTTTGGCTCAGCCACCATGGCATTGGAGCAGGCCATAGAGAAGACCACAGCCAACATCAAATGGGTGGCAGAGAACAAGGCTGAAGTGCTGAAGTGGCTCACGGAGCAGTCCACATGAGGACACCGAAAGTCAAAGAGACACTGCTTGTTATTTTGTACCATCAGGGATAAGTAATGATGACAATCGCTATAATCATCGGGAACAATAACAGCCCTTTCTGTTGGCCACAGCAACGCAAACACTGTGGTGACTCAGTGACTCACTGGACATCAGCTTCAGTGCAAAGGAGTGCAAGACATCATATTTGTCTGATCTTCGTACTTCACATTATAAATTGTTGCTTATTAGGACGTATGCCACACATTTATACCTTAAACGTGAGACACTGATCTACTTGTAGAACAACAGCTTCAGAGGTCAACAGCAGTCGTTGTACAAGTGACTGAAACCTGTGACTGTGATTAGTAATAATTATGATGGGATGTTGATGACCTTTCACGCAAACTTTACACTGCATTTCAAATTGGCTCCTATGAATAAAGTTGCCTGCTATACATGTGTGTGTATGCATGTTTATCTGCAGCTTCCTCCATGTTGAGCCTTTACAACTAGAACCATGTGTCCCTTGCTGTTTGTGCTGTACTACACAACGTGCTAATTGTCTGAAGACTTTTTAACCGTTTAACACTAACATTGTACAGTGGTAGAGCAAAGAAAATCTCAATTGACTGAAATCCCACCTACTGTTCAACCAATCCACTGGTTGCAGGAAACATGGTCACAATATTAGCTTACATTATTTATACATCAACACAAAAAGCAAGTATTTACAGCAAATTAAATCATTTGAATCTGGTTATTTCTCTCTGAAATGATGACGATGGACCAGGAGTGTCCAATCCTGGTCCTTGAGGGTCACTATCCTGCATGTTTTAGATGTTTCCCTCTTCCGACACACCTGATTCAGATGATCAGCTCATCTTCAAGCTCTGCAGAAGCCTGATAACGATCCTGATCATTTGAATCAGGTGTGTCAGAAGAGGGAAACATCTTAACTATGCAGGATAGTGGCCCTCGAGGACCAGGATTGGACACCCCTGTGATAGACTCAGAGCAGATCAATGTGCACCTGCTCATATTCACTATATTACTATATCAGCTGGTGCCTCCAACACATGGACTATTGAGGAGGATAATGCTGAGGAAAGTTTGAATTCTGTTTGTGATGATATGCCTTGATAATTGTTGAGCTGTGACGCTGGAGGTACTGTTTACAAGGTTTACACTTGACTTTTTGGACATTATTTTACAAAAATGCGGCCATACCGACAACTTCTTAGACATGGTGTCAATTAGTTAAGGACTAAGTCCAAGTAAACGGTCAGTAAATGTAAAACAAGTTAGACCTAGCAGTCTCCATTAGGTTTGGTGAGTTCAAACTTGTGAAAGTGGGGTGTTCACAGACAGACAGTGTCTTCACCAAAAATAATGGATTCAGCCAAAAAAGATTTTCAGTGTAACACTTCCCTCCTTATAATGAATGTAACACAAGTTATTGTCTGACCAGTGAGCAATATCTTAAACTTCCTTTAAAGTTTTTCCTGAGCATCATCTTCCTTCAGACTTGCATGTGAAAGTATTTGTTCTTCTCCACTAACCTTCAAGGGATTAAATAACTTAACGCAATAGTAGTGTCATAGATCAAATCTACTTGGCTCTACCTCCCTGTTCGGATCATCTCAATAGGGATCTTAATCTACATGCAGATCTGTGGGGACCACAAGCTTGTAATTTTAAAATGAAATGTGATGAAATAAAATCTGCAGTCTGAAAATGGTCATGTCAAATGAGAGTGAATGTGATGTAGAAGCCGGCTGGTGTTCACTTGAAGTGGAGGTGCTTCCTGAAAAGGAAAAATTAGTCCCTCTACACAAACCTGTTTCTTCCTTTTTTCCATACGTCTGTGTGAACAGATGTGTAACTGCATACATGTGGGAACCCTGAGCACCCGTTACTGTTCAGGATGGATGATCACACAGGAGGAACCGTTCCTGTTTCCACTTGTTTAAACCAGACGTTGTGACACTGACAGTTCAAGGTGAAAACATGAGCTGATAAGACGTTTTACTGACATGCATGACGTTGAAAACAATGAAAAGGTTAAAGGGTCTCTCCATTGATTTGTCATGTTAATCTGTCAGTCATGCAAACAGTTGTATAACACATGTTTGAGAAGATGACTCAAGTTACATAATCCAGGTATCTCAGCTCAGGCTTAAACAATGCAGATCTTTCAGTGATGTGTGAAGAGAGTCTAACTGCAGACGATAGCATGTTTGGAAAGTGTAGGATCCAGTGATTTTGAAGCTTTTTACAGTTGTAGCCACTGCATTTTGTATCATACATTTACTGCACACTTTCAGTTATTGTCTGGAACCACTTCAACATCGTAGCAGGCAACCAAAACAAAGTGGGAGAAGATATTTTGTTGAACCTAATGGTAAAGCTTTCTGTCGGACGTGCCACACACATTGCTCTTCTAATCTCCAATGAAACTTCATGTCATTTTGTGCATGTACTGGAGGTTCACAAATCTGTCAGGCATTCATGCCTTAATCTGATGCATGTTAAAATCCATAGAAAGGTGGATTGTTGTTTTTTTTTTTGAAAATCTCCAGTGATCTTTGGCTCCTTCCTTCGGAAAATAACTGTCCAGTTATCATACATTGTGCAACACTGCTGGAACACAGATGCATTGAGACATGCCAGTATTGTGAAGAATCACATTGGATTAATACTTAAGGCAAGACGTAACAAGTTCAAAACTATCTGGGGATGACAATGATTGGATATTGTGAGTTGAAGGTTGCGCAACAGCTAGCTGTGTCATTTTTATGGAGTAGAACTACTGGATCAGACCTGGATGAGGGGAAGTTGCAGATTTCTGCTGAACTCCTTAAATAGTGTGTCCATTTCATATGAAACCATCATTATCAAATGGAAGCTTGTCGGGACACATGTTGGAATAAAAGATCTGGCTCACTGATTGTGGACAAGCAGCTAAAAAGTGAGAGTAGTGTTGCAGACAGAGCTGCTTTAAAATAAGACTCTAAGATCAGCAGGTTGAAAGGCTGAATCCACTGAGACAAAACTAACTGTATCCAAGGTAAGACGACACGTTTGCTGTCATTGCATCTTCCTGTAATTTAGTATTTGTGTGTCTGTCTGCATGGGACCAGAAACTTTAAAGTGGCATGGCAATTATGTTTTTTCCTTTTACTAGGTATTCAGGTCCTACATAGGCTTGTGCAGCCTTGGTGGGGTTGCATTGCAGGCAGTGATAGAACCCAGGGTTTAAAAAACATCAAAATACTGCACAGAATTTTATACCTCTTGTGGGACACAACTTTACAACTGCACAACAGCCCTTGTTCTTGGCAGCTGGCAAACCAGATACTAAATGCCATGCTCACATGATATAGTAATCCAGGAACAGGCCAAATTGTGTGTTTGATTGGTCTCTTGCAGCGTGTTGCTGCCCACACTGCTTCAATACTGTGGCCTCGTTAACCCTAATTTAACCCTTATTTGACCCTGTGGGCTCATTCTTCACTGCAATATAAACTCCTGCACCTCTATGGAAACAGCAGAGCTACTTCTAGATAGAGAGAGAACTTAAAAATGTGTTCTGTGCAGTGTATTAAAGTTAGAATGACATAAATCATAAAAGAAAGAAAAGTGAAAGTTGAATTTATTTGATTATTAATTTTGCAAAAATTTAAAAAATGGAATCAAAACTTACAACTTTTTTCAAGTGTCCAAAGGTGTCACCAATTTTTGAAAAAAAAGGTAACTCAACATACTATAAATATTTTATTACATACATTTTTTCAACTCTACAAAGATGTTTCACCATGCTGAATGTATCTTCCAACAACTTGTTCCCCTGTATGCTGTGTTTTTGAGCCATGCTGCTTTTATTTTATTGCTTAACTGTGTTCTATTTTGACATGTGGAAACACAGCCTGCAGTTCTCCTAAAAATTCATAAATTGTAGTCACATGACTGTTGCAGCGGAGTTATTTTTACTGAATTCTTAAATGAGTTGTAGTATAAGGTGATTTTGAAGGCATATCACAACTTTCAGTTTAGATTTGGTCAGTTCTCCTAACAGAACAGCCTGTGATGCACGATTAATCCAAGGTCCATCCGACCGCTATCCGTCAATTCTTCTAACTTTTACAAGTTCTGTCTTTTATAAATGGTAGGATACTGACAGTTGTTAAAAGATGACATGCCTTTCAAAACGGATGGTGGGTTTTGACACTCTGGAAATAAGAACTTGTGTGATTTTATATATTTTTCTTGTAGTCAAGTAATCTCATGAAAAAAGACCCGCAATTTACTGATCCTGGTAACAAGCACTGTCTGTCTGATGTAGCTTATTCCTCCATGCCAGGAAACCCAAATCATGAATCATCATTAAAAACAGCTTCAGTTGCACTGGGAGACATGTGAAACTGATTGGTGTTATTCATCTGTGGAGATGACTAATAGGGGCCTTATTGACAGTAAGACAAAAAAAAACATTAGATAAGCATGTTGGTTCATGCAGTGATGCTGTGACCTCAGACTGGAATTACACCCATGTGAGCATACACATTAAAACAAGGCAGAAAAGGTTGTAGAAGTGTAATCTTAACACTATGAAGTTGCACACACCAGATGACACGACACACACAGTAGTTTGAGGTACACCAGAAGCATGTTTGTAAGCTTCAAGTCGTATTCTTCCATTTTGATGACATGGAAAATAGTAGATGACTACACAACCTGACTGCATCCTGTACAGACCTTGACGGAGGACTGAAGCTTGCATTGATGTTGTCCTGCTTCCATTACGCACCATTTGTAGACACTCCTCTGACTCATTAACCACACCTCATGGAGCTGGTCACAGTAAATTTCCAAATTGCCCCTTGACTAACTAACCTTGCCATTTTCTTGGCATACAGTGATTATTAGTGTATGGTGAAAGAATCCATAAACCTTCAGTCTGCTCATTTTATGCTGATGCTGATGGTTCTTGGGCAACAGCTGATTAATCATAACAACAGAATCCAGTAATCAGTGTGTAATTATTCTTATTGTGTTCGATGATAAAAATCCAGAGGTCATGACGTGAATAAAAAACATTTTCTGCTGAGAGGAGCAGCTCAGGCAAAGAAGCATGTGTTTTCAGTTCAGACTTGGGAATGTCTCCATTTCTTAAAAGCACCACTGTGTCGGTCAACCACCACAAGTTTATGGTCGTCACATTGAAAGTGAAATAAAAGTTTATGCCATTGTGTGAACCCGTATTTAGACTGTTTCATAATACAATTCTGGCTTCTTCGCTATCGAACAGACACATCTGTATACACTTCACATTGGAAACACACACAGACACACACCCTGCTGTGAGTTCTACCTAAAATCCATCACCACACTATTTTTGACACTGAGTAAACAGTCAACACAGGCCGGCCTGTGCAGAGGGCCTTCATTCAGAGCCACTACCAGGTATAAAGTTTACAGATTAGGCAGGACTCTTATCTCGAGGACTTTTTACAACTCAGTGTTTTGGACTTTCAGCTATTTTTCCCATCCAGGAAATCAATCATTTACTTTGGGCTGAATCTAACAGGTCAGGACATAAATAGCGATCTCTTCCCTTCTTCTGTCTTCTTCTTCTCTGGTGGAGACATGGCAAAAGGCTTCTACATCAGCAAAGCGGTGGCAATAGCCTGTGTGGTTGTTGCCATCGCCGCCGCAGCCACCATCATCGCCCTCTCTGTGGTCTACGCTCAGGAGAAGTCAAAGAATCTAGAGACACCTGGAACCACTGATGCACCCAGCCCCGTCCCCACAACACCCTCCACACCCAAAGAGCCCTGGCAGCGCTACAGGCTCCCAGACACCCTCGCTCCATCCTCCTACAATGTGACCCTGTATCCCCGGCTGACGCCCAACGCCATCGGCCTCTACATCTTCAGCGGACAGTCCATGGTGGTATTCAAATGTGTGAAGGACACCGACCTCATCCTCATCCACTCCAACAAGCTGAACTTCACCATGTTCAATGGATACCATGCCAAGTTGACGGGCGTGAATGGAGCCGCTGTACCCAGCATGAAGAAGACCTGGCTGGAGGTTCCCACGCAATTCCTCGTGATCCAGCTTGACGGCTTTCTGAAGGCTGGCATCACATACGAGCTCTTCACCGAGTTTGTTGGGGAGCTGGCAGACGACCTGGGAGGATTTTACAGGAGTGAATACATGGAAGATGGAGTGAAAAAGTATGATTTTTTAAAATCTATCTTTGTATTTTAATTTGATTGGTTTTAAATATTTCCATTTAGTTACAATGAGCTATATTGTAGAGGTGATATCAATAAGATATTAATATTATTACATATTGCAGGATTGACAGCTTTGACCTGTTTTCAATTTTCTATCAGCAGACAGTTAGCTTAGCTTAGCACACATGCTGGAAACAGCTGCCCTGGTGCTGGCACCTGTAAAGCTAACAAATTAACATGTAATAACTCACAATTTACCTGTTTCTGGTGTTTGTTCTAAAAAAAGAGTTTTAAAAATGACATTCAATAAGATAAATAGGAAAAAAGTAAAATAATAATAAGAACTTCAAACCAAACTGAATACTAAGGTTGAAGTGTTACATTTAAAGATGCTGTATGGAGGATTTGAAATATTGACACTTTGGTGACTCCTAGTGGTTGTATCAAGATATGACACTGTAGTCAAAAAAGTTCACACCCCCTCCACACTGTTAAAATATACTCTAGGAACCAAAGACGTAAACAAAGAGAAGCATTTATGGAAACATGCAGTATATACAAGCACTACTTTACAAAATAATTCCTAGGAGACACTGATGACTAACAACAGTATCTATAAATGAAGGGTCTGCTTTCACACGTCTTCATGTGCACCCACTTACTGAGTTTTTCAATCTGCTGTTGTCAGAGTTGTGGCCACGACTCAAATGCAGCCGACAGATGCGAGGAAAGCCTTCCCCTGCTTCGATGAGCCGGCTATGAAAGCTGTCTTCCACATGACTCTCATTCACCCCGAAGGCACTGTGGCTCTGTCCAACGGCATGAACCACGGCAAGTTGTTGTTTCACATGTGAACCGCTCATGTGCAACATTACCATTCATCTCTTCTGATGGAAACCAAATACGTAGAAAGCATCTTATTTGTTTAAGTAAATGCTTCTTTGTGGGTTTAGAAAACATTTGACAAACTTGGTTTCTGAAATCTACTTGTAAATGAATGCAGGTCTATTGACAGTCCATGATTGATTAAAAAAAATAACAGTAATCTATTATTAACACACAATTACTGTAGCTGCAAACATAACTTTCTCTTCTTTGTTCTGCTGCTGTCCTCGACCCTAAACAGAGCCTATCAACATCACTTTGGCTGGCCAGAAATTACAACAGACAAGCTTTGAACCTACAGAGATCATGTCAACCTACCTGCTGGCTTTCGTTGTATGTGATTTTACATACATCGGTTCGGGCCCCGATGCAGAAGTTTTGGTGAGTAAATACTGAATCTTACACCAGAATCGCACAAATGGATATAGATGTAAAAATAGCGACAATATTTGCACGCATAGGTATTTGAATTTTGCTTGTTATTACTGGGCTGAGCATGTCTTAATTCATTTTCACTCTTTGTATTACCACTGTGGCGCTGAGCTCTGTGCTGAAACAGTCTCTGACCTCTGACCTCCACTGTAGAAGTGAACAATGAACTGTAACATTATTAATCAGCTTTGAGAGCCACGTTTTACCCCAGTAATACTTCTGTTAATGTGGCTTCTACTAACACTGTATTTTCTGAGCACTAGAGAGCCTGACATTTAATAAGAGAAGCTGAGGCCAAGAAAATTTCATTTTAAAGTACACACAGTGCTAGTGTCTGCTCTGAATTCTGATGTGTATTTTGAAATGGTACAATCACGGCATAATGGAGAAAGCAGAGAATTTCACTAAGAATCATTGCTGTATTCATTTCTGGAAGAAAAGTATTCAACAAATCAACAAAATAAATACAAGTTAGACAGTTTCGACTGTTTGTCTCTAACTTGGGTCATACAATGGTTCATTTCTGATTTAACCGTATTTGCTGATTAACTGTGTTCTCACAGTTTCATGAATACAGTGTTATAAATCTCGGCCTCTATTACCAAGAGTCTTAAACATTTCATGCAAGTCAAACAATCAGATTTATCATGGAAATCTGTGGTGTTTCCTCATCAGCTGCTCATCTGCTCTCCTGTGTCTCTCTGCTGCCCTCTGCTGGACTCAGAGTTCAGGTCTCAGGTCCACCGCCATCTTTTTCTGGCTAATTAGTGAAGTACTGTTTTTACTGCTTTAGATCAGGATCTGGGCTCGCAGGAAGGCCATAGAGGAGGGCCAGGGAGACTATGCCTTGAATAAGACTGGACCCATCCTGTCTTTCTTTGAGAAGTACTACAATTCTTCTTATCCCCTGAGCAAGTCAGGTATCAACCCACACACACTCTGATTAACACAAGCATACTAAATGAGCTTACACTGCTTCTTCTGAAACTTGTACAATCAACAGTCCAAAAATGACTCGACTGACCTTTCTAATTGTTTTTAGACCAGATCGCTCTTCCTGACTTCAGTGCAGGAGCCATGGAGAACTGGGGCCTGATCACCTACAGAGAGACTGCACTTTTATACAATCCTGGAGTGTCGTCAAATGGAGACAAGGAGTGGGTGGCAACCGTCATCTCCCATGAGCTGGCTCATATGGTAACACACCCAATGGCATATTGTCTGTCCAAAACAATGTACATGTGTTTAGCTTGTAGTGTGTTTAAACCTCCAGTAAAACAAAGCTCTGTCCTCTCAGTGGTTTGGCAACTTGGTGACCACGAGGTGGTGGAATGACTTGTGGCTGAATGAGGGCTTTGCTACCTACGTCTCTTATCTCGGAGCCGACTATGCTGAACCAACGTGGAATATGGTGAGTTTTGTCCTGAGGTTCTCACGATGCTGGTGTAAAAAACAGCTTAACATCTTTACTGGAATGGGTGTGATCCTGATGTTTAATAATGTGTGCGCTCATGCCGAATTGCAAAATACCAACATTCCTCTGTGTAATTTCCAGAAAGATTTAATAGTCTTGAATGAGATCATCGGAGTGATGGAGGTGGATGCTTTGGCCTCCTCCCACCCGCTCTCGTCCAAAGAGGAGGACGTCCAGAGGCCAGAGCAAATCAGTCAACTGTTTGACTCCATTACATACAGCAAGGTGCAGTGTTACAGGCAACACATCACAAGAGTCTGACCTCACCTAAACAAGATAAAACCAAGTTGAAGTGTTCACATTCTGATGAGGAGTGACCCTCATCAAGGACTCTTGACACTCTCTTTAAGAACTACAGAAATAAATTACAAATGAATCACTGCTCCTCATTAGGAGATTGCAGTAATTCTGTCATGGCTGATTTGTCACCCTCTAAAACTGCTAATATCCCTCTGTTTTTCATTACAGGGAGCTGCTGTCCTCAGGATGCTCTCGGAGTTTATCACTGAGGCCGTCTTTTCCCAAGGACTCCACGTGAGTACAGCTAAATAAAGTGACGAGCACCTGATATATATCTGTGTGTGGTAAAACCGTCCACAAATCAGCACTAATTGTTGTACACCAACATTTTATTTGCCTGCATATAACTTAATTTCTTCTCAACTGAAGTGCAACAAGTATAACCACCACTTTATTATCTGTCTGCAGACGTATTTAGAGGAGTTCAAGTTTCAAAACACAGTCTACCAAGACCTGTGGAGGCATCTGGAAATGGTAAGATTGCAACATCAACATGACTGTTTTCTTTAGAAATGAAAGAAAGGATATGTGAGATGAAGCTGTCTGTTGACTGTAACTAAGCGATCCGTGTTCAGTCTGTAGAATATGTCAGTTCTGTGGTCAGAATACGGTTAAGGCGATGTGGCACCATGAAGAAATACTGAAATATTAAAGACGCACACTTCAGAAAAAGCTTTCAAAATATGCACCGTTGTTTACCATCTGAACTGTGAAAGAGAATTCATCTGCAGGGAGCAAACGAGTTCTGTTATTATGAATATTTGACTGTTCCTGTTGCTAGGCAGTGAATAAGGCAGGCATCACGCTGCCTCACCGTCTGGAGGACATCATGAACCGGTGGATCCTACAAATGGGCTTCCCGGTGGTCACTATCAACACCCAGACTGGAGAAATCACCCAGGAACACTTCCTGCTGGATCCAGAGTCTGTGGTGGACCAACCCTCACAGTTCAAGTAGGATCCGATTTTTGATGTGTCATGTAAACACATGTGTGTGCGGTTATGTCACGCAAAACTCACCTGCCCTCTCTGTCTACTGTTTATCCACCTGTATGTCTGGCTCCAGTTACGAGTGGTTTGTCCCTGTTACCTATATTAAGACCGGTGGAGCTGAGCAGCAGTACTGGCTTGATAAAAAAAAAGGTACGATTCATTTTACTGTAAAGATGATAAACCAAATGTGAAAAGATGCATTCATTTTAATCTCCATCCAAACAGCTACAAACAAAGACATGGCTCTTGGTGCTAATGACTGGTTGTTGGCCAACATTAACATGAAGGGCTTCTACAGAGTCAACTATGACTCCAAAAACTGGGAGAATCTTCTCAACAAGCTGAACTCCCAGCCCAAGGTACGACACCTGCGATACCTCTGCAGTGTTTCTAAATGACCAGTCCTGCCTCCACACTCAGCATCTTCATTCACTTTTCAGGATATTCCAGTGATCAACAGGGCTCAGATTATCGACGACGCTTTTAACCTTGCAAGGTGAGGCCATATTTTCACAAAGCACTGCTGCCAAACGCTGAAAGCCACAGCTGACCAACTGTGTGGGTCATTTTCAGGGCAAAGATGGTGGACATAACTCTGGCTCTGAACACGACCAAATTCCTGGATAAAGAAGTCGAATACATGCCTTGGCAGACAACCAGGAGCAACTTGGACTACTTCTTCCTCATGTTTGACCGCAGCGAAGTGTACGGACCCATGCAGGTCAGTACCAGACGATCAGTATTTACGATGATGCTCAATAAGTAAATTCAGACGCTGATTCTAAATAATAAGCTGCGATAAAAGTGTTTTAATCCTCTGAACCCTAAAACCAACAGGCAGGACAAACTGTAAACACAGATCATCTCATTTTCAACTTTCTAACAGCCCTTTAAGAAATCATGTCTGATGTGCGGTTCTAGGGAAATAACCTAATCTAAGCTAAAAGTTGTGATATTTCATCAAAATCCTCTAATTCTACTCATCTCATTAAAACAAATGTGAAAATAAATGATCTATACTCATCATAATCTGTAAAATAAACTAAAGATTTTGCACTCCTTGACATGACCATGAAGCTTTTAGTGGTTAAGCTGCACCGAACAATCACATGACAAAAATAGAGTTTTCAGCTGAACTGCAGGCTGTGTATAAACACAACATATAGGAGACAAGTATGAAGACATTTAAAAATGTAAGTAGTAAAACATCTGTGGTATGTAGTATTGGTAACACCTGTGGGAAAAATGTTGCATATGGTGAGCATGAGCATCTTGTACGGCTCAACCAACAATCTTCTCGATAAACTTCAGTACATCCAAAACTCTGCCGCCCGTCTCCTCACCCACACCCGTTACCGTGACCACATCACCCCAGTCCTCCAGAACCTTCCCTGGCTTCCTGTTCCTTACCATATTAAATTCAAAATCCTCCTACTCACCCATAAAGCACTCCATAACCAGGCCCCCTCTTACCTTAAGGACTTGCTCCACCCCTACACCCCTTCCTGCACCCTCCGTTCCTCTGATGCAAACCACCTGACCGTCCCCAGGACCAAGCACCAAACCTGGGGGGACAGAGCTTTCTCTGTTCCCTCCCTCTGGAACTCACTCCCACAACACATCCGTGATACTGTTGACCCTGCCACCTTCAAACCAAATTAAAAACACACCTCTTCCATTCCGCTTTCAACTTGTAACTTCCTCAAATTTATATAAGACCATACACAATACATTATTTACATAGACTTCTACCATGAATTTTTGTTTTCTACTACACCTTCAACTGTATTTCTTCTGTTTTCTTTTTGATTGTTTGATTTGTATATCTGTATTTGTGTCGGTTTTTAACCTGTAAAGCATCTTTGAGTTTTTGAGAAGCGCTTAATAAATGTATTATTATTATTATTATTATTATTATTGTTATTATTATAAGTAATCAAAGAATTTCACCTATGCTTTTATTCTTTTTAATGATTTATGACATTGTAACTGCATCGTACCGCGCAGAATACATTTATACTGCAGTGAAAAATGAGCCCACAGTGAGTAAAAATGTGACAGGAGCAGAAAACGCACAGAAACGTTTTGGGGTTCAGAGGGTTAACGAGCAGTGGCTGATCATGGAAGTAGTGATCAAATTAAATGTACTCTAGTCCAATATTTCCAAACAGAAATCAAAACTAACAATCTGTTTTGTCCTCATCCTCCAGGCTTACCTCAAAAAGCAGGTCACCCCTCTGTTTAAATACTTCGCGGATATCACTCTCAACTGGACACAGATCCCTGAAAATCACACCGACCAGTAAGGATGTTACCATGCTGCATGTTTTAAACCACGTCTGCTTCACTCTTCTGAGCATGCAGTGATTGTTGATGATGATCGCCCTGAGATCAGACACCAATTTGTGTGGTTGAACTGGACAAGTATAGGCTTTGTTGTTGCTGAAACTGGATGTTGTTGAAGTATTTAGTGTAACGACCCACAGTGCTACCATCACGACTCGAGGGGAGTCTCCATGTCAGAGGGGTTTTCTAAAGGCTACTCGAACAAGTTTCCCCAAAAGTTTAATTAAAACCTTTTTTTTTTTATAATTGACAACTTTCATTACTCCAAACCACAGTAAACCAAATCCCTGTAGAATAATACAGCTTAGGCTGCATGAAACTTTAATGATCCCCATGGAAAAATGCATGATTTGCAAAAAAAAATATAGCCATCCTCTCTTGCAAAGCACTGGATCCTCCCAAGCAGTACCTCACATAACCTTCTCCACTGTGTCCCTGCTTTCAGTATCTCTCTAATGTGTTCACTCCAATATGCCGTTATCTTGATAGAAAAATATCCTATCTCCCCAGTCTGTATTTACCTCTTTGCTTGCTTTCTCACTCCTGCATGGCTGAAAAAACCCCACTTTTTCAGTTGTGGGTTTTCACTTTTTTCTTGAAGTTTTTTTTTTTTTTTGGCATTTTTGCTTCTATTTACCAGCAGCAGTACAGATACAACATGAAACTATAGGGGAAGGCCTGTCACATAGGAAGACTGGGAGTGGACCATTGTGGGTTTCGCTTGATACTAAATGAGTTAAATGACCTTTGTCCACTCTAAAATATCTTTGGTTCCTACAGCATGAAGCTGTTGCTTTTAGTTATGGAACTGAATGTAGACATCAGTAGTGTTCAAATAATGAACACTAATTAATAATAACTAACATTATTCATTGAATTTTCTTTAAAAAATGTGTTTTTGACTGAAATGTATCCACAATTGCCCTGAAATCTGGCATGGTGATGATCTTATTTTGCACCATTAGATCCAAATTTTACTTTGTCCAATACATTGATCCATGACTTAAGACCTGCATAGGTGCTGTCGACTGCACTTTGTATTTATTTCTAATTAGCAAATGTTACCAAGCTGATTCACTAAACTCCAACTGTGAACCTCTTAATCATGATACCTGCTAACACAACAGCCTGTTGGCTTTGTCAGGTGGCTTCAAAGAGCATCACAGAGCTGCTGGCATGACTGTTAAGTGTAATAGTAAAAAAAAAATTATGTCCTACGTCTTTTCCTAAACACTTATTCTTGACCTTGATGAAAAAGGTCAAGAGAAGTTGTGAAGGGGAACCCGTGAGGACAAAGGAAAAGACAGCGAAGAGAAGTTAACCGCACTTACACTTGGCTATGTAAACACATGATGGTCAAGGTTGTTGACAAGAGTCAGCTGTAGTACATCACTCTAAATGTTGCTCCTGCAGGTTATTGTAGCATGGCATTATGTCCTTTCTTTTCTAAAAGAATGGCTCGGTTTATCTAGTGATGAAGGATGTAAGAAAGGAAGCATCCAAACACCTTTCCTTAGCATCTAGACCAGGGGTGTCAAACTCCGGTCCTCGAGGGCCACTACCCTGCATGGTTTAGATGTTTCCCTCTTCCAACACATCTGATTCAAATGATCAGCTCATCATCAAGCTCTACAGAAGCCTGATAATGATCCTGATCATTTGAATCAGGTGTGTTAGAAGAGGAAAACATCTAAAGCATGCAGGATAGTGACCCTCGAGGACCAGGATTGCCCATCCCAGATCTAGACAGTCCAGCCTTATCATGGCTACTTTCAGTTATTTCACTCTGTTAAGAACCTTCCCAAGAAGACCATTCATTGCAGCCTTAGTCTTGTGCGGTTGTGTTTCATTTTAATGGACTGCTTTGTTAGTGGGATCCTTCTCCTAACCCCTGTAACGTTCCTGTCCAGGTACAATCAGGGGAATGCAATCTCCTTGGCCTGCAGCACAGGAGTGGAAGGCTGCAGAGAGCTGACTACCAAGTGGTTCAGAGAGTGGATGGCAAACCCTGCAGACAACAAGTAAAGTCTTACTGATGGCAGTGCTTCTATTATAATAAAAGTATTTTTTCATTTTCCCTCCTGACCTCTCTGATTCTGCTCCTGTCATCACCTCAACTCTTTCCTCTCTTTTGTCAAACCTCACAGGATTAATGTCAACTTGAAGACCACAGTGTACTGCAATGCCATCGCAGCAGGAGGAGTGGAGGAGTGGGACTTTGCGTGGTCCATGTACAAGAACGCCACCATCGCCTCAGAAGCTGATAAACTTATGTATGCTCTGGCTTGCACTAGACAGCCCTGGCTGCTGAACAGGTCAGTACTCCGTGCTGGATAATGGCTGCTCTTTTATTTTGCTCTCTTTGAGGTCACTTTGCTCCCTGCAGCATGCTTTGAGATGAAAAAATAAAGGTGTTTTGACGGCGTGTGTTCCAGGTATCTGCAGTATTGTCTGGACCCAGAAAAAATCCGCAAGCAGGATGCCACCGCTACCATTAATTACATTGCTGGTAACGCCATTGGTCAACCTCTGGCTTGGGACTTTATCAGATCCCAGTGGGACCACCTATTCAACGAGTGAGTTTTCTTCTTGTTACATACTGTCGGCTGGATGTGTTAGATAGCTGTACTGTGTATCTCAGCTAGCAGAGGAACCCAGTGCCACTGCCAGGCAACTCAGATTGGAAATGTACAATATACTTTCATGATGCTGTCAGAAAGTTTGGATCCAAGTGTTGAATCAACTTTGCTTTTATCCCCAGCTATGGTGGTGGATCAATGTCCTTTGGAAGACTGATTTATGGAGTGACCGAACGTTTCTCCACTGAGTTTGATTACAAACAGGTACAGTTCACTATTTCTCAGTTTACCTCCATATTTATGATGAAACCAGTAGTGATAACACTGATACTAATAACTGAAGGGCTGTACATTAGTAATAGTGTGTGTACTGAATCCAAACCCTTTTCACCTCTAGCTGCTGCAGTTCAAAGAGGACAACGCAGATCAGCTGGGCTCAGCAGCCACGTCTTTAGAGCAGGCGCTGGAGAGAACCAGGGCCAACATCAACTGGGTGACCCTGAACAAGGACAAGGTGCTTGACTGGTTCAACAGTGAAACTGGTTCTGCAATTTAAAAACCCAAACACTCTGTCCAGTACACATTTTTTAAATGTACTGTAATGTGCTCAATGAAGCTGTACTCCAACCGAAGGCTTCTGAACTTGTATGTAGATTCTGATTGTAATGGAGATTTTTTAATGTAAAGTTTTGATAAAATGTTTATATGGTTGAAAACTATTTGATACCCGTTTTTTATGTGGAAAATGTGGAAACGCTACATGAACTGAATGAAAATCAGGATTTTCACAGAACTAAAAATGTGAAGTTGTGTGCTCACCAAAATTTTTACATCCTCTGTGGATGCAAATGTATAAAATAAAAGTTTTAAATTGTAAAAAACTTTTTTTTTTTAAAAATTCAACAATTCTGTCAGCAGTGAGGAGTTCTATACTTGAAATAACTGTAAGAAGTAATAGTGTTGTGGCTCCAGACAATCAAACATCATTTCAAGTAAGACACAGATCCTCTGTGACTTGCAAACTTTAAGTTCTGTTTCATGTATAAATCAAAACATCCTCATGAAAATCACCCAGTGTATTTAACTGCATTTTTAGTCAAGTCTCTGAACTTAATCCAGACCAACTATTCATTTCGTTCATGAGTCTTTTTCAGGCTCTCAACCATCAGTGATGTTTACTCAGGACAGAGGAGGTGCTGACTGACTGGACCTACTTCAGCTGCTTCTCCTCTCGGTGGGGGTCTTTCCTTAAAGACTTTAGAGGGGATGTTCTCCCTGTTTAGCACTTCATTGTCCTGCTGACAGCTGCAGTGTTTGTGTTAGGAAGTGGAGGCCAAGCACCAAGTCTGCAGGATCTCCACTATGTTATTTGTAAAATGTAGGGTAAATGCACAAACGAGCCAAGAAGGGTTATTAATATAAATAAAATTTATTCTGTTTGAAGTATGAAAACTTAATAAATACACAGTTCTATATACAAAAAGACAAAAAAATGATGGAATAATAATAGAAATTTTGTTCAAAATAACAAAAATGAGAAGCTTTGTCTATACATTTTGTTAGAGGTCATTGTTGCAATGAAAATTGTTGAGTGGATTGATGGCCGCGTCTCAACACTGTCCAGAGAAGTTCTGGGCTTGTTGCTGCAGCATCCAGTACTGTTCACTGTTGAAGCAAGCGTTCCTTGAGACCTGACAACAGAAAACAGAATTTTATGAGAAACTCATTCAGCTGTGACATTCTGGAGAACCACTGTAATAATGTAAAGAAAAGCAATCTATCGTGATGCATGTCTTCTACTCAAAGCTGGAAATCTGTTTGTTTTTAAATGAGGTGAACATACCTGATATGAGGGCTGCAGGTAGGACTGCTGGGCTGTGCTCGTGGTGTTGCAGTCTGATTCCTGTGTACTGTAGCTGGCTGCTGGTTGATCCAGGAACTGACTGAGGGTTTGGTTCTGCACCATGAAGCCCGAGGTCCTCCTCTGCTCCAGCACCTCCTCGCTGAGGCCCAGCTGGGCTGACAGGTAGGAGATGTAGCGGATGGTGAGGCGGAGGGTCTCGATCTTGGTCAGGGTCTGTGCAGCCGGTGCCACTGAAGGGGGGAGGTAAGTCCTGAGGTGATGCAGAGCTTTGGTCAGATCCCTCATCCTTAGCTTCTCCCTCTCGCTGGCAGTGTGGCGCTTCTTTCCTGGGTATCTAGACCTGGATTTTCTTGTAGTGGAGGTGGTTGCTGAGGATGGTCTGGAGCAGAGCTGAGTCTGTTGGGTAGGTTGAGGCACCACAGGGCTGCTGAAGAGGAAACAGTCCAAGGCATTTTGTTCATTTCCCACAGCCTGGAGGGAGGTGGGGGAGAAGCAGAAGGTGTCCACAGAGGAGGTGGGAGACAGGCTGCTGCATGCGCTGAAGTAACCAGGATCCGAGGCCGGATCATAAGTCAGAGATTTGTCGAGCAGAGACTCGCAGTCAAAGAGGAAAGAGTTGTCCTGGAGCTCCATAGCTGCTGTTGTAGAAGTCTGTAGCTGTCGTCGGTGCTGTGGTTGAAGGTTCTTTCCTGAGCAGTGAGCTGTCAGTGTCTTGCTGATGAGGCAGGCAGAAGATAGTGAGGAGGGACAGGGAGGCTGCTCCATATATGTGGTGGGAGGTGCGAGGTTGCACCTCTGAGACCAACGTCTAGTCCTGAGAAGCTCTGGGAGCTGGGCTGACACCTAGGCCAGGGGGTCTCATGGGAAACAGGCATGCTCCAGGACAAGGTGTGAGCTGACAGCTCGCATGGGCATCATAAACTGGACAGATTCACACTATAAGTTCTTGCAGCTTGGGAACACGACCCTGCCATGACAGGGATTGAACCTGGGTCACAGGTCTGAGTCCAAACCCGGGATTTTTAATTAGAAGTTCAGTGTTGGCCATGATAGGAAGCGGTTATTTAGAAATTATCTGTTCTAAAAGATTCCACTTAGTACATACAGATGCTCACATTCTAACTCTTTTATAAATGGCTGATTGAATGAAAAGAAATAAGCCCATCACCTGGCATATATCAGTGCTGTTTACTGAGACACTGAAAATGATGTGGTATTAGTGTTGTTGTTTTCTGGTATCCTGACATGGGATCCCTTACAAGGAAGCTGGAAGAAGTGTGCCGGGGGCAGCTGTGAGGTGTGAGGAGTTTGCACCTCGAGCTGTTTGGACAGCAGCAGACCTCACTGCTCTGAGAACCTGCATGGAAAAATGTGCAGCACCAACAACAACTTCCAGTCACATAATTACTGTAGATTACTGAATGATTGTTACAACATGGACATGGGTGCACCATTAGCTTTGTAGTCATGAAGTTTAATTTGAAACAACATTACATGGATTTACGACACAACAGGCTATGGAAAATATCATCTCATGATCTTGTCTGTATCACAAATGTTACTTAACACCAAAAGCAAAAATGAAATACGTGACCTTTACCTAACCACAGAGTTCCTCTGATGCCCATTGGTGGGTTTTGTTTTCACTCATTCTGTGGATGTGAGTCCTGAGCAGCGTTCCCACAAGCCACCGCGTCACATTTGTCTCCTGCTCTGCTGCAGAGGTGAAACCTCTGAGCAGCACGTGTGAACCCATCCCGCACAGCTTTCCACCGCCTCACTTATGCAAGAAAAACAGGCTTCTGAACTCAGGTAAACATCCAAAGCAGGGACAGGATTCCTCTGAGGAAGTTACATCCCAGACTAACTTTGCTGTAACTTTTATTTAGTAGCTTATATACATTTGATATACATGTCTATTTTTATTTTTCTGATGTGTCTGAGGTGACACCAAGCATGACAGCTGTCTCAAAACTACTTCCCACAGTGACCTCTGACCCTCCTACATTGTTATGTGACATGACACCACATAAGTCACTGTAAACAAGTTAACATTTATATTTCTGTCACTTCTGGTATCAGTCTGCTTTGTTACATAGATACCTGTCCTCCTAGTGACCTTTTGCTTTGTAACATACAGCTTTATTGTTTAACAGAAGCATTCAAACATGCAGCATCTATCATCTAATACAGACTGACATTCATATAAAATGAATCATATTGCTTATTAAAATTATGTATGTGATATAAGTAACTGTTTAACTGACTATGTTTGCAGCTTTACCAGGGCAATCTTTACAGTTTATCTATTAGACACTCATTTTATTTTATGTATATATATTTTCAGAAGAGTCTCTTTAACTCAGATCAGTTTCAACTTACATTTACCATTTATTTTCCATTATAAACTTCTGCAGAATTTCCCCAGCTGTCAGCGTTTCCCTCTTCCCTCCCAGGCTGATGATAGAGAGGATCTCCCTTCTCTTAATCCACATCAGCTCTGACGGTGTTTACTCACATGTAATGAGTGAATAATCAGCACTGCAGTGTTAACCCTTTCATCCCCAACCCCTTTAGCCCAAAAAGTTTATTAGCTTTACTGTGATGAAAGACCTAAGTGAGTATATTAGGCTTTGTGTTGGCCCTGCCGCTTGCATATCAAATGAACTGCATGTATGTGGCAAGCTAAACACTCGGGCCTAATCCTCAGGCCTGATATGCAGAGCCACACTTCTCTATGAATATTAAAGTCCTCTCAGTTGGCTTTAGCAGGTAATTAGGGCAGGAGGTGAGAGAAGGGTGGAAGGAGCAAGGAGGAATTCTAGTCTAGACTTAGCGGTGCCAAAGATCTCTGTGTGTTTGCAGTGGCGCTGTTAACAAAGGTACACTAAATAAACTAGATAACCTGAGGCAGAGGCTGAGCTGTGCTCTGCTGTGGAGCAAGAGAGAAATCATTGTAATTTTACTAGAAAGGCCTGAGCTACCCATGTGAAAGAATCCTACTCTAAAGATGTTTGACCAAGCGAGATAATCTAGTAATAAACAGATGGAATCACAGGAGGGCTCTCTAAGCCAGACTTCGAGCACAATCAGCAGACATTTTTCAAGGCATGAAGATGAAACTATTGTAATTTAAATGTGTTTTTGTGAATATTGTGCTTTAAAATGGGATTTTAAATCAAAATTATGAATATTGTTGACCTAAAATGTATCCAAGGTTCTTTTAAAATCACAATACTTTTGAATAACATATATCTGTCCTTATGCACTGAAAGTTAGTGTTTTATGTAAGTATTTTTCATTTGTTTGTTTTATTTTTTCTTTCTTTTTCAATTTTCTGGTTAGTCTGTTTAACTGGGACTGAGCTATTTTTCATCTGTAGAGCCAAAATCCCAAAATCAGAATATAAAATAAAATTACAAAGTTAGTGAGATCGTAATATACATGTTGAAAATAACATAAATAGAGTATTAGGAGCATCATTTAGGCCACATTTATAGTACAGGTATGACGCAGTATATAACATACAACACAGAGTCGCATAATACAAAATGTGGCAAAACAATAAAAAGAGAGATACTATTGTGAATCGAATATACAGACTAAACAACACCACACAGTGCTGCGTCACTGTTGGACACGACAAGGAGCACAGACATAAAAACATGCACAGAATATAAAATGCATGAGGTGTTGCACGCAATGAAAGCAAAACCTAAATAAGACATGTATGCAGATACATGAAGGCAGACTGGTAATACTATGAGACTGATAGATAACAGCAGACAGAAGACCAGCACAGAAACACTGAAGTCAATAAAACTGAGCTTTAATGCTGACAGAGCTGAGGATGAGTCCTAATTAAACATTTCTTTTAATTAGTTCTAAATGAACAGTATGTGCTCGGTCTTCTAACAGCTGATGGGATGGAGTTATATGCTGGTGCAGCTCTAACAGGGAAACCAGAATGTGTTTGTTTGTGTTGCAAAAAATTCTGTTTTTATTACGAGGGGTCCCTAACTGGCCAGTATGAACAGGAGGAGGGATTACAGCAGGGAAAAGCTAGTTTTAGGGCTTACATGGGCTGGAATAGTGCTTTAAGATGGACTTCATATAGATATATAAACCTATCTTTTAAACAGCTTCTTCTCAAATGGGTGAAACATGTTACTCAGCTGATCCTATTTGACCAGCAGAGGGCGTCCTGTTGCATTTCCCCCTGACCATTACCTCCATTATGCTTCATATTTATTCACATTATTGAGAACAGCGGCTTGTAAGTATGAAAATAAAGCATCTTGGTCAAGAATACATTCAAAGGTATAATGACTGGGCGTCTAGGCGTTTGAACCAGCAACTTTCTGTTTCACAATCCCAAGTTTTGCCATTTGTCTGAGCTGTGGCTGACAGAAACAGAAGTGCATCATGGGAGGGAGGCTTTAAATGAGGACGAGACATGAGGCATTTTAAGAGTTTATTATAAATAGTGGTATAAAGAAATATAAAAATAGCTGTTAGACATGTCAGTATTTACACGGAACATTTCATAGGACAAAAATAAATAAAAGGTAGAATAAGATATATATATTTCAAATAAATTACTCGATTCACAGTGAGGCAGTAAAAACAGTGAAGTAGTTTGTGTCTGTTGTTGGATGATGGTCATGCAGCGTTGGAGCGTTCAACCCCAGTACTCTCTGACAGCCAGAGGGAGGCAGAAGTCTTTGCCGCACATCTGTTAAAAAAAACAAGAAATATGTTAGTATTGTTTGCAAACATTTGTTTAACATGTAGTTTGACAAACAGAGAATAATAAATATTTTAAATTTGAATTTGACTACCAACCTGACAGGAGGGTTGTGATGCAGGAGGCAACTGCAGGATGGCGTCCATGCTCATGTCTCTCTGAGGAGCCTCACTGTACTGTCTGCTGTACTGATCCACTCCAAAACTGCAGCTCCCAGAATGCAGCATGGTGCTCTGGCTGTAACACTGGGCCGGGTACAGGCTCTGGTTCAGGCTCTGGCTCTGCATCTGGCTCTCCTGTCCTCCTGTGGAAGTGTTCTGGAAGAAGCTGAGGATGTCAGGTGAGGAGGCGTCACTGGCTGACGTGTCTCCTTGTTCCCTCCTCTGAAACAGAACCTCCTCGCTGAGGCCCAGCTGGGCCGACAGGTAGGAGATGTAGCGGATGGTGAGGCGGAGGGTCTCGATCTTGGTCAGAGTCTGTCCAGCTGGAGCCACTGAGGGTGGGAGGTAAGTCCTTAGGTGATGCAGAGCTTTGGTCAGATCCCTCATCCTCAGCTTCTCCTTCTCGCTGGCGCTCGCCCTCTGCTTGCTTCTGATCCGGGGGGCTCGGCTCTTCTTGCGGCCTTGTCCGGACAGGGAGCAGGGTGAGGACTTGAAACTTTGGGAATATCCGGTCTTAGCTGCCTTTGGAGTGGACTGTGGAGGCTGCTGATAGGAAGGAGAGAGGCTGGAGTCCATGGAGTGGACGGGGGAGATGGTCTCTGGGGAGGAGATGCCTGAGAAGTCCGAGTCGGAGTACCACTGGTACTGCAGGCTGTAGTCGAGTAGAGGCACCGAGGAGGTATCCATGTTGTGGAGGAACTCAGAGGTCTGACTGGAGAGACTGGAAAGCTGTGAGTGCAGCTCAGCTCTGTTCCACTGGTTTATAAGTCCAGGCCAGGCCACAGAGGTGTGAAGTGACACCTCCGCAGATTCTCACAAACAATCACTGTCTAAAGCAGAGGCCCCTGAACACACACACACCATCAGTGGGTAGCTCTGCCTCTGCCCTGCCTCTGCCTCTCCTCTGAGTCTGGGAAAGTTCAGCTACAGGAGCACAAGTGTGAATTTTGACTCCTGGAGAAAACAATAAACAGTTTTTGCTTTTAGGGGTTTTGTGCCTGCAGCAGGCCAGATGCATTTTACACATGTTTAAGGGATTTGTTTTGAATGATCCAGTTTCTCATGCATTCACTTTTTAAACACACACACACACTCACAAAATATGGTCAGCAAACTGGACAATATGACAGGAACGTGTGAGGAAGACACAGGCTGCAGAAACAAAACAGTAAAGATGTGGAAGAAGGAATTTTTATTGGGTGCAGTTTTAAAATGTGACCTAGAGGACTGATTTGCACATATACTTCACATTAATTTGCAAAGATCATGCAATTCTACCAACATTTCAATACTTTAACACTTAGTCCAGAATGTTTTATTGGTGAAACTTATTGATTATTATTTTGCATTTATTACCATGATACAATCTACAGGGGAAATGCATAAAATTCCTTAAAGGTTCAAGGACATTAAACATAAAATTCCAAAACATAAAGTCAACAAAACTGCAACAAAATGACAGCTCTCAGTGGAATGTCCTTTTCTGTTTACATACTCATGTGCTGTCCAGGATAAATAGTTACTACTGGCAGTTCTCTAAGTTGACTAATGACATTTCCCTCTGGGTGATCTGCCCTTTTCTACTGCTAATCATCAGAATTTAGCTTGTTAGTTTACTAAAATCCCACAGCCCTGCACCAGACAAAGCATTTCTAAGTCTAGTGGGACAGATAAGATGTTCAGTATATTATATCCCTAATGTGAGTATGTTAGCAGTGTAGTTATGTGAATGTTAGCAACCCAACATGGGCTAAAGCACACTGAATGGACACATGCATGATACTACATGTCATCACTTCTGAAGTCTTCATTTAAGCCAGTTTGCAGCTGAATTCATGTTTAACTGGTGGAAAAACTGCCAGATGAGAACAGATAGTAGACTAGGGGTTGGAGTCGGATTCTGTGCCGCTGTTTGTGATTGCATTAGAAACCAACACTAGCATATAATATTAGGTTAAACCAAAAGTGGGTGTGGAGATTGTTGTGGGTGAGAAACATGATCAAAGAGACTGTGGTTTGTGTACATCATGTTAACAGTGAACATGCAGCTTCAACAAACACTGAAGCTACCTGAGATTAGACATGCATGCTACTATTATAACAATAATAACCTTTTAGTATGGCACAGCTAATAAAGCAACTTTACATCACTAAAAGAGAAGAAAATAAAATGAATAGTGACAATAAAATAGAATTAATTACAACAGTAATAAATAGCTCTGATACCTTTATCATACTATGCAAAAACTACATGAATGCAAACCTAAAATGAAACATTTATAGGTTTTGTTTGAAGCTATCTACTTAATCAGAAGCTTAGACCTCTTCTAGAAGGATACCCAAGGGCTAGTGATGCAGAACGCAGCATCTCTACTGTGGGGAACATTTAGAAATGCAGAGTCAGAGAAGCTTGTGGATCAAGAGCAGACATAGCTAACCAACATATCAGACAAACAGTAAGGAGCCAGTCAGGTAAGAGATTTAAAAGCTATAAAATAAAGGTTGAAAAGAATTCTCAAATGGAGCCAATGAAGAGCCTTTAAAGCCAGAGTAATGAGCTCTCCATGTTGAGTTTTAGTGAGAAGCACAGATGATAAATGAACCTCACAGAAAGTTGATTGATGTTGAAGTACCCTCTCCTGTGTCCTATTCCTCACCTTACTCCAACCTTGAACCTGAGATCAGGAGCTTCTCTTGATCTCCACTTTACACCCACCATTTCTCACCAGCACAATCATTTTATAGTCACAGCAAGTCAGGCGTGAGCCACCGTCTTTCTCTTTTTTAAATTCAATCACGGAAGCGAAGTTCACTTTACTGCTGCTCCAGTTTTATGTACTTCTAGATCGAAAGCTTACTTCATGTCCTAGATGACTAAAATGTAAATGTAAATATAATGAGGTTTAATGAAGCCTAATGAAGCTGTGGTATCCAGTTAGAGCAGAGGTGTGATGCCTTCACACTGATGAGAACTGATGAGTCTGAAGGTGTCACTTCACACTTCAGCTGTGAGAACCAGGAATGCTGGAAAACACTGGTAACCTCTGTGTCCCCGTCTTGGCCCTCTGTTCCCCTGTGAAAGGGCTGTAAAGGCAGATTTATTCAGGAAGAACGAAGCATATTGACACAGATAGAGTGATGTCATTTTTAGATTGTGTCATCTGTGGTTTTACAGCGTGATAATAAATCACATTATGATACTTTAACATAGACAGCATTGAATTTAGGAGTTATTTTGTTAAATGAGAACCTTGGTGACAGGATATTTTGCATTTTTGTGAATAAACAGTCTTCCTCAATGTGTACAGTCCTTTGAATAATCATCCTGCTCACTGGGTGAACGCTGAGTCAGTGTATTTCTGCTTTCCGCTGTATTTTCCCCATCTGGTCTGACTGCACGCAGCCTTTATGAGCTACGAGGCAATTTGTCTTTTCTGTTATTTATCATGTTTTGTTTGTCTTTGTTGAACTCTGCTGTTTATTAAATCGTCTATTAAACATTAAACCTGTCATGAACGCCAACCCTGTTCAACGCAGTGGATAATTCTGTTTATTCAGGCTGGCTCTGTATCAAAGGGCGATTCTCTCTGATGGAGAACTGGCTTTCAGTTATACAGATCATTTAAAAAAGCTCCATGAAACAAAAAGATGAAAGACATTACTGGCTAAAATGCTGATTACGGTGCTGTTAGTAGAGAGTGGCCCTCAGCTTAGGGCTCATTTGAGGTCTTTTGACGAGAAAACAGGCCCAGTCAGCACCAAGGGCCCTAAAATATGACGAAGAGGATGAACAGTGAGAGGCGTTCAGGTGTAAAAGGTGTACGACAGATACCGAAGATGAAATATGTGACTCTCTAAACGCTGGTGGAAAGGTGTGTGCTGTGTCAGGCTGGGGGCAGGCAGGGTGAACTGGGGTTGAACTCACCGCTCGACCCTCCCGCTCACCCTGACCGAGGTGAGGCTGTGGGAGCCTGGCTGGGAGTTTGGCACCTCTGGGTGGATGCCCACCCACAGCAGGCTCAGAGGCTGGGCTGGCTGCCACCTGTCTGGGCCTCCCGTGTCCATCAACCCCACCACGACCTCCAGTGTGCTCCCTCTGCCTGGAAGAGAATTAGACAACCTTTAAATCCTCCACGTGGGGAAACTGTGATACAGTGAATTTTTAAAAAGTTTGGAGGTAAGAATTGTAATTGTTGCTGAATTACAATAAAGAAAATCTGGTGTAACTAGTAATAATATGTAAATAAGAGGAAAATATGAACAAGAAAAAGACCATTTGTGAAAAAAAGTGTGTGTCTGAATGAGTATAAGTAAGGAAGTGCTTCATTTCCATCTTTCTCTCCATGGATCTGCTATTGGGAACTCATTACAGCAGCAAAGGTGAGAAAACTCCTTGTACTGAATGCCTCAGTGTGACCTGCTCGGGAAGGCACAGCGAGTCCTGTACTTCTGGATTATTGGGGATTTCATGAGTTTTATAGTATCACAGTTTAGACAAACTCAAGCTCAGCAGATATCGTTAGTGAAGCTGCCAATTACACGGTGTGAAAGAAAGGCTCTGTGTTCTCTTGAGGGTAACTTTTCTGTGGCTTTTCCTCGAAACAACAAATAGCTTGAAGAACAACCGAAACTGTTCACCAATCCAGCACTGGATGTTTCTAATACTGTTGGATTCACAAAAAACAGTTTAAAGAAAAGGATCAGAATCAATGCAGCAGAAGCAGAGGTGTCGTATTTTTTCATTCCACACATTCTTCTTCTGTGTTAATACCTTTCAACCACATTTCAACAATGCGGCTCAGTCACAGACAGTTTGCTCAGAGATTCCAGTCTAAAATGCCGCCAGTGACTAATGTTGCATGGAGCCACACTTCTGCATGACTTTACAATCCCATACATCATGCTTTGTCATACAGTAGATGTGTATCATAACAAAAAAGAATCAGATGAGACTTCATTTGAGCTACAATTTAGGTGAATTAGCTTCTAACAAACATAACAGAGAATGTCAAGGTGAGGGATGCACTTGGTGTCCAACTCTGTTCAGCAAAATATTCCATCACACTAAACTTTCAGCCTAAAGGAGCCATGGAGTGCACACAATGATGTAGGAGGGGACACTGACGGCACATGTGTTCAACAGGACCCTCGACCAGCAGATCGGGGTTTGTCTTCTCTTATAGCATATTGGATGTTTAGGTTTAGACACCAAAACTGCACGGTCAGGTTTAAAAATATCACACTTTGGTTGGAACTTTCACAGTGATGACTACTTTTTAGGAGCTTGGTCAGGTTTGGGCAACAAGACTGTTTGGTTGGGTTTAGGAAAACAGCACACTTTGGGCCAAAATACAATCCTTTCACAATGTTTCTGAAGCTTCTTCTCCATTTTCTGGCTGACAGGGAGATGGATTCCTTTCCATCTAATATATGACTGGTTGGAAAAGGAGTGACAGCAATAAAATAAACGGCAGAGATGCGTTCTTTTGAAACTTATTTGTGATCCCTCAAATCACAAATGAGGGTGCCAGTAGGAGTCATTTTGGGAGGCAGGGCTGCTGTGGTTACCTGCTGACCTTTTACTTTGTTTGGCTAAAAAGTTAAATTGATCAAATCTGATGCTGAATGGAAAAGCACTACCTTCACTCGCATACAGGACACTCTAGACTACCTTCTTTGTGGAGGGAGTGCATGCTCTGTGTGAGAGTTTAAATGTTACAAATGCCTAGAACCTCAGGAGGAGTTTTGCTGCAGCTGAGTGAACGATCTGCCACGTCAGCTTCACTTTATCCTCGACACAGTCTGCTGCAAGACACAGGCAGCACAATAGAAACCTAAAGGCGCAGTTCACAGACGTTAAAAACAGACAGATTGAGTGTTAAAACCAAAAACTCAGGATTAGACCCTGCTGCCACTGCATTCATAATAACTGCCCTCAGTGCTGTTAACACAGATCTCCTCTCAGTGTAAACTTCTACAGTGACTTTTAATAAAACACCTTCATGCACTTGGCTTGTCTGGCATCCTCAGTAACATGAGCAGATGGTGCTGCTAATTATTATAATATCAGCTATATTATATTAAGTTCTTATGCTGAGTCACTGCTAGCAAGCTGTGTTCACAAGAACTTTGTCTCAGCTGCTTCTCCCCTGATAGTTTTATCCTTCATAAATCCTCAACATCAGCATCAACGCAATTACACAACTGGAGGCTTTTATCCTGCACTACTGCAGGAGTGGATGAAACCATTAACACCTTGTGGTGGAGTCCACTCAGAGGCTCTGCCATTGTTTGAGATGCTAGAAGTGGTCCATCAAGCTATTAATTCAACAACAGCAACAGCAGCACCACACTTATCATATCAATAGTAAATAAAAACAGTTAAAACAGAGTTAATCCAAGGTTTTGTGAGGGTCCTGGCAATTTCCTTCAATACAACCCAGAATTTTGAAACTTGTAGTTTTAGCTACCTTGAGTTCGTGTGTTAGACTTTACATAGCTCCTTCTGATGACTGTAAAGTCCTTTAAGCAGACTCTGGTGTGTGAACTATGAAAATAATCACAGCAATCCTTGCAGGAGGACTTCATGTCTTCTGAGTATCCACTGATAGGATGATAAAACCCTCATGGAGACAACACTAGTTGAACTACAAATGAAAGATTATTAGGATATGTTGCCTTGGTCCACATTCTTGGTCTGGTCAGTTATTATGATTTCAGAAATCACATTATCAGAAGGATAACAGTGATAAAGCTAGGCAACAAGACTGCTGAGGAAGCACTGAAGTTGGTGCCTGTGGTAACGTTAGGTATTATGTCAGCTTCAGTGTGTGTGTGTGTGTGTGTGTGTGTGTGTGTGTGCATGTCAGTGGGTGAGGTGGCAGGTGAGGGGGACACATTCTGCACCCTAGGTGTGAAACATCGCTGGAGCTGCAGAGGTCAGCCAGAGGTGGACAGTAAATTTCATCTAATTGCGAGAGAGTGACAGAACTCAGCTGAACAACACAACAAGGAAAATAAAAGATCATTTCACCAAGCAGAAAACCAGAGATGAATATTGACATGAGGAGAATGGTGATAATGTTTTATTACTTCCCCTCGTTGAATGGTAGAAACTTATCCAACATTAATGTAAGCAGCAGTGACTGTTCAACCCTCACTATAACTGAAGTCAAATAAAGATCAAATTGGACTATTAGGTCCAGAGAATCCACTTAACTGCCCTCTGCAGTGATCAGACATCCTGACCAGGCTGGTGGACACATCAGCAGAGTGCGTTTCACACCTCAGCCAGAGTAAACACATCCTCCTACTACTGGCACTTGCTCACACTTGCGTGCTGCCGTGTTTTTACAAGTCGCTCCCTCCTCCATCACACAGCTGCCCCTGACATGGGAACAGATATGTTCAGCTCCCACTCACTGTGTCATGTCTGAGAGAACACGTTTCGAGCAATAAATGTGAGCTCAAGACTGCTCACGGTCAGACTGACAACTCACATTTGTCCTGACAAAATAAAAAAAAGAAATATAATTGCATTTTTTATTATTATTTTTACAAGACAGAACAAAATTTTTAAAATGTCAGCGTCCTTCTGTCTCTGTGACAAAAGACTTTGCTGATGTTCGTTTTTTATCTGTCCATTGATTTGACATGTTTCAAAACGCCCTCCTGGTATTTGTGACTTTATCACAGTAAATGTTCCCGGTGCACCTTCTTCTGAAAGGACAGCGTCAAATGTTTTCAGCTTAATCAGCCGTGACATCTTTATATCTCACGAGGACAACCGTGAAAATTTACGATATCCTCTATGATTTTATTTCACACATTACTGATATTTACTGTGGTAAGTTGTCAAATCATTCATCACATCAAAGGGAATAGTTCAATATTTTGGGAAATGCGCTCATTCGCGTTCTTGCCAAGTATAAGATGGCACTGATGCCATTACCTGCCAAGAAATAGTCTGGCACCTAACCCCTCTGTGATTACTACACTATATTTTTTCAATGGATTCCCATCATTGGAATTGGAGCACTTTTACAGCTTGGATCAGTGTGAAACTCTAAATTAATTGAGTCATTGATTAATCGCTAATTTAGCATCTGGGACAACAGTGGAAAATTTGCCATCTAGCGTAATGATGAACTGATTAATGTGCATTGTCCCTGAAGAGAGGAAACTGAGTAACAGCTGTGTCTGAAAATGTTTGGGTCCATGATACAAAGTACAGGCTTGTACACGTGGAATTTTCAAGAGTACTTTATACAAGAAACATGAAATCAGGGAGCTTGAAGACGCAAACTAAAGATTACAGCATTCAAAAAATGGGATAAACAGTTCTGCAGCTGAAATCAGTTCACTTTTAAATTCTTTAACTCAAGTCACCACCCAGCTGCAACAGTGATTAGAATGCCCCACTGAGATTTACACCTCTGACTGGTGTCTTCTCTTTTTGCTGTTACCATATCTGCCATGCAAAAATGGCTCAGAGACAAAATATTTCTCCTAACCAATGATAGGATAGGATCATTATGTTATGCCAATTAACACTGAAGACTTTGTTTAAGGCAGAAACTGAGGTGAAAACCAAGACATGTTTCCATGATGTATTTTTTATGTAAGCTTTGAGGAACTGCTTCAGACAAAATGAATGGAAACGGTACAGTTTTTATGCTCACTGGAGTTGGGGTTTGATGTAATGTGCGTCACGGGAGATGGAAACACTTAGCTGAACAAGTTCTGACGTAGTTAGCCTTCAACTCACATAACTGATCAGCTGTTTCTGCTTTATTCATTCTCTTTGCCTCCAGACAACACGAAACATACCCATGACACCTGTTCATGACAGCTGTACAGGGGCAGATTCGTTATATAATTCACCTGTTTAAATTGTATTGAGCGTTAAAAATGCACATAGTTTAGGGAGTGGCCACTCTAAGTGACAGATAGGTGGTTCATGGCCTACCTCAGCTCTTCTCATGCTTCATCTCTCTGCTTGTTTGTGGATTAACTGGGAGATAAGGGAACTCTGGTACTGTCAGGACGGCGAAGCCTGGAACCACCACACTGAGCTTCAAAACTACTGTTCAGAAAACCTATGACCGACATCACGGAGGGTTCTTTTATGTTTATATACGTCTATGTCTAACGGGAAAATCACCTCAGGAGGAATGAGGCCCCTCTCTCACAATTTTGTTGACTTTGTATGTGATCTTGGGCTGCTAGCTCCAGATACTTTGATGCTCTAGATACTAGATATTTAGACAATAAGAGATGTACTCATTACCCAAAATGTCCGAGTAATTCTTAAAATGGAATCTGGTATGGCATTCAAAGTATTTAATGCGTAGATATATTCGTTGCACATGTTGCATCTGTTATTAATCAGGAAACTGGATCATGAGCCCTCAGCTTTATTCAAGTCATGATGCAGCTATTATGTTACAACTAATATACACAGGTCTATATGTACAACAACAAATACAGTGTTGGTAGTCACAGACTGTTGTGTTGTCAGTAAATACACAGACGTGTGGATAACAACCACACACATGCACACAGCTCAGTCATGCCAAAAAAGTAACATGCTCCTTAGAAATCTTGACACATGTTGTCAGAAATGCAGCAAGTTCTGCAAATCAGTTCTTGATCAGAACGGTAAAATGAGAGCATCATATCAAAACATCTAATCTCACAGTTTTGTATCTTTTCTTAGAAAAAGACGAAAAAACAAATTAAACAGTTCCTTACACTTTGTCATGGCAAGATGTGACAGATAAGACTCTGATTCTACATTATCACCACCTACATAACACAGCTCTACAGTTGAGGACAGACACGACGTCTCAGAGTCGAGGACAAGACGACAAACAAGGAGGAGAACCCAGTCGGGTCATCTGGGTTGGATTTGGATCAGCAGGGAGAAATAAACAGGAGTGGATTTAATAAAAAAATATCTCCTACATTTAATAAAATGGTCTGTCCAGGTTTATGTCTAGAGAGAACAAACCGATCAACAACTACAGAGGACTACAGACACCACAGGACAGCGCAGAATAAATAAAGACTGGGTGAATGAAAGAGGTGTTTTCTCCGAACGACAACACCAGCAGTAATATCGCTGCTGAGCCTCAGCAGTGAATACAACAGGATTCTAACCCAATTCAAGTTATCACTATAAGTCCTCTCTCCTTCTCCAAGAGGGAATGAAATCAAAGCACAACATGGTAACATAAACTACATCACCTTTCAAGTACAGACACATTTTCATCTCATAATAATCTTTTACACAAACCTCAAACAAAACAAATGTTGCTACGCTGTGTGTGAACAGAGGACGGGGTGACAGAGGACGACAAAGACTAGCTTCATACGATGTGACAGAGATGCTGGGCAGCCTGAGGAGCTTACAAAAGGAACAGAAAGCAACCACAGGTTCATGTAGGCAACCAGACAGGTTTTCAACATTTTAATCATCACCATGACAGACTCATAAACACAGTTACCACAATGTGGCCTTTCTTCCTTGTTTTTATATTTCAGTTTCAGCTGACACTTTCCTTAAAACATGCTTCACTGTGTCTCAGCCCGGAGGCTGCAGGAGTTTGGCTTTTCAAGACAGGATTTTCTCCCGGGTTTCAGGCAGCTTGAGGGCCACCAGACCTCCGCAGACGAGGGCAGCGAAGGCCAGGAAGATGGGGATGATCTTAGTGATGCCAATGAAGGCGGCAAAGATGAAGCTGGCAATGATGGCTGCGAACTTGCAGATTCCATTCAGGATTCCAAACGCTGTCCCTCTGCAGAGTCACAAAGACAGAGGAGGATTAGACGCATTACTTGACTCATTAACTAATAAATTAATTATGAGAGGAATTTTCAAGGAGCATTTCTGTGTTCCTTAACCCTAATAGTCAAGTGTAGGCCTGTGTACTGATCAGGCAAGACATTAAAGGGGAAGGGAAGGTGAAAGGAATCACAATGAAAGTCTTAGTGCAATAAAGTGTTCTGCTGGGAAACCTTTGCTCTTGACAGAGTTACTTTGACGTGTACTACCCTTTTAGACAATATGAAAGCACCGGTTACATTTATTAGCGTTCATATTCAGACAGTATGTTTCCCTTTTACACAAGGAAAAAGTTTTAAAGACGAGGACAAACTAACTGGTTTAACACATGCAGCATCATCTTGACTATTAAGTTTAACTGAAGCTGCTGGACTGTAAATTTCTCCAAACCAAGGAAAGAGCTTACATTATTACCATCTCTGACATAAAAATGACCGTATATGTTCGCATAACTAGCCCTTCGTTGTTCTATTGCTTTCATGCTCATATAACTTGAGTTACATCCAGCACCTTGTCGTTGTTTTTGTCCACTCAGTGTTGAAACCATAGACCATATATCATAATAAGGACAGGAAGCACGAAAGGGGTCATTAGGGGGACCTTCCTGTAAACATCCACACCACCTTGAGTTCCTGCAGAGGAAAGCTGCCTATGGTAATCTTGACTGGATGCTTGTATCCTGAATGTTGCTTTTTGGAACCTGGCACCAGACACAATAATTGGCTGAAGAAATGGTGCTTGGCTGTGGATGCCAGTGCTGGCAGCTGACGTTAGAACAGATAAACACACTGTAGAATTTGTTTTTGGTTTGAAAAGGTAAAAAAGAAGCCACCTGCCAAATGTTTTTGTTACCAGATATCTCTCTGACTACCTTACACAGCACTCCAACATGTGGAGAACTATAAAGCTTGACAGGCATGCTGTGCCTAGTTACTCTTGTTGAGCTATGCTTGGGCATTTGCTGTTTGACTGAGGTGTTATGTTGAACCAAACCTTTTAAGGGAAGAGGTTATAATGGAACTGTAGCAAGGCAGAACGCACAGTGCAATCCCTAATGGCACAGAGTTGGCTTGTACCTTTTAGAGGAGGGATAGAGTTCCACAGAAATGACTTCTAGTCCATTCCAGGCTGCCACACTGACGGCATAGAAGAGACACTGCCAGCATATTACGGCTCCTTGACTGAAACTAAGCAGCAGCAGGAAAGTGCAGGCCGACGACGCCAGCATAGAACCACCTAGAAAGATATCCAAATACATGATAAGACACTGGAACTGCTCTGGTTACTGTACAGTGCAACACTCTCTGCTGATCTCACCTATTATTCGGATTCTTCCTATCTTGTCCATGAACAATGCTGAGATGATGTTGCCTGGCAACACAGCCAAACTGCCCAGGAAGCTGACCATGTAGATGACAATGTCGTTCTCCTCCTGGAAGTTCAGATGGCAGCCTTTCTTTGGGTGGAGGAAAGTCGTGTTCTCCATTCGACAGTTTTTAAACTTTTCCTGCCAGAGGTCTGGAGAGAAGGCAGAGAGTTTTAAACAGAGCCAACACTAACAGAGATTTTGGGGGCTGTAAAAGCTTTTTTCCTCTAAGTGCTGGAGGAGAAACACATTGCTTTGGCTAAAAACAACAGTTTTACAGCAGCTTGTATGATACCTGTGTTATAGAAGACAGTGTTTTTGATGGTGCAATTCTCAAAGAAGGTGTTGGTTGATCTGACGTCCTCAAAGTAGCAGTTCTCAAACAGAGAACTTTCAAACTTGACAGACTTAATCTCAATGTTTGCGAACCTAAATGAGAGCAAAAAAAAAAGCACATGAAGCAGTGATACAACATGCTGTACCCATGAACACACAGTAACAGAGCGGTGGAGTTTCAGAAACGTACTTGTCATGGACGTATTCTCCCTCACGGTGGATCTGGTTTACCAGAGAGAAATTAAAGTGGAAGCGTTCCACACGTTCTCGGTGGAACACTCGGACCTTGGACTCGTACTCCTCATATTGCATGTACTTGATCATATCAGGGAACCACACTCCCAGACCGTGGTAGCTGGTACACACAGAAACACATAGAAGTTAGCACATGAAACCAAAATCATTTGCATAATAAAGAAAATATGGAATTCCACCTCTAGATGAAAGGATAGGGACAAGCTACTTGAAACTTGAATGTCAATTCTAAGTGGCATGATGCTACCTGAAGGCCATGCAGAACCAGATGATAACCAGGAAGAGGCCCTGTAGCCTGAGCTCTGGAGCTGATAGTGACATTATATTGGCCATCACCTGCAGGAAAAGCAGTCATACAGACAATCAAGATGACATGTGAGGTCTGCAGGAAAAGAAACAAATGCAAAGCAGCATTTTCTAGCGTGAGAGGGCTTTTCAGACCTGCTGCAGCATGGTCATGTGTCGGACAGTCCAGCGCTGGAAGGCCGTTCCGGTTTCGCTCTGGATCTCTATGAACTCGTCTTCCTGAGTTTGTGGAGTCTTAATGTTGGTCACCTGCACACAGAGAGGACATTGTCATCACCTTTGCTTTAACTTTCTAAAAAAAAATACAGATGATAGATATGAGACATAAAACATTTCACCAAAGAAACGCAAAGAAAAAACAAAAAAGGCAGACTAAAAATGCCATCTATGCATCCTATTAATCCTTCATATCCTGTTTAATTAGTACCCTGTGCCCTCTCTAAGCAGCCCTTTGAAAGTTATTTACCCTGGCATGTTTTCAAAAGCAGCAGACTCTGTCATGAATTTTAGCCACTCTTTGCACTCCGGCCTAAGTGTGCTCTTGCAGTTATGTAGAATAAGACTGCCCAAGACAATAAAACCTGTCAAAGCCTGCCCAAACTCTGCTTTAGTAAGCCTTGGCAGCATTACAGATCTATCCTCTAACTGCCATAGCTGTGGGGATTCTGGTAGCATAAAGAAACGTAGCATAAAACACCACCCCGTGTCTCTCCACCATAAGGCTCACTATCAGCTCTAACAGCCTGTAGCTACATGAACTTTGTTAATAACCTGATAAATTAGCAGCTGAGTGATCAGACAAAACATTAGTGTTGCTGTAAATGAAGACTTACAGTGAAGACTCTCTCTGGCTCCCCCTTTGCCTTCCAGTTGGTGTCATGAACTTGTCGCAGGATCATCCAGGCCTCATCGTGTCGAGCATTCTGAAAAAAACCACACGCAAATCTGTGAATATCTATGTAACCGAGTTTAAGAGCGTTCTGTGAAACCTCTCAAGGCTTTTGGTATGTGTCGCTGAAATTATACAGGATGGCATGCTATATATAAGAACGACCCTTTTAATCATGGGTTTTGGTTTGACCGCTGAAACTTTCCCACATACGCTGCAGCCAGATACACAGCCAAGTAACAATGTTCCCATTAGCTGTGCCTCTTATCAGAAGGGGAGATGTGGGATCAGTTTGGGGAGTGTTGCAGCAGTAACATACAAACACAATACCACATGTGGTTAAAGGTCTGACAATGTCCTGGATGGGAAACAGGGGTGGGTGGTGTTCTGGTGATGCCTTAGCAGCTCTTCGCTACCTTTGCACAGCAGTGGGATGTTGCTGACTCAACATCCCACATTTTCAGCCAATCGCAGCTTGATGTTTAATACTGTACACTGTCATTGAATAGGACGTCACACATGTAACTCCTGATATTTAAACGAAGGGGTTTCAGAGTGGTGACACTGGTTCTGACCTCCAGCAGGAAGCGAGGGCTCTCCGGCATGAAGACGACTCCAACGAGTGCAGCCAACGCAGGGAAGAGGCACACCAGAATAAACAGCCTCCAACTGTGCATTTGGAACTCTGAACCGATGGCGAAGCCCCAGCCTGGAAAGAACACGTTAATATTTCAATATTTGCAGGACATTTTAACATCCAAATCACAGAATGACTGCAGTGCCACAAAATTCATCTCGATACAAAAGATTTGCGTGCATCATTTGCATTTGAATCATTGAGAGTCAATAACATGCAAGCAGCAGGGGGTCTGCTTTGAATTCTTTTTTAAAACCTGATGCTGGGAAGATGTTTAGTTGTTTTAATGTGAATAATTAATTTGTTTAGAACATAATTGCCGTGATAACTTTTAACAAGTACCAAGAGGAGCTATTAAACTAATTGAGCCGAATCGTGCTGACTGAGAGGAGAAAAGTCCAAAATGTTCCTGCAGTGAATTGAATTTCAATTAAAGTGAAACAAATGGCTTACAACTCTGAATTCTGAGCTGGCAGTTGTACAGTATGTTGTAATGTGTGTGTGTGTGTCATACAAACTGTACGTGCTTATCTGTGTGTTACCATAGTGAGGAATGATTCCCCAGGCAGTGAAAGAGGCATACAGGCCTCCTAGCATCCAGAACATGCAGAGCCAGCTCAGATGTTCTCCCCGTTTGTCCATCTGCAGGAACTCGGTGAAGTAGGTGTACACGATCGGGATGGAGCCGCCAATTCTGGGGGAGGAATCACAAAACACGTTTGTTTTTTTCCTCTCCAAACGTCTTTATTACTATCTGTCATCATTTTCTGTTTGGAGTTACTGCTGGTATCTAGCTGTGCAGGCAGTTTTGAGGCATCTATCTATCATCAAAACAGTACAGTACAAACCAACAGCACTTTACTGTCAAGTTAGCAGAACTTTACTTTTGAAATGTAACACACTTCATCCACCTGTATAGTAACAAAAACCTGCAAGTTAATACCCACATTCTGGAAAAACAAATGTTAAGATCCGATATACAAATTTATTTCAGAGCTAGAACATCTGAATGTAATGGCATCAGTGTTAAATACTTCCAATTTAACGTTGTTTGTGTATAATGATAGAAGAAGTAGTGGTACATCTGAATATTTCATGGACTGTTTTTGAGGGATCAAGTTGTTCAGCTGGCTGGTGGCATTAAGTATGATGCCAAGACTGACCAGACCAGGGAGTTAAGTTGAAGATTTCTATGAGGAAAATGACATAGAAATTATTCACATCACGGCAGTGATTGATTTATGGCTGGAGCCTCAGGGTAGGAAAGTTTCTGGGCTGGTGACAGTCATGGGTTAGAGCCTAAAAACAGCATCACTGTTTTATTTTAAGACAGTGTTTCACCTGTTATGTTGATGCTGTTTCATTTTCTGTGACATTTTCCACTTTAAACCTGGCACAAACTGTAGAAAAACAACCATGCACTGCACACACAGCACACAAAATATCACATCAGTATGTTTATCATGGATGGAGATTCTTCTCTTGTTGTGTGGTGACTGCAGTCTAGCTGCTCTTTGCATTCTGTGAAATGAGTGCAGTTCCTCTGCAGATGTGAGTGTTAATGACCAACATGGGGCTCATTATCAGCGTGAATCAGCAACAGCTGAGTGCTTTATCTTAGTGACCTTGTATGTCTTGTCTTAATAAAAAGCTCAAATCTCAGTATTGCAAGACTGGCTACATTCAGGCTGCAACCATTATCAAAGGAAGTGTGTCTTTGAAAGTTGCAAAATCAATCAGTGCACAGCAAAAGCTTCACTGTAAGGTGCTGGCGACAGCAGGAACTGAGCAATAAAGCTGAAATGAAAAACAAGCAAAGAACATTGTTTGCTTGTTTTAATTAGTGTGATAAAGAAATGCTCTGTCGAAGTAAATAAACAGAAATCTCCTTGTGTGGAGCGTGCATGTAGAGTGTCTTTGAGGTGGTGTAAACAGTGTGGGACTGTGGTGTGCACCAGCAGGCTGCACTAGACAGCATGTGGAGTAGATGGCGCTGTAGGACCCCTCATTTACTGTATGTAACATTCCTGCATCTCTCCTGCAGACAATGGTTCAAAGGCATAAACAAAACTTTTTTTCATTTTAACACTCTCTCCAGTAGCTGGAGCCCATGGAGCAGTCTTAGTTTGACTTTAGAATAGTAGGAAAAGTGCCATCAAACTTCATCACAGTAAAAGTCAATGAGACACAAAATGATAACAATTAATTTGAATTGATAACCAAAAATATCTGATATAGCCCACTAAAATAGAGGATATAATGTAGTTATAATGAAGCACTGAACAACATTATACATTAATGTACATCCAACAGACTTTTGTAGTGTAGAATTCACCTGCTTGGGAAAAGTCTAGATAATTAAAAGAGGCCTGAAAATACTGTAAATGTCAGCCTTAAGAATGGGTTATGCCAATAACTAATAGACATAAACAAGGGAGCTCACTGTTGTTGTATTAAGTCCATTCTGTTCCCCGACTGGTCCCAAAAGACCGAGGTTTGTTTTACTGGAAAGGTTTCCTGATACTTATCTTATTTAAAGTCTCAGACTTGGGCCCACCAACCAGAATTTTTATTTAAAAAAAAGGCCAGTTCTTAGGAGAAGCTTGTCGATCTGTCATTTGTTCAATTGCAAATGTGAATAAAAATGCATCTTACCCAAATCCGGAGCAGAACCTAAAGAAGAGGAAGAAGCCGTAGCCCTGAGCGAAGCAGGACAGGAAGGAGAAGACCAGGTCGATGGTCAGAACGTAGATCAGACACTTCCTCCTTCCCATTTTATCACACAGGCCGCCCCACACCAACGCACCCACCATCATGGCCACATACACCAGCAGACCTGCAAGTACACACACAATGACTCACTTGGTGGCTTGGTACACTTACAATGGAGGCTTTACAGATACACACATGTCTGCACACAAATACAACACTTCACTTTTAAAAATCAAGACCAGCGTTCATGATCTCCACAAGGGGGCTCCCTTTACCTGTGTATGAACCCAGAAGAACACAAATCACCATAGTTCCTGCTGTATTTCAGTATGACGCATCCTTACATTTGAGCTCTGATCAACAATTCAGCATTTCACAGCGACGTACCAAGAAAATACACTGACTGATAACAGCATTCTGTGGAAGATGACAGAAAAATAAAGGTCGAAATAATTTGGAGGCATCTACAGTAAGAACGTTTCCTCCACCACGCTCACCTTGTATATTTATAAAACCTGCTTTCAGCTTTGTTCACAAGTGTTTCTCCAGTCACTGTTATCTGGGGGGTTTTGTGATATTTTTTTATATTACTTTGCTTTGTCACTGCAGATTCCCAGTCTGAGTCACACGGGTCTGGAGACTGTGCCACTCAGCAGCCAGGTGGTCTCGTCTGTCATTTCTTCTTCTGGGGAGAGTAACACACTGTCTGTCTGCGGACTCAAACCTACTACATCAGCCATCCTCTCCATCGTGTTGTTTAAACTTTTAGACCCATACTTCCTGCCTGCTCTGTGTTTTTACTACACAGCCCTAATTACAGAGGAACTAAGCAGCTTAACGGCACGTGGAGCCATAGTGTGCACCTTCCCCGTGGATTACTAGACTATCCAAATGCTCTGACGCTCCACACGCCAAGTTGCACATCCCATTCAACAAAGATGCTGCTCAGGGCACAGGGAGACAAAGAGTCAGAGCTATCATGTCACCTAATATCTCGGCCAGGTTGTTGCTTTAGGCAATGTGTATGCCTTGGATATGTGCACAGACAGGTTGACAGGATGGCCTTGTGATAAGAAAGCCTGTCCTTCAGTTGAAGGCCTTGGATTGGTCCCAGCAGCAACAAGCCTGCGAAAGTGTCCTTGAGCACAGTGAAGACACTGACTCCCTGGAGAGGAGAATTTATCTTTTCTTTGCAGTATTAAAAGTGAAACCACTATAAGCGCATTTATCACACCTGGTAGAAGAGTGGAATGATTGTGCTAAAAAATGAAACTGTAAAGCATACCAAATATACAATATAGGGCCTACAGTACACTGACTGAAGAAATACTCAGCCACTGTACAAATGTATAACAGATCTTAAGCTCTTCAGTTTGAATAGATGACACTTCGTTCAGCTTACTTCCAAACACAAAGAAACTGTGCAGACGACTGATGTTCCAGCATAAAGTACATTTCCTGACCTAAAAGACAGGGTCATATTTTAGAGAATGTATTGCCAGTCTTGTAAATACTTTAAAATTGAGAGCAGATATTATTTTTCCAAAATGGCCTGATAGCAGTGAGAAGCCTTATCATGATGATTTACCACATCTGCCTACTATAAGCCATTCCCCCCTGTAGGAACTTTTGGGCCTGGAACATGTTCCAATTACAAGAACCTGAACTGTAGAACTTTTCTGGGCAGAAAACAGTACTAACTTCAGTGCGGGTACTTCTGAGCAGGCCTGAATTAACTCCTGGGCGAGCTTGATGCTGTTTGGTTAAATTCAGCGAGGACAACAAGCACCATTATGTCTGCCCTCTCAACGTCCTTGTTAAGTAGCAGTCGTCTCTTCTCTGACTTTGCTATCCACAACCAAAAGTTCGCCATATAAGCTAACATAACAAACGTTCAGTTTAATTTTTCCTAAGTGGTCACAGAGGTACAATTACATTCACTAACTACTATTTGTCACTCTTTTTGTTGTGCGCAGAGTTACTGACACATTCAAAATTAACAGACAATAAAGCGCAGAGGCTAAAAGGGCAGGATAAGGGTGTTACTCTAAATGTTAGCTGTTCAAGATGCTAGCCTGTAGCCGTTTGCAATAGCTGTTTGTAAATTAAAACTTAGCCTAACAACAAAATGTTTACTGGGGTAAAATAAACGATTAAAAATGTAAAACCGACAAACTAATTCCCATATAGAGTTGCACCATTACTGCCATTAAAAGTAGTAACAACTCCATGAAGGTTACTTAACTAACTGAAGCAAATGACCAAACTGATGTTAGCTTGCTAATATGTGGTTTATTTAGCCTTAAGTGTTACTCCTGTAGCGACATTTGATCAAAACTCTGTTGAATAAGGATGTAAATTTATAGTTTTTTTCATTACATTTAAAAAAGCACAATATATCTCAGTTGACCAAACATTATGCCAGTAATATATCAGGTGACACTGATTATATTAGCAAAGCCAAATAGATGCTACAAAACTGTACGAATACTAGCATCTTTAAAAGACATAATTCTCAATGTATACACTTGTCAACAAGACATACACTGACAGGCCATTGGTAGATAAGTTTAATATATCACTAGTGTAGTGTACATCATTGAACTTGCTTTTGGAAACAGCTTTTAATGCCACAGTGCCTTGTTATTTGACTGATTTCTTCCTAACTGATTTGCACATTACTGCCATATTTCCTAAATAAGACCTTGCTTTGCAAGTTTTAAAGGTAAAACCTGATTTTAAAAAGGCTAGCCAATGGCAAAACAACAAAAAGGTCAAAATGTACTTTACACACAACACAGTCAGCCATTACACTAACATGATTTCTGAGAGCTGCAGAGCAAAAACCACTGCAGCACTAAATGCTAAGCACCAAAGTAATTTTGGAATAACATTTTCATAGCAGGATGAAGGCATTATAGAACCATCTCATAATTTATGCATGACCTTTTTTAATTGTAATTCTGCTTTTATTCAAGAAATCCATTAGCTGCAGTGCAAGTTTAACGCTTTGGTTTTCCCTGAGATAGCCAGGAGCTGAATCTCACCATCACATCAAGTGTGGTATTCCTTTCTCCTGCATTGTGTCTACCGCTACTAACCTCCAATATATTTACTCTGTAGATTAATCAATACCATTAAAGGGAAGTCCACCAAGCCTCCTCTCTTTAACAAAATGTTTGAGAGTCTTTCTGCTATCCAAGACTAAGGTTAAGATTAAACACATTTCTGCTCCCTTGTGTCTGGTGAACAGAGCATGAGCGTGAATCAAATAGGATCATTCTGCAGATCTACTTCATATTCTCAGCCAATGATCAGTGCTCTCCTCCCGCTCTGCACAAACAGATGCTGTGATTTCATTTTCACCAGGCCTTCCTCCTGCTACCACAGCCTGTCAGAGGCCTGAAGCGTATCTGACAGCTCTGCACCAGGCGCTGCAGGCCGCCAGGATCTCTGACTGCTGCAACATGCTCCATATTAGCCTGGGAACACACACTGAATACAATCACCACTGGGTTCCTCATCAATCTCTCGCAATGCTTCATCCCAGGAGCCTGTTGTTAAGATGAAATGAGCGATGAGCAATCTGCCACATCGCCTGGCTACACACGAGGTCTGGGAAATAAGGTGAGAGGCTTTAATTTGCAGTTTAGTTGTCTGCACAGAAAGTGAGGAACAGACGTTTTCAAGGTACATTTCCCAGTAAGAGGGTCTATGCTGCATACAAATCATTTTTTGGGGTTAGGCTTTGTGGTAAATGTTTGGGAAGCTAACTGAAATAAAAGACACACAATCCTCAATACAGTGTAAGTATATTTCTGTGTCTACAAAACACATTTAAAATATATGGTGGTGCCCTCAAGTCAACTTTTCAGAGACTGTATTACTACTGCCAAGGCTCAGTGAAGCTAATCTGGTTGCTCACAGTGGACCCATACTCAATTAGGACACACAATGTTGATTATGTTCTTTGTTTTTTACATTTGCCTAGAAAGATCCAAGCCTTTCCCCCTAATTTGCCCCAGAGGCTGGAGGATATTTCTGTCAGATGCAGTGATCTGCAGCCATGTGTCATCAAGAGCCAAGCATATGCAGGATTTTGTTCCAGCCAAGCACAACAGCAGATCATTTCACTGATGAGTTCCTCCTCCCTGGACAAAGATTGGACTTCTTCAACAGATGACTGCAATTAGCCAGTCTTGTAGGTTTCCAAAAGGCTTGATATCTGTTTTTGGAGAATTGAGTTTACTAAATCAGTTTTTAGTCACGCTAACTGCATGATTCGAGGGACATTAAGTCACACAGTTGGTTGGACTGAAATGTTTCAGCAATTGTTGGATTGATTGCACTAACATTTCACACAAACATTCATGGTACAAAGGAATGAATCCTTCCAGTGAGATGTCTCAATAATTAATGAAGGGATTGGCATGAAATTTTGTACACACATCTCCTGGCCTTTCATCTGGTGCCACCATCAGGAAAAAATTAAAATTTGTCAAAAGTTTGGTTTATGACCAAATATGTCAAATGTAACTTCTGTGCAAATTAGTGAATGTTAACATGCTAACAAGCTAAAATACAATGATGAAAATGATAAGCATTGTATCTGCTAAGTATCAGCATTTCATCATGCTGACTTTATCTTCTAGATCAAGTACAGCTTCTAGAGAAAATAGCACAGGTGTAGACAACTTGAAATTGAAATCTGCATCACAGCGGTGTGACAAGGCTGTCACATTTTAAATGCAGCTGAGAATTGCAGCCTCCTTTTTTCGGGCCACAAAGGATCCAAAAGGTTATCTTTCACCATAGAAAGAGTCATTGCACACTGGTGTTGATTGGATTTAGTCAAAGCAGACTTCCCAATATGAAGCAGTGACCAACGACTAGGCTTTTAAATTTAGCACTGGATTTCAACTCAGTCGAATAGGTAATGATACAAATGTTAAATACCCATAAAAATCTGCCCCTGCCACTGTTAAAGTTTGCTAGGAGACAGGTGTTGGTGCTTCATGAGGCAAGGGAAAAGGCGGGAACAGCTGGTGGTAAGAAAAGCAAGTCCCCCACAGACCAGACCATCTCATTTAAGAATTGTCAGGTTGGCCTTCAGTGGGTTTCTACAAAGGCACAAACACCTCAGAGGACCACAAAGCCCTTTAAAGGATGTGGACCCTGAATTAGGACACATCTTTAGTCTTATTGATCTAGTACAAACTATTCAATCCCGACAACAACCCTGGTCGAAAATGAAAAGTGTACCATTTCTGGTGACTTTGTAAAATTTCATTTTCTTTATGAGAGGTACTTATTTTGTTTTGGAATAAAAACCAGAAGCCAGGCCTCTGACTGTTTTCATCACATGCACTCAGCAGGAATCACCTCTAAACACTGGTGACCTCAATCTTTCCACTTTCTACAACTTTCTTGTCACTTACCCAGCAATCCTTTGTCTGCGTTGGATATGCACATGTCCTTCTCAGCACTGGGCAGAACAAAGCCCACCACGAAGCCATCAACGCCATCAGCCATTAGCGCCAGGCCCAGCACGAAGAAGAGCATCCACTGGAAGCGTCCATGGCCACAGTCCTCCATGATGGTCTCGTACTGTTCTGGCAGGTTTTCCTCCTCCTCTTCCTGCTGGGTAGCCATACGAGCTTTCCTCCTGGCCTCCATCCGAGCTGCCCGTCGTGCCTCCTTGATCTCGTCAGGGTGGGGAATGCCCTGATACTCCCCCTCATACATCTGATCATCCTCATCTGCCCCTTCAGTGTCGTCACTACGGGCATCCTCGTCTTGTGGAGGGTAGTCTGCCTGGTAAGGGTAGCCATCTTGACCTCCTCCGTCTTGGGTGTAGGTGTAATCTCCACTTTCTGTCATCTGCTGGTTCACATTGTTGTGGTAGGGGTCATCCATGGTTCCTGCTGCGTGCACAGGGAGCAGGACTGACTTTGCCTTGTAGCCGACGTACGCTGAGGAAGCTCAAGTTGTCAGCTATAATGGCATAATCCTCCCAAGGAGCTGTGAGTTGCTCTCAGTGTTAGTGCACTCTCCTGGATCCCAGGTGTCGAGAGAGAACTGCAGGTCGTCTGTAGTTAGGTCTCAGGTTTAAGGCCTCAACAGCTGCGTTGAAAGACTGTTAGCTTCCTTGCTTTGCACAGTGCTGCATGCTGGACCTAAAGCACAATGAACACCACACAACACAAACTGTCTGTCAGTTTAACAGCAAGGAATAATGCACTTGCAGAGCAGAGCCATTGCTATGCAACAGCGTCCTTTGAGACAGCTTGTGACCTATCATGTCAGGTCACAATTAGAGTTTGAAAAGGCTTCACAACAGTTCATTTTCTCCAAGCATTAATGGTGCTTAAAAGTCCAAGAAAACCAAGAAAAAATATACCAGTATGTGATTTTCCAACAATACGTCATGCAGTTATACAAGGGCAAAGAATTTCTTTAATGTTATAAATTAAACTCCCACAGTGTATGTAAAGTGCTAGCTTTGACGTTTCTTTACTTTAGTTCCATCTCCTATCAGTTGAACCCATTTTCTGTTGTTCATGACTACTTGTGAGGCCCTTTCAGTTCTAAAATAAGTTTTGATTATTATTCTCAAAGAATGAAAAGTGTGCTTTGGCAGGAAAGAGAAATTCAGGAAAGCCAGTCTCCCCTGTAGGCTGCTTGTCCTTCCACACAAGCAGATAATCTCATCGTCTCCCCGCTCAAATGCTCTGACGCCATTTTGATCCATCACATAGCACTGCTGCAGCGATGACACATTCAGATCTGTCTTGATTTTTATACTGACCAGAGGCCAGAGGCACCCACGCCGAGGAACACAATAACACGGATTCC